>CM061920.1:281591400-282182328 GCA_031002005.1 Vandiemenella viatica
CAGAATATCAATCAAACATCTTCCCAGACCAGCACAATCGCCAAACCTCAACATAATTGAACCATTGTGGGGAGTATTAGAGCAGAGAATAAAAAGCAAACTTCCACCTACAACATCATGAAGCAATTGTCGGATGCTTGGTAAAAGAATGGGACAACATTCCGTTGGAAACTATTTCAGACAACATCTCTGCGAATAATTGGAGCTGTTCTACAAGCAAAAGGTGGCCCAACACCATATTAATAAATCAATAGTATGTAAATGTCGGGTGTTCATATTATTTTGTCCAACCCCTGTATGTAGAACAGTGATAGCGAGATTTTATCGGTATTACGCCAAACGCCCAAACAGATATTGTTCTGAGAGAAATAAGAAAGGAACACAATGCTGAGTCATGGAATTAAGCAAGTATGACAAATAGGTGGAACGCATTATAAAGCAGCGGTCAATGCATCTGCTGATTCAGTTGGATGCCACTTGTAGGAATTGAATAGTCAGCAATAAATTAGCACAGCTAATGTGAAGTTTGGTTAGATGTTACGTATTTTCACTCTCACCCACCCGTCTGCCCACCCTAAGACAGCATGGCGGTTAGACGGAAAAAGTAACAGCATATTAGCAAAGGCGCAAGCAAAAATACGAAAAGAATTAGGAGATGAAAGAGACGTGATTCATTCGGACTATTAGAGCGGAAGGAGATACAGACTCAGGAAGGAGTGAAGGGGAAGCGGATAGAGGGGTGAGAAGTCAGAATTCAAGATTGGCTTAGCTTTTTGGGCGGAACTGACAACGATTAATCGAAGTTATGCTTCGACTATTCAGTTCGTATTCGTTTAACCTAGATTTATTCAATAACTGAGATGGTACCAATATAGGTTTAGTGAATTTTCCCAGATTGATCATCCGGTCATAGCCTTAGTTGCACCTAAGAAAAATTCCTTAAACTCTTGAATTATGAAAATTATTGCAATCCAATTATTTTCACTAGACTCTCTCATAATGAAAAGCTGGACTGGTGGAGAAATTACCTAATACAGAAAACTATTCCGGAATTAATCTCCCTCCATGTCAGAATAACCAATAGAGGAAATGGTTTCTGTCATTGTAATCGTTAGTAATACAAGGCTGAGGACATACTGATGCACGCTGGGAAATAAAGTAGTTAAATTTAGTTTACACTTAAATATTCTCGTATTTGCGAGTGTGAAGTTTAGGTGCGTACAAGATTTCATGAAAGACTATACTAGACGTCTAAATGGTCTAGTGGTTTAGGTGCCTTACTACCAATCCAGAGGATTCCATGAAGTAATTCTACCATTATATTTTGAAGAAACCATCCCAGCATTCACCTGGAGTGATTTTGGACAACTTGGAAACCGAAATCTATGTGGCCGGACCATGAATCGAACCCACATCCAACCGAATGTCAGGTGCACACACACACACAGAGAGAGAGAGAGAGAGAGAGAGAGAGAGAGAGTTCGAATGGGGTCTTTGAATTTGCCTTTAACTCAAGTAAATCTGTTTTTTCATGTGATGTGCACAGGGACACCCGGCGATAGAAACTCCAGGTCAGACTGTATGCCTTCGTGTTTCCTGTAACGTTAGCGTAAGCCACAACAAAAGTACTAAATTGAAAATCTGAACTATCACCAGGCCGTTAAGAGGAGCATTTATTTATGTACGAGAGATGTTCAGCAATTCATTTTCGGACTAAGCCAGTCTGCTTTAGGCAGAACACAGTTGCTTTCCCCTACAATCTGCAGTTTAACGTGGAATACGAACCAGTGTCCTCTTACCCACCACACTCGGTGATACCACCGAGATCACTGCTGTGTTTCTACATAAATGTACGAAATAATTTATATTCCTGACAAAAAGAAAAAAAAATCCACTATTAGATTAACGTCTCGTGCAGTGTTAATCAGTAACGTAACGTACGCTTATTCTACGAACGAACACTCGCCGGTAAATGACCAGAAACGAACTATTTAGAGCAGCATTTCTAAACTTTTTTTCCGAGGACAAGTAAGATAACAAATTATTCTACAGACAACTAACTTATATGGGCCTATTTTTAATTCTTGTGTATATTCAGGCCGGCCTCTAGCTGTTTCCACGCCCTTGTGCAATACCGAATGAGACGCCCCCTGTCTAAGTACAGTCAGTGGTGGATCTAGGAATTTTCCGCCCGTTCGAACATTATTTTTCCGCCCCTCCTGTTGTTGCCACCCAAGTGTCGCCGCAGCGACAACACTCGATTTGCCACCCCCCTGGACGTGCCGCCCGTGTGCGGTGCACGACTTGCACACCCGCTTACGGTGGGCCTGTGTATATTATTGACTTTTCGGACATACTGCATTGTACCACTATGACATAATAAATCCAAAGCATGTTTTGAATAGCTACGAAAACAGTTACGAAATTGCACGTGAACTATGGCTTTTAGAAAGTTTGACTTATTGCAATTTAGAAATGTCAAGAACACATTACAATAAATCAATTAATGAATATTTCAAGAGATTTGTATAATTTTTTTATAGTGCTAGTGGCATAGCGTATCGCTTTCTAGATTTAAGACCACAGAGGTTGTGGTTGGATTTAAATGCACCTGTATCACGAGAACATTTTTTTATTTTGTTCTTAAGTTTTGTTTCGCAACTTCCATGTCGGAAATGCTTTATTTGTTCACAACAGACGCAGTCTGTTTCCTATGATTGTGACCATCGATACAACGTGTCGAGTGTCACTGAAATATTACTTCGGCATAGCCTACTATTTTCTATCTGGAAATTTCGACAAAGAGAAGCTGAAACACCGAGAAAACATTACTGGGGAAATTTGTGGCAACTTTTTGGTAAAATGTGAATTGAGGAAACGTGAATAATACATTATACTGAAGCAATTAATCCAAATTTCAAGAGGTTAGCGGCATTGTTTGGATAGGTAGACAAAATTGTGCAATCTCCCCCGATGGTGATAAAAAGTAGTGCGTTTGATTAAATTATCGTTTTAGCGTAATTCAGTTTTTTTTTTTCGTTTGAGAAGCTAAAGAGTGGAGCAGTAATGTAAAACTTGATTCTAGCCCAACAGAATTCAATTTTAAGCATAGAAACTTAAATTTCAATTCTTAGCGCTTTTTCTACTTGGTTAGTCCTGTGTAATATATATTAGCGCTACGATACGTTTTCCCACTTCACTGTCAATGTGGTTGACTGTTGTCTAGAACAGCGATTCAAATTAAATTTAATTCAAGATATAAAAAATAAATTAGTAGAATTGTACTGACACAGGCTAGAAGAGATTCTCAGTGATACGCTTGTGGCATTTTGTAGTTGCGCAGTCGTCTCATATTTCGGTATTCTTAAATTCTTATTAACTCATTTTAATTATCTACAGAGTAGCATCATGTGCAAAGGTAAGATTAAAAACTGTACCAATTACTAATAAAAATATTATATTGATGAAAACAGTTTGAGTTATCGGACTTTGAAGTACATTCTTTTTTAGTAAAATCTGGCGGAAATGCGTATGTTAAAGCTATGAAATATAAACTTATCACAGCATTTACATACGTCACAAAGAAGGCAAGTTCTATCATTACCGTGGCACCAAAATCTGATGAATTCTTGTAGAACTCAACGAAACAAATCGAAAAATAGAGATAAAATTTTTTGACATGGTTTTCGATATAGGCCTATAGCATGTTTAAAATCAGCCATAGGTATAGTTTAGGGTTACCAGACGTCCCCGTTTCCCGGGGACAGTCCCCGTATTTAGCTATCTGTCCCCGGACAGATTTTGTCCCCGCAATGTCCCCGGATTTTTACTGTTGACCCCAGAATTTTTTTAAAATCTATATGTACTTTTATAAAGCCCTGATTTGCTAATGCTTTCGTTTAAAGAAAAAAATCAATGAAATTTCTTCTCTAAAGGAATTTGTGTCAAAAGATAAAGTAGACAGATGGAATGAATCCAGTGTTGGTGTTTGCCCAAGAATCAAGATGGAATTAACTTTATTTACATTTTTCAAAATAGTCCCATATGTTCAGCTTCGCAACTTAGTAGAACTGTATTTGTGTCTTCCTGGGGGTAACACATCTGTAGAGAGAGTTTTATCTTCAATGAACATGATGGGGATATCACAGAGCGTCAGAATGAGTACAGAAACAGTTCAAGCTACGCTAAATATATTAACAAACTTTTCCATGACTTGCCGACAATTTGCCGGCAGACAAGATCTTCTCAAGAAGGTTCATTCTTCTGAGAAATACCAATAACAGCAAGTTGGAGGTAAAAATCAGGTACCATATCTTTTAAAATATATAACAATGGCAAACATGTTTCTTTTAAGATAACCCAACCTTTAATCATCATATGAATTATAAAAGTGCACCGCATCATTAGGACAAAAAATGCCGAAAGCGTCCCCGGATTTTGGTGAAAAAGTGCTGAAGCTTCCCCGGATTCGGAGAAAAAATTCTGGTAACCCTAGTATAGTTCCTTCTGCTTTTGGTGTTTTTTCTTCTGGTCCAGGCCATATTTTAACCTAGCAACAATCACTAGGAAGAAAATAAAACACCTATAGTGTATTTCCGCCGTGAAAATATGGTGTTTTTGGTGGAAAAAAAATTTCTGGACCTCCTCACTTTTGAGTTACAATATCTCGATAACTAAGAGATATCAAAAAACTATTTTTTACTTTCAATTTGTCTCGTCGAGTTCTTTAAGAATCAATCATCAGATTGCGGCGCCACGGTAATGATCGAATCCCCCAGAAATATTTTCATACACTATCAGGAAAACTTGCCAGCGAAATTACATTTTTTGGTAGAGTGTGTAGGTACTATCTTTGGTGTGAACAATGTGATTGAAACGGCGGTTGTGAACGCTGACAATGTACCGTACCGTAATTTTCATGTTGCACCAAATCAAGGGTAATTTTCATTTAGCTTTCATGTATACCTATTTCAAAAAGGTGTGTCTCCAGGAACGTGTGTACTGTGTACCAATTTCAAACGAGTAGCAAAATTCCTTCTTGCCGCGTTGTTATTTTACCACGCTAAATAGACGTGTAAATAAGCTAGCAAAAAGATTTTAGGCATACGATATATTTAAATATTGTGAACTTACCTCCAAGGCCTCCATCCAACCTAACTCCTTTCCCAGCACTGATCTATAAATTTGCACTGTCTCTATCAAAGCTACTAGCATATCCTGCTCCCAGTCTTCCTGTACGTCTGTCTCCTTCTCCTCGTCTTCCAGCAACTTTCTTAACTTCCACTGGCTGCGTTCTCTCCAAAATTCCATTTCTCTTTCCACGTCATCTCGCTCCTGTCGCTGGCGTTTTAACTCATCCAGAATTTCCACACACCGCCTTAGACTAACAACATAGCTCATAGCCGGTTTTCAGTCAACCTTTCATGCCAACCCTCTTTGACTGCTTAACGCTAATGCCCAGCGGCTGCTTATATGTGTAGAAGGCTGACTCACCTCGTGGCACTGCCAGCGATCATTGCTAACAGAACTACTTTCCTTCCTCGATGCTTCTACTGCGCTTGAATTAAATACACTCTCTGGTGCTGAACTTTTACAAAATAGAGAATGTATGCAGGTAGTGGCGGCTTGTAACTAAAATTAGCGGATGTGCTGTTTTGAAAATACCTACTCATGTTTTTGTTAAATCGAAAATACTGCTTTAATAACAAGACTGAGTTGTTATAAAATTTGCGATTGAACGCACTGTTTTCTGAAATATAACTTTCGCATGGAGATACTGCTGTAAAAATTTAAGTTGTTAAAGCTCCTTCCTCATCATCTCGCTCCTATCACAGAATTTTATTCTTTTTTTTATTATTATTTTTTTTGCGAGGATTTCGCAATTAAATATTTTTACAAAATATAAAGAAAAAGTAAACAAAATATCCAGCACCATGGTAATCACCTACATCTAATTCATATGTGTGGAAGTGAATGGAAATAAATTTATGCCATTTCATTTCCATTCCTAAATAAAGCTAAACATTTTTTTAAAAAAATTACTTTACGCCTCATCGACGTCGAATTCATTAGAGGTGGATAAGGATTGAGGGCAAAGAACGGCCATGGTCTTTGGAAGCAACCATTCCGGCATTCGCCTGGAGTGAAAAGGGGAAACCATGGAAAACCGAAATCAGGATGCTTGGATAGGGATTCGCACCAGTCTTCTCCCGAAATGCGAGGCTAAAGCGTTACCGCTCAGACATCACTCTCGATTAGTGTTATATAAATGTATTTATGATATTTAGTAATAACAAAATGCTAATCAACTATCAGATATACCTCCGGAGTGTGACTGTAGTTCCGATTGCTTCAATACAATACAAAATAATATCGAAAGAAAAATTTATATCATATGCGCAGAGACAGTGCCTTAAGAAAGCCGAACCTCCAGTTTCCATCTTAGCAGACATAAATTTGTGACAAATAAAACATTTCATCTTTTATTTCAGTTTATTTCCTTGAAGAAAGTGTATGACCTTGATCCAATAATTTTTAACTTGAAACAATCATCGCATAGCATTTCATTTGTATAGCATAAAGTATAAAACTGAATTTAATGTGCGTCAAATAGTGACTAATTAGGAAAAAAAATAGATCATATGACATGATTTTAAAAGGATCGATTACCAAATGACAAATCATTGCAACCACGATAGTTTTAAGATACCTTCACTTACGTTGTATAAAATAACACTGCGAAAAACATAATGCTAGTCTACATGCTATTTTGCTCTCTTACTTCGGGAATTATTCTCTTGTTGTAGTGTAGATACATGTATGTATGTTCGTTTGGGCTGACTAGGATCGTGACAATGCTTCATTTGGCTTGAATATGCTTTGGATAATGGATATGTACATCTGCATGTTGGAGATACACTGGAGGAAATTGAAAGTGCCACACTGAGACGGAGTTGTGTTAAATGAAATTTTGCCCCAAAGATCCCCATGTAAAGAGTATTAAATTATTAAAAATTGTAACAGTAGTAGAATTACGGGGCTATGTATTATGCAAAATTGCTGTTTTTTTGTGTATATGTAGTAAACAGTGTGATTTAACATTACACTTTTTTGCCAACAAGTTTTTGTTGACAAAGTATGCCAAGTCGAAAAGTGACGCCCCTCTACATCCAAATGTCTGTAAGACCCGTCGGAGAACTGACGAATTATAAACGGGTGCATCGTAAAATCTTCCCAAGGATTAGCCGTATTACAATGTCAGTATGCAGACTTGTTACACAGTGGATGAAAGAAGGCTCTAGTACTCCTAGAGCAGGCAGAGTACAATACAGAAGGACAACAGCACGTGAAGACCGCCAAATGGCGTATGTGTGGCTGTTGCTGCCAGACAGGTGACTGCAGGCCAGTTCCAAGTAGTGGTTACAGAGAGTTACTACCGGACGACTGAAAAACCAATTTCTTGAGGCTAGGTTACACTCTCTGACACCTATGCAATGTTTTCTATTTACCTGATTTCGTAGCCTGCATCGTTTAACCTGGTCTAATGCAAACGCAAATGGACACGTGATTGGCGTACATTTGTATTTAGAGATGAGTCTCGATTCTGTCTGTGGCAAAGTGACAATCGGCAACATGTAGGCAAGCGTAGTGGAGAAACAGCTTACCCCGATATGATCTCAAAATCTCATGCAGGTCCAGCAACTGGTGTCGTGGTTTAGGGCATTCAGTTTCGACAGCAAGACTGAGTTGGTTGCTGCTGAAGGCACAATGACAGCTCACCACTATGTGGACGGGGCGCTGCACCTTATTGTGATACGCTTTCTGTCCACCATCCAAATAGCATCTTGCAACAGGATAATGGCCGTCCTCATACTGTGGCCATCTCAACATAAGCCTTGCAAGGGTTTACGATCACAATTTGGTCCGCATGGTATCCCGATTTGTCCCCAATAGAGCATGTCTGGGATGTTAGGAGTCACGAGTAGACACATTATATCACATTGTCACCCGGCGCAAACTGTGCAACAACTGGCTGCACAATACATGCAGTCGTAGAGAGACATAACCCATAAAGACATCCAAATACTTACTGATTCAATGCCGGTAAGGATCCACGAATGTATAGGCGGTCCAGGTATGCGCACTTCTTAGTGACAACTGTATCTAAAAGTAATACACTTAGCCTGATCCATTTCAATTTTATATCATTCTTCTGGGTATAACCCTGGAGGTATCTATGAAGTGTCCTAAAATTCAACTATACCTTTCTGGGTGTTGTACTTTTGTTTTCCGCCAGTGTATATAAATAAGCATTAAATTTAATGCCAGTAATGACGCCCTCGTTCACAATAATAATAACACAAAAAAAACATACGTACAAAAATTGTTGTATAAAACTGTGATAGCCACAGCAACATTTTGCCATCGTGCGCTTGCGCATATCTCGTTGTCAGAGTTGGTATTGTGAGCATGATCGCAAAATGCCTAGTTGGCACTATCACAAGTACAGTTCATAGGATTTTTTTGTAAATTTTATTATTATTGTTATTCGTGATCGAGGGTATCATTATTGCCATTAAGTTTAATAATTATTTATCTCCATTAGAGTTAGAGAAATGGTGGGAAATCTCTTCGTACTGATTAGAATCAATAATTTTGAATGGTAGTATTGGAAATCATATCCACGAGCCACTATTGCATGTGGGAATAAGAATGATAGCGTTACTAAGAATATGATTATGTTACGAAATTCCACCTCACTTCACCTTCGTACGCAATAGTCAACCAGTTCATCCATCTATTTGAAAATGAGTATAATAAATTAATTTCGGGTACCTTGACAGAAATGAATTTTATTTTAATAATCTTAAATGTTCTAAAAGATTATAAGATAAGGTTCACTACGTCGTGTAAAATATATTTTACGACAAAATGCTTGTTTATGTTCTAAAAACGAAATAATAGGTTTCTGAGAGTTATAATAAGAATTAGATAGGCCTAATCACGATTTTTATTTCTCACTGAATCTAACAAAGTGCATCAAGGGTAGTCACTGATTTTGTAGTAGCTTCTATGCATCGTGTAACTTACAACTAGATGACATTTTTTTTTTTTTTTTTTTTTTTTTTTTTTTTTTACGACATCAAGATTGAAGAACTTTTGTACTTTTACTTGATAGATGCCAGCAGATGACATCAATTCTTTTTTTTATTCTGTTAAATCTCTTCACAACTAACAAGTAAGGAATCAAAAACATTTCCTCAAAGTTCCTAGAGTATCGTGGTTTGGAGCTACAGTTCTCTTATCTTAATCTTCTTTGCTCAAAGATTTTTCGTCCACACCACCAGTTTTACAATTACTTGCACAACGTTTGCTCTTTCTTCCGCCAAATTTGCACGTCTGATGTTAGGTAACCATTATTTTAATACGCTTCCTTCAGAGATGCACCTGCAGTATGAAATATGTATCAAGGGTTTTCTGCTTTTCAGCTGGTCCAGTCAATGCGACAGCCTTCCATGACTACCTTCGTTCCCATTTATCATAATGCCATCAAGCATTTTCTTTCTTCGTCGATCACCTCTTTACCTTCCACTTACAATCCCCACCAGGGCGGTTTTAAGCAAGCACTCATTCAACGCATGACCAATCCAGTTCCTTTTTCTGTTCCTTATTGTTTTTATAAAGGACCTTTGCTCTCCTGATAATACTTCTAACCACCTTCAATTTTTGTCAGTTTTTTACTGAACCTTGTTATATCCATCATAATTGTCTAATGAAAACTTACTCCTTTTGTAACCGGAGAGCCTTCGGTTATCAGGTTTTATCAGCTAGATATCTTATATGTTTTGTTTCCTTGTGCTCTACTCTTTTAGAGATTCTTACCACACTATTTGCAGATCTCTGCTACCTCGGGTTATTAATCTTATTTGTTTCCATACCACATGTGGTACACTTAACTGCCTTTTAATGACTATCCTACCTACAACCCTGAGTTCCCAAAAAATCTTTACTCCTAGTAACTCGTGACTCATGTATTTATGTCAGGGAACGGCAATAATATGAAGATCCCTGAACCAATCTCCACTGTATAGCACTACTTTCTCAGTATCATTTCCCCTCCCCTCCCCCCATCTATTTGTTGTTTATATTTACTAATTTACAGAATTCTATCACTTTCTTCTTCACGCTCCCAGAATTTACTGGCAACATTCTGGTAAATGGATTTCTCATCACTTCCTTTTTTTATTTCATCACTACTGTTTCGTGTTAACGTATACATCCCCATGTTCCTTTAGCATAAAAATTTGAAAAAGGATGAAGACGAGAACGACTTCCACAGCAATAAAACTTGGATATTTTAGAGTTGGTTGTTTTATATATATATATATATATACACAAAATGCAACTAAATTTGGCAAGAAAACAATCTGATGAGAAAATTAGTGCTGTAGTTACTGGAAATTAAAAATTTGACGTACATCCTAGTAAGAATATAAATCAAAGAAAAATACAATTAATGAAAAAATGTTGATAATGTTCCAGAACACGAATCCGTTACATAAAATAAGAATCTCCAAACTTTAATTGGAACGAATTGACGTTTTTATACGGGGTAACGGTTAAAAAAATGATTAAATTTATAATTTTTTAAATATTTAATTTTAGAGTAAAATATAAAAATTAAGTTTATAGACAAAATACAACTAGTACAATCAATAAATGTTCAATTATACATAAAAAAATAATTGTGATGTGAGGTTTTTGAAATTGTCGCATAAAATTTAAGGCCATGTTGGTTCAAATTTGAACCTTTCAGTCAACAGCACTGATTTTAAATACTCGTCTGACAAGATCTGTACTTTGATTGGATATGCTTCATGATTTAGAAGGTTTGCTCATTTCTTTTGGTCCAGACATCACATTTCACGTGCATAACCTACCTTTTTAAAATATCCCTCAGAAAATGAGCTGTAAAATGGTGAGGTTACCTTCTTTATAGCATTGCTTGAAAGTTTTTTTCATTTTGTCCTACAGAAACGAAATTTACACGAGGTAGTGAACCAGATTTTTTTTTAAGTGAGAAAATTCAATCAGCCTGAAGGTCAGGTTGAGCAACCCCAATTTCATATTTAAATGGGTTTTGGAAGTTATCAGATGCATTGACAATATATCCATATCAATTTGCAAACTAGCGAATTTTATCAATACTTAAAGAAAATTTCATCGAAAAGACAACCTTTTCAGTTGCAAACTTCTTGTAGGTTTCAGAGTAACCAAGATTCTGGGGGGGGGGGGGAGGAGGAGGGGGGCTAGTAGCTTACAGAAAAGTTTTCTCCTCAAGAGATTTCTGTATTTTTCGTGAAATTTCGTCAATACAAAAAACTGCACTTTGAGTATGGAGTTAATGTTGTGGTAAAAAAATATTTTCCTCCTTCTGTATATAATCTCTTTTACATTCGATCGCCCGCTGTTGCCATTTTTGCCTTTACTTTTTGCAAGATTTTTACGGACTGTGTGAAATTTTTTGACAAATTAAGATTCTACAAACACGGCCATTCCAAATTTTAAGTATGAATAATAGATGCATACAAAATTATATAACAACAATTTACATTGAACAGTAGAGATCAAAACATTACATCTTTGGATGAACTTAGTCAGGAGTTCAATCAAGTTTCTGATAAAATGCTACCAGGTTATTTGTGCTTTTAATTTCGATGAGGAATTTGGTAGTAAATCATTTGTTTCCAAGCGGCTATCAGGCTAACTACTCTGGCTCCAGATGCATCAAACAAGTGATATCGAATATGCAGTTGGGATCGAATATAACTATAGTGGAGGCATTGTCGGAGGCTTCCACGGTTTCTGTGAGAAACGAGAGATAAGATTGTTTCCTGTGTCATCTAAGCGTGTTATTTGTTGACACAATTCGTCACAAGTTGATTGCATGAAGCGGGATGCCTCTTTGTCGTCGGCGTCGCGTTCCAGTTTACCCAAGATTTCCATTCGACGCAAATGGTGCAACATTGTTTGTTCTAAGTCTCCATATCCTAGGACAAGTTGAGACAGCACCTTCGTCACTTTGTTTCTTTCCACCTAAAAATAAAAAAACAAGCATTACTGTCTGTATCCAACATGAAGTGAGACTAGGAATAAATTTTTACCAACGATTTTCAGATTATGCAGAACAATTCACAGAAACGCTTGCATAGGCAGATGCACTAGACAATTTATGATAGCGACTAAATATTTGTAACTACACGATTATCTTGATCAGCCCTTTGCAAAAATTCGGCGTAATACTACATGCCAACCGTGCTATATATTTCCACATGCATTTTCTCAGTCACTGAAAAAGTCACAAAAATACCGACAGTTTAAGAGACTCCAGCAATTTTGCGACAAGTTTTGAACACTTATGGTTGTATTGTTTGAAATGAAATGGATAAAAGGAACATATTAACCCTGAATAATAATCTAATGATTATTATTACTGCATCATAAGGAATTATAAACAGCTTGAAAATTGTTTTTGTAAAGCGGATAATGAATTAAACGAAATAAAGAAAAATAAGGAAACCGTTAAGCTCCTATCTTATCTGAAACGTAACTATTAGACTATCAACTTGAAATCTGCCAGAGGTGTTCAAATCTTCAAAGTCTGATGTCTGAACAGAAACTGTTTTCTCCAATCACAAAATTGGAGGGGAGTAGCAAACACACAAAACAGCCTGGAAGATGGTAAGGTAAATTAACAGTTTTTGTAAATTATTAATAATTTACACAAACTACTACCTAAAGACTTTGAAGACGATTCAATTGAAATGACAAAAGTAAGGAAATATTATGTAAAATCCAAGCAGCCAGGAATAAACTGAGAGAATAAGTAAATTTAATCATTAAGTGGAAACAGTTGAAACACCTAAAACGAAACAGAAATAGGCCCAACATCAGCACAATCTGCTAATACACGAACCAAGTAAAATAGATCCCACAAAAACAATTCTTGTAAAAACAGTAGTCTCGTGGTTGTTTAGTGACAAGTTAAGAGATCTTGTTCTGAGCCAAGTCTACACTTCACAGTCTCTTCATCTCACTTTCTTAAACGGAAAGATTTCTCTTTTTGCTATAGCTAATTTATTTAGAAAAAATATTCTTGTGACTTCATTATGTAGCCTATGCCAAGAGTTAGTTTACCTATATAAATATCTTAAATGTGTTGCTTTATCAAACTTACAAATACACAAAAGGCAAGATCTCCCTCGCAAGTCTTTCGGGTTTGACAAGTCTTAGAATAAATCATTTATTATGCCATTGATTTTAGTAACAAATAGGAGATGCACAATGGCCGATTGTCGCAGATTTAATTACCACCATAACTAAATAACAAGTAACTTCCAGACTCAACATAGGACAAAACAGAATTTAAGATGTTAGTTAAACTTTCTGATCTGTATGCATAAAAGACATACCAGGCATATAGCTTCATCCAGAACAAAGCAATTTACGGACAAATATGAACCAAAATTTTTCATGTTTGGGGTTGATGTTGAATAAATACTGGATGATCACCAATATTTGACTTTTCATGATTTGCGTGATTTGAAACTGTATATGTATATCAAATTACCTGTTTCTAGGACCACGGGAAGTACAGTGGAATTTTGACATCGGGGTGCTATAGTCCAGTTTTTAAGTTTCACTTTCTTCCACAATAAGGATAAGAGGTAAGTAAAATTTCACACATAAGTTAAACTTGGTAAGCTCCGTCTATAAAGAAAATTTCAGGCACTTAAAGTTATTAGGGTAGAAAGCTATTTTTTTGGGGGGGTAGATGAGGGGCAGATATATAGACATTTACGAATTTTAGACTTTTCTTATAATCTAAGAGTAAAACATTATCCGTATACCAAATTTGAGCCTTCTACGACTACAGGAAGTAGCTTGGAGTTTTGATGATGATCAGTGAGTGATTATATATATATATAATTATATAGAAATTTGCATAGGAATAACATCCAAACTGAGAACAGGAAGGAAACAAAATGAAGTATGTTTGCCGAGATTACTAAGTTATGTTATAGACATTTGAGGCATGTAGTAATAAGACCGAAGAAATTGAGGTCTAAAAATTACCCGTATCGCTTCGTGAAATGGGTAGACAGTGCCACCATTGACTCGGCGGGTGCATTGCCGTGCACCCAAAGTCAATAGAAGCGTTACGCATGTAAATAAAAAGTTAATATTTTCCATGCTATCGGCATGGCGAAGCGTCAGTGTTAAACACGTACGATTCAGTGAAATACTTCGGCCTTCTAGGGAGAAACTTCCCCGAGTGTGGTCGAAGGGTATACTTTTAACACTGGGACACGGCACCATCCTGGGACCATGGAAAGCCTTTTATTGCTAAGAAACAGATGCAGATAGAATGAACTCAGCACGTGGGAAGATCCAAAAAAATAATTGTGAAATGAAAAAAAACGAATTAATGTTATTGAAAACTTTAGCGTCGAGGAAGAGATGTCAGATGAAAATAATAAATATGGAAACTGTATGACTGGGAGAACCTGTACTGTAGTGTGTTGTGAAGAGATGAGAGTATGTATATTGTGGCAATCCATATTCACAATTAGAACTAAACTTCAGTAAACATTTTAATTAAATAACTTAAAAACATGAACAATTTCTATTAGTGTGCTTATTTAAGAGGAACAATTAGTTCATCTACACTGGTTACTATAAAAAGAGAAAAATCGGGTATTAAAATTGTATAACGGAATCTTAAGGAAATATTCCGGCATGGCTGTTCTGTAACGTGCAAGTGAGCGGCGGTAGTGATAAACAGTACCTTCTGCTAGGAAATGCACGGCAGAGTGACGCCTTGTCTTAAAAACACCAGACCCGATTGCATTGAGGCATGTTGGGCAAAAGAATACACGATTATCGCTCTGTAAAGTAGAAAAGTCACTCCCACGAACATAGCCAATAAGAGACTGCGAAACACCAAAAATGTGATATTGATGAAAGTTCAAACTAAGAAGCTGGGAAGACGAACGAAATAATGCGAAGTGATGATGAGGCATTCGTTGTACAGCCAGAGAAGTAGTAGTTTGTCTAATCTGATGTACTTCGGGGACACCAGTTGTGTGCTTGAAATTAAAAATATTTTTATCTCCGATACGGCAACTGAGCGGAGAAAGGATTTCGGCAAGATAACTGAGGGAGAGGCGAATCGTTCTCTTTGCGACCATTCGTGGAATGTGGGTTACAATCATTTCTCGTATTCAATGGGTGCGATATCATCAGTTTTCCAGGTGCAAATATTTAATTGTAAATAACTTCTATATAGCCTTTTTTTTTTGAATCACCCGGAATGATTTGGGAAAACCCAAATCTGGGTGGTCGGACAGGGATTCGAACCCGCGTCCTTCCGAATGCGAGGCCAGAGCGTTACCACTCACCCAACATGCTCTTTACTATGGTCTTAGTAGTATATTTTTATTCTGTGAAATTAAAATGGCTCTATAGTTGGAATCCTAAATGGCAAACTACTAAAAAGACTTTGCAGTAATTTTAATGACTTAATAACTCAGACCACATACGTGATTAAGACTAAACCATCAACAAACGAAACAGCAAAATCAATCCAGTATATAGTGTCCCCCTCTGTATGCCTCGGGATTTACTACTTTATAAACAATTTTATTAATTATCACAAAATAAATGATTATGGGTGGGGTTCTCTTCCGAAATGGTCCTTCAAATTAGTACAAGACAAACATATATTCAAAAAGAACATCTTGACTTTATTAATCTTTATACATAGAAAAGCAAAATTTATTTGATGGAATAGTTATTTTAATGGATAAATGGTTGTTCCCGTTCAGGCAATGGATTTACAGTTCATAGGTTCTGTAACCTTGAAGCTCGTTGTGGTCATTCTGTAGACGATTGCGTTACCGTAATGTTGAGCAGTGCAATGAAAAGAGTCGAAAGGGAACAGTCTGGAGGGGATACCCTCACAAAGAAGTGCCGGAGGTGGTGATACAGATCCCAGCCAATGGAATTCATTCCCGCTGGTTGCTAATTAATTGTTTATGATAGTTATATGTTCGGCCAATGGGGAGAAAGAAGGGGAACGAGCTCCGCCCAAGGTGAGTCAACGAGGGAGGTACAATGGACGGAGACGAAGACTATGTCGGACCGGCAGTGACTGGACGCGGGGACTCTGGTTTCGGCGCGGAAAGACAGCAGAGGGCCACCTTCGCTACGGAGCAGGGCGCGCATTGCTGAGGTCCCCAGGATTGAGGACGAGCCGTCGGCTGTGGCAGATGAGAGACACCAGACGCCCACTCCGCCCTTCGCTCAGCTGATGCGAATATCTGGGGCCTGCCGAAAACACGCCCGATCGGCTCAACACAGCTCTCTTCGCGGGTCACTGACACGACTCTTCGCATGGCCTGCGCTGCTCAGCATTACGGTAACGTAATCATCTACAGAGTGACCACAACGAGCTCCAAGGTTACAGAACCTATGAACTGTAAATCCATTGCCTGAACTGAAACAACCATTTATCCATTAAAATAACTATTCCATCAAATAAATTTTGCTTTTCTATGTATAAAGAATAATAAAGTCAAGATATTCTTTTTGAATATACGTTTGCCTTGTACTAATGTGAAAGTCCATTTCGGAAGAGAACCCCACCCATAATCATTTATTTTGTGATAATTAATAAAATTGTTTATAAATTAGTAA
This sequence comes from Vandiemenella viatica, assembly GCA_031002005.1. Classification (NCBI taxonomy): domain Eukaryota; kingdom Metazoa; phylum Arthropoda; class Insecta; order Orthoptera; family Morabidae; genus Vandiemenella; species Vandiemenella viatica. Next base: position 281,608,159 of record CM061920.1, read on the forward strand.
ATCCCGAGGCATACAGAGGACACTACATGTAGGAGTAATTACTAACTTTATAGTTCATAATTACTAACTTTATAGTTCATGATGTATAAAGAACGAGTTGCGCCAATTTAACGAGGAGTTTGAATAATGAGGAATTTAATTTAATTGCAATGGAGCACACGCTTCGGTGGCAATTTCCCTACACATCCAACTTCCCGCTATCCTTCACTCACCTACATTTGCCCTCTACTAATTTTAACCTTAAATTCTTTTAACGTTTTTGGTAGGTTATTCATCATTCCCGTTGGTAACTCATTCCAATCCCTGACACCCTTACCTAAAAAAGAAAATCTTATACATACGACCTGCACATCGCTAACTTACCGTTGTCCCCAGCATAACAAACTGATCAGCTAACTCCGCAGCAGTTGTATCATCGATGCCGTCCAGTCTCCCGGATGGATCGTCGATTTCATCAGCCGCTGAACTGATGTCCTCCAGATAAGCGGCGACAGCAACCGCAATGTCTGTATCCTCCATATTCCTGACACGGTCCACGGCAGTGTAGATATCCTCCTGACATTCTGTCACAGCAGCTGCAGAGTTTTCATCCTCCCGAATTTCGTTGCGGACCTTCGACACATAAGCTGCAGCTTCGATGCCGTCCCGCTTCTTTACCGCTGCAGCTGTAGTTTGTATGTCTTCCGAAATTTGGGGTCGGTTTTCAGCCGCAGCATTTGCAGTGCCGCAGGCCTCCATATTTCGGTTCGGAGACTCTGCCAAATCTTTGATGTCCGAACACTCTGGGGTTGCCTCATCCGGAGCAGTAGCAGCAACATTCTCCATCTGTTCTCTACTCTCGTATCCTACTGATCCGAGTTGTGCGTTCTTGATCTCGGCACCTTCTGGTGTATCGATGGCTGATCTGAAATACAAATTTTTATGTAATTGTAGGCTTCCGCGGCCAGAGTCAGTTGATTATTGGCTGTCCGGTTGGCACCGTGTCACATTTCTTGTAGCCAACGTTACTACCCTTATTCTATGGCCTTCTTTCAGTTCTGCCCCAGGAGACCACAGAATGAGGGTAGAAACGTCGGCTACAAGAAATATTACGCGGTGCCACCCGGACAGCAAAGAATCAACAAAGTTTTTTTATGTTTTATCATTTTCAGTTAAAAGAAAACGTATTTGTTATTAGAAATCCTCGTCTGTCAGGTAAGCGGTTAAAACGACTAAGGCACAAGCTGGCACTATTTCATGCATAAGGAAGTGGGAAAATATTCTTTTGTGGGTAAGGAATCAGGGATTTGAATAAATTTACAAGGAAACTAATAAATAATTTTACCATAAAGATTGAAAGAATTTAAGGTTAAAATTTGTGAATGGCAGGAGTAGATTGGTGGTATAGATGTATATAAAACAAACAAAAAAGAGATAATTAGACAACTAGGGAAGTTGCCACCGAAGCATGCGCTCCAACGCAATTCAGTTCAGTTTGGTTTGGTTTTTGCTTTGTGATAAATTATATATATATATTTGGCTCTTATCAGTGTTTCATTAGGTGTAGTTGGCCTCGAGGCGTCAAATTCTACACACTTCTGTTTATTATGTGCATAAAATAATAACTTACTTGATCCTTTATGTCTGAAACAGTGTTTATTTCAATTCGTTCTCTCTTCCACATTATGATCCTAAACTTTCAAATAACCACGCAAATGATGCAAATGTCTGCTCTATACATGTCTACGAATTGCTTCATCTGTACTTTTAATTTAATATAATTGCAATGGAGCACAGGCTCCGGTGGCAATTTCCCTACACACCTATCTTCCCCCTATCCTGCAACTACCTACATTTGCCCTCTACAAATTTTATCTTTAAATTCTTTCAAAGTTTTCGGTAAATTATTCATCATTTCTCTTGGTAACGCATTCCAATCCCTGATACCCTTACCTAAAAAAGAGAATCTTCCCACACCCTTGTGCCTGAAATCGAGTGCCAGCTTGTGGTCATGGTCATCTTTTCCCTTCCATGCACTACTTTTCATACCTATTGCAATATCTTTCCATGCCTCATCGCCAGTATATGCCCTGTACAGTGTACACTCCCATGACCCTCCTCATACTCCTCCTGTCTTGCAATGAATCCTATTCCAGCTCCTTTATCATATCCGTCACTGATTGCATTCTGCGATAATTTCCAGAAACAAATCTAGCAGCCCTTTTTTGCACCCTCTCCAACTCCTGTATTTGATACGTAAAATGAGGGTCCCATACTACAGTACCATATTCGAGCAATGGTCTGACCAAAGTTTTGTAATCCAATTCCTTTACTTCTCTCGTACATCCCCTCATCACTCTCTCCAACAAGTGTAGAACTTTGAAACCTTTTCCTACCACCTGTCCTATGTGTCCTGCCCAGTTAAGTTTGTTATCAAAAATAATGCCAAGATATTTACATTTCAAGTCTTCAGCAAGCAATTATTTTCCCACCTTATATTCATAATTAACCTTTTGTTTTTTTTGTGTATCTAATAAGCTGACTCTTCTTTGCATTTATCTTCATTCCATGTTTACCAACCCAATTAGATATCCTGTCTGCAACTGTTTACAATCCTCTATGTCTATCGTATTGATTCTTTTATACAGCATTATGTCATCTGCAAACAATCTAATGTCAGATAGTAAACAATCAACACATTTATTCATTAGAATAATCAATAGCAATGGTCCCAATACGCTACCCTGTGGCACACCCATTTTTACTTCAACTTCTTTGGATACTACATTTCCTACCGTAACTTTGTTTTCTACCTTTTAAAAATTCTTCTACCCAGCAAATGACTTTCTTATCCACTCCAATTGTTTTTACCTTATTTACTACCATTTTATGGCTTACTCTGTCAAACGCCTTAGACAGGTCTAGTGCTGCACTATCAATTTGGACTCCCTTGTCCATTTCATCTGAAATATCTTGCATATATCCCACCAACTGAGATTCGCATGAATATCCTTTTCCAGCGCCGTGTCCTCATTCGTTACGATATTGGTTGTGGTGCAACTGAACGTTACCCAGTTTTATAATCTTTTGGGAATTTCCGCTATTTTGTCACATTGAAGGAACTGTTATTTTGCCTACGTTAAAAGAAATTTTCGAACGTAATCTTAAAGCAGTAACAGTAAAAGGATCACGAAGGGGTGTACTGAATGCTTTTCAAGTTTTCAGTTTGATGAAGTATTCCGCAACTAAAGAATCGTATTCAGTGCTCGGGAAATTCATAGATGAATCAAACTTCCAGCAAAAAGCACCACTGAGCAGGGACGGTAAATGGCCACAAAAGGATTAGAAATTTCCATAGCCCAATGAAATACCAACCCGTTGAAATAATTCCTAGCGCTGGTAAAAAAATATTCAGAAAAAGGATCGGTGATCGAATAAACAAAACTCGAGGTCCGAAATTATAATCCTGTACGCAATAATAAAAAAGAATTCACTGCTGGAGAAAAGGTATGCAGCAAGAAAAAGATGCCTACATTCATGGAAGTAAAAGATACCCGTCGTCAAAGAAAAGTATAATCCACCGTGCAAGAAAGATGGCCACTGCCCAGGGAAGATTTCCCACATTAGAGGAAACAAAGTACCCTCTCAAAGAAAGAAGATAGATATCTTTCCTCGGACTGTAGATATTACCTAAAAAAGAAGAAAAAAAGGCAAAGAGAAAAATTCCCAGGGACTTATAAAATACCCACGACCAAAAATCAATATTTATGCCTCTAGAAGAAAATGTCTACTGGCCTACGAAAAATTTCTCACCACCTTATATAAAAAAAATTTTGTCCTTCGAAAATACGTCTGAGGGGAAAAATAGCACTAAAAAAAATTACTCACTGGTCAAGAAAAATATACCCAACTCCCGAGAAAAAAAATTACCCACCGCTAGAGAAACTTATACCCACAAACAAAACAATAAAAGGATTTAGGGATCCAGAAAATAAAATATACACCACCGGCCGAGGGAAATGTTATCACCCGATGAAAACACGCACGCACTGCCCTAGGAATACCCCTACTGCCCTACCCCGCAAAAAATTCATTAAGCAAGAAAAATATACCCAACACCTAAGAAAAGAAATACCAGCCAATGAAAAAATTTACCCCGCCCATGGGAAGAATATACATCAAGAGAAAAAAAATATTCATCCCCAACAAAAAAGTAACCATCACACGATTACATACACCCAAGGTAATTCTAGTAAAGGTAGGGCCCGAAGCGAAACGACCGGCGACTGGCTGTTGTATTGGCATCACTGTAGGATCAAACTCAAGCAAGTATTATGCAAGCCGCAAATAAGTGACGCGCGCCTCTGTTCAAAACTACGCATTTCACGGATGCCAAAGCAATTAACTCTACGACATTTTTTAAGTGTTTGGTAATAACATTCACATACCTTCTTGCGTTAGTTTTTCTCGTTATTTGGGAAGGACGATGCGAAGAACTGACAAGGTTTCCTCCTATGTGCCGCGGCCACCTTTTTCATTTTCAGTTTCAGTTTGGAGTTCATGTAGCGTAAACGAATAAACATTTTTATCCTTGCATAGATTTTTGTCACTTCCACTGGTATCTCCGGATATTTTTCAATTATTTTGTCACAAATTGTTTTAACAATTTTCTTTTCTTTCGACATAAAATCACAACCGTTCACATTCGTAAAAATTAGTTCAAATTGTGACTTCATTTAACCAGTCATCGGATTGTACAATAAGACTTCCTCCAGGTAGTGCTTCTATCCATGCTTCAGATTTTGATGTAGATGCAGGCGGACACATTAGCGATGTAAGTGTTCCGATGGTAGCATGGAATTTTCTTCCTCGGTGAGCGATGTAACCAGCAAGATAACGAAAGCCTTAGATTGAACAGTCAAGCCCTTCTGTAAACGAAAACTGTTCGGTATCACTTTCGAATGAAATATTAAAATCTTTAAGGCCATAATCACCTTAAATCAGAGCCAGTGGTACATAAATATCAGGTAATTTCTGAGAGAAAAAATTCTCTAAACAATATTGATTAAGACGAACTGTCAATGTATTTTACTTTGAAACTCTTGGATTTCGGAGTATAGACCATCACGGAGCAAATGGTTTTTATAGATCCTTTCTGGAAAGGTAGTAGCTGTTTTGATCTACCACCTTTCATTTTTTCACAGCATTCATACATCTGTAGCAAAATTATTTCTAGAATATCATGGTGAACACCATATCCAAATGCTAACGGCTTGTTGTCATACTGTACTCTACTGCTCATAATGTCGATTAAGTCGTTGACAAGCTGGAAAAAATTGGCATCGAGTTCTTCTGGCATGAAATAGTGTTTGCTTGTGCTGTGGTGTTAGAAAATACCCTCTGGCGCTCTCTTCCTCTAACTGAAAGTGAAACCGTGTAAGCTTGGGACACTTTCATTTCACCATTATCTAAATCAATTTTTCAACCATCTTTTGCCACAAATTGTTGCGAACAAACAATTATTGTACTCAAATCGCCCTTACGATAACATTTTTGAATCCATATTTTGGTAAGCTGTAGGTCCTTTGGAAAGGAATGATAAGTGATACCTATACATTTTGTTTTTATGCTGCAAGTTTTACAGCCAGCGACAGCACATCCAGCCAAGTTCCTACACTTTACAGCAAGTTATAAAGAAAATCATGATCACAATATAGCAAGCGCCCATATACTTAAATGCTCCGGCAACACAGTACTCCTACGGTGACGCCATGCGCAGAGCAAGAAATTTAAGCTCGGGTTACGAAAGCCAATCAGCCCCTCCTGCATATACCCATCGTCAGAAAATAATTATCTGGATAAACCCATGACCCACTAAAATAACCCATCATCCACGAAACAAAAAACAATCCCTTCAATGTCAAGAGGAGAAAATCCAGGGTATAGTGTAGGCCTATTTGAGCACCAGTTGAGTATTTTAAATGTCATAATTAGAAGCCACTCGTAGGTTAAAGGTAACATGGTCGGGGGTCGAACTAGAACACTGACACTCCAAAATATCTAGAAGTGACCCTTGACAGATCATTTACATTCAGGCAACATTGCATGAATTCAAAGCTGAAAGTTTACACTAGGAACAATCTAAGAAAACTGGCTGGATCACAGAGGGGTAGCCAACCTGAAACAATTAGAATTTCTGCCTTAGCACTATGTTATTCGGCTGCAGATTTTGTCTGTCCTGTATTGTATGTACAGCTCAACCCATGCCAGACAGGTACACATTGCACTTAACGAAACTTGCAGAATCATAACAGGCTGCTTAAAATCAAATCCAGTCGAATGACTCCACCGCCTCGCAGGGATAGCGAAGAGAAATAGCAGCGAACAAGGAGCAAAGTGGACCACGAAAAATCTCATCCATTATATGGACATATACCACACAGACAAAGACTAAAGTCCAGGAAAAGTTTCCTTAAAAAGTCTCAGCAACTTACAATGACAACTGAGAATGCCAGGTTACAACTATGGTAAACTAAGGCTCCCCTTCCGCATGGCTGGGGAAGATGGTCCGAATCTTTGCAACCTGGCTATGGCAAGAGATGGTTGATGTGGAAGTCTTAAGGTGGCCATACACGATCGCTCCATTTGGATGTCATCCGTATGGATGACATCCATGCGGATGACATCCAAAAGCGTAGCACATACACGATCATTCCATCACTCCAGTCAGCCACGACAATGAAAAAAGAGGCAAAGCAAGCAACAATAGGTTGTCAATTTGCTATACAACTATCTAGTTATGCCAAGTACTAAATAAAATGAGCCCGAATTAATTTTAAAGGATATTCAAACTATCGAATACTGAATAAAAATCCTGAGAATTAAATAAACGTCCAAAAAAGTGCGAAATTATGAAAAATAAGCTCTGTGATATTACGAAAACTTTTAAAAATACTACAAAATGATTATAAAACAGATTTATTAAATTGAAATAGTTAAGCAGGCTTAAAATAGTGACATGTACGTCAAATGTAGTAAAACAACATATTTAAACAAGTAGACTCATAAAATTAATATTATCATACTATGGTCTTTTTAAAAAGAAGACCGCAAAGAATTATCTTTTTTTTCCAACACGGTTTCTCTGTTGGTTTTTTAATAATAATATTAGCAATTGATCTATTGCACATTTATTTATATTTTGTCATGGTAGTCATGATTAGAGATCCTACAAGCATAGTAAGACCTTATCCTTCTCAATAATCTCCAGCACAAAGTCTTATTGAGACGACATTATTATTAAAAAAAAAAAAAAAAAAAAAAAAAAAAAAAAAAAAAGTAAAAAAAGAAAATAATCGTTCTAATTGTTACTTAATAATATTTAAAACTGAATTATTTTCAATTCTACATTCAAAATAATATTTAACTTGTAGCAAAACAAATATTTCTATGGCAGATTCAAAATAAAAAAGAAATGGTACAATGTTGCATAGTTCACTCAAGGCACCGATGTTGTCTGTTCGGTGGTCGGTGACAGAATGAGAAGAGTTTGGACCACGGTTTCGGCATACACGAGCCGACTGGAGTGATGGCTTGGTGTCGCTCCACGTGGTTTTCCCCACACACCGTCAGTTGGCTTGATGGCAGGATGGACGAAACTTATGGATATTGGACTGACCGGATATCCAAATAATCCTGTCACTCCACGTCATCCACATCAGTTTCCCCACACGATGCGATAATGGAGTGGCATCGCTCCATTTGGACGGATGGAGCGATCGTGTATGGCCACCTTTAGAATGGGCTAAGATCAGAAGTGGGCAGATGCAAAGTAAACTTAGGAAGATGGGGCTTTGCTGAGATCAATGATCTCAAGTTTCACTGCGGAGAAGACCAGACTGTTCAGCACATGCTCCAGTGTCGACTGTGTCCAGCATCATGTCGGCAGCTGATCTGTATGAGGCCTCAGAAAATGCACTGGAAGTGGCCAAGTTCTGTTCCAGTACAATTTGATGTTTGTGATTGTGTGACTATGTTTCTGACACGAAATAAATAAAATATGTCATAACTTACCTTTCTTGCGAAATTGATTGCGAATCTTCGCCTTCCTTTATGGACATGTCACCGAGTAGGCCCGTCATGCGAGATATGCGCATTGTCGTATCTATGGCTGCGTCCAGTCTCTCGCTCATGAATGAACGTGTGGCAGTTACTTCTGATGCTGCCTTGCGGATATCTGCCATCGACGACGCCACCATTTGTCGACACCTCTTGCGGACTATTTTGCGGAGAACACGCGTTCTCTCAGGAGGACCCTGTCAATGTAATAAGATTTTATTCCTCTCCACCACACTAAAAAATTTTTATAACATCTGTAAACTTTTTATTTAAGTGCTGAGAACCGCAAGTTATTTTATTTAGTAAAATAATTGTGAATCTGTCATTCTGAAAGGTTAAAACTGACAATTGACTAAAAAGGAGCCAGCCTGCATCCGGGATGCAGAATTCATCATATGATTATAACTGAATGATTTCGATAATGTCAGTCATTTTTACACGTTTTAATGTACAGTATTTACGGTACAATTCAGTGATTCACATGAAAGAGTAAGATTCAGAATAAAGACATGGTATGAGAAGGTGCTCGAACTGGTGCATTGTCTTCGAGCAATTTACTGATCAAGATGGATTGCTTAAGCTGGTTGCAATCATGAGAAAGACAGGGAGAGAACTTGCATTGATTTTCAAATCTCCGACCTCACATCACTTCCTCGTCTTGCCGGGACAATTTCGGCCAAACCAATGCGGTCATCTATTTCACTTTTCAGACGGAGTTTCAACTGCCTGTTGGCGTTCTACTTCTCCCCTCACCCCCCCCCCCCACCCCCCCCGTTTTCTAATGTGCAAGCTTGCCGTTCTCGTGTTAAACTTTGTAAATAATTATTTTATGGAGAAATAAACCTACGTTTGCCACGGTGTTAGTAAAGTGCAAAAGATCTTTATCGCAATAATTAAACACATTTTTTCCCCAATTGTTCCTTTTGAACAATTGTTTAGATTTCGATGCAAGAGCTTTTCTAACTTGCACTTTCCAAAATGTTTTTTCGCAATGAGAGTGGTCGGGGAATAATTGAGGCAAAGCATATCATTTTTACTGATTTCAGTCCCTTGAAGATCTCTAAAGTACCTGCTTTTAACTGGATAAGCTAAATTTTCTAAATAATTGTAGCCTGCCTCCCACTGTTTGGCAGGTTCACATGTACCATGTATTTTACTTTCGTCCTATTGACTTTGACGGGCTCCAGGAGATATGTAAATCTTGAAATAAACTGAACATAGCAAGTTTATTAAGCTTTGCTCCTAATTGTTTTACATAATATTTTATATCACATATTAAAAACTATTTGCATAAAATGCTAATTAGTATGCAGAAGTAATCTTGATTCTTAATGCACCCTTAGGAAGCGGAAGTAATTACAAGTAGTGTTTCAGGCTATAGTGATCGAAGAACTTCACGAGAGTCAAAATTTAGCTTTGCCGCAGTTATGGTCTTACAGTTTGTAGCACATTGCTTTTTCAAAATTTTTGTAGAAAGCTATTAGTAATGAAATAATACGTTAATTGGACACAACTGACTTTCCCCCTTTTTATAGAGTGGTTTACTCCAGCACACTTAAATCTTTCTGGAAAGGTAATCGCAAGTAAAAATGTATTAAACATAACTTAGTATATTACTTGATTTTGTGGAGCACAGTTTAAGCAATCCGCTGGAAATCCCATCATAACCACTCGAATATTTTCTCTTAAGAGACAACTTTTCTTTTTCCTTCTGGAGAAGCTAAATTTACAGACAAATTTCTTGGAATCCCGTACTGACAAAATCCTTACTACGAGATAATGTTCACATGTGTCACTGAGCTATTGGAGCCAATTTAGCTAATAGCAACAGATAAAGAATGAGCCTAAATGGTACGTTCATGTTGAAATACAGCAAAAGTTTTCAGAAGCAAACTTGAGAACAGTTTTTCGGATCTATTTAAGCGCAGGATACTGCCAGAACTAGAAACACTAAATCCCCAATTCAACATGTCTTTAACGTCAACGCTACGAGGTTGGCAAACGTGGCATCTGTTAGCACTGAACTGAAAATTGTTCGTCTATATTTAAAGCAGATATCAGTGGAGTTTAATCTGCACCAGAACAAAAGTTTACAAAACAAATTAGTTAAGTTTCTTTTAATTTAAAAGATTGTCTAAAATATGTAATTGTAGAAATATCTTCGTACTAGTTCTGGATGTATCCTTTACTGATATACTGGCGAAACGTAGGTTTACGCGTACGATCAAAGTTGCAGGTAATAAACACAGACACAACAGACGGCATTAAACGATTTCTCAGGCTTTCGCGGCCGTCTTTGTTAGTGATTATTAGATTTTCGGGGTATGCTGAAAGCTTAGATTATGAAACAACGTGGCTTACCCTAAAAATCTAGTTATTAAGACTGTAGTATTCTTACCATGGCCTCGTGGAGAGCGGCGTACAGAATGTTAGCTCTGACTTTCATAGTCTTAATGAGATCGAAGAAGCACGTGGTCATCAGGCAGCAGTAGTGCATGAGGTTTACCGGATTCAGGTCGTCCAATGTTAGCGAGTTCGCAACTTCACTGGCGGCGGTACTTGCCACTCCGTCACTTGATGTACCCTCTCCCGTAGAGGTACCGACGGTGGTACCGCTCTCGACATCCTCTTCGGAGTCTTTCGTGTTCACCCAGCCACGGCGTCGCCGTCCGAAACCACCTTTGGCGGACGAGATACCCCTCCTCCCAGACATCTCGCCAGTCAGCCAGCAGAAGTATGTAACTGCAACAGGTCTGACCATAACACGCCCCTAGTCGACCGTGGAGGTCACTGCCTGCGACCAAATAGGGGGCACTATCGAAATGAAAGTCGACTTCAAACAGTAACGCATCAGCTTGTATGATAACATAACAAAATCCTAATTAAAGCGATTCTTTTAATAATAGTATTAACCTCGTGACTGTATAGCGATGAAAGGGAGTGAGATTTGGTTCTGAGCCAAGATGCGAAAGTTACTTTGTTAATATGCTGTAGTGAACAGAGTGTCACTTTGAGAGAACCGATTCAAACGAAGCGAGGTCACAATGAGATATGTTGGGGGGCGTCGAAAAGTTGGCATCTATCAGTGAATTAAAATACTGGAGGGGAAACGGACCCGAAAATCTAAGTGACGATGAAGATTTCGACACCAATAACTGCCCCATGCCTAACCGATGTCCCCGATTGAACGCTACGGTATATGGAATTGATTGTTATGTTCTCATTGACTCAGGATCACAGGTGACAGCTGTAGCCGAAGAATTTGTACGTCGCATACAGACGCGTGAAATTAAGTTAAAAATTGTACCGGCGCCCGTGCGAAATTTGATTCCTGCATTTGGGTCGCGGGAAAAGCGGGTAAATACACAAGTGTTACTGCCACTTCAAGTAGATGATGAATGTATTTATGTGGTGGCGATAATAATCCACGGATTGTCTGTAGATGTGATCATAGGATGTGATACTTTGGAAAAGAAAGGGACGGTGATAGATTGGAAAAATCATACCATTAAGGATCTTATGCCCAGGACGGTAGTGTGGTCGGAGACGCAGAAGGGAGAGAAGATACTGATCAACCAGTTAGACTTAATCCCCGAGGGATCAGATGGAACGGACCAGTTAGACTTAATCCCCGAGGGACCAGACGGAACGGACGAAGAAAGTCTAAACCAACCGCAGGCAAAACATCTGTGCACTCGTGGACGAACGGAATGAAATTTTGGATTTATTGAATACCAGTATAAATTCTAATGTAAATTTGACCAAGCCCCACAAAGACCAGTTAAAAGAATTAATCAAACAGCACCTGCCAGTGTTCTCGTATAGACCGGGAAAAATCAAAGGATTTGTGCATACATTTCGGATGACGGATGGTGGACCCTTAAAGGCACGCACTTATCCCATCCCGCAAAAATTGCGTCATGCAGCAAAAGAAGCTATTAATGCACTAGAGCAACAAGGTATCATTTCCGCGGGACCGTCACAACATATTAATCCACTTATATTGGTATCGAAACGAGATGGAAGCGTGCGTGTATGTCTTGACGCTAGAGCGCTAAACTCCCGCATGGAAAGAGACGGAGAACGTTCCGAGGTGATAACGGATCTAATTGCCCGTTTCAACGGAAAACGATGGCTAACCACCTTGGATATTACGGCAGGGTTCAATCAGGTAGAGTTGCATCCAAAATGCCGGGAGTACACATCCTTTGTCTTCGAAGGCAGGCAATTTTGTTTTAACCGAGTCCCGTTTGGATTAAAAAACTCCTCAGCTGCTTTCATCCGCGCTATGAATGGAGTTCTCCCAGCTGAAATAAAAGATTTTTGTGTAGTGTATATAGATGATTTATTGGTAAGCTCGGAAACATTTGAGCAACATCTAATGCACCTAAGATTACTGTTCAAGGTACTACAAGATAATGGTATCACCCTGCGTCCGGATAAAGCCACTATATGCGCACAAAAGGTCAATTATCTAGGGTACGTTATTTCTCCGCAAGGTGTTTCGCCATCAGAAGAGAAAATCAGCGAAATCGTCGACCTTCCCCACCCAACCAAGCTAAAAGAGTTGCGGAAATTCTTGGGGGTTTGCGCGTACTACAGGGGCAACATTCCAAATTATGCGACAATTCTCCACCCATTATATGGATTGCTAAAGGGAGGAAAGCGTTGGGAGTGGCAATCCATTCATGAGGAGGCCTTTAACGAGATAAAAAGGGCATTCCAAAACAATGTGTGTTTGTCACATCCAGACTATGAAAAACCATACTATTTGTATTGTGATGCGAGTTTAAAAGGATTGGGGGCGTGTCTCCAACAGATGGACGATGATGGAAATTTACGCATTGTAGCTACAGCTAGCAGAACGTTGAAAATAGCGGAAACTAGATTTTATGCTAGTGAGATAGAAATGCTATCTATATATTTTGCCGTTCATAAATTTAAAGCTTATCTTCTGGGTAGCACAACATATTTGAAGACCGACCACCAGGCCCTGACGTTTCTCAGAAATGCCAAGTTTACTAGTAGCAGGATAGCAAGGTGGGCTATGTTCCTGCAACAGTTTGACATTCAGATACACTATTGTAAAGGTTCAGAAAATGTCATGGCAGACTTTTTGAGTAGAAATGCAAAGGGAAGCACTGTGAATGACGGGCCAACGTCGGATCATCGGGAGGCGTTAATAGCTGTTATGACGTTCCATGACGGATCCAGTCCGGAAGAAATTAGAGCAGACCTCATATCTGCACAAAAGCGGCAAAAGGAGATTGAAAATGTTAGACAACTTTTGGAGAACGGAATTGGTGGACATGATGTACGTACCAGGAACATAACGATGCATTGCACGATGTTTGACAATGTATGTTTCCGAAGGGAAAATGCTAAAGAGTGTTGGAAAATATGGCTGCCGCAAGAAATGGTTGGGAGAATAGCGCGCCTGTATCATATACAATTCGGGCATCAGGGATCAGAAAAACTGTATAAAATGATATCTGAAGAATGGTACGGAACATCATTTAGACGAGAGGTTGCGAAATGTACGCGCACGTGTGACACATGTCAAAGGATAAAGTATTCAAATGTGCATTGCGCAGGGGAATTTACGCCAATAACCACCAACCGGCCAAGACAACTGGCCTGTGTCGATCATTTTGGGCCATTACCGAAGGGACAGTTTGCCCGCCAATTCATTTTTGTTGTAGTCGACGCCTTTTCAAAATATGTGAAGCTTTATGCTGTATCAAGACTGAACACAAAGAGTACTTTGGACATTATATTAAAAAAATATGTGGCAGAGTGTGGTAAACCGGAAACGATTGTATCAGACCACGGTACTGTTTTTACTAGTCCCCGATGGAAACAGACGTTAAATGATGCAGGTATTAAAACTGTAATGAGTTCAGTGAGAACCCCTCAGACGAATCCCGCTGAAAGGTATATGCGTCAATTAAGTACTTATTTTAGATTGTTGGTCGGTGACAAGCATAACTCATGGGTGAGATACTTGGGCGAAATTGAGAACTTTTTCAATCTAACATATCATTGTACCACAGGTTGTAAACCGGCGGAATTACACTATGGGGATCGAATAAAGCCACTCGCTGAGAAAATCGCTAATCACCCAGAGTCTGATATAAAGGAAGATCTGGCGGATAGAGAAATGGTCGCGCGTGAATTCATTCATGAGAGGGCTAGAAAGCGCAAGAAAAGAGAAGATAGGAGAGATACAAAATCTTATGAAGTAGGACAATTAGTCCTTGTCAAAAATATTCGCCCGTCCGATGCTCAACATAAAAAGATCTCTAAGTTTTTTCACATATACCATGGTCCATTCGAGGTTTGTCAAAAAGTGGCACCAAACGCATATATGCTCACCAACGGAAATCAGCAGTTTGGCCCACAGAATGCCAGAAATTTGAGAGAATACAAAACAGTATAACGTGTTGTGAATTTGAGATGATTGAACAAGTAATGAGTAGTTATAGTAATGAGTAGTTGTAAAGGATCTATGATTAATTGTTCTTTGCAGAGTTACAAAGTTGTTAGTTAAAAGTAACTGAAAGCATAAAATTGTCTTAAGATAGATGTAGAATGGAACAATTCAATATGACTGTGAATAAGTAATTACCATACAGAATCAGATGGTATATCCACTAATTTTTATATATATACATGTAAAATAAAAAGGATTCACTAACTGCAAGGTAATAATTAATAATTTTTTTTTAAAAAAAATTCTGAATGACAGTTCATTTCAATGATTTTTGTTTATAATTTTTCTTGCATCAATGAAGATGTATTTCTGTTTATATGTCCAATACATGTTAATGTTAATTGTTATGCAGTGACATTTGAGGGATGTCTGATGTATAAGATTTCATATGTATATTTTAATATGTTTATAATTAGTATACTGATTGTTAGTCATTAATTAGACTTAAGAGAAAAATTGCATGAGTGAGAGAATGAATGACATATGAAGTTGTGACATCAAGGCTAATCAATAATAAAATACACTTTCAGATTTAAAAAAAAAAAAAAAAATAACTTACAATAATGTAACATGGGATGGGACAGATTCGCACTTTTTCTATTTAGTTAACATGTTATATTTCAACTTGTACTTGATTAAAATAATTTGGGGACCTACATTGAGACAAATCAAAAACATTAATAAACACATCAGGAATAGTGACTGAAAAAAAAGAGCTCAAAGGGACATGAGAATAGAATAGTGCGGATGTATGAGACAAAGACGATTATCAAATTTTCGTTCAACCGTAACAGTGGTTATGGTCAACCGAAAATTTAACTTGGATGGGGTGTAATGTAGTGAACAGAGTGTCACTCCACATTTTATCATATTAATAGGACCAAAGTGTGAATGAAAAGGTTGGTTGGAGAGACAGGGTATGCCACCTATTGACGGAAAGATGTGCTCTCTCTTTTCATGGCGAACGGTGGGGGTTGACCAGTGGCGGAGACACCTCATCGGCCAATGGAATTTCGCCCGCCAAAAGAGACAAAAGGGTGCGTCGGTTGCCGGAGAAGGACGACACTGAGCCACAGGTGGCCGAACAAGCAAGACCTCTGTGCCACCTCTCAGTGGGTGCAGATCAGAAGCTGTGTTAGGAAGTGTAAAAGTTATGTGTCTAAGTGTGTTTTCAGCGGGAAGTAGTGCAGCGGTTGAACCTATGGTTTAACAAAGTTTACGGTTGCTTGGTGCAGCGGTTGAACCTGCGGTTCGAAAAAGGATACGGTTGCTTGGCGCACAAATGCACAAGCTCCTACAGCACCAAGTGAGAAAATGATAAGGTGATTATATTCTTCCAACTGAAAATGTTTATGGATCAAAACTCCTGTAAACGGTCCTGGGTGAAGCAATTCACCAGTTAAGAACTTCTCATGCTATTAAAATTGTTTTTTTTTTATTATTTGAGCTAGTCGGACAATTTGTATTGAGTATGAACAGCATATAAGCCTAAGCATATAGTAGTCTCATGTAGGGTGGCGCCCATAGTATACAGTGTTGTTTTAGATTTGATTATCGTGTAAAAGAGAAAATAACTGTCAATTCTGTTTATAATCAAAGGTATGTTTTATATGTTAAAATAAATGTTTGCTTTTATAACTAATTCTTTGTTCAGAGCGAATCTGTTCACTTCCCTGCCAAGATGAAATGCTTTAAAGATATCAATACAAGAAATTTTGATCCAAAATTAAAATATTAAATTTTCATAATTTTTGTTGCTCTTTAAGCACAGAGACGATCGGACCGTCACATATGACGCCCAACGTTGGAGCTTATAGAAATTTGATCCAAAAACAATTCAGTGAATAATTATTTTTTTTTCTCTTTCTAATTTTTAAGTGTATTATCAAAATGTTCAATTTGCAGCCTGATGAGTCTGAACGAGATGCAGCGATGCGTTGTGTTTTTATGTTCAAATGAATGCTACTTACTAATTTAATTTTCAGAGGAGCAGAACGAAATATTATTTGTCCATGTTTGATATTATGATTTTAATTTGATATGCTTATCTAAATGATTTTTTCTGTATCCATGTGTCATATTGTGTTACATGTGTTTTCATGTTTCTCTGTGATTTCCTCATGGTGGTATAACGGCGTTGCCATTCTTTGATTTGAGGGGTGGTCCTGAAATCAGTTTGTTAGAGGAGTTTAAAAAGAAAGCGTTGAATCATTTGATTATTGGGTGGAGTTAAATGGTTTGGGGTAATGTTAAATTGAAAAAGTGTTCTTTTGGTAAAATTAAAAAAAAAAAAAATATGCGTAACATCTTTTAAGACCGAGCTAAAATTCTGAGTGAAAAGTGCCTAAAGAATTCAGCATTTAATAAATAAATAAATGAGTAAAATGGCAGGACAAGGTGATGCAGGTGTAAATTCAGTTGCGGAGAGCGCGGAAACAATAATGATGTCAGGATCTCAAGATACTCGTAATTTTCAGTTAGACAATAGCACTGTGGAAAAGCCGTGTACATCCGCGCGAATTGAAATACATGCCACAAGTATGACACACGACACTAACAGTCGAACAGTAGAAGAGACACAGGGTCCCGTATATCAGTCCGTTTTACCAGACCACATGAGAGCAATGATGCAAATATTGCTAGATGGTATGAATGCCCAGATGAATACTTTAATAGAACAGATAAACGTTCGTTTGAATGCTGCTGATGAGAGACAAGAGCAACTCAAATCACAATTGATAGGAGGACAGAAGGAGTTAGGTGTCAAGTTAGATAACCAACTTCAAAATTTTAAATGTGAAATGAAAGAAAGTTTCGAAAATTTCAAGAAAGATGTTCGGGAAGAAATTCAGAGCGTGAACAATGTGAATGACAATTTAATGTCAAGATGTGATAAATTAGAAGCAGCTAGCGATAACGCGGAAATAAAAATTGCAGACACCAGGAAAGAGATCGGTAGTCTTAGAAAGGATACCGAAAAGAGAACGGCAGATTTGTCAAAAGAAGTAAATGAGTTCAAAGAAAGTACCACAAGTAGATTCTCAGAGATAAATGGACACATCAGACAAATTGATAACAAAATTTCTTCACTAAATGAAGATGGAAAAGATCAGCGGGAAGCACAAATATCTTTTCGGGCAGACATCATATCAAAATTCACGGGGATAGAGGAGGTTGTTGCTTCGCTTAAGAATGTTCAAAAGCATCAGGGTACTTGCACACATACATGTATATCAACAAAACAAGTGCATATTGAGTTAGATTTGCCAAAATTTGGTGTGAAGAAGGGAAAGAACCCGAAATTTTTCCTTGCGGAGCTCGAAGAATATTTCGAAATAAAAAACATACCGGATTCACTTAAAATGAAGATAGTACAATTATCTCTTGAAGAAGAAGAGAAATTATGGCTGGCCGTATCGTGTCCAACAGGTGTGACCTACGAACAGTTCAAGATAATGTTTCTAAGATCTTATTGGTCTCCAAGAGCACAAGCTCAAATCCGAAGTCGGGTATATCAGGGGCGTTATGAAAAAAAATATGGGGAAACCATGGAAGCATATGTTGCTAATTTGGCAAGGTTATCCCGATATCTTGACCACCCTGTGGAAGATGAAGAGCTAATAGCTACAATTGGGACCCATTTTCGACCAACGATACGTTGTCATATAAATCCTGTCACAATAAAAACTTTGGACCAGCTGTTAGAAACATTACGGAACTTGGATGACAGTGGTATTGAGCAGATACATGAACGTCAATCGAAGCCAGAAATGAACCAGAATCGGCAGAATCACGGCGGGGAACAAAATCGTCGTGGATTTTATAATCAAAATCAAAACCGCCAGTATAACAGAAATCAACACTTTCAGGAGAGAGGTAATAACAAAGAAACTCCACAGGAATCTAGAGTCCACATAAACTCAATTTCCCATATCAAACAACAAGGAGAGCATGAAGGAAAGCCCGGAAACGGTGATGAGAATTTTTTTGAGAGAACCGATTCAAACGAAGCGAGGTCACAATGAGATATGTTGGGGGGCGTCGAAAAGTTGGCATCTATCAGTGAATTAAAATACTGGAGGGGAAACGGACCCGAAAATCTAAGTGACGATGAAGATTTCGACACCAATAACTGCCCCATGCCTAACCGATGTCCCCGATTGAACGCTACGGTATATGGAATTGATTGTTATGTTCTCATTGACTCAGGATCACAGGTGACAGCTGTAGCCGAAGAATTTGTACGTCGCATACAGACGCGTGAAATTAAGTTAAAAATTGTACCGGCGCCCGTGCGAAATTTGATTCCTGCATTTGGGTCGCGGGAAAAGCGGGTAAATACACAAGTGTTACTGCCACTTCAAGTAGATGATGAATGTATTTATGTGGTGGCGATAATAATCCACGGATTGTCTGTAGATAGTGATCATAGGATGTGATACTTTGGAAAAGAAAGGGACGGTGATAGATTGGAAAAATCATACCATTAAGGATCTTATGCCCAGGACGGTAGTGTGGTCGGAGACGCAGAAGGGAGAGAAGATACTGATCAACCAGTTAGACTTAATCCCCGAGGGATCAGATGGAACGGACCAGTTAGACTTAATCCCCGAGGGACCAGACGGAACGGACGAAGAAAGTCTAAACCAACCGCAGGCAAACATCTGTGCACTCGTGGACGAACGGAATGAAATTTTGGATTTATTGAATACCAGTATAAATTCTAATGTAAATTTGACCAAGCCCCACAAAGACCAGTTAAAAGAATTAATCAAACAGCACCTGCCAGTGTTCTCGTATAGACCGGGAAAAATCAAAGGATTTGTGCATACATTTCGGATGACGGATGGTGGACCCTTAAAGGCACGCACTTATCCCATCCCGCAAAAATTGCGTCATGCAGCAAAAGAAGCTATTAATGCACTAGAGCAACAAGGTATCATTTCCGCGGGACCGTCACAACATATTAATCCACTTATATTGGTATCGAAACGAGATGGAAGCGTGCGTGTATGTCTTGACGCTAGAGCGCTAAACTCCCGCATGGAAAGAGACGGAGAACGTTCCGAGGTGATAACGGATCTAATTGCCCGTTTCAACGGAAAACGATGGCTAACCACCTTGGATATTACGGCAGGGTTCAATCAGGTAGAGTTGCATCCAAAATGCCGGGAGTACACATCCTTTGTCTTCGAAGGCAGGCAATTTTGTTTTAACCGAGTCCCGTTTGGATTAAAAAACTCCTCAGCTGCTTTCATCCGCGCTATGAATGGAGTTCTCCCAGCTGAAATAAAAGATTTTTGTGTAGTGTATATAGATGATTTATTGGTAAGCTCGGAAACATTTGAGCAACATCTAATGCACCTAAGATTACTGTTCAAGGTACTACAAGATAATGGTATCACCCTGCGTCCGGATAAAGCCACTATATGCGCACAAAAGGTCAATTATCTAGGGTACGTTATTTCTCCGCAAGGTGTTTCGCCATCAGAAGAGAAAATCAGCGAAATCGTCGACCTTCCCCACCCAACCAAGCTAAAAGAGTTGCGGAAATTCTTGGGGGTTTGCGCGTACTACAGGGGCAACATTCCAAATTATGCGACAATTCTCCACCCATTATATGGATTGCTAAAGGGAGGAAAGCGTTGGGAGTGGCAATCCATTCATGAGGAGGCCTTTAACGAGATAAAAAGGGCATTCCAAAACAATGTGTGTTTGTCACATCCAGACTATGAAAAACCATACTATTTGTATTGTGATGCGAGTTTAAAAGGATTGGGGGCGTGTCTCCAACAGATGGACGATGATGGAAATTTACGCATTGTAGCTACAGCTAGCAGAACGTTGAAAATAGCGGAAACTAGATTTTATGCTAGTGAGATAGAAATGCTATCTATATATTTTGCCGTTCATAAATTTAAAGCTTATCTTCTGGGTAGCACAACATATTTGAAGACCGACCACCAGGCCCTGACGTTTCTCAGAAATGCCAAGTTTACTAGTAGCAGGATAGCAAGGTGGGCTATGTTCCTGCAACAGTTTGACATTCAGATACACTATTGTAAAGGTTCAGAAAATGTCATGGCAGACTTTTTGAGTAGAAATGCAAAGGGAAGCACTGTGAATGACGGGCCAACGTCGGATCATCGGGAGGCGTTAATAGCTGTTATGACGTTCCATGACGGATCCAGTCCGGAAGAAATTAGAGCAGACCTCATATCTGCACAAAAGCGGCAAAAGGAGATTGAAAATGTTAGACAACTTTTGGAGAACGGAATTGGTGGACATGATGTACGTACCAGGAACATAACGATGCATTGCACGATGTTTGACAATGTATGTTTCCGAAGGGAAAATGCTAAAGAGTGTTGGAAAATATGGCTGCCGCAAGAAATGGTTGGGAGAATAGCGCGCCTGTATCATATACAATTCGGGCATCAGGGATCAGAAAAACTGTATAAAATGATATCTGAAGAATGGTACGGAACATCATTTAGACGAGAGGTTGCGAAATGTACGCGCACGTGTGACACATGTCAAAGGATAAAGTATTCAAATGTGCATTGCGCAGGGGAATTTACGCCAATAACCACCAACCGGCCAAGACAACTGGCCTGTGTCGATCATTTTGGGCCATTACCGAAGGGACAGTTTGCCCGCCAATTCATTTTTGTTGTAGTCGACGCCTTTTCAAAATATGTGAAGCTTTATGCTGTATCAAGACTGAACACAAAGAGTACTTTGGACATTATATTAAAAAAATATGTGGCAGAGTGTGGTAAACCGGAAACGATTGTATCAGACCACGGTACTGTTTTTACTAGTCCCCGATAGAAACAGACGTTAAATGATGCAGGTATTAAAACTGTAATGAGTTCAGTGAGAACCCCTCAGACGAATCCCGCTGAAAGGTATATGCGTCAATTAAGTACTTATTTTAGATTGTTGGTCGGTGACAAGCATAACTCATGGGTGAGATACTTGGGCGAAATTGAGAACTTTTTCAATCTAACATATCATTGTACCACAGGTTGTAAACCGGCGGAATTACACTATGGGGATCGAATAAAGCCACTCGCTGAGAAAATCGCTAATCACCCAGAGTCTGATATAAAGGAAGATCTGGCGGATAGAGAAATGGTCGCGCGTGAATTCATTCATGAGAGGGCTAGAAAGCGCAAGAAAAGAGAAGATAGGAGAGATACAAAATCTTATGAAGTAGGACAATTAGTCCTTGTCAAAAATATTCGCCCGTCCGATGCTCAACATAAAAAGATCTCTAAGTTTTTTCACATATACCATGGTCCATTCGAGGTTTGTCAAAAAGTGGCACCAAACGCATATATGCTCACCAACGGAAATCAGCAGTTTGGCCCACAGAATGCCAGAAATTTGAGAGAATACAAAACAGTATAACGTGTTGTGAATTTGAGATGATTGAACAAGTAATGAGTAGTTATAGTAATGAGTAGTTGTAAAGGATCTATGATTAATTGTTCTTTGCAGAGTTACAAAGTTGTTAGTTAAAAGTAACTGAAAGCATAAAATTGTCTTAAGATAGATGTAGAATGGAACAATTCAATATGACTGTGAATAAGTAATTACCATACAGAATCAGATGGTATATCCACTAATTTTTATATATATACATGTAAAATAAAAAGGATTCACTAACTGCAAGGTAATAATTAATAATTTTTTTTTAAAAAAAATTCTGAATGACAGTTCATTTCAATGATTTTTGTTTATAATTTTTCTTGCATCAATGAAGATGTATTTCTGTTTATATGTCCAATACATGTTAATGTTAATTGTTATGCAGTGACATTTGAGGGATGTCTGATGTATAAGATTTCATATGTATATTTTAATATGTTTATAATTAGTATACTGATTGTTAGTCATTAATTAGACTTAAGAGAAAATTGCATGAGTGAGAGAATGAATGACATATGAAGTTGTGACATCAAGGCTAATAATAATAAAATACACTTTCAGATTTAAAAAAAAAAAAAAAAATAACTTACAATAATGTAACAGGGATGGGACAGATTCGCACTTTTTCTATTTAGTTAACATGTTATATTTCAACTTGTACTTGATTAAAATAATTTGGGGACCTACATTGAGACAAATCAAAAACATTAATAAACACATCAGGAATAGTGACTGAAAAAAAGAGCTCAAAGGGACATGAGAATAGAATAGTGCGGATGTATGAGACAAAGACGATTATCAAATTTTCGTTCAACCGTAACAGTGGTTATGGTCAACCGAAAATTTAACTTGGATGGGGTGTAATGTAGTGAACAGAGTGTCACTCCACATTTTATCATATTAATAGGACCAAAGTGTGAATGAAAAGGTTGGTTGGAGAGACAGGGTATGCCACCTATTGACGGAAAGATGTGCTCTCTCTTTTCATGGCGAACGGTGGGGGTTGACCAGTGGCGGAGACACCTCATCGGCCAATGGAATTTCGCCCGCCAAAAGAGACAAAAGGGTGCGTCGGTTGCCGGAGAAGGACGACACTGAGCCACAGGTGGCCGAACAAGCAAGACCTCTGTGCCACCTCTCAGTGGGTGCAGATCAGAAGCTGTGTTAGGAAGTGTAAAGTTATGTGTCTAAGTGTGTTTTCAGCGGGAAGTAGTGCAGCGGTTGAACCTATGGTTTAACAAAGTTTACGGTTGCTTGGTGCAGCGGTTGAACCTGCGGTTCGACAAAAAGGATACGGTTGCTTGGCGCACAAATGCACAAGCTCCTACAGCACCAAGTGAGAAAATGATAAGGTGATTATATTCTTCCAACTGAAAATGTTTATGGATCAAAACTCCTGTAAACGGTCCTGGGTGAAGCAATTCACCAGTTAAGAACTTCTCATGCTATTAAAATTGTTTTTTTTATTATTTGAGCTAGTCGGACAATTTGTATTGAGTATGAACAGCATATAAGCCTAAGCATATAGTAGTCTCATGTAGGGTGGCGCCCATAGTATACAGTGTTGTTTTAGATTTGATTATCGTGTAAAAGAGAAAATAACTGTCAATTCTGTTATAATCAAAGGTATGTTTTATATGTTAAAATAAATGTTTGCTTTTATAACTAATTCTTTGTTCAGAGCGAATCTGTTCACTCCCTGCCAAGATGAAATGCTTTAAAGATATCAATACAAGAAATTTTGATCCAAAATTAAAATATTAAATTTTCATAATTTTTGTTGCTCTTTAAGCACAGAGACGATCGGACCGTCACAATGCATACCATGTTTTATTAAACTAAATGGTGAAATGATTGTCTATGCAGAGGTAAAACAACATGGTATTAGTATATTTATAGCAATACACAAAGTCAAGGATTCGGTTTCCTATTGATGAGAAACCCTGGAGATTATCTCGAGGGTGACAAGTCTTAGTTCTTATTATATACATGTCAAAATTATAAGTCACTTGAGCTTTTTTTCTTCTTCTTATATCTCTCTCTCTCTCTCTTTTTTAAATCGTCATTGCTCCCTATCACAGAGAGAAACACTTACGGTAAAATGAGAATTGGCTCTAAAACGAGATTTCGTACCTTTTTATCGCGAGAATCATCCATATTTCTACAAGAATTGTGTGGGCTTGTTTTTGCAGATTGATCTTAGATTCTGATTCGTCTTTCTTTTCTACCCCTGTTTCTTGAAAATCAGTTAATGTTTTTTTTCCCACACCCATTCCCTAGCCTCCCCCTTCTCTTCGATGGTTCTATGTAATTTATTTCAAAATCATCTGGTCAAAAATTATATTGGGAAATAGCAGATTTCTGAGCTCGTATGTTACTGAGATCAGCGTAAATTTAGATTCACTTAGATAAGACTTTTACTGGTTGGTTGATAACGATTGAGCCTGGCAGTCGAAACAACGCAGGCTCAAATCCTCGTTCGGGCAACCTGATTTGGGGTTTCCATGATTAATCAAATCACTTCAGCCGAATACTGCGATTGTTCCTGAATAAGACCATGGCCGAATTCCTTAGCTAAAACTATTGACCTTCTCTGTTACCCACATGGTCATTCAGAGCATTATTTAAAGTGAGAATGAGTCCATCGTTTCTATGTCATGAAGCATACTATATATATATATAAAAAAAAACGCAAAACTAAAACTGTTGATATAATAACAACATGATTGTAACGAAGTGATTGGAAAGTAATGTCATTTAAAGAACCAGCTGCGTTGTTTAATCGTCTTACTTTCGCGTAATGTAACTGATTTAAGAGTAGAGGGTAACTTTTTTGCTTTCCCTTCAAATGAAGGTCGTTTAAAATATCTCCTAAAAGAAGTAAAGGCTTCTTAACCATTTTTTTTTCATTTTTTTTTTCATTTTAACACATTATTATACAGGGTGATTCAAAATAACGTGGACAAAATGACATGGTAGATCTGTCATACAATAAGGATAAAAAATCGCATTGGAACAGAGGGTCGCAAATGCCTGTAGTAGAGGGCGCTAGAGCCACGAGAGGCCGTTGCGATATAAACACGGTCCCTTAGATATTTTCTTGTGTGAATTTATAAAAGGACTTGTGTATGAAACACCTGTTGAAAAGCCGGAAGACTTGGTAGGAAGAATCGTTGCGGCAGCCGGATGTGTTCGAGATACATCTGGTATCTTTGAGAAGGTGCGCCGTTCCATGCAACGGAGATGCCGGCCTTGTCTCGATGCATTTGGCAAAAACTTTGAGCATCTGCTGTAGGCTCAACATTTGGCTTGCATTAGTCGCATGTGAGTGAGTAATTATCAATAGAATGATCTGTAATGGTTTTGTTTCTTCTCTTTGTGTCAGTATTATTTTAGACGCCCTGTATCGGCTCCGGATCGCAGTTGCGACCCTCTGTTCCTATGCGATTTTTGATTCTTATTGTATGGCTGATCTACCATGTCATTTTGTCCACGTTATTTTGAATCACCCTGTAGAGATGAAAGCCATCATTCAAATCACTTACCTTTACCACTTATTTTTATTTTTTAGAAATTGAACACACTAATATTCCTAATATTTCCAGTGTCAGATCATGTTAGGAATTTTATTTAGTCCTCTGTACCTGTCACTGGTTTTTATATACCACCGCTGAAATCAAATTACTATTAAAAATCATATCAAATATCCTTTAATTGTCGATTTCATTTATTTATTAAAATTTCAATAAGAAACTAAGATCATACATATATCTTTTCATCTTCCGTTTACAAACGACAATTAATTACCAAATACAACTTTTACAATTCACTAATTTTATTATTATACTATTCTTCCACGCTCGGGCTTATATTTTCAATGTTAATTACCGCCAGGATTTTGTAAATAGCTTCTCCATTAAGCTTTTCCAGCCACGCCTTCTCTCATTTTTTTACTTTTTTCAACTTTTTGTCCTCACCAGAGAGCTTCTATTCCTCTGACTTAAAGTTCTCTGACCTTTGAAACCCAAAGTTATTATCCAAATCATAATTTCTTAATAGAAAATAATTTTACAATATCAAAATTGACATGTGGTGGGTTTGTGCGCCTCATACGACGTGTCCGATATTATTGCATGAATAATACTTACTGAACCTTTTTTTTTTTTGGAGGGGAGAGAGGGGTTTCACGATTTGAAACCTTAGGTTCTCTTAGAATATGAGGTATGTCGTATGACATTACGTCAACTGGCACCGGAGCAGGAAGTTCTGTTCTTGTACCACAAACATTTTGACATAATTTTAAAACTGCTTATCCTAGTTTAACGGTTTGGATTAGAAGGCTTATTTGAAGCTAACCTATGTCCTGTTGACAGCACAGGCCTGACAGCTCTAGTACAATGAGAAATGCCAAAATGCTTCCCTAAAACCGTTTTACAACCTTTAATGACTTCTAAATGATTGTCCCGTCAAAAGATAAAAGTCGTAATAGAATTTAATGGCAGGTAATGTATCGACCGATAGTCCTTGGCCTTCCGTATCTGTCTACATTTTAGAAATGCAGACAGTCCATTTCACAGATAAAATGAACATCGCTATTTTATGGCTCCTATCGTGCATACTTTTTGGCTAGCGCAGAGAAAACGGCTTTCATCATTTCCGACTAGCATAAGGAAAACAGCTTTCACCAATTTATGAGCCACCAAACCCTGAAAGTCGTCAACAGGTCTGCTCCCTCCAATAAATACAAAACATGAGACTGCGCGAGCATTTAGAGCTCACATGATACATCATACCACTTTGTCAGGGGCTGATTGGCCAAGGCTAGTGGGCGTGTGTGGATAGGTGTGCTGACGAACTAACCTTAGGGAATTACAGTTCTGCTTGAAGCGTCTCTTCTGTTCTTCTGGCAGCACCACTTGAATCTTACCATTGGACTGTTTGGGCTAATGTTTGACACCACTGTGGTTTGACGGCCACAGACCGAAGGTTAGAAATTGATATAAAGTTCTTGCTACATGAAATAACGTGAGACTTGCAATGGAACAGTTTATTGGCTTCTAACACGGAGTAGTACAGTTTATAGCGCGCCGCAAGTGGATTCCAACTATCAACTTATCTAAGCCCTGAACTGTAATAGTTAATTGTTAGGCAGATGGTCGCGCTGATGCGAGGTGCATGGGAGGGTGGCAGGTTCCTAACAGGTGGCTATCGAAGTATGCTCGACTACCCTCACCGACAATGACAATTTTATACTTCGGATAATGTTGATGTTTCAGTTACCCTCTAGCCTTGCGCAAGGAGCGTAGTGAAATGTGGCCAAAGCTGCTGTTTAAGTAAAATATTCTTTCAAGGAACTCTGAATATATACATACGTTATGAATACCAGTGACAGCAAGGTGGATTCTGATCGGCTAAAGGTGGACGTTACATATCTACTGACTAACCTGTAGCGATTATTAAGTGCTTCTTCTGACTTGTTTCTTGAAGATGGCTTCTCTTCTCGAGACAGACCCCTGAATATAATCTTTGGAGAGGGGCTTACGTGAGGTTAGTTAATGTAGGAAGCGGTAGAAAGTAATTCTTAAATTACTCGGAATAAAAGCGTTTTATGCAGGTAAAATCCTAATTTAATTCTTTTGACAAGAAAGTTGCGTCTTAGAACATCATCCTAAATAAATGCCTAAGCTGATGGACGATTTTTCCAATGCTAATCACTTGTGGCGAATTTCTCTGGGTCCTTTTGTACAAAATATAGCTAAATCAGACAGACGAAGATCTGATAATAGTCTGGCAGTGAGTGTTACTATTCCGAGACTAGCTATAAAGTGGTCTTTCCTAGACCATATCCAAAATCGAGTGAGTGGCTCTACTGTGTTGCTCATGTAAAACGCTACACTTTCAGTAGGTTCCCTGGACTGATTCAAGGCTAACGTATTGCAACTGCGTACTAGCAAGTGTTGTTCGCGTGGAGAGTCACCATGTGTGTGATAAAAATACGAGTAAGTCACTAATTACATCATGTTGTGTTGCACTGTGGCACTTATGCCTCAAACCTAGTGGAATGTTCCCAATGCGAGTAAATACAGATAAAATCAATAGCACACCAGAAATGTAGCTTATACCCTTCCATGATGAATAGGAATAGAATTTGATACGGACTTTACCAGAATATAGTTGTAATTTTAGTGTATGTTTATGTATTTAACGAGCGTTTTACTAACACTGACACTAATGACACGATTGTCTCTTCGTTTATGATGCTGTTAGGAAGACACGTTTCAAACTATTTTTTCGTGATACTTGATGGCTTATTCAGACAGAAATAAGAGACAGTAAATACTACTTAAAGTGATGCTTCACCACAGAGACAGAACTAAATCCAAATTTAACAGGTGGAAAAGTACGTATCAAACTGCAATTCATGTCGAATATCGATATAGTGACCCTTTTTCTGTCATCAAGTATCTTTAGAACATGGGTTCCCAACGTTTATCGTACCGCGACCCCCTTCCGTCAAAAGAAATCATCCCACACCCCTTCTCACCACCATAATTTTGTTATTAATAAGGTAAATGCCTACTTTTCAATATGAACAATGACATGCCAGAGGAAACTAGTTTGATTACAAATCTTAAAATCTGTAAGGAAATTATTGTCATCGTCAGATGCGAACTTCTCTCGAGCACTGAAGGTTGTGTGTATTAATTTCTACTAAACTGAATTCAGTACAGTGAAAACAGAATTTAAAAATTGGTATATATAAACCAAACAAAAAACCTAGTAAGAATAAGTCTTGAAAGAACCCTTTAAAATTTTCGTGGAAGTATTTTCTTGACAAGTCCATAGTCATATTCACGACATTCTCCATCAAATGATTTTCATATTTTTATAAATACAAATCGACTGAAATTTTAATCCTCCTAAAACAATTTGAGAAAAATAACTTTTCGATATATTTCTCTATAGTTTTCAGAAAACTTTAGTAGCCCACTAATCATTGTAACTTCTAAAACTATTTTTAGATCACGGAAATAAGGGAGGTGGCTAAATGTTACTTTATGGATTTCGGTAGAACCTTTCACAAATCGCGGAATGAAGAAAGAATTCAGATAATGAGGATTGCCAACTATTATTCGATGCCAGTGGAGATTATCTGTAGATTTTTTTTTCCTGGTCTCAGATTAAATCCCCCTGTAATTGTGACTTTGTCGTAATTTTCTTGTGTTAAAGTTAGAACTACAATGTGCGGTTATAAATTTCTAAATTAACTATTCATAAATGAGGGGGTATGACAGGCGGACGAACAAATGAGCTAATCACAAAGGATGCAGTTTTCCACTTTGAAGGTAGTGCACCCTGGAGATTTTTTTAAGATTTGAAGTAACATTGCTGCCAATCTTTACAGCACCATCAAAAACAGCGTAAATACATTGAAACTAACGCAAATTTCCCGGAACCTAAACTTCCTTTTGGTCTTAGAATTTTCTATGCTGGTTTATCTGAGCAAGTCTTACAGTTACCATATTTCATTATCAAGGTAATAAACTGCGAACTATCCATTTATTTAGTTACGATGACTAACGACTTAAAACTGACAATCTCAGTCTTTCAACTCTTAAAACCAGCACGGAGGAAAACTCAATTACAAACGCAACCTCTCAGTAGATTTGGAAATTTTTAAAAGAATATTCAGGCAAGACAACCTTAACTGGCCATTCAGATATCTGTGTTCCATGATTTTCCGAAATCACGTCTAGGTGAATGACGTGTTGGTTTCTTCAAAAATCCATGGCCTAATTCCCACACGTTCTTGACCCAGTCTCTCTAATGAGCTTGTAGCAGAATGACCAAATATGGGTCATTCCGTACATTTTTATATATAATATTTTGTATATTTTTATATATAAAAAGAATAAGAAAGGAATTATCGGAGAGGATGGTCAGTGTTTGTGGGACCTGAGCTAGACGCGCCAGATTGTCGCGACAGGCCGGCGGCTGCCAGGGACAATGGACACCAGCTACCCTTCTCACGCAGTTGGTCAAGCGTATAATCCCTTGGCTCCGGGGAAACGGTACACTGGGGTGAATAAACTATCCAAGCCCCAGGTCTACGGGCAGTTTGGAGGTCACAGGTGACGAATAAGTGTGAGGCTATCCAGAGTTCGCACTGTGACAGAACAGGATAATTTCATAAGAAAATCATATTTTTGTGAAATGAAATTAAACAAAAATGAGATATTTACTCCTTTAGCAAGGAAATGTAAGTTGCCATGGCAATAAGAAAATCAAGAGATAGCTAGAGGTTTAGCGACGTACAGGCCGAACGGTTGCTTTGTTACCAGTTCACTGCTTAAGAACTTTGCATTCTTCGGATACTTTAAGACCGATGTAGTTCCTAGAAGAATAAGAATTGGGAACAATAAATGGCAATCATAATAAATAACCAAGAATATTTATTTATAATTATAACCCAGGCGCGCGACATGGCGACCGTGACAGGACTTGCATTTGTGTGATGTTAAGCTAGAATGCTGTATGTATGTATGTATGTTTTCATTAAGACAATACATGGTTTTTTTAGTTCATTTCTGTATATTGTTAGTATTAAGAAGAGAATATTTTGTAAAATGTTTTGTAAAAAATTCTAATAGGAACAGAGGAAAGAGTATCGCTGGATGCAAGGTTATTTTCTTAAGTTTACCAATGTCTTTTAAGCAAAGACATGGTGAACTTGAGGAGGCATGTGACAGAACAGGATAATTTCATAAGAAAATCATATTTTTGTGAAATGAAATTAAACAAAAATGAGATATTTACTCCTTTAGCAAGGAAATGTAAGTTGCCATGGCAATAAGAAAAATCAAGAGATAGCTAGAGGTTAGCGACGTACAGGCCGAACGGTTGCTTTGTTACCAGTTCACTGCTTAAGAACTTTGCATTCTTCGGATACTTTAAGACCGATGTAGTTCCTAGAAGAATAAGAATTGGGAACAATAAATGGCAATCATAATAAATAACCAAGAATATTTATTTATAATTATAACCCAGGCGCGCGACAGCACGAATCGAGAAAGACAAGGTTCGCCTATCGTGACAGCCGGAAGGAGGTGCTTAAAAATGGCAGAACCAATCGAGAGAGACTATCCTTTGCATTTTGTAATGGCGGTGTATTTTTTTTTCTCTATTTAAATCACGAGCGACGGGAGGAGGCTTTTTCCGGCGGATGCTGGAGGCGACTTGACTCCGAGCCTTCAGACTGGAAGGAGCGGATCTTCCGAAGCTGGAGATCGCTCCGTCTTGGCATCGAAGCTGAGGGTCGATAAGCGTGTCTTGTACAATGAGGTCACTGTGCACGCATCCACAAGCTGTACGTTGGCGAGGCGTAAAGCAAAATGAAAAAGTAAGAACAAGTTCAATATCTGACATATTTCTAACTTTATTTCGGAGTAGTCGTGTAAAAGCTTAAGCATAAAAGTAGACTTGACAAGCATGCGAAAATATTTTGAATACGAGATAAACATCAGTCATTTTACATAGAAAGAACTGTTCACAGTTAAGAATGACATACAGTTTGTCCTATTTTTTGTTAGATCAGA
The DNA here is from genome assembly GCA_031002005.1 of Vandiemenella viatica. NCBI lineage: Eukaryota > Metazoa > Arthropoda > Insecta > Orthoptera > Morabidae > Vandiemenella > Vandiemenella viatica. Next base: position 281,639,782 of record CM061920.1, read on the forward strand.
TTACTAACGTAGATATAAAATAATTTTACATGTAAAACAGTTTTAGTTTAAAAAGTTGGTTAAAAATACAGTTAATACAGGTAGTTAGAAAAGGTTAAAAATCGGTCTTAAGACACAGTCCACTTGCAGAATCTCTAATCGACGTCAGATTCCTGTCGGGCAGATTTTCACTTGCGCCGTGGTTTGGAGCGAGGTTTGGACGAACGCCCTCCGCGCCGCCTGGGAGTTGTAGGCGCCGACGACGATGCTGAAGCTGCTGCTGCATCTTCCTGCGACGGAGATGTAGGAACTGATGTAGGAGCGGACGCGGAATAGGGAGGGGGTGAAGTGGACTCCTCTTCTAATAAACACAGTTCATACAGGGGAGGTGGGGATGGCGTCGGTGGTGTAGGAGGGGGGGAAGGTGTGGCCCTGCCGTAGCGGCTACGGAGGGGCGTGTAAGTCAGCCCTTCGTCGGGGAAGCGGGCGACGAGAGCCATGGCGTAGAAGTCGAAGTTACGAGCCTGGCGCATCAGCTGGTCCCGCATCAGCGTGAACTGGAAGGCCGCCATCTCCGCGTCCGCCTTGCGCTCGCGCCACCCCAGCAGCTGCAGTACTCGCAGGTGGTGTTTCAGCATTATCTCCACGTCCATGAGCGCCTGCAGCATCTTACTCAGCACCCCGGTGCCCTCCTTCCAGTCCTGATAACAGAACATCTACAGTGCTCGCACAGACAGCAGGAATTAAGTGATAAACGTAAAGACAAACAAGTCCAGTGATGTTTCATTACATACAAGCAGTTTGTATATATATACTAGCTGACCCGACGAACTCTGTTCCGCCTTAGAGGCAATAAATAAGCAGATTTTTTATTTTATTAAGTTCAATTTTTTATTAGGAAATGCAAATAAAAAATTAAGTATTTTAATGATTCTTTATTGTTCATGTAATTGGTGCATATGTTGCACTCTTCAGTTAAGTACCTTGTGATACACATTTTTTGTTTTATTATCAGGAGCAAGAACAAACAACGCAGATGGTCTTCCGACCCGTGAACATGCCACATATAATTGACCATGGGAAAAACGGGGATTTTGTCATTACCCATGCCAAAGAGGTGTTTTGAAAACATTTCTACAGATCAATCATTTTGCAATTCCTTTGTTTTGTTTTGATTGACTGGCAGTAATATTTTCGTTGATGACACGAAAACCCTTTTTCCCCTTCGAACTTTATTTTGGGCAGGCATAGACTAATATTCATAGTCTAATTAACTAGCAGGCATCTTTGTTTTGTTTTCATTGACTGGTTTGTATGGGAAAAGAAGTGTTTATTTTACTATTTTCCTCGCAATTTTTACGTTTTCTCTCTATCCATAAGAACCTTGCTTGTGGATTAACGAAAATATGGGGAAAAAAAATTAGCCGAATTGGTCGAGCCATTCTCGAGTTTTGCGCTTAGAAACATATTTGGTAATTCATTTTCATTTATATAGACTTTAAAAGTAAGAAAGTATTATTACTCGCAGCCAATTCAATCATCGTGAATTCTACCTAAGCATACTTTAAAACGAATGGAACCCATCAACACAAGGCTTACCAGAACTTTGCATTCTTAAAATAATAGGATAAGTGGTTCGATCGTCAGACGCTACCGCATATCGCTTCTCAACTAAAATACCAGTAATCGATTTTGCTTTTTAGGTATCTTAGTATTGCATGCTTTTAAACTGGTGCATTCTATTTTCATAGTCTAAACTTTCCTGATAGGCGGCATGGGTCTAAATGTAAACACACTGAAAAAATAAACACACAATTGGTTTTCGAGAGAAGCGAAAATTTAAAAGCAACCAAGAAAATGCCACATACGGAGAAAGGAATGGTAACACGTACTTTATTGGTATTATTTTCGCTGATTACAGGCAGGCAGGCATAGATCAATATCCATAGAGCATAATCAACTTGAAGGCATACCAAAGATAATCCTAACGCGCCTTTGTCTTGTTTTGAATGAGGGACACGAAAAGTGTTTTTAATATTTTCATTCCGATTTTTACGTTCAACCATACTTAACCATAGAAAAATTACGTTTAACTGTCATTTGCGTTTTGTTATTCCAAGTCAGATGAGTTTTTGTTATTACACGTTTTATAGTGACTTGTCACGTCCAATGGGGACGCGGTCGAACAGGATAAAAAGTATCCTATGTCCGTCTCCTGGTTCTAAGCTACCTCCGTACCAATTTTCAGCCAAATCGGTACAACCGTTCTTGAGTTATAAATAGTGTCACTAATACGACTTTCTTTTATATAGTCTATATAGATATATATATTGTAATGGTCCAAATTACATTTTGTATTTATTATGAATGTATTGGTTATTAGCGAAAGCTGGGAGAAACTGTGCTGAAGATTTTCCCAAAGGGTCGAACGGGCAGTTCAGCCGAGGCCGTTATTCACGACTTTGTGGCACCAGAATCCTTTGTTGGCGGGAGAAAGATCGCTCTCTACCTGCGCGTAGGAATTTGCAAAGACAAGCTCAGAAAATATTCATTCTGTTCTGGAGCACGAAACGTGCTAGACGTATTTTCTACTGACTGCCCAGTAGTAGTGTTAAATGTTTTTCTGTTGCTTGCATGCACCATGAATCAGACTAACGAGCAGCTGATGGGTTAGGCTTGGTTCTACCTGTGCTTAATAACGATACATGCATTTACTGTATCCATTTGCCCACCTGTTTTGGCGAGGAGACACGAAGGGGATGAGATAAGCATCTCGAGTCTATTTCCTGACGCAGCTGAGGCTTTTTTTTTTTTTTTTTTTTTTTTTCTAACTGCTTAACGTCTCCTATAACAACTAGGTCTTTAGAGACGGGAAAGGATGGGGGGCAAGGAATGGGAAGGAATTCGGCCATGGCCTTTTGAAGGAAGCATCCCGGCATTCACCTGGAGTGATTTGGGGAAACCATGGAAAACCCAAATCTGGATGCCCGGACGGGGATTCGAACCGCCGTCCTCCCGAATGCGAGGCCAGAACGTTAGCCGTTACACCACCACGCTTGGTGCAGCTGAGGCCGCTTCCTGTATTCTACAAGAAAAGGTAAATCACATCATTCTGTTCAACGAATTATCACGAACAATGAGGAATACGGAAACCGTAACACGTCCTTAAAAATAATTTCATTGCTCTGCTTAACAATTCAAATGCAATCAGTGCTTTGGTGTTGCGTTATTAGCTAGCCGGTTTAATCATATTTGATTTCATACGATTTCGAGGCGAGAATGATTTTATACTACAGTATGAATAAAAATTTGTAATTTTATATTAAGTGAAAATAATTCTGTATGTGATAGTGAGATATATGTGTGTGTATAATCATTTCGTTGTTTGTTTTACATATCATCTTGTAATATGTAGATTAAATGCAGCTTGTTACCTAGTTAGAAATCTTTCATTTCTGGACCCAGAATAGTATGAATTTCAATAAGAAAGTTAGATGATCGTTACAATATATATAAATAATGGTATTCGGTTTTTCTGCCATTCAGCCAGCATCATGTGTGTTTCATTTTCCTCGATTGTGTCCGATTCTCTTATTGTTAAGCTCAAGCGAAAGTACAAGACAACACTTAAAACCACCCACGACCTGAGCCAGATTCGAACCGGTGACCTCTGCCCCACGATACTGAATCCCGCTATACAAGCAGTTGAAGCCACTTTTATAGTTTACTAGTTCCCGGCGTTGCCGGGTATGATCTAGGTTGATTTGCGCTCACATTAAATATTGAAGTTCATAACAGACGTCAGTTTATGTACCTGTGAATCAAATTATGCCAGTCGCTCCATTTCCGATATGTAGGCCTCTATGAATGAATAATCCTCGGTGCGGTAGAAAAGAGATGGGGTTGTGGTTAATTTATTCCAGCAATACTTTGAGCCGCCCTGTCAGAAACATGTGTAGCTACCAAGTTCCATCAAAATAACAGCAGTTCGTGTAGCAATAGAAACAATGAATTTTTCGGGAAATGTGGAAAAGACATTCATTCAAAAAAAAAAAAAAAAAAAAAAATCTTAAAAATAACAGTTCACTTTCATTTTCAAACCCATCAGATATGCATTACAGTAGAACTCCGATTATCCGAACCGCCGATTATCCGAATCGGCTTTTTTAATTAAGATGGAAACGTACTGCGAAAAAGCTTCCCCTCTTTTATAAAAACCAACCCAAAGATCGGACGACTGCAGCATTGTTTAACGACTGATACGGTGAATTTTTCATCCCTGAAGTGCAAAAGCACCAAAAAACCCTTGGAAAAGAAGGCATTTTGAACATACATAGCCTACAATAATTAATGAAAATAGACCATTTTTCGGAAAAAACCGATTATCCGAATTTGATTATCTGAATGGGGTCTGGTCCCAATTGATTCGGATAATTGGAGTTCTACGGTACTATTAACAGCGAACATAATTTTACTTCGAAATACCACAGATTGTAGCTGTGCGGCCTGAGACCGTAGCTTCAAGAAGCAAAGAAACTAAATTTTTTTTATTGTATTAAAATTTACACATTTTCCTCTTTAAGTAGTTTCTTCGCAATCAATGCTGCCACCTACGAGATTTAAAGATTAAAAATAAAAATTTAAAGAAGGAAATGTTACATGCGACAATATGGGTATTAGTTTTTACGAAGTATGACGTACGCATCACGGTATTTCATCTTTGGTGTTTAATGCAATGTGTTCAGATTTTCACTAATTGCTCCGGCATCATAAGACATACCAAACTATTCACTTCAAAATCTTTAAAACTGAGAAAACCCCACAGAAATCTGTTTGCTCAGTTCTTAAGTGTCAAAACAGTAGTTCTATGCAACACAACATATCTGCCACTGTATTTTATTGAGTAACATGCTAACAAATTTCATTAGATTCATATTTCGATAGAATTAGGGAGAGGTTCCATAATGCTTCAACATTTTTTCCTCAAATTAGAAATACGAATTCATACTAGACAAGTAGTTTTGATGGAAAGAAACTATCTTTTTTTAACCCTGGATTCAACTGAAATATTAAATAACTGATGCATGAAAATTTCTTTTGCATCTGTCGCAAATATATTGAGATTTATTTTCCAGAAAAATAAGACTAAGAAATATAATCGTCGAGGGTTTGCTGCCAGCTTTCTACATCCGGCAGAGAATTCTCAAAGATTATATCTCAGCGACACTCCGGGAAAGCCTACTTTCACCACTACTAGTACAGCGACTTACATGAAGACTGCTATGGACAATTAATGAAAAACTGAACACATTTCTCAAGTATATGCACTAATGGAATGCGCAGAAAAAATTTACAGATCTCCTTAAAAATTAAAACTATGAAACATATCCGCCTGCATTAGTTTAAGAGTGGTTGGTCTACCTTTTCCCTCCCACGCGCTCTAAGAAGTTTCCTGTAAACAATCATCTTTTCGGACGAGATGTGTAGTGTATCCTTTGAGTCTGAACGAGTCTAGTCATAGGTTTGGAATCGATGCGACAGTTAGTCACGCCGTCGATGTGCTTTGGCTCTGCGACAGACAGTTTTAGTGTTTTCTTAATACCGCTTAACTTGCTGAAATGAGTTCTGACGAGTATCACAGAACTGATAAGGACCTCTTTCCATCAGTTTTTGTTTTTCGTCTCTACTGGTTTGATTTCTGTATTTTTCCTTTGTGACGAGTATAGGCAGTAATCGTGTCAATTCCGTTTATTTTCAGTTTCAACGCCATACAGCTTTGCTATAACCACTTCAAGTTTTACAAATTAATTCGATACATCTCGCCGCGAGGTGTCATTTGAAACCACAACGGGTAATTTTACTTCCGATTCTAAAGTCCAAGTTCATAGAAAGGTTGAAACCGTACAAATGACTTAAGTGACGCAATCCCCACCCCTCCGTCTCCACGCTAAGAACAATTCTCCCGTGTCAAGAATTCTTCGCTCCTTTGGCTATGCAGCAATGTAATTTAACTCGCATCTGCACTTCCAGACTATCACCCTTCCATTTTATTATCACGTAAAATGTGTTACCTCTGATTGTGCTAGCTGCTGATCTCTGGTCGAAGACCCTGCCACCTCTTCAGCAGACTGCGCCGCTCGTGTTTGGTCTTCACCTGCAGCTGACGCCTCGCTGGATCTGCAACAGTCATATGGCTGTGAGGTCTGATTTACAGAAAACAAGTGTTGAGTTTGCGCTCCCCCAAATGTCACAATGAAATTAGTGGTGAAAAAACTCAAACATTTATGATTTGCAACCAAATGTAAGAACTTGGCACTGGAAACCGAAGTCTTACTTATGCTTGATAATGTACGTTTTGATTTCCTAATACAGAACCTACATTCATAAAGCACAAATTATAGTAATTCTATTATCACTCAAAACCTGCCGCAGATTGCGATCTTTTTTACTTATCGGTTTACGCCTCGTCGACAACCAGGGCATGAGAGGCGGGAAGGGACTCGGGACAAGAAAAGGGAAAGGAGGGAATTCACTCATTGCCTTACGAAGGAAGTATCTCGGCATTCGCCTGAAGTTATTTTTATAAACCATAGAAAACCCAAATTTCGATGCCTTGACTGGTATTCAAACCTCCGTCCTTCCGAATGCGAGACCAGGACGTTAACCGCTCACCCACCACGCTCGGTGATTGCGATTTAATGTGAAGAATTTGACACACACACACACAAAATATATATATATATATACCGGTTTTCGTAATCAGCCTCTCGAGTTGAGATTTCTCATATTGAAACAGCACTGAAATACATGGAGCAACAAGAAGACCCCTCCAGCACTGAATTGTTATTTCTACAGAGAATGCGTGACATGGCGGCGAGAAAAAGACACTCGGCGGGCAAGCAAAAGTCTATTACAAAACATTTTTTTAAACAAAATTGAATATATATCAACCTCTTTTAATGCTTTTTAATTGTATTGGACAATGAAAATTACTGTACTGTATCAGCTTTATCAATAAGACACCAGCAACCATTTACGATAATGTTTCTTCTATCCCTATTAACCGACATTCCAGGTAATCCGACAATCCCGCGGCCGGTTTGCGTCCGATAAGCGAGACTCTACTGTACTTCCAATCCACCGGTATCTTTTCTGTAACACGTGTCTCACATTACTTCGGAAAGAAGTTTGATCCAAATTTTTATCAGTTTTCTTAATAAATCTGAATAGGAAGTTAAAACTACGAAATCCACAATACGAATTTTTTTTTTCACTGGAAGTTTTTTATAATTAAAGTAACCTTGTAATGGGTAATACAACCTCTTCAAAGAAAGTTTGGAACTACTTTGGAATGAAAACCAGACAGTAAATATAATAACCGATTAAAGAATGGAAAATGAGTCGTTTCGTTTAGTTATACATCGACTTCTGAGGAATGAATGTAGGTCTAGCGATTTATATTTTTGAAGAAAAACTAATTTTACCCTTGAGTTGATTACTTGGAAGGGGAATGCATACTCACTGAGACACACCTGCACCGCTGTCCTGCTTGGATCCTTCAGGATCCTGAAGCGACATATCCTTCAGGGAGGCTTCGAGCCTAGCAACAGCCACGGCGCTGCTAATGACTGCTCGCAGAGCGTTCGATATGGCTTCCCGCAAGGTGGTCACCTTACCAACATCGTCCACCAGGTCCATGCGGTACATGTCTATAACTTGACGGCACCTCTTGCGAACAGCTGTGCGCTGAAGACGAGCGACGACTTTAGCTTTGTCCGGTGGACCCTGTAACAAATACAAAAATTCACTGCGACATGTCGAGACACTACAAACCACGTAAGACATTCAGTTTTTTTTTTTAAAATGCTATTATAATAGAAACTCTGCATTACAAATTTTCCTTGAAGTACTTACTGCAACGTAGAATCACTTCGTTCAGTTATATTTGCAACAGATTGCTGGTTCCTGCTGATAATCACTTCTGCTCACCTAAATTCATTGATAATATTGAGATACGACTGCACAGCTGCTTTCTTACTTACCTCCACTATATTATTACAGGTTCTTAAAGCATCCAACAAAACTATAAGCTTGTCAATTTCACCAACCACTATACGAACACCATACTTTAATAACAACTTAATCCCAACTCCATTAAATAATATAGCGTTTCTCGAGATATCTTGTTTCACTTAAATTCAAATACTAATATGATAAAGTCTCTTTCAAAACTGATAAGTTATCGCATACATGGAAGAAAGTATTGCCGATACCACTTGCCTCAGACAGGAGAAAACTATGGGAAACTACAGCGCGTTTCAAAAATGACCGGTATATTTGAAAAATCAATCAAAACTAAACGGATAGCGATAGAAATACACCGTTTGTTGCAATTTGCTTGGGACAACAGTAAATTTTCAGGCAGACGAACTTTCGAAATTAGTTACAATTTTCAACAACAGATGGCACTGCAGTCTGTAAAAATCTAAAGTACGATTATTTTAAGGAATAAACCATTTTTTTCACAGCAAACTTGCAATCTGAACAGCACACGCTTACAGCAGAAAGACGACTTACAGAATGGCGAACTCACAGACTGCGTTTACTTCTATATCTTTCAAATCGCCTGCAGCGTCATCTGTTGAAAATTGTAACTAATTTCGAAAGTTCGTCTGCTGAAAATTTACTGTTGTCCCAAGCATATTGCAACAAACGTTGTATTTCTATCGCTGCCCGTTTAGTTTTTATTGATTTTTCAAATACACCGGTCATTTTTGAAACACACGGTATATGCGAGCGAAGTTTTCAAAGGTAAGTACATGCGAAATACTCCATTTCGAATAAATTTACCAAATCCTGGATCTTTCGAAATGAATGACAGCGAGTGTTACAGGTAAGTCTTAACCAACCGACACAAACCACTAGCATTACTGATAAAAGCGAGAAGCGAAACTTAAGTATTTGAAATGAGGCGTTACAGGAGGATGTTTAAAAATAAGTGGACAGGTTAAATACCAAATTAACACATTCTCGAAACGGATAAGGAAATAATGTTTTGAAAGAATAGCAAAGAAACGGGATAGTTGGTCACAGATATAAAGGATTGGTTAATTAGTGGAGAGAACAGTAAGTTAAGTGTACTGGAAGTCTATGAAGAATATAATCGAGGACGTAAATTGTAATGGATATGACCTAAACTGTAATTCTTATGAAGACACGAATTCGTAATACATGGAGTACTGAAACCTCCAGTGTTATAGAAAAGAAAAATAATACTTTTAATAGTTCTGCGCATTTACTCTCAGCTGCACGAATGTAGAAACAGTAATTCCGGGATTTTTCTTTTCAAATTTCCAACAATAGGAATACGCTAAAGACTTTCATAAAAATATTACTTCAACATAAATTAGTTAATTATTAATATATCCCGATCACAAAAAATGCGGCAAAGATGCTGAAATATTTGTGAAAGCAAAATGCCTTTTCATACCTCAAAAAAGAATAAAGCAAATGTTTCATATCTCATTTTCTCTACCAATCAAATTTTTTTTTACTAATCTCTTGAAATTTGGATTAACTGCTTAGATATAGTGTCTCGCCATTCCCCACTCGCCTCTAAGTTAATGCCGAAATATGAGAACGTCGTACACCTACTAGATGCGCTGAAAAATTAATAAAAATCTCCAGAAAATTTGGCGAATTCCTTCGCTGTAACGTGTTGTTGGTACAATGAAATTTACAAATTACCAAATATTTTGCATGGCTTGGCGTCGTGACATACGTTCCACCATTTGTATGGATAAAGGAAACAGATTACTTCCATTCTATGCTAATACAGCATTTCAAAATAAATGTCGCGAAGGAATTTTGCGTATGGAGTTTACGAAATTTTTCATCTGGTTCAGACCGCATTTTAATGCAACTACTACCACTACAAAGAAAAATCAGTTTAAGTCCATCTAATACAGACAATATTTTTAGAGTTTTTACAATGTGGTAACATTTCACAGTTGCTAAACCACCTCATTCAGAAATTTTTAATTTGTGGCGTCTTTTCTGTAAAATGTAAGTGTGGAACGTGAAGCAGTTAATCTAAATTTTTTATTGGTTAGTACCATTTAAAAAAAAAAAAATATGCTGGAGAAAGAAGTGCAGCTCCCGCTGGTTTTCCCAGTATTACATCGTTAGTGAAAGCAAACCATAACCATAAGAATTTTAACTGTACCAATCCAAAGTGTTTACCTACACTTCGAGGAAAAGGTTAGAGAAACCCGCAGAGTTCACTGACGTCCTTTGGATCTGAAATTTCATATTTGGCCGATTTTTCGAGCTTAAGTGTATAACACAGTCGAGAGAAACTTGGTAATTGTTCTATACATTCTACTCTAGCAGGGATCATACCAACTTGTGCGATATAGTCTATATTAATGGGGTCAGAGGGCACTTTCCTCACCTACCCGAAACAGGTACAGACATGTTGAAATTTGCTTTTACTGCTTCCACATTTTGAACTCTCCAAATAAAATTCAAAATGTTGAAGTACGAGACACCCCGCAACCGCGAAATATTAGCAGCACTGTAAAAATGTTGGAACAGCGATCATATCAACCCACGTTTTGTCATAATGGCCGTCGTTAGGTTGAAATTCGGCCTGCACAAAGAGAAAAAAAAATCTACGGGAAATTTTGCGGCATCCATGTCAGAAAAGGGGCATTTGTTTTCAACTGAAGCAATCGATTGTCTCAGACTATTTGTATCGATTCTAAGATGGCGAGCGTTCTTTTAATTCAGCTCGGAAAAACATTAATTTCGTGACACTTTTTTTTTCAGCGGAAGGAAAGCTGAAACGGCAAGAAAACATTACAACGACAGATTTAACCAACATTTTAAGAGATTTTCATCAATTTTGCAGCGCCAGTGGCATCTAATAGCTACACAAAATTTTTTATTCAATTTTTGGTGACTTTTTCGAAATAGGAAAGTGAAAAACGTGAAGAGGATATTATAACGAACAATTTAATCAAAATTTCAACGGGTCAGTACCAGTTTCGGGCAGTTGGAGCTAGTTCCCTCCCACCCCTGTTTTAAATTCCAACGCCTAAGGAAAGTTTTAACAAAATTAAAACCCGAATAAATTATTCCTATTAAGACTTCAGGTGAGAGAGAGAGAGAGAGAGAGAGAGAGAGAGAGAGAGAGAGAGAGAGAGAGAGAGACTCTTCTCGTGCAGAAGACAAAACTTGGAGCCAGCTATCCGTACTTACCATCACGCTTCTAAGCTCTGTATGCACGTTGACAGCCTTGGTGATTAATGCTTCGAGGACTTGGCTGTAGCGTTCGATCACCATGTGGCAGTAGTTCCAGACAGCCTCTGGCGTGATCAGCTGATCTTCGCCACCCGCCGCGGAGGCAGGAGGCTCAGCCTGCTCGGCGGGAGGTTGGCCACGGGTAGCAGTCCCAACAATCACCGCCTCCACCTGCTCCGGCAGCAGGTCAATGCCGCCTTCCACTTCACTCGCTGCAACTTGTTCAGGTAACACTTCCCAACCACTTGCACTCCCAGCAGATGCCATATGTTTCTTTGGAGGTGACCTCCTAACGGCACTTTCCGCCTCAGTCCCACTCTTCTCGGATGATGAATCTTCACTCCTAGGGTAGTATCTCCTCACAGTGCCCGCCTTCCCAAGAGGCGAACTGGCTTCAGCAGAGTCTTTCTTCACAACTCCCCTCTTCTCAGGCGAAGTCCCACCGCTTTTAACAGATTTCTTTTTATAGCCCCCGTCTTCTTCCCAGGAGACTTCTCATCGCTACCTGAAGCCTCGCTTACCACAACTCGCGGCTTAGCGGAGGACGGCCCAGCAACATCAGTTGTCAACACTGGCTCTGTGCCAACCTTCTCGCTCGATGATTCACCGCCGCTAGCAACAGGCTGAGGAGTAACGTCCAAAGTGTCCGACTCGGAGCAGCCACTGCCGGTTCCGGTTCCTACACCACTGGTATCGCTGTCCCTCCGTCGGTCAGCCTCCCTCCAGGCCATACCTCGCGGCTGTTCTTCACCGCTCGAGGAACCGCCCCTCCTGTTGCTCATCTTCGCTCGCTCGCGCTGCCGCTCGTAATTTCCTTGTTTACGATCTTATATAGAGTTCATACTCCAAAGATTGAACGGGCTGCGCTATCGAAGCGGAAGTGATGCGATTTCAAATTCTGTCAGTTGTATATATCGATCATACAGAATACTTCTAACTTTATCACAGTATTGTTTTTAACAAAAGAAATATTACATAGCGCGTTTCATTTCATCAGTTAGCTTTTGCGCTATCTACAATTTTTTACTGAAGATATTAATTCCTTAATTTTTATTTGTCAATTTAAATTAAATTAATTAGCGAATGGTTTCACAGACATCATCTAAAACTTTCGTCTAACTGATTCATGGCTCTTGAAATTATGGATTTAGGTGGCTCTCATTCCTTTGAACAACTTCAGCTGAGTGGATTTTCTCACTGCGTGTTATTTAATGTTTTTAGTGTATTTTACACAATTACAAATCTCAGTAATTTGGTTTTAAAATCTTGTTTGCTCTTACTGTGGTGGATACATTTCAGATAAACAATGAAATATACCGATTTTGACGGTAAGTAGCTGGTATGTTTAGTAAAGAGGTGTCAGATGGTAACTGAAATGTCCCTAGCTCGAATACACGACTTACTTATTTTGCGTATAAGGATAATTGTACAACGCTTCATAGTTCCGATTCCACACCAACAGAATGCCCAGAAGCAGTACTTACGTGATACGTACATTTTAAAATCATAGTAAATGTTATTTAAAGCCACACATGTTTACTGAACATGTGGAGATGGCGTGTGATTGATTCGCTTTAGCCCAGCGGTACTCAGCTTGTGGTTCGGAGACCACCTGTGGTTCTCAAAGATAGGTCAGATGGTTTACTCTATTTGAAAATGAATGTATCCTAACGAAAAATAAATAAGTAAAAATTTACCACATAAAGTGTATACTGTATTGGTACTGTATTAGATTAAAATGCATTCCCGTGATCTTGGTGTGTCTCGATTCTCTAGTTCCATTCAGTGAGAAGTGAATATCCCGGATTATCTGAAGAAACATCTAAGATTTTCATGCTGTTTTCAACAACTTATCTATGTGTGAAAGGAATTTCATCACTTCTTCAAATAAAAACCAATATTCATCCATATATCCAGGAACTCCCCCAGAGGCGGCTAGCTCATCATCTTACTACCGGCGAGTAATAATATAATATTATTAGTCTTTATTTTTTCCGTAGTTTACTCTCCAAATTTGTGGTTAAATAATATTATTATTCATTCGGTTAGTAAATGTTAAGAGTCTGATCTATTTACAGGTCACTTTTAATAGTTCACTTCCATTTTGGTATCTGTGTTTTCGTAGGAATTCACAATATTATTCTAGATTTATTATGTTATAATGGTACTCCAGAGTATATCTTAACTTTTAATACAGTACAATGTACGAGCAGTTAGATCCATACAAGACAGTGGTCCGTGGAATTAGACAATTGACTGGTCCTCGGGTTGGAAAATTTTGAGAAGTCTAGATAATGAAAACTTTAAATTCTTGTACCATATTTGCTAACCTGAATTAAACGAAGTACCAGTTAGTGTGACATTTCATAGTGTCAGGCGTGCATTAGTGAAATATTGCACCAGAATAATCTTATCAAGCGAAACAAATTTGTGGCAAAGGCACAAACAAATCAACACACATAGATAATTAAGCACGAGCCAGTATACGTAATAAAAAGTGCAGGGAAAAATTTAGAATGAACGGAAGTGATGTTATCGTCGATTATCGCAAGTCAATCTGTGACTAGCAACGCCAAAGGTAAAAGGAATTCTGTGTTCTCTGTAACATAAAATCTGCTGAATTTTCTAAATCAAAACTTTTTAATATTGCAATATATTGTGGCTATCAACGTTTAGCGAGGAAGTGAAAATATACTTGTCAACAATGTTTTTGAATAAATAAATAAAATTCGAAGAATGTGAAGCTTCAGTGACCGATTGGTGATCCCCGCTTACCAGGAAGAACTTATTGATACCGGGGATATGTATAGTTTATGAACAGCAAATTGGGGACCTTCCCAGCATTCCTCTAGGTGACTGCGAACTCGATCTAAAACACACAATCTGTATGGGCGTTACGCGGGTCCCGGGATTCGAAACTGGGCCCACTGTATCTCCCCGGTCCATGACGCCTTAACGTGCACAGGCATACTGGAGATTACCAATATTGTTCTGCAGTTAAAAAGTCGGAATGGTATATGCTTTAAGCCAGCGTTCCTCAACCTTTTACAACTCGACGACCAACAAATTGACAAATATAATGTCGCGGACCACTAACGTATGTGAACTCGAGTTTGCTACATATGTGTATATCAGTAACATCGGGAACATATACTGATCAGCCAGAACAATGTGACCACCTACAGCCGGTATATCTGCCTTTGGCATGGAAGGGTCGCTGAAGAGAGTTGGCACCACATCTGCACACACAAGTCACCTAATTCCGGGGAGATGGGCGAGGAGCTCTGACGCCACGTTCAATCACATCCCAGATGTGTTTGATCGGGTTCAGATCTGGCGAGCTGGGGGCCAGCACATCAATTTCAACTCGCTTCTGTGTCCCTCGATCCACTCCATCACACTCCTGGCCTAGTGACATGGCGCATTATTTTGTCGAAAAATGTCTATGCCGTTGGGAAACATGGTCGTCATGAAAGGGTGTACGTGACCTTCATATGCATTGCACGAGCTCCACTGGATCCATGGATGTCCCCGGAGCATTATTGAGCCGTCGTCAGCTTGTCTCTGTCCTCCAGTACAGATGTCAAGAAACTATTCGCCTGGAAAGCTACGGATTTGCACCCCCCCATTGGCATGATGAAGAAGTTATTCGGATTCATCAGACCATGCAACGCTCTGCCACTGCGCCAACGTCCACTGACGATGGTCACATGCCCATTACAGTCGTCATTGCCGATGACGTGGTGTTAACATTGGCACTTGCATGGGTTGTCTGCTGCGGAGGCCTATCGTCAGTAGTGTTCGGTGAACTATGTGTTCAGACACACTTGTTCTCTGTCCAGCATTAAAGTCTGATGTTGGTTCAGCCGAAGTTCGCCACCTATATTCTTTTACCAGTCTGCCTAGCCTAAGACGTCCGATGTATTTAATGAGGGGTGGCCGTCCAACCCCTCGACGTTTGGACGTATTTTCACCTTGGTTTCGTCACTTGTTGAAGACACTCACCACAGCACTCCTCGTACACCCGGCAGACAAGTCGTACACTTTCTGAAATGTTCGTGCCGAGCCTCCGGGACATCACAATCTGCCCTCAATCAAACTGAGATAGATCACGCGCCTTCCCCATTTAAATACGGATACATACACGCTCACTGATACTACATGCACCGTGCGTGTGTCTCACTAGCAGTCATTCCTCGTCAGGTGGACAGGTTTAATCGATAGTAGGTCGTTAGTCATAATGTCCTGGCTGATCAGTGTATTGTACTGTACCATTAGAATATAATAAATATAAAAGCATTGTAGTCTTCACGGGTGTGCAGCCGGATGGTGTTTTGAAAACACGACGTTTCGACAACCAGCTCGGTTGTCTTCATCAGGCTTCCGGTGTCTACAGGCTGACGAAAGCTGGCAGTCACCGCGTAGGAGGTCTGTCGGGGAGGCTAAGCCAGTCTACGCGGTGACTGCCAGCTTTCGTCAGCCTGTAGACACCGGAAGCCTGATGAAGACAACCGAGCTGGTTGTCGAAACGTCGTGTTTTCAAAACACCATCCGGCTGCACACCCGTGAAGACTACATTGCTTCAGTACGCCGGGAAAGTCTCCACGCTCACAAATATAAAAGCATGTTTTGAATTTCCACATATGCTGGAAGTGAACTATTTATAGTTAATTACATATTGAGCTGACTTCTAACATGTAATAAACAATAATGTTACTTTAAGCTGGATGCGACTCTACTGTATACCTATGATCTACATGCACAAAACAAAATAAAAATAGACCTGACACTTTTATTGTTGTTTATTTCACCACTCTTATGTTACCAGCCTTACCAAGTACCGTGATCTTTCAGACCTACAACAAGACCATTAGAAAACGGCCATTAACAGAATCCTTAAGCTTAAGGCGATCTCTTTGATGCCGAGTTGAAAAGTATTTAATGAATAGGATATTGTCGGAACAACGCTGTGCTATGTTAACATTCATGGCTTTTAAGAAGTTGTGGTTATAGATTACACTCGCTTATAACCTTATGCGGTACGAGTAGTGTTGTAAAAGAACGTTTTTTTCTGACTTGAAAAAAAAACTGTGAAAAAAACCCGTTTTTTTCTCTGG
Organism: Vandiemenella viatica; assembly: GCA_031002005.1. Classification (NCBI taxonomy): domain Eukaryota; kingdom Metazoa; phylum Arthropoda; class Insecta; order Orthoptera; family Morabidae; genus Vandiemenella; species Vandiemenella viatica. The sequence continues at coordinate 281,656,182 of CM061920.1, forward strand.
GACATGTTTTTTTCTGGGACACGTTTTTTTCATAACTACTAAATTTCATATTTTAAAGGCATTTATCGTTTAATATGACTGTTTTAGTTTATACTAAGTACTTATCTTCATTTTTAAATCTACTATATTTTTGTGGTTCAGTAAAAAAAATACAAAAATATTGGCAACATTGACTGAAGTATTCTTTTACGAACGGGGATTTCCCGAAAAAGCGAGGTTGCACGAGAAGGAATCCCCGTTGTTTGGATTGAACTAGTGCTGCCAACCCTACAAATTTATCTGTAGATCTTTTCAAAAAATTAGGAATTTTAAATTTATCAACGGTTTTTTGCCTCTTTTTATTACTTATTGTGCTTTCCTTATATTCGTATACTTGTTAAACTCGCAGCATATAGTGATACTGAGTCATTAAATTGTCAGTTATAATGAATCATTTCCTTGCAACCGTTGGCATAAACCAACGATTGAAAAGAAATAAAGCTCCTATTTTGTATGATAATAGATTTAAATTAAAACTTAAAAGACCGTAATATGGAACTATCGGCGCATTCTTTATGCACAGTGCTTACTTTGCTCACAATTTACAATTGCAATCTCAACATTTTTTGTGTACAATAGAAGAACAACCAGTAAAAGAAAATGTAACTATTTCTGAAGTTATGGATCTACAGAAGACAGAAGAAGAAACAGAAAATTCCGACTCTGACCGAACAGTGTTGGTATTACTCATACTAGTGAATGCGGTACTGACCAAAAGGATGGATAAAAAAAATTATGTTACCTATATAGATACATTTATGAATCATTATGTAAGACATTATATGATTTAAAACACACATATAAAATTAACTTCCGTAAATAAAACTATAATTTATCAAACATATTGTTTTCTGAAAAAAAAAAAAACATTTTTTTTTAAAAAAAACCAGGGTGCTAGGTTTTTTTCATGTTTTTTTTTACAAATCTGATTTTTTTTTTTTTTTCAATTTGCAACACTAGGTACGAGTAAGGTGTCCGAATTTTTAACATTATCACTGCGGACCAAATATAACATCACTGCTTTAAGCCAATTTGTTCAACTTTCAATGCTTTAAACGTTAGATAGCATTTACACTTTTTTTTTTACTGAACAACTTTTACAGCAACAAATTGAATTGAAAGAAACAGCTGTTCATCGATTTTAGTTCCTAAATATTTAAACTATGGAAGATCTTGGCTTTGTGTTGGACTTTATAACCTGTCTAATTTAACTGGCATTGTTGAGTTTATCATCAAATATTATGCAAAGATATTTAAACTTCAAGTCTTCAACAAGCAAGTCTGTCCCAATCCTATGATCATAATCAGCATGTAGTCTTTAAGGTGACTCTTCCTGGAATTTATCTTCACTTCATTCTGTGTGGCTGTAGTTTATACTAAACTTCGGACAAGGATATGCTAGCATACTACACTGCGCATTTATCTCACAACGGACACGTTTTGGAGTCACTTACCTCACTTCCTCGTAATAGGGTTTATTTTTTAGTAGAAATTTATATCAGAGACACAAAATCTGTAAAATGTGGATGACAGATTTACATTTTTTCAGAAAATTGTATATTTCAGCTCTCTGCTCGGGTTTCTTCGGTTCCCGCTACAGACTTGAAATGATCGCTTGGTCAAGGTCCTTAAACATGCTAAAAGTGAAACTGACTACGAAAAAAAAATCTTATTACTACTAATTTGAATCATTTGACAATCCACAAGTTATTCATCGAAACAAACATGCTAGGGATTTAGATAGCTTGAAAAGCTCCCAGCCTTGCGTCAAAATTCACCTCCTCTACCGCTAACGGTATTATTATTTTTTCTTTAGTTACATTCAGAGCCGTAATAAATATGAATAACTTCAAATAAATAAATTGATTAAGAAAACAACAGAAACTTACACTAGCACCAAGAAAATCGGAATGCGGTGGATTTTATCGACTACACGATTAGTTTATTAGATGAACCGAGCCTGGTGGGTGAGCGGTAACGCTCGGGCCTTGCGTTCGGAAGTACGCAGGTTCAAATACCAGCCCAGCCTCCAGCTTTCGGTTTTCCATAGTTTCCAGAAATGAATCCAGCCAAAAGCTAGGGTGGTTTCTTCAAAACACTACGATGGGATGCCTACGCACTCTTTGCGCAAAAAAAGAAGATATGATGGGTTCCGTACCGATATGCTATCTCTCTCTCTTTTTAAATATGGTATAAAATATGAAAACGTACACTCACATATTGATGATTCAGTTCTGTGGCAACCAAATTACCTCACACGTTATCGGATGGATGATTCCAGTCTGTGTTTTTTCATTAACATGTCAGTAACCACTTCGAATGTTGGAAGTCTTGATTCTGTTTAAAAAAAAATGGGCCTTTGGAGATTTAGCGACGCCGTTTAAATCTTTCACTTCAGTTTAGACACAATACGTCTCCTCTGCTGACGATGCTGATTCAAAGCATAGTATTCTGGTCTCTGTGATCACAACACAAATGTCTTCAAACTTGTCTTCGATGTGGATCGTGTAACTTCTCGTACTAACTGAATACTGCGTGGGAGCCTGGAACAATATATCAAATTTCGTAGCATACTGTGACAGCGTATCTACGGTAACCACTACATTTCTGTGTTGATACGTCACGTTGCCACGGAAATGGTCCATGCCATTGTCGGAAAGGTATATAAGGAGGCGTCCGACAAGGCCTCAGTGGACTCCAGCCTCGGACGGAACAGCGAGCAGTCGGGATGCAACCTCGGCCTCATCGAGTCTTCAGCTGAAGCGCTTGCGCCTCACTGGAGACCTTTGGGGCAGGGGTTGCAGCCCGGCTGCTCGCTGCTCCGCGCGAGGTCTGGAGGCCTGCGGTGCTCGTGGCTGCGGCGTTTGCCGTCTGCAGCAGTGGTCGCAGCCATCCGCAGCGACGAGCTGCGGCGCAGGGCGCTGTACTGCAGCGACGAGCTGCGGTACAGCGACCTGCGAACGCTGTGTCCGCTGCCGCAACGGCATCCGCCGCGGCCGCGAGCACCGCGGTGGTAGTGGGAGGGGCCGGGGTCCACGGAGGGGGAGGGAGGGGTGGACCCCCCGCTTGCAACATACTGACGTCACGCTGTTTCAGAGGAAGCGGCGCGGCGGTAGCAGAGCCAGGAGCGAGCGGTCTTCGGTGACGGCAGCCTTAAGCGGCGACAGCAGAAGCAGTTCGACGGCAGAAGCGGGAGCGACCTCCAGTCTGAATGCGGTTCCTTGGCGGCTCTCCACATTCGTCGAAGAGAAATGCTTGGCTTCATTGTGATTCCGACGTGTAAATGTTGTAAATAAAATTAAACTAAACCTTGTAACTGAATGAGAATAAATTATTTAAAACTATTTAACAGGATATTTATTAGTAACTTACAAAGAGAACTGATCAACATGATTTGGCGGTTAAATGCATCATCTTAATCTGAATAGAGCAATCCAGTACACGTACTTAAAGAAAAGTAGTTTTCTGTAAAAAGCGTACGCGATTAATTCTGTCATGAGGCCATCTTCCATACTTGTATTTCATTTGCTGTCATGCTTGTAAGACAAAATTCTGTTCCTCTGTGGCTGGTGCATAGTGATGGATGGCTAGTAGGATCGCCGTACCATTTGAACGTTAAACTGTGCCAGATGTCGAACTATATAGCATAACCATTCCTCAACTGAAATACCTTGTTTGCTGTCGCCTTGGCTAGATATGGGAGCAACCCTCACACGCATACACATAATAAAGAAATTCAACAGAAGTTACACTGTTGTTATTCCATCATCATGTACGGATGAACTCGAATCTGGACAGATGTTGATACAGCGTTAGCTGGCATTGTGGGCAGAAGAACGGTCGGCTTGACAGTGAAAGCAGAGGCCTCGACGTTCTCACAAACATTTAAAGGATTTGGTATCTTTATAATCATCTGTCTGTCCTAGCAATGCACAGAGAGTCGGCGTTACCGTCGCAAAGCGTGATAGCTCCGGAACTGATGAATTTATATTAGATTTATTTTTATTAATTGTTTAGCGTATTAAACGGCGCGTCGAACCAGTAATTAACATTGCCCTTCTTATTCTGTTCCCGAAGTCTTATTATACTGATTAAGTTTTTTTTAAAACTAAATGTGATCCACAACCCGAAGGTTGGTTGGATCCTCTTGTAGGAAGTATACAAAGCCGTTGCGTCAGAGGTAGGCAAGCCAGCTCCTTTCTTCTTGGACCTGCAGTTTAATGTGGAACGTCCTGGCGTAGCTTATATTATAAATCGCAACTCTTAAAAATTCCAGGCTCCGCCGTGATTTGAGCCTGTAACTGAACCACGAACTTTTGAAAGGAAGCCATTGAGCTACGAGGCCGAATAAACTGGGCCAAGCTGCAATTTTGTACTTGTAAAACCTTACAAATCATGAAGGAAAATGTCAATTGAGTTTGCTTATGCTTTCTCGCCATAAGATGTTAAAATTTAATTATCGCCCTTTACCTCTTACATACAAAAAAAACTGCCAAGATTGCATATCATTACTCGTACGTTGGACGTCACCAATCCATGTGACTCACAACGACAAAATCTTCACTGCACATACAATGATCAGCCAGAACAATATGACCACCTACATAATAGCCGGTATGTCCGCCTTTGTTACAGATAACAGCGGCATCGCGTCTTTACATGGAAGTAATGAGGTCTTGGTAGGACGCTGAAGGGAATTGGCACTACATCTGCACACATAAGTGGAATAATTTCCGTAAATTCCGGGGAGGGGGACGATGAGCTCTGAAGTCACGTTAAATCACATCCCAGATGTGTTCAATCGAGTTCAGATCAGCCGAGCTGAGTGGCCAGCACATCAACTGAATCTCGCTACTGTGTTCCTCGAACCACTCCATCACACTGCTGGCCTTGTGACATGGCACATGTTGAAAAATGCCACTGCCGTTGGGAAACATGGTCGTTATGAAAGGGTGTACATGGTCTGTAACCAATGTACGATACTTATTGGTTGTCATGGTGCCTTGCACGAGCCCCACTGGACCCATAGATGACCACGTGAATGTTTTCTAGAGCATAATTGAGCCGGCGCCAGCTTGCCTCCTTCCCGAAGTACAGCTGTCAAGAAGCGGTACCCCTGGAAAATAACGGATTCGTACCCTCTCATCTGCATGATGAAGAAGGTATCGGAATTCATCAAGCCATGCTATGCTCTGCAACTGCGCCAACGTCATTCCTCGTCAGGTGGACAGGTTTATATCGATAGTAGGTTGGTAGTCATAATGTCCTGGCTGGTCAGTGTATTGTACTGTACCATTAGAACATAATAAATATAAAAGCATGTTTTGAATTCCCACAGAAGCTGGAAGTGAACTATTTAAAGTTAATTACAAATTGAGCTGACTCCTAACATGTAATAACCAAATGAATAATAATGTTACTTTAAGCTGGATGCGAATCTACTGTATACCTACAATCTACATGCACAAAACAAAATAAAAGAAGATCTGACACTTTTATTGTTGTTTACTTCACCACTCTTATTTTACCAACCTTACCAAGTACCGTGATCTTTCAGACCTACAACAAGACCCTTAGAAAAGGGCTACTAGCTTAATCCAGATAATCTTTGATGCCGAATGGAAAAGTATTTAATGAATAGGATATTGTAGGAACAACACTGTCCTATGTTAACATTCATGGCCTTTAAGAAGTTGTGGTTATAGCTTACACTCGTTTATAGCCTTATGCGGTACGAGTAAGGTGTCTGAATTTTTAACATTATGACTGCGGACCACCTATAACATCACTGCTCTAAGCCAATTTGTTCAACTTTCTATGCTTTAAACCTTAGATGGCATTTATATTTTTTTTTATTGAACAACTTTTACAGCAACAAATTGAATTGAAAGAAACAGCTGTTCATCGATTTTATTTGCTAAATATTTAAACTATGTAAGATTTTGGCTTTGTGTTTGTTAAGAGGGGCAATAAAAGATTAATATATAGGCGGCTAAGTGGAATTAAACGTAGGGATAGAGTATGGACGAATTCAGCAGCTCCAGGAATACGTGAAACTTAAAATGACTTTCCAGTCAGGAAAAATGACATGAAACTTTGGGTTACTGAGTTGTCAGAAAACTAATTTTTGGAACAATGGAGAAGGCACAAAATATGACAAACAACGACTCAAATGCACATTAATAACAGTAATCTTACACCACGGTACTTCAATGAATTTTTACTTTAGTAGGCGATGCGGCTGTTCTGTCACTATTTGAAACACGAAAATTATTGGATCTCTTTCGTACGCGGGAATATAATTATGTGAAGCATGCACGATGTGTTTTGTCATGGAGTCTTTCTATTATTATTATTATTAGATATGGAAAAGGATTAGAGAAAAGGAATGAGAAGTATTTCGGCCACATTATAAAAAAATCAATCGCAGCATTCCTCTGTATTAATTTTGAAAAAATAATGGAAAAATGAATTTTTTGATGGCTGGACGGGGAACTGAACCTGCGTCCTCCCGAGTACCAGAACCAAACGTTGGGATGGTTCCTTTAAAAATTCTATAGCCGCATTCCTTCCCGACGTTGACGAGCCGTAAACCAATAACAAAAAAGTATACAAAGATTTAATGAATCCATGATCCTATAGTATGGATTTTTTGTTGCTACCGAAACTAAATTGGAGAAACAGTCATCTGATTTAAAGCTGCCGTATTTTGTACTCTATTTCTGCAGATACCAACTTGGAATGATGGAACTGCCTGGAAAGTTGTATATGCCGTCCGAAGGTAAATATTGTCAGGACCATTAGGGTTTCAGAAGCCCCAACGTTATTGAATTTCTACGAGCAACATTTCCTTTATCGTATGAATAGTCCTTAAAATTTCATGGTTGACTTATATTTACCTGATACCACTGATGGTTAAACCCATCTTAGCATGCTGATAGTCCATGACTATCGAATAGTATTGCGTCATATGCCCACCGTCAACCCTGTATTTTTTATTGGCTTTATGCCTCGTCGACGTCGAAGTCATTAAAAGCGGGAAAGGACTGGGAGCAAGGAACGGGAAGTAATTCGGCCATGGCCTAGAGTTATTCGAAAAAAAACCAAATGAAAACCTAACTCATCATCCCCTAAAGTGGATTCGAACTCACGTCCTCCCGTATGAGAGGCCGCGCATGGTTTCCTTGTGTTAGCGGCAAGTGGGCCTGCAGTTACGTGATCAGAAGTCGCCCGGGAAGAACTCTGGCGCTGTAAAAAAGAAACCTGTTAGAAGAGAGATAAATCGTCAGCAGAGAAGACTGCGATAGGGGCGGAAAGTGTCGGTGGAGCTCACCTCTGAAGGAGTGCGAGTGGTTGTGAACTGTTACCTGAGCAACTTGTAGCTAGCCGACCCCGGCAGCGTAGGGGTAGCGTGCTTGCTCCGCGTTGCAGGGGTCGCCGGTTCGAGTCCGGCCTCGGGCATGGGTGGTTGTAATTAAGTGTTGTGTTTGTCTTGTGTAGTCTATACCAGGAAGAATCTATAATACATTGAGTGATCCAATACATACTTGCAAACTACAAAATTACTGTATGGCCTCGTAGCCAAATGCCATTTAAAAAAAAATAAAAAAATAAGCACTTGTAACGAATGAGGCGGAATGCGCCGTTGACCTGCTGCCGGAGCACTAATGCTGCCATATTTTAAATTGCCTTCTGATTACACTGTAAATGATTGAGATTACATCTTTCTTTTGAAGAAATCTGCTAGCTGTAAGTCTTAATTTATTTACATTATTCGATTATGAGCTTTTTTTATTTTTAATGATTCTTGAATACTGAGCTTATGCTTACACCAAAGAAATTGTTAGAGATAAACTGTGCCAGTCGAATGGCCCCGAATAAATCACGTTTGTAATGAAAATTCTAAATGTGGAAAGCATCTACTTTAGTCTCTACGTTTATAATGGATAAGCTCATCTGAAGTACGGCTCCATCAATAGGAATTATTTTTTTAAAACTATTTTTGTTGGTTGTTAGGTTTCTTTTAGTAAATGAATAGATTACTTTAAAAATAATTTAAAAATTGTGACTGCAATTAATTAGAAAAATTTACAAAAGCTGTCCTGCTTCCAAAATTTTTAGCTTCAAGTAACTTGAACAGATAACACATTAAAAAAAAAATAATAATTTTCATGTCATCGCTGGAAATAAGGAACAGAGTAAACTTTAGTTAAACTTGCTGATCTCTATGGATTGTAGAAATCTCAGGCATGTAAGAATATCCAGAGAAAAGTAGTTGAACCGTCAATATGTGACAGAATTTTTCATTTTTGGGATCGTAATTAAATAAATACGGGGGAAAACATCGTAGAATTTTCTTATGATTTAGGGATGAAACCATATAATAGCACCAAATTACTTGTTTCTAGGATTACAGGAATTTTAATGTTGTGGTAGATGGTCATTTTTTTTTTGAAATTCACTAACTTCCAAAGAAAGAAAAGGAAGGAAGTAAATTTTGACACATTAGTTAAAGTTAGTAAGCTCCGTCTACAAAAATCTGAGGTATATGAAGTTATTAGAGTAGAAAGCGATTTCTAGGGTAGATACATGGAAATAGTACAAGTTTGAGACTTTCCTTAAAATATGGGGGTAAAATTTTATCTATGTACCCAAATTCAGTTTCGTACGACTTGTTAGGTTTCTTTTAGTAAATGAATAGATTACTTTAAAAAAATTGTGATTGCAAATAATGAGAAAAATTTACAAAAGCCTTCACCTTAGAGTTTTGTTGATTATCAGTGAGTGAGTAGGTGACAAAATCACTGAAATTAGCATATGAATAACATACGAACTAAGAACACTAACGAAAAAGAATTTAATATGTTTTCTAAGATTGCTGACAGAAATTTGAGTCATGCAGCATCAATGCGACCGAAGAAATTGAGGTTTAAAAATCAACCGAATCACTTTGCGAAAATGGTAGGCAGTGCCACCGCTGACTCGACCGCCGTGCACCCAGACGTGCAAATGTGTATATAAAAAATAGTAAACTAATCATTGACGGAAAACAGAAAGATAAGATGATGGATATGTGGGACAATTAAACACACTCTACAAGAAGAAGTAAGGAAGGACGTAATGTTATTACTTTACGAATTAATATCTTTACTAGTAATTCAATATGGAAATGAATCACAGGTAGAAAAAAAAAAATTAAGAACTTGGAGAAACAGCTCTGAGTGATGGAATAAAATGAGTATAAGAAAAATTGAAAGCGTATGGTAATTAGATGGATGACAACAGACAGAAATTCTACAAGAGATCAACAGAGGAGGAAGGAATACGTCCCTGGCCTTTTGGAGAAACCTTCCTAGCATTCATCTGCAGTGATTTCGGGAAACCATGGAAAATTGTAATCTGAATCGCTGAACTGGTATGAACCCAACAGGAAAATCCAATGTTACATATGAGGAAAATAAGGAGATGTACTGAGAAGCGATAAAGGTCGGGTTATAAGCCTTTGAAAATTCCAGCCAAGTCCAGGATACGAGCCGAAGTCCTTTCGATCTGCAGTCAGAAGCCTTAATGACTGAGACACCGAACAACTTATGAGAAGAATGAACTTCCAGAAAAAATTTTGTAACCCAGATCAAAAAAAAAAAAAAAAAAAAATCAATCCGCCTTAAAAAAATATCTTTATTAGGTCGAAAATAAGTTAGAACAAATTTGTCAGTATGCAAAACTGTTTTAGAGTCGATAATAATACCTGGTCTGTACGTTTAAAGTTTCCATTCGATGATGACGAAAGTATTAGAAAGGCGGGAATGATTGTTTTGAGAAGAGCGTGCGTGACGTAAAGGCATGAAAATGTATGGAATGGTGAAATAAGACGACGAACAAAACATGTTTATTCTCGTCTTTATTGGGTAGAAACTACGCCGCTACAGTGAAATGGCTATTTAATGAGGGTAGGAAACGAACGATTACCACGGAAGGCTCTAAATCTAAAATGTAAACTTAAGAATAAAAGAAAAAAATGAATAGGAACAATAACACACAAAGAAAATATCAGGCAAACAAATAGAAACGGAGCCACAGAAAAACTGCAGAGAAACAAAAAAATTTAGAACCCGGAACGCGATATAAAACCATTAGGATCCCCAGTTAAACATATAATGGTTATAACTAGGCGAAAGAAACTTGACGTTTCAATTTTTATCTACTGAAACTGTTTTACCGCATCAATGTAACTACATAACGATAGCATCTTTTAAAATTAGTACTTTAAACTGTGAACAAATCGAATCTTTTAAAGTAACGCGAAGGAGGATACGCACTTTCAGCCAATGAAGTGACACGCTTCTGAAATTCATTATTCAGATGAACGTTAACAAATATAGAAGCTAAACCCTTAAATTAATTTTAAATTAACAGTAGAAGCTTCGCCTTTAAAATCAAACTTTTCTGAAGGCTTGAAGCTGTCAACAAACATCCAACTTATTCAGTGGAAACATAGTGACAGAATTCAAACAAAAATAAATAAAATTAAACATGGGTTGCAGAAAAATATAAAATCCATACACACTACAAATTCCTTACAGAATTAGCATGCCATCAAATCAGAACCGATCCTGCTCATGGGTATTAGTGTGACGTTAAAGAGACTAATTTTTAACCCGCTGCTAATGCGAATTCTGATTTTGCTTCTAAGAAGTGTTCATTCTTGGGCGAGTCATATACTATTTCAATAAGTTTTCAAAAATGTTTTTACATTTAAAAGAAAACGCAGTTGAATTTGCCGTTTATTAACTTGTTGTGGTTAAGGTAATTGATACTTTAGCTGGCTGTGGAGGTAAAGTTGAAAATTTAATGAACTGCAAAGAATATGAATATTTTGACATTTCTTTATTTTACAAGTTTGTGAGTCGGTAGCAAACAGATGACACTAATTCAGACATACCGTAGTATTATTGCAATTTGTCTCGTCTCAATTTTTCCACACCGAACTACATTAACAAATATACCACGAGTTAGGCCTCGTATCCACTTGAGCACGCTCAGGTGACTGAGCCGCTCATTAATTGAGCGCTCTCGTTTGAGCGTGCTCAAGAAAAAGGAAATTTTGGTCGAATCAGCCTGATGCCAGTGCTCAGGTTATTGACGTGTCGTCACGTGTGCGCGCGGCAACTGCGGCCTTTATTATTTATTATCCATACGATATCAAAGAAGAAAACTACCGAGGTGGTGGATTAGAGAAAGTTATCGTCAGCGAAGAAATTATCTTAATAATTTAATTCTTGAATTGACTTTTGAAGGAGATAATGAGCCTTTACGAGCATGTCAAATATTGATTTCGAACATTTCCTGTGCTTTGTTGAACCTCATATTAAATAGCACTTTACACATATGCTTGAGGCGATCCCACCAGGAAATAAATTAATGATAACTCTAAGATTCCTGCCTTCGGGAAATTCCTATACAAACCTGCAGCATATATTCGAACAGCCGTTTTGTACCGATAGTCTGTGATGATACTGTTCAGTCGCTCCAGAATTATATTTAGGTTGGTACCTATTTATTATTTTATTTTGCTACCAATATATATTCAAATTTTTTTTTTTTTTTTTTTTTTTTAATTCTTAACGTCGTCAGTACCATAGTTCAATACCTAGCTGATTTCACGCCATGCATCCTCTCATTTACTTCGATTATAAATACTGTTCGTATGAGCTTTGCCGTAATAACTTCTTTGATGCATACTGATTAATTGTTGTCAAGCAAGTGTCGTTGTCCTACATACTCGCGCTCATTGTGAAAACCGCCAAACTAGCGTCCACACTGAGCGCCGAACACACACTGGCTCGCCTTTGAGCATTCTAAATACCGACACTGGATCGGCTCGCCCTAAGCGCACTCGCCGTCTTTCGCTACGAGAGTACTCAGATTAGGGCTGTTGATAAAATATCGATATATCGATATTTTTTTAAAAAAATATCGATATTTATGAGTGATATTTTTTAGGACGATATATCGATATTGAAATCTGGATATCGGAGTCCGATATTTTTAAAAAATGAGTAGTTATTTTCCGTTTTCCTCGTAGAATATTCCAAGTTATTACTGGAGGGAAAACGATTACCTGTGTTGCACATGCAATACATTTTCATAGATAGAATTTTAAGAAACAATGAACGATACGAGCACATGGAGAAGCAGGGCCGCCGTAAGCAGGCGTGCAAGACAGCGTATTATGTAGCGGGCGACCTTTTTTTTAGCTCAACAGCTGCTTCGGGCGGTGTCGCGAAAACTGCGGCCAGTGAAATTTGCGGCCAGTGAAATCTGCGGCCAGAATTCTCAATGCTGTAGCGGTATGTTTATTATAGAATAGGATCAAACTGGTTGTATTGTTAAAAGCCGCCCCGCCGGCGCTCTGAGCGGATTGCTACGTTAGTAGCCAATGTTTCTAAACAGCAGGTTGACACTACAGATGTTTTATAGTTTATAACTGTTATTAAAATACAAGTTTTATTCTTGCTGAAAAGACGTAGAAAAGAATTGTAATAACGAGGCAGATACAGAATCGTAGTAGATTTCATGCAAAATCTCCCTTTGCCTAACATTACTAGTGGAGGAGGCCTCGCATTCGGGAGGACGGTGGTTCGAATCCCTGTCCGGGCATCCAGATATGGGTTTTCCATGGTTTCCCAATTCACTGCAGGCAAATTCCGGGATTTTTCCTTCAAAATGCCATGGCCGAATTCCTTCCCATTCCTTGCCCCCCATCCTTTCCCGTCTCTAAAGACCTCGCTGTTAGAGAGACGTTAATCAGATAAGAAACTAGTGTAGGAAAAAATATTCTACCTTCAGCAGTTGTGGGTTAACGTCATCCACATCAAATTTCCCCACAGATGACACGATAATGGAGTGACATCGCTCCATTTGGACGGATGGAGCGATCGTGTATGGCTGCCTCTAGACGACCTCTGCCACTCCGATCTAGTTGGTACCGCACTGGATTTTCCGAACAGTGTTGCAGATAAGCAAAAAATTCAACTTTCAGTAACGAGTGCGAAAAAAGTCTAAGAAAGAATACTTAACCTGTGAAACATTTGCGTGTCTATTAAAAAAAAAAAAATAGAAATTAACTTGGCTGTTTCGGGCGTGTAATGTAAAATGATTTGTTCACGTAAAAACTTCAAGGCCACGATTTAGTGAGACCAGGTCGGGTCATCTAAAGGGGCGTTTAGAGTGATTAGGACGGCGCGGCATGACACAAAGAGAAGAGGTATTGGCCGCAGATTTCGCAGATTTTAGGTTGGCCGCAAATTTCACTGGTCGCAGTTTTCACATATCCGCTTCGGGCGGTCGGCGGCGACATTGGAGATGGCAACAATGGGGGCGGCAATCTCACAGTTTTTTGACCTGTTTCGGAAATTTCCTAGATCCACCACTGGCTGTAGTTGGACAGGGGGCGGCATAATCGCTATTTGCACGCGGGCGCTCAAACAGCTAGCGGCGGGCCTATGGAGAAGTAAAAAACGAAGGTAAAATAACTCATTCAATATTCATTAGAATTCTTGTCTGGACATTTTGAAATTTTTTTAAAATTTGTCTTCAATCAATGCAAAAGAATTAGCATTAAGAAACTAATCGTAATGTACCAGGTATGGGTAGGGTTACCAGATAGCCGGAAAATCCGAGAATGTCCCGGAATTTTGTGTCTGATCTCGTGTTCAGGAATTATGCGTTACTGTCCCGTAATTTCCGTATACTAGTTTTTTTTCTCTAACTCAATTCACCACGGTGCTCATGAGGCCAAGCCAAGTATCCCATGTTTGCAGCGGGAGGATAGAATGTCCCTTAAATCAGAGGAATTGAAACTGACAGGAAAATACTCTTTGAATTTTCGGGGACTTTGAAAATTCTAGATGCAGTTAACATTAACTCCATTTATACAGAGTTCACATGACTGAAACGTGTTTTTCAGGTCCTTCCAAAAGACTTTCCAAACTATAAAATCTGGGCCCATTTCTTTAGAACAAGCGTTTTTAATGATTTTGAATATTAAAAAAAAATAGTTGGTTTTGTTTTGTCAATTCCAACAAGCAATGACTTTACGAGACAAGTTTTAGCCCGTTGAATAATTTATGAAATAAGAGCGAAACAGAACGTTCATGGATTCGATCAAGACTGAACTGCAAACTCAATCAATTTTGAAGACTCTTGCTGAGAAATTTTATCAGTTTTGCAAAGCAGTGACGGAGAAATATTTATGAAAATGGCAAAATCTAGTAATAAATATTTTAAAAGTAGATGATTAAGATCTATTTTGATTGATGATGATTTAGCAAAAGATAGATGCTATTTTTTTTTATTTGTTGATAAAACCTGATGTTGTCTGCCTAATTTTAATTAATGAGCCTAACAGAAGTGTTCAGTTTTGGTTTAATATTTTTGAGATTTTGATTGATAATACCCGATGTTGATTTTGTACCAAAGTAAAAAATTTCTAACGAGGTGGTCAATTTTTGTTTTAAGTTTAGTATTTTTCCTTTTGATTCATAATACCTGATGTTGACTTTCTACCATAGTTTAATTAATAAACTTAAAAGTATACGTTAGATAGCATATTTACCTAAAATATAATTTTTTATTAATTTGCATTTTTGTTCACTCTTTAAACATACCGCTAAAATACTTTTTACACCCAGAAATGTCCCGGAAATTATAAGCATGTATCTGTCACTCCACAGTTAAATATTTCGCGCGAATTGGATACGCTTCTTGTTCCATACCAACAGAAGAATTGAGCTCCAAAATTATGTCACAGCCAGTTTTGTTATATCACTTACGAATTTATTAAGATAAGAAATTGAAAAAAAGAATCTACCACTTTTGGATTGCCTTTACAAAGCGCTATGCTAAAAACTTATTATTATAGATTGGTGCCTTTAAAAAACAATTTGTTAACGCCAAGGGAACTGCCTTGACAGTAGCGGCTCTAGGATTTTTCCAAGCCGGGAAAAAACTGAAATTGCCGCCTCTTCAAACATTGTTCCCAGCCAGACCCCGAGAATCGCCTCTTTGATTGTTGGCCAAACGCATTGATGTCGCCACTTTAACTGTTTGCCTAACGCTTTGTTGGACACGATTTGATCGCCCAGAGCAAGTAACCCGGTTTGCCCCCACCCCTCGCCCTAAATCCTGCATTCCACCTAGAATCTCAGCTTTAAAAAATTGTATTATGGTAAAGCGTTACCCATTTGCGAAGCAATATCAAAGAAGGGGAAATTTTCAATTAATGTAGGGAGTTCTCTATTCATAGTAGAAGAAACAACGGGAAAAACATGAGTTCATGCTCTTGAAAAGTATGTCCAATGAAGTTTCTGACATGAGTTTTGGTGCAAAATTTTACTTCATTCACCACCTTAGTTTGGAACTTTTTTGGATCTGAAACTCTTTTAAATAACTATGACGTTCTCTCATCTCTATGCAACATCCAGTTGTCCTAGAAAACGGTAATTTGGTACACATACTTGGTTTCATCCCCATAGTAAGAAAAGTTCCTGTGTTTTGTCAATGTCAATCTAAAAGTTGAAACGTCTTAGAGAAAATTTGTAGGTTAATTGCTTGATGAGGCTATATGCCTTGAATTTCAGTTTTGCACAAAGATCAGGAGCATAAAAAACACAATTAATTTTACTTTGTTACTACATTTAATTTGGAAGTTATTGGTAGTCCTACACCGATGGTAACAATGCAGACACGGCGAAGCTCGCACAGAACGAATCGGACTCGCCCGTTGTTTTACATGAGCGTGCGTTGTCGAGGAAAGTATTTTGACATGAAAATTGGATATAAGCAGGAATATTGATAAATTCGGATACACAATCTTTGCTAAGGTGCGAACATTTGGTCCAAAAAAGTAAGAAGACTCAGAATAAGCTATCAACCTACAAAAAGAAATTAAATTCCACATAAAACAATAATTGTAAAAAAACTTGCTCACTACGCAAACTCTGATAATAGAACATCAACCTAAATAAATGCCTCTACAATGTTGCATTATTGAGCTTTTAAACTCAGAAAAACCTAGATTTCCCTCGATGCTCTTTCTGGATTCACAAGTCTTCGAGTAAATCATAAACATTCGGCCTTTCCTTTTAGTAAAGTAGTAGTATAATGGCTAAATCACAAGTTTTAAAAATAGATTTATCCGTAACGTCATGAAAAAATTATTTTTTTTCTTCAGAAAATCAAAACTTGATTCAGAAAAATATCTCACAACTATTCATCATTAAATAGCCACAAGACTTCGCCCTTTTTTAAAATGATTTGTTATTGTAACATTGTTTTTATATAATAGGGTCGATATATCGATACTTTTTCTTCGATATATCGAACCCGATATTTTTTAAAATATCGATATATCGAAAATCCGATATTTTTTAAAATATCAACAGCCCTAACTCAGATGTCCACACTTGTTCGGCTCACTTCACTGAGTGGCTCATTCGCCAAACGTACTCAAGTAAATACGAGGCCTTACATGTCTTACTACTAACAATGCAGACAATGTGATTATATATTAAAGTAAGTTCATACAGATATACCTGCATAGTAGTGAACTGGCTATTTGTTTAATCAATTTATTAGTTCAGCTGCGAGAAATTAGCTTTTAACTTTCTTTCTTTTTTATCTTTTTTCTCCAATGTCCTGTGTAACACAGACCGCTTCCTATAACCAGGAGATGTAAGTGGTTTAGTCCATACTCATTGATTGCTTACAGTGAGAGCTTACAAGGAAAAAGGTGTTGTAGTTAGGAACAATACTTTCATTGGACCGAGCTTGGTCGGTGAGCAGTAACGCTTTGGCCTGGGGTTCGCGGGGCCGGAGGTTCAAATCGTCCGGCCATCCACATTTCGGCTTTCCATTGTTTCCCCAAATTACTGCATCATGAGAATGCCACGATGGTTCCTTCAAAAAGCCATGGCAGACTTCCTTGCCGTTCCTAGCTCCCAGTCCTTTCTCGTCTCAATGACATCGATGTTGACGAGGAGAAAACTCATAGGGAAAAAAAAAACTGTAATTGGGTAAACTTTAAGTGGTGAAAGATATGATAATCCAGTGAAGCTGTGTTTTTTTTTTGGTAATGTCCCTCTTGACTGCATTTCACGTACACTGAAGGCGCTCTTCGCCATTGTTTATCAATTTTTATGTCCGTATTTTCATAAAATTAAGTTCGTTTTGAAGGTATTTCGATGTTAATACTTTACGCAAAAAGTCTTAATACAAACTCTGTGAAGTTTCCATCAAATATAATACTGAATATCTCGTTCGTTTAGATGGGTTTTGTGTTGATTAATAACAGCAACGTTTCGACAGAAGTCTCCCGATATCTTCTAGGCCGATTTTTGATTCACTCTTGACTGAAGTTTATACAGTTGTCCAAACCCAAAGGGGGAAAAAAAAACAGAAAGAAAAAAACTATAGACGTTCCAGAAAACGTATTATTTATATTATGGATGACGGATGTTGTAGTTAATTTATATTTCTGCAGTAGAGTCTTCACGGATTGTGCTGTGTTTTCATACACTTGAAGACTATATTGCAATTATACGCTGGGTAATTCTTCGTTCTTACCATTTATGTTTCTATTTTCAGCGTGACGTTTTCCATGGTCACATAAAGGAAAAGGATAGTGGGCCGTAATAGTCGAAGATCCGGCTGCATGATTTCTACGTCCATCCGTTATTAGACTGAAATGCAACTTTTATGTATGATTATTAGTAACAGAATATGATTCTGCCTGGTTGCCTATCAAAATATGGCCGCAAGTATTTTTAATTAAATAAAAAAATAAAAAATTCCTTCAGTTGTTTTTTAAATAAATTATAATGTATTTCAAAGAAAGACATGTACAAAACATAAAAAATTTGGGTTGCAAGAGCCAGACGGTGTGGTAGGCCTACGCTAAGCGGTAGAGCAGAACACTAGAGCACAAAATATTTTGGATATATTCCTAATAAAGCCCGATGATAACCTTGTGGGATATCAAGTAACCGAAGTAACAAGTGATCATGAAGCAGTTCTGATGGATATTAGAGGATTCAGTAAACCAGCAGCCAAAACTGAAGGAGGAAATAGGTACATTTATAAAAAGGCACAAATTTCGCATTTGAAGAAATATTTCAGAGAACGTTTCAGCAAATGGAAGGTAGTACAGTAGAGTCAAGGTGGAAAGAGTTTAAGGAGATAATAAGAAAAATGTATTCCAAAACAGAAAATAAAGAGAAGCAGAGAACCTGTGTATTATAATAGGTAGGTGATGAGGTTAAAATGGTTGGTAAGAAGAGAACATAACAGAGTTAAGAGACAGCAGGGTAGTAGGGAATATTTAAAACAACTAAACAAGGACTTAATAATAGCTAAGGAGGTGGCTAAAGATGGGTTTATGAAGAGTATTGTCAGTGCAGGGGGGACCATTGACTGATGCCTCTAAAATTTCTATGGCTATGTTAGAAAACAGAGGGGAAGGGAGAGTATTGAGACGCTTCTAGATAAGAATGGATAAAAAATTACTGAGGATTTGAAAAAAAAAACCCAGAGACTTTAAGTAAATGGTTTAGTGAAAGGATTAGGGACAATGAATCAGAAACTGGAGGGTCTAACTCGGAGAACGAGCTTAACAACACAATTAGAAATGTACAGAACCAAAAAAAAAAAAAGTGAAACATTTAGAGCTAGCAGTCCCTACTTGCAGCCACTTTCACATAGGCAGCCCAAACTATTTATATTGTGTACATGTCCCTGTTTGAAATGAATTATAATTTATTTAAAAAACATGGGAAGGAAATTTTTTTAAACTTTATTTTAAAATACTTGCGGCCATATTTTCATAGGCAACCCGGAAAAATCGTATTCTGTTACTAATAATTATACATAAATATTGCATTTCAGGTAATAATGGACGCAGAAATCATGCAGCCGGATCTTTGGCTAAATGACCTGGTGACGGAGCTACGCATTCCGCTCCTATCATAGCTTGTCTTAAACTAACACGTTAATCTTACTGGGTTTAGGAGACCTACAGCTTAACGTGGAATCGAACCATGGAAGCGTTTTGGCGTACTTCGCATTACACAGCATGCTATGGCAGAGGTGAATGTCAGTTAAGGTCCTTTAAACTTAGGCTTTTTTGAACTCCAGTCACTCGCCCTAACCCAGTGATGGGCAAACTTTTAAAGGGGAGGGCCACATAAAATAAAAAATTATCTCGGCGGGCCGGATTTTTTTTTTTTTTTTTTTTTTTTTTTTTTTTTTTTTTTTTTTTTTTTTTTTTTTTTTTGTAAGTGATAAACTTTATTTTTGATTTTTACATCACACACAACTTATATTATTTGCAACAATGGTAAAAAAAACTTAGAAAAAAGTTACAAAAATTGAGAGTAGGAAGGTGCATGTGACAGATGAAACTGTGACTGAGCTTCTGAAAGTTGTTCATAATCTGGTAGAAACTGGGATGAGCTGATTCGCAGTAGTGAAGCTAAATGGTGATCAGTCAATCGGTTTCTAAAGCTGTTTCTGCGAAGCTTCATAGTAGAAAACGCCTGTTCACACAGGTAGGAAGATGCAAACATCGCAATTATCTTCTGAGCGTGAGATTTCAGGTTTGGGAAACTTGATTTTGACAGAGCCTTGTAGAACTCAATTTTAGAAACGTTGAGAAATAGTTGCTTCAATTCAGTATTACATTGCAACTCAATCAGTTCGAGCTGCAATTCTGGTTTGACTGATTCACAATCCACATTAAATGGCATGCTAAAAATGTCCAGGTCATGTTCGATAACTTTAAAGTCTTGGAATCTTCGTTCAAATTCTTCATGAAGACATTTCAAGCTTTTCTCATAGCTCCTAAGTTTGTCTTCCCTAACTGCAACAGTCTTTAGTCTTGGAAAATGAGTAAAGTCTTTCTTGACTAATTGTTTGGAGAATAGATTCAATTGCATTTTGAAACCCTTGATATGACTCCAACTATCATGGATTAATTGATTTCTTCCCTGGAGTTTAAGGTTCAATTTATTGATGTGACTGAGAAGATCTGTAAAAAATGCAAAGTCCGAAAGCCATACAATATCTTTCAAATGTTCACACTCATCCATTCCTTTTTCTTCCATGAAAAAGATTATTTCGTCTTTTAGAGCCCAAACTCGTTCGAAAACCCGTCCTGCACCTTACTTTAGTGTAGTAAAGTACATCAGAATATTCAGATTGCAATGATCAAGAAACTCTCGAAATTGTCTATGGATGAGTGCTCGAGACGAATGCTATTAACAATCTTAACAACAGCATCAAGCACATGTTTCATGTCTAGAGCAGATTTACACAGAGCTTCTTGATGTATGACACAATGAAAAAACACAACTTCATTCCCAGGAAATGATTCGTTAAACATGCCTACAAAACCAGATTTCGTCCCTATCATATTCGGTGCTCCATCACTTGTAATGTTACAAATATTAATCAAAGGTACTTTCAAAGACGTGATAAGTTTCTTGAAATTCTTGAAAAATGTCTGATCCTTTTGTCGTTCCCTTTGATGAACGCATGCAAGCTAATTCTTCGCTAACACAAAGGTTGTCATCAATACCTCTTATAAATATCAGTAACTGAGCTGTGTCAGTTATGTCCGTACTTTCATCCAATGCAAAAGAACAGAATTTAAACTCCCTTATCTTTGACTCTAGTTGTGAGACAAACTGCTTATCAATTACTTTAATTCTAGAAGTAATTGTTGTTCGAGACAAACTTACTGTCTCAAAATCCTTTGTTTTGTCAGGACACAAAATGTCACTTACTTGGAGCATACAAGTTTTAACAAATTCGCCGTCAGACAATGCTTTGTTACTTTTTGCAATATTGTATGCTACAACGTAACTAGCATGTGTAGCTAGCTTTTGAGAACAACTTTGTTTCTTAAAAATATTTTGCTGACTTGACAGTTTTTTACGTAGAGCTCCTGCTTTTTGCTTCCGATCTTCTTCGGTCATAGATTCATAAGTGGCGTTGTTATGTTTTGTCATAAAGTGTCGTGAGAGGTTGAATTCCTTGAATACGGCTACAGCTTCATTGCAAATGAGGCACACAGGTTTATCCTTAATAGGCGTGAAAAAGTATTTCCAAGTCCACTCAGATTTAAAAACACGACATTCTGAATCAACTTTACGCTTTTTATATGCCATTGTAACGATCAAAAATGTAAAAAAACACTAGCAACAAAGGAAACTATAGAAACACAAGCCAGACACACAGCCGCAGCACTGACTACGCGACTGTCCGAACTGCACTGACCTTGAGAACAGACTAAACGACAATGGTAGCGCCCGAGTCGTTCCGAACTTAGCCGAGCAACACGCGCATTGTACGCCACATCGCCATGCTACTGATCTACAGACATATACTACGTCACTACGCAAACTCAGTTAATATTAGACGCGATAATACCGTACTGAAAACGCAATAAGAAGGAAACATTCTATTCTAGCTACGCAGAAAATACATTTTGTCCTATGTGTAATTGTAGGGGTTATTCGAAACCATGTCGCGGGCCGGATTGACTAGCCCGAAGGGCCGGACTTGGCCCGCGGGCCGTACTTTCCCCATCACTGCCCTAACCACTGAGCTACCAAGTCGCTCTATTGTTTTATAAAACGCATTTCCACGCTTAGACCGTTCCCTCCGTCTCGATACAGGGTGTCCCAGAATGCCGTGTACAAATATGGGGGTAAGATAGAGAACATCGTGAGGAGCCATCATTGCGTCCAAAAGCAAGGGCGGAAAGCGATAGTTGGCGTTGTATACGACACGCCCGTCAATTCAGAAATGGACCTGGTGTCACGAAAATCCATTACTGCTGGTACCATCCGTGAAACGCCCGGTATTTTCGAACATGTTCGCCAATCCATATCGCGTCGTTGTCGTTCGTGCATACATGGCAATGGCCGCAATTTCGAACATTTTCTGTGATGCTTTTATGTCATACTTTTTTTGTTTTGTAATAGTTTCACACTACCTTCTGTGATCAAATAACAACAGAAATTGAAAGCGCAGGTAACAGACGATACAAAGGGGTATGAAATCTTAGAATCAGAAGAAGAAGAGGCACTGAAAGAGATGAAGAATCGGAAAGCATGTGGAACTGATATTTTGTTAGAGAAAGGAGCGAGATAGTTTACCATTGTTATGAGATAAATTACAATGGTAAATGGCCGAATAACTTTCTCACATTGGTAATGATACCAATCACAAAAAGAGGAATATAAACAAATGTGAAGAGCTTATATACTGGCTGAAATTAAAAGTGAAACCCTCAGACGGAGTTGTGATAAATGAAAGTAATTTGGCCCCAAGTATCTCCGCATGACGAGTACCAGATGATTAAAAATTGAAAGTTTTACATTTAATACTGTGACAATTAAATTGCTATGTTTTTTAAGCGGCGAACAGTGTGGTATAACATGACACTTTTTTCACCAAAAGTTCTTGTTGACCAAGTATGACAAGGTGAAGAGTGACGACCCTAAACACCGAAATGTCTAACTGTGATAGAGGTCGGAGAATTGAGAATTGGCGTGTTTCACACGGGTGATTCATTCGTGAAATCTCCCGCAGGATTAGCCGTAGACTTGTTACACCGTGGATGAAAGAATTCTCTAGTACTTCTAGAGCAGGCACAGGTCCATACAGAAGGACAGCAGCGCATGAAGATCACCAAATTGTGTGGATGGTTGTTGCCGGCAGACAGGCATCTGCAAATCAGATCCGAACAGTGGTTACAGAGAGAGTCACCTCCCGGACGAATGTAAGCCAATTGCTTGAAGCTGGGTTACACTTCCTGAACCCTGTATAATGTGTTCCATTAACCTGATTTCATTGCCAAAATGGTCTATCCTGGTGTAATTAAAAGCGCAAATGTACACGTGAATGGCGTACATTAGTGTTTAGATACTAGTTTCGTTTCTGCCTGTAGCGAAGTGATAACCGACAACATGTACACGGGCGAAGTGGAGAAACGGCTTATCCTGCTGTGATTTTAGAACGTCGCACAGGTCAAGCCACTGGTTTAGTGGTTTGGAGGCAATTAGTTTCTGCAGCATGACTATGTTTGTTGTTGTTGAAGGCACAATGACAGCCCACCACATTGTGGAAGGGGTGCTGCTCCATAAACTACGTGGCTCGGTCTAGAAGGGAGGGTAGAAATCTACGATGAACTACCGGGAGGGCCTCTTCCGAGTTAAGCCACGTAACTTCTCATTCATATTATTTGTCACAGCTAAAAGATACAGAACACACAACAGCATGTTAATTATTATTTCCGTCATTTAATTATCTCCATACGTAATTTACGATATTCTGACAGGAGAAAACAGTACAAAATGTCTTCGGTAATCAAAAGCCACATCAGACTACGTGGGAAGGAGAGGGGGTTCAGAGAAGGCAAAAATGGTGCTACATAGTTTATGGACGCTCCCCTATTGAGATAGCCTTCATGTCCACATCCAAATCGCATCTTCCGTCCTCATACTGTTGGAATCACAACACATGCCTTGCAAGGAATTACGATCGCAATTTTGATCGCACCGTTTCCAGATTTGTCTCCAATAGGGCATGGCTGGGATGGCAGAAGTAGATACATTAGAACCACATGGTCACCCAGCACCAACTGTGCAAAAACTGACTGCACAAGACATGCAGGCACAGAGAGACATTCCCCAAGAAGATATCGGAACACTTATTGATTCAATGCCGGCAAGAATCCACGAATGTATGGGCACACTTCTTACTGACATCTGTATCTAAGGGTAATAAACTTAGCCTGATCCGTTTCAGTTCGATATCATTTCTTTCGGGTATGACCTTGGATGTATCTGCAAAGTTTCCTAAAATTCCACCATTCCTGTTTGGATGTTGCACTTTCAGTTCCCGCCAGAGTATGTATCAGTCTAATTTCGCGTGCACCTAAGCATTGATACTCAACGTGCGGCCAGCCAACCCTTACCATGTGGCTCAAGGCCTAGCAATTATAAGCCGCATTAATCGGAATTTGTCAAAAGTTTGTAAAAATATAAAAAATTCCATTAATCTTAAAATAAATGCTTTACTTTTAAATGTGGAGTTTTATTGTACTGTAGGTTATTGCGGTCCTTCTTGATACAGCAGTAGCGCTTATGCGACCCATGAAGAAAAAAAGGTTGAATGCCACTGAAATAGTATTGAGAGTGTTGAATGGAAGGCTATATGGGAAACTAGATAGATTGATTAGAAAGAAATAGTTTGGATTTAGGAAAGGAGAAGGAATCAGTAGTGCTACAGGCTTGTTAAGAAACATAGGGAAAAGATATGTTGAGAAAGGAAGAGAAATTTATGGCGTCTTTATTGACTTGGAAAATGTTTTTGATGGGTGCAATGGAAAAAGCTGATGGGGATCTTGAAGAGGAAAGGAATAGATCTGAGGAATAAAAGATTGGTACAGGACCTATGTTTCCAGCAGAAAGTTATAATAAAATTGTAACCGAAATGTCTAAAGAAATCAGCATTTGGAGGGGAGTTAGGCTAAGTTGTTTCCGTTCTCCCTTATTGTTCGACGTATATCTGGAAGATATTGGGAAATTATTAGATGGAGAAATAGTAGTATGTATTGGTATCAAGAAAATATAATGTATAAAATTTGACAGTGATATGATATTATTAGCAGAAAATGAACAAACCCTAAAACATGCTGAAAGATCTAAATGAAGCATGCGGAGAGTAAGTACTGAGAATCAATACAGCAAAAGCAAAGAGCATGGTAAAGGAAGGAAAATGGTAAATATTAAAATAGGACAAAGTAATTTTAACCAAGTAAGAGCCTTCAAACATTTTGGAATTACAGTCACTGAGGACCGAAAGGTGAAAATTGTATTGCAGTAGTGAAAGAAGAATTTAGTTGGAAGAGTAGATTATTAGCCGTAAAAATAAATGATGCACCAAGGAAAACACTTGTAAATATTGGCACTGAACGTGGCAGAGAGCTGGACATTGAGACGAGAGCATGAAAAACGGATAGAAGCGTTTGAGATGTGGAGGATTTCGGAGAGAATAAGCTGGATAGTAAAAGTCAGTAATGCTCAAGTGCTGGAGAGGGTTGCTGAGAGGAGGTAATTACTGCAAGTCATAAGAGAAAGAAATAAGAACTGTACCGGACACTCCTTGAGAGCGGAGTTCTTGTTAACAGACGCCTTGAAAGGACTAGTTTGTGAAAGGAGAGTAAGAAGGAGGTATCAAATCATAGATGACATCAAGGGAAATCAAACCTTCACGGACTTGAAGAGGAGGGCAGAAGATAGGAGAGTATGGATAGCTATGAAGTAAAAACCTGCTTTAGGGTAGAGCACTGATTAATTATTATTATTTTAGAAGATACTGGGTAGAATGTATGAGGTCCACTCATGACACCACGAATGCTAAATCCTTGGAAGTCTTAACTTTCACAATTCCCTGTTCCATTTACTTGTACTGTATCAAGCATATTCACTAGGCGACTTTGGTCTAATTTCAGTTGCCTATTATTTGGAACCCGACCCAGTGTCACCTGAGGTCGGCCAATGGTTTTACTACCACACCATTGGCCATTAATCATCCTACGTATCCAGTTTGGCATGTTTTTGTTGACCCCCACGAGCCCACACGGAACTGTTGATCGTATTCAGGAAGCTGATACAAAATGGCCTATCATTTTTAATTACCTTTCATCGTTCATTGCGACGCAAGGTTCATAACAATACTTCTTTTGCCATTACTATCGTTCAGATTTATTAAACTGAAGAATCCCAAAAGGTACTCATGAAATTAAAGGAAGCTTTTCCTGAACGCAGCGTTGGTGTGTTAAACACTATGTAATACGGTACAACCAAGTTTTTGGGAGCCGTCAAGAACGAATTAGGTGCTTAAATGGAGTTCTATAACACATCATATAGTAGTTCAGAAACGCATATTCTCTACATACCTCTATCCTAAATTTCCTGAACCGATGAACACTTGTTTTCTTTTCTTTTCGTCCACATCAATAGGCCGCGAATGCTGTCACTTATAATCTTAGCAACTCCTACGGCCTCCATTATTTTTGTATGGGTCTTTAGTACAAGTCAACAATTTGATGATTAGCGCCATAACATAAAACTAGGCTCCTAATATATGACAGCAATTTCTTTAATAATAGAATGATAAAGTCGAAATCTGAATCAGCGAATAAAAACAGCAAAATTTCAAACAGACTGAATTAAAATACATCTGGCTTGCTGTGTGGAGGCCAACCATACATGAGAGAGAGTAAATAAGTTAAAAAACTACAAATCAGAGAAACAAAAATTACCAGTAACGAGCATACACTAATAAAAACCAGAGAGCCTTGTACACTAATTACTAGAGACTGGATTATATGAAACACAAAAAGCTAGAAATATGCATGAAAAATGCTTAAAATATGCAACATTTTATAATATAAAAATAGTAATTTTTAGATTTTTTATTTAAAAATCAACTTTCAATTAGGAAGTAGCTGAATAGCATATTTATATATTCGATAATTTAAAGTTATTTTACATATTTGTTTAAGTTTTTAAAACGTAAACAATCGGGTACTGTTCCAAATATTCAATAGAAAGGTTGCTTTTTCGACCTCTCAAAATATTTTTATAAGTGGATATGGACCGCTTCACATTCGCTGACGTAACTGGGCAGTATTGGAAACTGGGTGCTGTGTTAGCAGTCATTGTTTATGGGAAAAGTTCACCCGTCCCATTAATAAAACTACCAATTTGACAAAAACGTTCAAAACCTGGGTTATTGTTCAAAATATTTTGAAACTTTACTTTAAGTTTACACAGGAATGCCTCTGGCAATGCGGATTTCATTCATTAACTGAATAGATTCAGTCAACGCCAAACCTTGAGTTTCAAGATCTTTAATACTCGCAGTTATGTAGGAAAAATGAGTGCTAATCACAGCTATGGTTTTAATACTAGAATTGTACTGACAAACTGTCATAGCCTCTGCACTATAAAAGTCGCTTACTACACCTTTAATGGCCTCGAAATGATCATTGTAAAACAGTACAGCTTCAACAGACGTTGCCCATCGAGTTACCACTGGTTCCTCAGGTAAACGCACATTTGTCTATTTTTCTCTATAGGCATTATTACGAGAAGGTGCCTTAAGAAACACTTTCTTTATTACGAAATCACTTTATTTACATTCCTAAACGTGAATCGTATTCTTCAGCAAGTCGTAGTAGACTAGGAGCTGTGCTGCTAGTAGTTTATGCCGGCTACAACGTAAGATTTTATTTATTAACTACGACACTCCCTAAAAATATTGTAAATATGCATCATCACTTGTTTTTAGGTAAAATATGCAACAACCGATGAAAATTGGCCTTATGTGCAAATGCATTCACAAACATGCAAATGCATATGGTCCGGTCTCTAGGCCTACTAATTACTTAGAAGAATTGGAATGGATTAACAAGGAATGCGCTGAATAATTTACCAGAAAGACTGAGAGAATTTAAAATTCAAATTAGCGAAGGGACAAAAATAGGTAGGTGGTTGAATTATACTCAAAGCATTTCGGATAAAAAACAAGAAATGTGAAAACAGGTATGTAGGAGAATTGCTATTGGAGCATGCGCTCCATCATACAGATAATAGTTTGTAATGTCCAGCCTCTGCTGTGTTTAATATTTCGTCGCCTCTCAATATATTTCGCTCAGCCTTTTTTGTGAGATGGCGGAGTGTGGAATTCCAGCGAGGCGGCAGGTTGACAGCGTGGCTAAATCCTTTGTTTGTTGGACCCAGGTACAGAGGGCGGCCCCGAAGCTAGGAGGGGGGTGAGTGTACATGCAGTAGCGAGGGACACAGTGGGTTGAGATCCCGTTGATTACGCACGTGTGTATTTGTGGATGCGGACTCCAGAAACGTGGAGGCCGTGTTTTTGTCACGACATCATTTGTCGTGCTGTTGTTCTTCCACGAGTGAACTAGTCGGTGGAGGGTGTTAAGTGGTTCGTCATCGTGAGGGAAACGTCAAGGTCGCCGACAGCCGTCTGCGTAAACGATAAGTGAAAAAAATTCATCTAACATATGCCCAGTATTCGCCCAAACTGATGGAGTTTCGTGCTCTCCCTAGCCGGGAACAATTTTGTTCATTGTCTGATAGCTTCTTTTCTTTTTCTTTTGGTGGCCGAGTCCAATTTTTGGTGAAAATGTTAAACAAACATGTATTTTTTCAGTGTTTTATTTTATGAATGTAATTTTTCCTTTTTGTAATTTGTCATTTAAATTTAAGCCTGTTATTTTGCAATTAAAAAAATATTAAAAGAATTTTTTATGAATAATTAAAATCTTGCATCTCATGCACTTAAAAAAATGTTTTTTTTTTTTCTCTGCATAACGAACCTAGACATTTTAAGTTAATAATAAAGTAGTTTCAACATATGAAAAGAATGGACAAAAGCAGAACATCTCGGCAAATATTACATCCCCAGAGGAAGACGAATGCTTAGAAGATTAACTAAAAGATAGAGGGGAAACCATAACAGGCCATAGGGCCTAGTACGGGAGAGGAGGGTGATACTATCCACAATAACATTAAAAACAAGGTAAGAATGAGAAAACTGAAAATTAAAATTAGTTAAAAATCACCCCAACCTTTTTTTAATGGTTTTATTCCTCGTAGTTGCCGACGTCCACGTCGTGGTTATTGGAGGCGGTAAAGGATTGTGGACAAAGAACAGGAAGGAATTCGGCCATGTCGTTTTGAAGTAGGACTGTTGATAATATATCGAAATATCGATATTATTTTTGAATATATCGATATTTATGAGTGATATTTTTAGGACGATATATCGATTTTTCGATATTTCGATACTGAAATCTGGATATCGGTGTCGATATTTTTAAATAATAAAATATCATTTTTCGTTTGCTCTGGATGACACTACCTGCATATCCCTCCAATTTCTGTTACGCATAGAGATCAGCAAGTTTAAGTAAATCTTACTACGTTTCTATAATTAATTTGATAGTTTAGGTACCAAGTCTACTCTGATGAT
Source organism: Vandiemenella viatica (assembly GCA_031002005.1). Lineage (NCBI taxonomy): Eukaryota > Metazoa > Arthropoda > Insecta > Orthoptera > Morabidae > Vandiemenella > Vandiemenella viatica. The sequence goes on from CM061920.1 coordinate 281,685,351, forward strand.
GACAACAGTGTAGGCAAGGCATCGCTCGCCAAGTACGAATCGAACACGAGCCCATTGTTGGAAATGAACGTGCGCATTGTCCAGGGTAGTCCAACTTGAAATTAGTGTGTTAGCAGGAATAGTGGGAAGTGTAAATAACAAATAGTTGCTAAGAAGAGAGCAAGAAAAGTAATACAACTAAAAATAAGCTATGAAGATACAAAACTAAATTAAATACCACAAAAAATGAAACAAAGTTATGTAACTTAACCATAAACTTCTACCTAAATAAATGCCTTCACTCTATTGCTTATCATTCTTAAAAATGCACAAAAAAGATTTTACTCGGACCTCTTTCGAGTTTTATAAATTTTATTAATTTTAATGAAACACGCATAATGGTGAAATTTTAAAAAAATCAACAATCATGATCAACAAGAGAAACCATTCGAAAGTGAAAACTTGCTTAAGAACAATATCACACAGCCTTATTTTTACAAGATTTATTTTTATTTTGAAAGAGTATTTATGATATAGTCAATACATCGATACTATTTTCCGATATATCGACAGCCAATACTGATACTTTTAAAAATATCGATATATTGAAAAACCGATATTTTTATAAAATATCTACAGCCCTATTTTGAAGGAAGCATCCCGGCATTCACCTGGAATGATTTGGAAAAACCATGGAAAACCTAAATCTGGATGCCCGGACGGGGATTCAAAGCCAAAACTTTAACTGTTCATCCACCATGCTCAGTCCTAACTTTTCACTTATCATTAGTTTTTACATTAAAAAATATACTGTTGATGATCGACAAATTCAAACAGAACCTTTTTTATAAGATTCTTTACGATTAAAGTTATATCAGATTGATTTAATAACCAGCCAATTCTTTATTTGTGTAATCATTATCTAATACCAACTGCGAGAGATAATGTGGTTGTAACACTAAACCTCATCAATATGTATAAATAAAGAAAAATTCACATTGAAAAATTTATTGGGTCTTTCAAATTTTATTTTCGAATTCAGAAATAGATTTTTCTCAATTTTTATTAACATTATAACGAAAATCAGCTGAAACCAAGAGCATTTTTGCTAACCATTTTAGAAGAGATGAGCCTACATTTCTAAGAGGAAAATAAACAGGTTATTAAATACCGGTATCGAAGGAAATTATTAGGTGAAACTATCTGACGTAACAGAATTATTTTTCTAAAAGAAAAGTTTCCCAGGAGACTGACTTTTGTACCGTAATTCATTTACACAAACCACTATTTTCATAAAGTAATATCCATATATAAAAAAGAAAAAAAATGTTCAGACTATTATATGTGCAGACGGTATCTACTTCTAGAAAAGGCTTACAGTGTTAAAAATCTATCCGTGTTCTAAAATCTTTACTTTGCTCGAAACTAAAATTAAGGTAAAAAACGGCAGTATAAAAAGAAACTGTAAAGTGCATAATGACATACTGCTCTGTGAGGTGCATGTTTTTATTCAATTATAACAAAAGTATTGGGATGGTGGAAATGAATGTTCCGAGAGGAGTATGGATCATTTTCAACACGAACATTCAGAGAATGAAGAGGTAAAGCTACGAAAAACCACGTTGGTGTCTATAGAATAGAGATTAGGCAGTTGCTGTTAAATGGTCATGTAATGTGGATGGAAACTGAGCGACTGCCAAGAAGAGCTCTCAACTATATAATTCGAAATAGAATAACAAAAAAAGGATACTAGCAATAATATATAGAGAAGGTCTCAGATAATCTATAAGGGATAGAACAACCACGAATCTGTAGAGAAATAAAATAATTATTTAAAAAACATAAAAACCGCCTACAAAAAATCACACTAAAAATTTTAAAATATTTTTGTACCTTGCTTAGAAGAAAGTAAATCTAAAAGGACAATATTTTACATTACTGTTATTGATATGTTTACATTAATTAAATATTTTTGGAGTCGATGCCAGCTGTCACATCGCGAAAATCGAATTACTGAACTTTATTTGGTGTTCGAGGTGAACCGAGAGTAGGAACAAAAATTCCAAATATTTTACAGCATGTTGTGATACACATAGTGTTATTGCGGGAGACAGCTTAAGGAAGCAAATTAACGCTATTTTAATCTGTGGCTGTGCCGCGTTGGTCTTCCAGGCAAATCTCTGGCGCTACAGTGCCAGTTAGTAGGCTGCATGATGCAGTAAACGCTTTATAGCTAGCATAATATCGGTGTATCATCTGAAGGTCCCAGTTTTGTTGAAACATGTTTCTAGAATTAATTTTATGTATTACTGTTTTTAACTTTTTGTTTTTCTTGCTTTGACTGGCACCGACTAGAAAAATAATTAATTAATGTAAACATTTCAATAACAGTATTGTAAAACATTGTCCATTTAGATTTACTTTCTTCTAAGCAAGGTATAAAGTTATTTTAAAATTTTTAGTGTGCTTGTTTGAAAGCGGTCTCTATTTTTTTCAAACAATTATTTTATTTTTAAATTTTTAGTGGTATTATAGTTTATTTTGTATTTTAAATACCACGCAGCAGTTCTCCTTTCGCGAACTTCCTGGTAGATCAGTGGTTAAAGCGAATGCTTGCAAAAAACATTCTGTCTTTATATACCCTAACATCTTTCAGAATGGGGTGAATCGGATGCTGTGTTAAGGAATGTCAGTTTACATTTTGGTCCAGGCTGTGTTTCGATCTAATCAAAACACCTGTTAAAGCTGCTGCATGATAATCGAAACATGTAACATTTGAACATTAATACATACCACATACACAAATCTGTCTCTGGAATATATCTGTTTGTGCCGGCATCACACAGAAAATATAAATATTTAATTGGTTTTCACAACGTAAAAGCTTGGGGTCCAAGTTGAAATCTGAAGTACATGTTGAGACATTAGGACACATTTTATAAGTATTCTGCCATGACTAAAAATAGCTTAATAGATTTTGACGTGATTTAAAACTGTGGATTTTTGTAAAGTACACTTGGAAATTGTAAGCGATGGAGGTAAGGGGAAGAGGGATTGGGCTTTGGTATACCAAATGGAGACTGTCTTTTCTGATTGATTTAAAGTATACATTTGTAAATTTCTATTGATGTCATATAAAAATTGTAGATATGTATAAAAAAATAAACAATTAAGGGACGTGGAGGCGAAGAGTAGTTTGGTTTTTGCAAAGCTAGTGTGAACAGTATTATTCTCTTTGTTATAAAGTATACATGTGCAAAGTTCCATCGAAACCAGATAAAAACTGTAGCTTTGTTTAAAGAACATTGCCAAAAATTAAATGGGGTAAGGGAGTGAGCGGTTGGGTTTTGTAAACAGAATGTTTTTCTTTGTTTTTAACTATAGCATGTTCAGTGTTCCAACGAATTCTGCTAAAAACGGTGGGTATCTATAAAGAACATTGGAAATTAGAAGGGGTGAGGGAAGAAGGAAAGAGGGGTTTGGCTTCTGCAACCTAATTTAAACACAATTGTTCTGCATTTTTTAAAGTATACGAGTGCAAATTTCCTTCAGAATCGGATAGAAACTGTGCTTTGTGTAGATTAAGGTGGTGGAAAGAGGGAGAGAGGTTCTCTAAACCAAATCTAGACAGTATTTTTTCTTAGTTTTGAAGTATACATGTGCATACTTCCTATAAAATCAGATAGAAACGGTACTTTTATATAATGAACATTGACAGTAATTAAAGGGGTAGAAAGGGGGATAGGGTTTGTATTTTTGTGAAAGTAATGTGAGTAGTATTTTTCTTGTTTTATTTGTTTTAAAGTATGCGCACGTGAAGTTCCACCGAAATCGGAATAAAATGTGTTTGTACAAAAATTAAGGAATGCAAAAGGGAGCTAGGATAGTTTTTGAATTTTTTTGTCAGAAATCTTCTCCATAAAAATATATATATATGTGACAACTTTCATCAAGATAGGTCAAATGGTGTCGACTGTAGCTTCTTAAAAAGAAAATTTACAAAAGTCAAGGGGTGGAAATGGGGAGAGGGGTTCAGTTTATGCAAATCAAAAGTTGATATCATTTTTATTTTTGTCTTATAGTAAAAGTTTGCTTAGTTCTATTTAGATAGAACTGGATTAAAACTGTGGGTTTGTATAAAAATTAAACGGCTTAATGGGGAGAGGGGGTGGTTTTTGAATATTTTGGTCAGAAACCTTCTTCATTAAAAAATACATATAAGCAACAGCTTTCATGACAAGCGGTCAAATGGTGGCGACTGTAGCATTTTATAAAGAACATTGACAAAAATTAAGTGGTTGGAAGGAGGGAGAGGAGTTAAACTTTGGCAGATCAAATGTTGACAAGATTTTTCTATTTGTTTTAAAGTATACATGTGGAAAGTTAAATCAGATAAGAAGTGTAGGTTTCTATAAAATTAATGGGTATAAAGGGGGAGATGGGGTGGCTTTATTTTTTTTTTTTGTCAGAAACCTTCTCCATGAAAAATTACATGTATTTGCCAGCTTTAATGGAGATCAGTTAAATGGTGTTGAATGTAGTTTTGTATAAAAAAAACATTGGCAAAAATTAAGTGGGTGGATAGGGTGAGAGGAGTTCAGTTTTTCAAACCAAAAGTGACAGTATTTTTATTTTTTTATTTTTGACTATACATGTCCAAAGTTCCATCGAAATCGGATAAAAATGTGAGTTTGTATAAAAATTAAGGGGTGTAAAGCGAGAGAGGGGTCGTTCCTTATTTTTTTTGGGTCAGAAACCATCTTGAAAAATTACATGTATATGCCAACTTTAATGGAGTTCAGTTAAATGGTGTCGACTGTAACTTTGTATAAAGAACATTGGCAAAAATTGAGTGGTGGATAGGGTGAGAGGGATTCAGTTTTTACAAACCAAAAGTCGACAGTATTTTTCTGTTTATTTTTGATTATGGATATCCATCGAAATCGGATAAAAATGTGGGTTTGTATAAAAAAAAAAAAAAAAAAAAAAAAAAATCCAGACGAATTGAGGAAGTCTTCTTTTTTTTAAGTCGGTTAATAAAGAGAGGTGGAGACTGAAACATGGAACGTAAAAAAGACTGTATTAGCCCCAACTTAAGTATATAAGCTTTCTATAAATAGGAGAAAGAACTTTGGCAAGTGTTTCAAACCATACTCATTCACACAGAAATATGTTTGATTCATACAGTTACTAAAAATGGGAGTTACACCATCGTTTATTAAAGAAAAGCCTGAGATAAATAAGAATCAAGGTTCTTATTTTAACTGGGAAAACGTGAATTTTGTGAAATTTATGAATTGCACTGCAACTCTTTTTTTAGTCTATTTAGATTGAATTTCACATACATGATAAATGGTGTTCTTCATGGTTTTTTTCCGCTTTTCCATATGATATTCTCCTTAAGTTGATGTTGTCTTATAGGGGTATTAAACACTTGATGCAACATGCGTATGTAAGCAAAATCTATGAAGTCTGTTTCATTAGTTTTTGTTCGTGATGGTACTGTTGCCGAGTTGAATTACATTGAAGAATCTTCTGAATTCTATTTGCTAGTAATTAATTTCATTTTTTTAAAAGACTTCTTCAATTTAACTGGATGCAATACTAGAGGGAAGCGGATTCATTTAATATTTGATAGCAGGATGTTTAAATGGAGACAAAACCTCCGAGGAAAGGTTTCCTGTAGTTAATGGTGCTATGGCAGCCCCCCCTTTTTAGATTAGGGTCGTGTTAAGCAGAGAGTCTTAACAGAAATTAGTAAAGTTAATAATGAGTTTTCATGAACCAATTAAAAAATTGTGTAGGGATTAATATATAACATCAATATATTAGAGGGTTATCGAAAAATGAATTATTATTTATTTATTTTGCGTATGATGCTGTATGACATTTACAACATTCAACAACAATTATACTGTATTCAATGAACAATCTTAATAAACACACATATATACACATAGCTCAGCAGACAATGCCCGCAGCCGGCCACTGAGACATGATCTTCAGTCACAACCACTACAACGTGACGTCGAGGCGCTGCAACCAAGCCACCGCCTCCTGCGTGGCCAAATTTAAGTTTTCCAGACTACCAGGAAAGGCACGGAAGTGGGCAGTCCTGCACAATGTGCGACACAGTTTGTAAAATCTCACCTCAGTCACGGTACGGAGGATATGCCCAGCCCCAGGTGTGGAGAGTTGAAGAAGTTCTTCCCATACCACATCTAATACGATTTAATTTACACCAAATTGACTTCCGTATGTTGAATCCTGGTAGTTTTGAGCAGGGATTGGTAATGTGCACTATGTCCTGTGGTGTTGACGATACCCATTCCACTGTCCAGCTATCTGTAGGGCTGAAGGAGTTAGATGCTAGGTTGACAGCAGTCTTCCAGGCAGCACGACGTGACTTCAACCGTGTTTTGTATTCCCTAACATCTCCATGGATGGGAAGAGCCTCATTGCTCAGAATTCTCGAGCATAATTTTATTAGAACCTTTTGCCTTCTGATGTGAGGGGGTGGTATGTTGCTGAGCACCGACAGCCACTGAATAGGTGTAGATAGAAGCGAGCCAATTATGATGCGCATTGTTTGGCGTAGCCGAACGTCCACCAGCTGGGTGTGGGAGCTATTAAGCCATATGCTGCAGCAGTATTCAGCTGTGGAGTAAACCGAGGCTAGGGCTGTTGTTCTTAATGTATTGGCATCAGCTCCCCATGAAGTTCCAGCCAGTCGCTAAAGTAAGTGGTTCCGACTTTAAAGCTTGGTAGCTTTATCCTGAAGGTGCCTTTTGCAGGTTAGAGACTTGTCTAATGTCACACCCAGGTATTTTGGGGTACTGCTGTACTTCAGCATCTTGGTCTCTGAATAACATATTTGGTTGGTAGTTCATTTGTTTGTTGTTAAGATGGAATGTAGCTATTTCTGTTTTCTGTGGATTAGGTTGAAGGCGCCACCTTCGAAAGTAGTCATCGATTTCCTGAAGGTCATGAGTCAGGATTTCTTGAGACTCCACGAAGTTAGTTCTTTGCACTGTAAGATTGATGTCATCAGCATATACAAATTTGCGAGAGACTGTGTCTGGCAGGTCATGAGTATATAAATTGAAAAGTATAGAGGAGAGAACCGAGCCTTGTTGTAGACTATTATTTAGCTTGTGAAATCTGCTCCTGCTGAACTCAATGTGCACCTGGAACAGCCGGTTACTTAACATGATTTCCAGTAAAGTTATTATCTTTATGCAAGGAACTGCTTTTATCAGTTTGAGACGGAGACTCCTCTCTCCAAACTGTATCGTATGCTGATGAAAGATCGAGGAATATAGATACGTTCTTCATTTTAATCTGATAACCAACTTCTAAGTAGGTGTCAAGAGACAGGACCTGGTCACAACAGTCCCGACTGGGGCGGAATCCAGCTTGTTCAACAGGGATCAGAGCTTCCATTGCCGGAGCTATTCCAGTAATTTGTAAGTGACACTGAGTAAGGCTATCGGACGGTAACTTTGTGGGAAAGTTGGATCTTTTCCTGGTTTGACTAAAACAATGAGTTTTGTTCGCTTGAAGATCTGCGGAAGCCTTCCAGATTGTAGTATGGAACTGAAGAATGAGGCAAACCAGCGAGATGTAGCTGGTCCACAGTTTTTCAATAGTTCTGGACAAATCCCATCTAATCAAGCAGCTTTTCAATTACGAAGGGTCTTTAAACTTTGCTGACCTTCTTGTAATGTGATAGGATGAGAGTATATAGAGTGAGGTTTAATTTCGCGCTTTAGACGTTTAAGCTCAAATTCGACCCCTCTAGTGAACTACTTGTACTTTTTTGTTATAGAAGTATATAAAATGTGATTCGCTATTGATTCCACATTAATGGATGAGTGTGTGTCCTTGAGGGTGTTTATGTAGGATCTAATTTACGAATAAGAGACCAGGATTTTCTACTGGAATGGGTAAAGTTCAGATTTTAATGGTTTTTATCCATTTATCTCTTCTAGCATGGTCAAGTGATTCCAGCAGCTCAGTTGCCTTCTCATGAGAGCTGTTTTCCTCAAATTCTTCTCTAAGTCTGCTTGAATCCACGCTCCATTCTGGAATATAGTCTTTTCTGAAGCCTCGCGGGATGGCTGTATTCGCTGAAGCTTTTATTAGTCTTACAAACCTTGTATAATTTTCTGGATGATCCATCGAATGTTAGCGTCAGTATACTTCGCATAAGCTACCCGATCTGCTCTATGGAAGTTCCACCGAGATTTAGGGGCGAATCGGATAATAGGTATCTGGATTCCTATTTTATAGATTATGGGTCTATGCTGACTGTGAGGGAAGTCAGCAAGAACTTGTCTCCTTACGCGACAGAAAGTAGCTGTTAAACTAGAAGAGTGTTGTTTCCAGCGAGCGGAATGAATGAACTGCTGCTTCACATAAATGAAATGAATGCTGTTAGTATAATTGATGTGTTATGTTCTTCCGGCTTGTAAATAAACAAAATGCTTTTACCGCAAAGACTTTTCGTCTTTATTTAAGACATATTCAGTACCGGTTTTTGATTATTTTATATCTTTAAACAAGCAATTGATGTTTGTATATATATATATGATCTTGGAAATGGCTCTAACGATTTGGATGAAATTTAATTTTTATTTATTTATTTTATGGAAATATACCTATATATATAACGCAAAACTTAGTCATTTTCTGTCTGAGTTTCTTTTGCCATTCCAGTCTTCTCGCATTCGTTTACCTCCTCGTCGTGGGAGGCGGGCAATGTCATGAAGTAAGAGACTGCACCTCAGGGCACATACCATCTGGGACTTGTTTCCCTGGCACCTCCAAGGTGGCAGGCCGGACGCAACGCAGTTGACTGAAGGCGGCGGAGCACAGTTTCTGTGTCTAGCTTTTGGGGCGGAACAGCGCGTATTGAGACGCAGAGCAGGGCAGCGCAGTACTGCGCCGCGCGTGGCCTGCGCCACGTTGTGATCATGACACAGAAACTGTGCCATGCAGCTCACTCGTGCCGGTTTTTGCCGTAGCAAAAAAAGACAGAGACTTATTTTCGCATATAATAATATTGTTAGCTTAGATCACACAAAAACTGCCTGAATAAAGTAAACGCTTAGGGCACTATTCTATCGCCAAAGATTTGCCAGAACATGGTATCCTTACTACAAAATACTAGGCTTGGCTTAAACTATGAAATACAATTCATAAAAAAATTTACTCCCAGTGGTGTTTGGATCCTAAGTCACACAGAACTTTTTTTTAGAAGCAAGCACCTTACCACTACGCTATGCTGCCATTGCTCTCTAACGATACGCATTACAAAGACATATAGATATTATGCGTTTCTCGTTCACAGTTCAAATAGTTTTCATGATTTGATGACAATATGTTCTTATCTATACAGAATATACTATCCGATGTCCATCCTAATGTCAGATTGCAACTACTTGTCAAATTTCATCACGATTGGAGTAGCAAACGTAACAAACAGACGGACAGACAGAGTTACTTTCGCATTTATAATATTAGTGTTGATTTGTAATGGAATTGGCTGGTTCAAAATACCAACCGGACGGCCGTAAAGAATCTGGAATACCTCTGCTTCATACAAGTGAGAGAGAAGTTTTGTATTTCTTTTTACCTTTGATGGGAAGTTTGGTGTTAGGGAAGTGTTATCCATTTCTACTTACCATAATAGATAGCCATTAGATTTTCATAATCACCCTATCCACGAATACAACCGAATGAAGAACCGACGAAAGACTTGCGAACTGAAACGAAAGGCCATGTGGACGAAGTTCCTGAAAACCGCTGCGATCAGATGAACAAGAGAAATCGCCAGTAGTACAGATTGCTTCCATTACGTTTGGAAGAAATGGAAGAATCAAAATGAGCTTCTGACTCGAGCTACCTATCCGATCAGGAAGTGCCCCAAGTTGTTGTGGACTTCGGACGGAAGGACAGCAGATAAACATATAAATAAGGTCCCTGAAGTATGAACCAGAGTAGTGGGGGAAGGATGGAGCTGTATAGAAACTGGGAAAACACATGACGTCACGCGGTAGGCAGCCAATCAGCGTTGAAGTGGTGGGGGGACCCTCCCTTGGCGGGCAAACCAAATCTCAATTTAGTTCCTTGTCCGGCCGCGAGATGGGAGCATCTCCCAAGGACTTAATTTCTTTGGGCGCAGACATTCCACTCCTCCAAGAGAGCTAACGGGGAAAACCCAAGCCCTGAGGCAAGGGCTATTTTTGTTCTGGAATGCGCGCTCCATTAGACGTTGCGACTTATTGGTGCCGGTAGTTGTGCTGAACTCTCTGTAGACTTGGCGATGTGTATCTGCGTCTCTCTTTGTGCATGATAAGCGTAAGTATGGTGATACAGTAGAACCTCGATAAGTTAAAGTCCAAGGGAAACACAAAATATTTTAAGTTATAGAGGTTTTAAGTTATCAAGGGTCTATGTTAGGGATAGTTTAATACAGAGGTAGGTATTGTGGTGGGTGCCTTGGTGGGCAAACTACGTTACAATTATATTTCATACCTTTATGATTAATAATTGTGGATTTTTAATTTTTATGAAGGAGTGGAAATTATTTAATTTTGCAAGAATCTCGACGTTAGTTGGAATTTAGGAAAAATTGTCACAATATGACATTTATTTTCTTATCACTGGTGATTACAAGTCTGAGCGAATTTATCGTTAACATTAACACAAATTGGCAAAATCATAAAAGCAACGCTCAGAGTTACAATTAGCCGTCATGAGCAAGCAAACAACTGTATATTTACTTTTAAATATATCTCAGAATCAAAATGCAAGAAATAATGACAATTGGAACAATAAAAAATACAAGTTATGACGACCTCAGACAAAGGTATCATAATACTGTGACTTTACAGTTAAAAAAGGAAAATCATGGGCGCCAGAATGAACAATATATCATTCGAAAATAACTAGTTCTGGCAAATTATGCCGCTAGCTCAGGGGTTTTTACAATTACAAAGTGAGAACATGGACCTATCCTCTCAAAGTTGCTAACGGGTTCTGTTTCACGGAATGCACAATCAGATGGCTTGGTCGTAATAAATTACCATTGTAGTCCTGCGTCTGATGTCTGCGGTGACTGTAGCGGACCCACGATATGTGAGATTATCTCACAAGTCGGCTATAGGCATCTCTGGTCTGACAATGCGCATCATCGCATTACCGGCTGTGTTGCTGCGATAAGCTTGCTCCAGCAAGGCAAGCTGCCAGCCAGAAATCGTACAGTTGGCGAGAGAAGCCAACTTTCCAAGTCCACCTCAGACTAGACTCGCATAGCTTGAACTCGAAGATCGAAGTCAGAATGTCCAGCTCCTCGCTCTTCGGTCCACGAGGAAACTTCTCGCTCCGCCCATTTGTAGTCTCGAAGCTCACATATAACAAAAATTCCCAGGATTTTGAGTTATACGCTCATTTTGATTGGATCTTCAGGTCGGCACCTAATGTCACGTGATATCCTCGATATGTGATTTGGCCAAAGTATCTAACAGAGGTCGGACATATTCGGCTAAGTTCGCCGGGGTGAGAGGACATTCGGGTTTCGGACGGCAGGCTTTTCCCGCCAGGTGAGTGACGTTGTTGACCGCCCATCCCTAGGGAGCAGAGTGTGTGGTCTGGCAAATCCCAAATCCGCGACTTCTTGTCGCCAAGGTACGGGAAGACCAAGACTCGCTTCAAGCCTACATAGCTCAATAATTCTTGAATATTCGCTTTACCAAGATACACTGTATGTTCACCATTTCATTATGTCCTCACTTGGAATCTTGCGTACTTTATAAAATCACAACAAAAATCTATTTAGGTGGTCGCCCAAGATTTATGTAAATTACTCTTATATTATTACATATATAATAAAAATGCACCTTGTAACGTGGCGACAGCGTCGGCTCGTTACAGTATGTACATATGTAGGTATGTACCCTTGTTCCTATTTTTACTCGAATGCGTCAGAAGGATTGGTTCAATAAAATACAGAAATTTAAATAATCATATTTATTTATTCACATTGCACACGTTACATAAAAATAAAACAACAATTAATGGTTTAGTCTACTTAAAAAAGTCTGTGATTTTCTTTTGTTTTAAACAATTCACAGTTTCTAAATCGATTTGATTTTCAATGACAAATAGAGAGGAGAATATATTATCTTTTATGTTCCTACACTGCTCTATAAATGATCGTACAGTTGTTAAAGCTCTTTTTGCTTCGTTGATTGATACGCTCGTAGATGAAGTTTGTGGCTCGTCGTTAAAATCATCGTCTTTATCACTTTCAATGCAGTTGTTTACTGATTCCAATATTTCTTCCTCTGTTAACGTCCCTGCTGTGACTACTTCATCATCGCAAGTAACGAAGTCTTCAAAAGTAATGTTTGACCCAGACATGTGCTTATTCCATTCTTCAGGCACATTATTATCTTCCTCTTCAATGATTTCTTGAGGTTCTGAAGAAAAACCACAGGTTCTAAAGCAGTTTTTTACTGCAAGGGGTGTTACGTTTCGCCAAGCTTTGCCCACCATCCTCATTGCTTGAAGAAAATTGATAGAAGAAATCGTATTTTGCTCCATATCAGCTATCATTTTTCTAACAACTTCTTTTCTGTATAATGTTTTAATTTTTTAATTATAACCTGATCCAAAGGTTGAAGTTGTGATGTTGTGTTTGGTGGAATAAATTGTACTTTGACTGCCTTTAATGGTGGTATGTCCCCGTGTGCTGTGCAGTTGTCAATAAACAGAATAATTTTTCTATTTGAAGTTACCATTTGCTTATCTATGTTAATCAGCCATTTTTAAAAAAGTTCGGCTGTCATCCATGCTTTTTTATTGGCTTCATAATCCATGGGTAGTGATTTTAGGCCTGCAAAGCACCGAGGTTTTGTTGACTTGCCTATAATTAAAGTTTTCAGTTTTTCTATGCCCGTAGAATTTACACAAAGCAGAAACGTAAGTCGTTCTTTGCTGTGCTTTCCTCCATGACATTTTTGAATGTTAATGTTTTGTCGGGAAGACATTTGAAAAATAGACCCGTTTCGTCAGCGTTAAAAACATCATTGGGATCATAATCATTCACTAAATTATGTAATTCAGATTTCCATTCTTGGCAGACTGATTTGCTTACGCTCGCACTTTCGCCGCACATTTTTTTAAAGGCTAAATCATGTCGTTTCTTAAAATTCTCTAACCAGCCATTGCTGGCTTTAAAATTTTTGATTTTCAGCGAATTAGCGAACTCTTCAGCTTTTTCTTTCAGTATGGATCCACTAACACTGATGTTTTTGTTTCGACACTGTTTGAACCACGTAAACAAACATTGTTCTAAATTAGGGAATTCGCAATTTTTCGTCTTTTACATTTAAGACTTTCTCCTGATTCTTGTTTCTTCAAGATTTTAGCTTCTTTTTTAATGATGATTGATAATGTACTCTCATGTATCCCAAACTGAGCCGCAACTTCTTTCCTTTTCAATCAATTTTTCACTGCTTCTATAGCTTTTAATTTACCAGCGTATGTGAGTGTTCTTAGTTTTCTTTATGAACTCATTTTAAGCCAGTTTTATCACACAGTAGGTAAAGCGATGTTTCCAGGACAATGATCAAAAACTTATGATCTAAGTAAGCCGTTGTCTTTAAGGCTAACCGCCGCAAAGCTTTAAAGAATTTCGAAGAAGCAAACAATAGGTGACATATGTACTGTACATTGTTTACGTTAACAATTTAACTAGTGAACACGTGCAAGCAATAAATATCGAAACCTTTTGTTTTGCACACTCTTTCAAAATGACTCATTGACAAACAATTTTATGTTATATAGGTTGTGGAAACATTTCTTTAAGTTACTGAGGGCCAATACAGAGATTACTTATTTAAGTTATAGAGGTTGCGTATTTTAAGTTCGGTTATAGAGGTTTTGGGCTCTGATGGGAAGGGAACATATTATTTTTTGAAGTTATAGAGGTTTTTAAGTTACCGAGGTCTGAGTTATCGAGGTTCTACTGTACCTGATTTTAACTCGTCTGTCTGGTGATTTTTGTAACGATAGTTATGTCCAGTTAATCAGTGGTAACGGCAATTCTGCCCCACTTCATCGTTTCCGTGATGCTTGCTGTTAGTTCTGTCGACCTCACTGTATGCATGTACAAGTGTGTGCGTGTGCGTGTGTCATTCCTCTGTGGATTTGAGTCTAAAATCTATGGTTATAGAATTATGCTCACCATCAACGTGTGCTTCTAACCATTGCTTCAGGGCTTAGGCAATCTCTCTCATTTCACTGTGCTCTTTACAGTTTACTGCCGTTTGTGTTGGCATACGAATTGTGTTCCTCACGTTTTTCACTACATGCACTTCGGGATAAAAGTAATTTAACAGAGAGGGTGATGAGGGGATGTATCAGAGAAGCGAAGGGCTTGGGTACAAACCCACAGTCAGACCATTGCTTGCATATAGTGTAGTATGGAGTCCACATGTTTTGTACATCAAATGCAAGGTGCAAAGGATGGCAGCTAGATTTATTAGTGGAAAACATTCAACAAGTGACATAATAAAGGAGTTGGGATGGATGTCATTGGAAGATAGGAAGAGTGTCGGGGACTATATGTGGCGTATAATGCTGTCAGAATGGATATTGGTGGAATAATTCTGAGTGGTGTATGGAGCCTAAGTTGACCATGACCACAATCTGGCACTAGACTTTAGGTGATGAGGCCTGAGTGGATAAGATATCCAAAAACCAACTTTCATATACAAATGACCTAACAATTTACGACAGTTCAAGTGTGGGTGCTATCTTCGGCGTAATAGAACTAGTGTCTGCACCTATGGTGACGTTTTGGATACTTGTCGATGTATGGAGATCTTCTATGAAAATGTGGGTTATGATGTTTATTTGATGACCATGAAACTATCAGTGCATTATGGCAATTTTATCGTGGTTAGTTGGACAAAGCATGCAATTACAAACAAATGTTATACTTTGCCCTGAATCCGAAGGTTTGCGTCAGATGGGAACATTTAATCCAAATGGAGAATACTCCTAAGTCCTGATTGGTTGAAAAATAGCAGAAATTTTCTGGAAAAAGGGGGAATTTTCCTGGGAAACTGCAGTAGAACCACCTTAAGTGAACATTTTGGTACCTGGAATCCCTGCTACTGATTAGGAGAAGACTTTGCGAATTTCGAATGAGTTTTTTGGTTTGCTTTAACGCATGAACAAAAGGTAACCCTGACAGTAACTGATCAGGGGTTGGAGTGGGAATCATTGGAAAACAGAAGGAGGTTTGGGGAAGTGCTGTGGGTACGTTGGCGATGAGGCTAGGGGTGGATCTTGGTGAAAGACTTAGGAATAGTGAGTAAAAGACTATAAGTAGGAGCCGGCACTGGATTTCTTCCATAAGGGAGTGGGTAAATTTTCTATATCTCCACCTTGGTAACAGGCGATGGTCTCAGGCATGTTCTGTGCTTAGCACTGCCTTAGCGTGACTCGATTTTTATCACATAGGACTGGCGTACTCTGCTGCGGAGATTCGACAGGGGTGAAATTAGTAAGATTAACAGACGGTATTACGTTCCTGGAACATACGTGCTGTGCTGTAAAATACAGTTAAAGGTGGGTATATCTCTCTGTTTCTAGTCAATCACTGATGTGTCACAAGGGATTGATTGGAATTTTAGACAAAGTGCAGCTAAGGACACTCAATTTGTGATTGTTTACGAAAGCATAACAGAATTGATACATAGATTGATCTGGATAGACAGACGAAAAAGGTTTGACCTTAATGGCAACAATTACGAGTGCGATGAAATATTTCATACCAGTGATATCAGAGATAATATTGGGGAAACAAGGTGTCGTACTGATGCTTCCATTCCTTGAGTTTTACCATTGTCAAACTGGAAACTTTGATTTTTCTAGCTTTGGTGTGGGAAAGGTTTTGTTAATCATTTCACAAATATTTTCAAGTGGGCTCTTGTCCAAAGACTGAGTCAGTAGGGTTGAGAAACAGGCTGGAAAAAATTACTGGCTGACTGGTTTGATATCAGTCGAGAGATTAACATGTAATCACTTCAGAAATGTCTGTAGGGAAAGAAACTGGTTTTCAAATCGACAACTTTGTTTTAGTTTAGGAGCTCTTAATTCATCGATGTTATACTTACATACATCAGTAAACCCCTTCAATGCCTCTTTGAGTTCAAAAAGTGTCTCTGTTTAATTACACGTAATTTAATACATCCTTCAAAATACACGGAATGTAGGTGACACTCGTGAGCTATATTATATTGTTCATAACGAATCCAACATGATGTGCAAAAGTGAGTTTGTTTCCCGTCTCTTCGTAGGTGAATTAATTATTAATGTCTGCCTGCTTCGATGAACGGAATTTATGGTTTTCTCTACCTTCGTCGGTGAATGTCTGTCGGTTTCAGTGAAAGGACTGATGGGTTTTTGAGGCTACGAATTTTGAAAGGAATAACGTATGTGAGGTAATACTATACTTTATCAAAATATTTTCATGAAAACAGGTACACATAGATTTTATATCTTTCCAAAATGCTGAGTTTATGACGGTTTTTTTATTTCGACCTTTAACGTATTTTAGTGGAAAAATTTATGCTTTTCAACTTATTTTTTATTCAATTATAACAAGGCAAGCTGACGCCATACTCTCTAGGTGTGGAAACTAAAATTTTTATTTTCGTTTTGAAATTTCGTAAAGTTGACGGAACGGGTTTTTTAATAATATCACAAAACACCCATTCCCACGGCCGGACTCGAACCGGTGACCTTCGGCACTCTAGCCCCAACGCTACCGAGTTGGGTTTAATATCCACTAATGTAGACTTTTTTTTTTGTTTTAGTAAAAAGTAGCAATGGTTCGCGCTTAATCAAATGCAAGCATATTTCACTAAATCACGACACAGAACCGAAGAAAATATTTTACTGTGCTGAAATATTTGCACCTTGCTGTCGATAGTGTGTGTACAGAGCTTTCGCAAGAGATAATGGACTCTGCTTGTCGCTGGGCAAACGGAAATAATGTTACTGCACGCCGAGAATAACTCCTTGGTTTCGAAATACTTGTCACAATGATATACCGATAATAGCAGACAGACAGCAGGCAGGAATACCTGAAATATTTCTCTTAAAAGCTTGGTAAATACCTATCGCGTTGAGAAATGATGCATGCCGCGCTATCTATCGGAAACCGGGATACTTTGATACAGCCAATGCAAATTTCTTTTTGTTGCTCCCCCTGTGTAAACCTGTTTTTGTTTCAGCTTGGTTGAGCGTAGGAATAATTGGTGTAACTTTTTATCACGTTGAGAAGTGATGAATGCCGCGCCATCTATCGGAAACCGTGATACTTTGCACCTCGGCAGTCGATATTTTTTTTTTTAACTGCTTAACGTCTCTCTAACAACGTGGACTTTAGAGACGGGAAAGGATGGAGGAGGTGGGGGCAAGGAATGGAAATGAATTCGGTCATGGCCTATTGAAGGTAGCATCCCTGGCATTCACCTGGAGTGATTTGGGGAAACCATGGATGCCTGGATGGGGATTCGAACCGCCGTCCTCCCGAATGCGCGGACAGAACTCGGCAGTCGAGTGCCCTATGCCTCGGCCGAGCAAGTCGACACCTGTCGCAACGTCTAATGGAGCGCGCATTCCAGAACAAAAATAGCCCTTGCCTCAGGGCTTGGGTTTTCCCCGTTTGCTCTCTTGGGGCAGTGGAATGTCTGCGCCCAAAGAAATTAAGTCCTTGGGAGATGCAGCCATCTCGCTGCCGGTCAAGGAACTAAATTGAGGTTAGGTTTGCCCACCAAGGGAGGTCCCGCCCACCACCTCAACGCTGATTGGCTGCCTCCTGCGTAACGTCATGGGGTTTTCCGGTTTCTATACAGCTCTATCCTTCCCCCACTACTAACCAGTATAGTTTCAATAGTGGATTCTCAAAAAATTAATGAATGTACTGTAAATAAAAAAATAAAAAACTACTGTGGGTTAGTAGGTTGAAATACACTTTTCAAATGTCTTTCGCCCCGCTTTTGCAGAAAATTTTCTGTTTTAATCCTAATCAGGGATCGTACACAAACTACGTTGCACAGTCTAGCATGGGGGGAAGAGTTGCTGCAAGTTAAGCTGGGCTATGTGGAATAGGGGGGGGGGAAGGGTGAGGGTTCCGAGCAGAGCCACTTAGCTGTTCGTCTTAAGTATTCTAATACTCTGTTCATTTAAATGTATTAAAATTGGGTAATCTCTGTTGACTATTATTTGGAACTCGTCATAGAGTCGCCTGCGGTCGGCCATAGGTTTTACTACCGCACAGAGAGAGAAAAGCACATTGGCTAGTAATGACTTTGACATATCCAGTTTGGCACAGTTTTGCTGTGCCCAACAGCTTAAACGAAAATGTTTATACTATTCAGAAAGCCGCTTCATAATCACGTATTACTTTTCATTACCCTCTATCGATCATTGTGACGAATGATTCATTAAAACACTTTTTCCCATTACTACCGTTCAAATTTATTCAACTCAAGAACCCCAAAAGGCCTCAATGAACTGAAAGAACATTTTTTTCTGAACTCACCGTTGGTGTGTTAAGGAGTCAAAACACCATGTACTAAGGTACAACCAAGAATTTGGGGACATTCAAGAATTCAATGCTTCATTGGAGTTCTAATAACACAATATTTAGTAGTTCAGAAATGTGATATTCTCTGCAGACCTCCATCATAAATGTCCTGGTTAGATGATCTGCAATGCGCACAGAAATGTATAATGCCAAATCACTTTTTTTTTTTATCCACATCAATTGGCTGCGAATGCTGTTGCCTATAATCATAGCAACTTCTACGCACTCTATTGTTTTTGTTTCGGGCTATATTACAGTTTGACAATTTTATCATTAGCGCCATAACATAAAAATAAGACAAGACAGCGATTTCTTTAGTAAAAGAATGATAAAGCGGACATATGAATCAGTGGGTAGGAGCACCAAAATCCCAAAAAGACTGAAATAAAATACACCTCGCTTGCTGTACGGTTGCTAACCAGACATGAAACAAATTAAATAAGTTAGAAAACAACAAATCAAAAAGAAAAAATTACCAGTAACGTGCATACACTAATAAAAACCGGAAAGCCCATAACACTAATTCATTTTTTTTAGGTAAGAGAGTCGGCCGTCGGGAATCGGAATGTGCTGAATAATTTACCTGAAAGGCTGGAAGAATTTAAAATTCAAATAGTTGAAGGAAAAAATAGGTTATTGTACGAAACACTAGGGATGGGCAAAATATATCGATGTATCGATATATCGATATTTTTTCTAAAAAATATAGATATTTATCGCCGATATTTTTATTTTCGATATATCGATACATCGATATTGTATTTAGTGTATCGATTTTAAGCACCAATTCGATATTTTTTCTACGAACAAAATTCAGTATCCAATTTAATCGTTACTTATATATAGGATAAATATACATACATATCCAATCTTCTGAAAGTGTCTTAAAAAGTGAATTCGTCGAAATATAACAGATTCATCAGCGGTTGAGAGGTTAAAAAAAGCTGTCAAATTTTAACAACTTTACGTTAACGTCATTTTTATGTTAGCATGTATACGATTATTTTATCTTTGTAATTGAAATATTATCTTTTCAACTGTTTTTTTTTAATTTTATTTACGAATAACAATTAATGGGTTGATGAATCACAAGTCTGTTAATTCATTTAAATGTCTACAATCTAGTCTACAGTCAAAACTCCTTAATCGCAAGGAATGCGTTCCGTAAATTAGCCGCAAATACGAAAATCTTGAATACGGAAATCTTGAATAATGAAACCTTGAATACAGAATGTTAGTTTATATAGGATTATAGGGAATACGTTCCAAGTATACAGAAAAATTTTGATTTAAAGGAGTGATTATCGCACTTTGAACTTAATAAACCAGTTCTGGGTTGCTTTAAAACCTCTATCCAAAAGTTCATTGTTATGCTCTTTAAAATATGCATTAAGACATATAGCTTTCTCGTGAATTACAGCCCCACTAAAGAATACTTTCTTGTGATTGCTGTCATGGATTGATGTAGTGAGAGTGGTTTTTAGTTTTTTAATCACTGAGACACCAATAGTTTTTACTGATAGTAAGATCCTCTTCGATCACCTCTTCCGTGTCAGGTTGTAGGCGATTACCATGGGTGATGTATATCCCTCCAAGGAAAGTCCTAGGAAGATGAACTGGGGTGCTTTCCCGTTTCACCGAACATGGTGGTGTAATGATTAGCTTTCTGGCCTCGCATTCGGGAGGAGGGTGGGTCGAATCCCCGTCCGGGCATCCAGATTTGGGTTTTCCATGGTTTCCAAAATCACTCCAGGCAAATGCCGGGATGCTTCCTTCAAAAGGCCATGGCCGAATTCCTTCCCATTCCTTGCCCCCCATCCTTTCCCGTCTCTAAAGACCTCGCTGTTAAGAGACGTTAAGCAGTAAACAAAAAAACAAAAAATCCCCGTTTCCTTCCTCAGTGTGACAGTGCTCCTAAGTGTGTATGACAGTGACACTGTGTGGTTCAGTATAGAGTGTTGTGGATGATACATGAAAGAAGGGAGAGGGTGGAAGCCGGTGTCGGCATGTTCAGGCCTACTTTTGCGAAACATTCTAAAGGGGTCGCCAAGCTTAACATTCCCATCCGACGGATGAATCTCCATCAACAACATCGTATGCCCTCGCAACATACGCACTGCAGAGAGGTTTGGTGATTAGAAACTGCCACTTACTGGTCAAGCCCTGATGATGAAAATCGTTGATGGAGTGTTAAGTGAAAATAATTAATTTTCAGCACTCTGCGATCACGTAAAAGGTAGTGTGACTTATTTTAAGCAGTCTGTCAATGCTACGGATCTATTAAGATCTGAACAAGAAGCATCTGGGGAAAAGGAAGGAGAGTGTTAACTTTGACTCAAGCTGTTAGCACCAGATGGAACTCCTGCATTAATATGTTAGAACGATTTGTTAGACTCTCTGCAATTGTAGCTAAAATATTAGCTACAAAAAGTCAGTCAAATATAAACACACTTGATATGGTTGCAACTTAACAGCTTAATGTAATGCATGACCTCATTGTCCTGCTTGGTCCTTTCAAAGAAGCCACTGAAGAGGTTAGTGGTACAAATTATGTGACTGCTAGCTTAGCCATTCCTGTTACAAATCTTATTCGACAAGTAACGGAACAAGCTACACCCTCGACTACTATAGGATTCACGGTAAAAGAGGTTTTACTCCAAAGAATTCAAGAGAAATTAAGTCCTTTAGAAATAAATACATTCCTTGCAGCAGCTACCATTTTGGACCCTCGTTTCAAACGTATACACTTCACTTCTCCAATCGGTGTGTCAAATGCGATATCTACAATAAGTAAAGATATTCGCTTGGAACTTAGACAACGAGGACAACGTTCTCCAGAAGTAAGGTCTACAGCAGCAACACAATATATCGCAGATAACGCATCAATTTGGTCCGCACATTAAGAGCTATTATCCCTTAGCATTACTGTAATGCAAGAGGTTCCAAGCTCTGGCTCAGTTCCTATTGAGCTTACGCAGTATTTGGACCAACCATTAATAGACAGAAAATCAGACCCCGTAAAGTTTTGGGTGAATTGCCAGTGCTCCAGCGCGCTGAAATACCTTATACGAGGGTGGTTTGAAAAGTTCTCGGAATCACCGCTAGGTGTCAGTGCAAGAGCAACGAGGTTCCCGCGCAATAATCACACATCCTTTGTGAGTGAACACGTGGCGCATCAGTGCTCTAGCTACAGGAGTGTGGTAGTGACGACTCTTTGTTGTTGTTCCCGCGTAGTGATTTGTGACAGTGGAAAAAACTGAGATTCGAGCAGTGATTAAATACTTTGTAAAGAAAGGTATGAAAGCAAAGGAAATTCATGCCGATTTTCAGAACACACTAGGGGACTCTGCTCCTTCATTTTCAACTGTTGTCAAGTGGACCAGCGAGTTTAAATTTGGTCGGGGGAGCTTGGATGATGATCCACGTAGTGGACGGCCAAAAAGTGCTACGACCCCAGAATTTATTGCAAAAGTGCATAAAATGGTCATGGAGGATCGTCGACTGAAAATGCGGGAGATTGCTGAAGCTGCAGGGATGTCTTCTGAACGGGTATATTATATTTTAACCGAGGAATTGGGTATGAAAAAATTATCCGCAAGATGGGTGCCGCGGCTCTTGACACTGGACGATAAACGCACCAGGTTGGAAACGTCCGAACAAAGTCTGGTCCGTTTTCAGAGCAACCAACGAGATTTTTGGCTCCGGTTTGTGACTAAAAATGAAACTTGGGTCCACTACTATACCCCAGAGACAAAACAGCAGTCAAAGCAGTGGAAACATGCTGAATCACCACCACCAAAGAAAGCAAAGGCAGTGCGTTCGGCCGGAAAGGTCATGGCCTCAGTTTTCTGGGATGCAAAAGGCATTCTGCTGATAGATTATCTTCCTACTGGCCAAACAATCACGGGGCAATACTATGAAAACCTCCTAGACCAATTACAGTAAAAGATACGCGAAACAAGGCCTGGTTTGGCAAGGACAACGTCATCTTTCATCAGGACAACGCTCCGCCGCACAAAAGTGTTATTGCCATGTCAAAACTTCATGAACTGAGGTACGAATTGTTGCCACATCCACCTTATTCACCTGATTTGGCACCATCAGACTTTCATCTATTCCCCAAGCTGACAAATATCCTCGGTGGACGGAGATTTTCTACAAGGGAAGAACTGACAGCCGAATTGGAGAGGTATTTTGCAGGCCTGGAGGAATCTCATTTTCAAGATGGGATCAATGCATTGGAACATCGCTGGACCAAATGCATTAGTCTACAGGGAGACTATGTTGAAAAATAAAAGCAGTTCCACCGAGGTAAGATACTTAATTCTAATACATTCCGAGAACTTTTCAAACCACCCTCGTATGTCAAGCTTCTTCTGTGTCGTCCAAGAGAGTGGCTCCTGCAGTCAACTTAGCTGTACAGAACAACAGGAGTAGATTGACGGAGGAGCACATAAAACAGAAAGTCCTTTTGATGTCCATATCAGACGAATACTGGTTTGATTGATTGAAAAAAATAATAAATTAATAAAAGTTTGTATAATTTCTACCTGTGTCTTTAATTTTCAGAATTTTCTTAGATATTTTGATGTATTTTATGATTTTTTTAGATAATTACTCCCTTTAGCAAAAATATCGATATATCGAAATATCGATATTTATTCCCCGATATATATCGATAGTGTTTGTAAATATCGTTTCGATATTTATCGATATATTTTTTTAAATGCCCATCCCTACGAAACACACTCAAAGCATTTAAAATTATAAACAAGAATGATGAACATAGGTGTTGCTTAAAAAGAAGGTACCCTGTTTTTCGGTCACTATCAGCCAATTTTCTATTTGTGAAATCGTTTTGTAATGTCACCTGCGAGAGGCAGGGCCGGCGCTAGGAATTTCGGGCCCGGGGTAAAATGGGCGATTTTTTTTTGCTCTACTAACTGGCAGGGCGACAATGAGCGGATTATTGCCCTCATGGCCTGAGGGCCCCTACAGTCGGTCATCGGGGCCCCCATCAGCCGGAGGGCCCAGGTACTTTTGACCCGCTTACCCCTCCCTAACGCCGGCCCTGGCGAGAGGTACTGTGATTCTAACACTAAAGCTTACTAAATATAAATAAAGAAACATACACACTGTAACATTTTTGGGCATAACAAATTTTATTTTCGAATTCAGAAATATATTTTTCTCCGTTTTTATTAACATCATAACGAAAATAAACTGATACTAAGAATATTTTTGCTGACATTTTTAGAGGTGATGAACCTACATTTCTATGAGGAAAATAAACTGATTATTAAATATGGAGGATGGTAATAGGGGACAAAATTATTTTTCTATAAGAAAAATTTACACCAACTTTCTTACTGTATTCTAATTCTTTTACAAAAATCACGATTTTCCCTAAAGTTAGATTCATTCATAAAAAAGAGAAAAAAATTGATGTTCAGACTATGATATGCGAAGGAAATACCTCTAGAATAGACTTACCTACCAGGGTCCAACAGTGACAAAAATCTGTCCTATCCTTTCCTCGCGTGAAACTTAAATTAAAGTAAAAAATGGCAAAATACAAAGAATATTAAAGACCACAATGACATACTAGTCAGTTAGTTGCCAGTTTCTATTCGATGATACCAGGGGCGGATCCAGGGGGGCTAGGGGGCTCAAGCCCCCCCCCCCTCAAAAGTATTTAGGTCCACCTCCGACATTGCAATTTCTGAGACTTAAGCCAAGCCCCCCTCCCCAAACCAAAGTCCGCTCAAGCCCCCCCACCCCCCAAAACAAAATCCTGGATCTGCCCCAGGATGATACTATAGAGAAATGAATGTTCTGAGATGAGTATGCATCATTTTCAACTCGAACATAAACAGAATGAACAGGTAAAGGTAAGGCAAAACCATGTGTACACTAGTGTCTATAGGAGAGAGGCTAGGAAGTTACTGTGAAACGGTCCTGTAATTTGAATGGAAACCGAGCGACTTCTAAGAAGAGCTCTCAACTATACATTTGAAAATACCAAAAAGAATGCTCTATGTAATATATGGAGAAGGTATCAGATTATCTATATGCGATAGAGCAACCAAAAACAATGAAAGGTGGTGACTGAAACCCGGAATGTGAAGAAAGACTGTATGAGTCCCAGATGAGTATATAAGCTTTCTAAAATTTGTAGAAAAAACATTGACTTTTTTTCAGACCATAATCACTTTTAGAGAAAGATGGGTGATTCATACAGCACTAAAAATGGAAGTTGCCACATCGTTTTGTTAAGAAAAGCATGATATAAATTCGATCAAGATTTTAATTTTAACGGGGAAATCTTGAGTTTGTGAAATATATGAAATTGCAATGAAACTAATTTGTTTTCGGTAATGTTCATTTAGACTGAATTTCACGTACATGATAAATGTTTTCTTCATGTTGTTTTCCCCCTTTCCATATGATAATTTTCTTAAATTGATGTTGTCTTATAGGGATATCAAACACTTATTGCACTGTACGTATATAAGCAAAATATAAGAAGTGTGCTTCAAAGATTTTGTTCGTGATGGTACTGTTGCCGAGTTGAATGACATTGAAGAATCATCTGAAATTCTAATTGCTAGTAATTAATTTCATTTTTAAAAATTCTTCAATTTAACTGGATGCAATACTAGAGGGAAGCGGATTACTTCAATATTTGATAGCAGGATGTTTAAATGTAGTCAAAACCTCCCAGGAAAGGATTCTTGTAGTTAATGGTGCTATGGCAGCCCCCCCCCTTTTTAGATTAGGGTCAAGTGTTAAGCAGAGAGTCTTAACAGAAATTAGTTTAAGCTATACCGAGTTTCAGACACCAAATAAGAAATTGTGTAGCATTATCAAACAAAAG
Organism: Vandiemenella viatica; assembly: GCA_031002005.1. Lineage (NCBI taxonomy): Eukaryota > Metazoa > Arthropoda > Insecta > Orthoptera > Morabidae > Vandiemenella > Vandiemenella viatica. The sequence continues at coordinate 281,710,880 of CM061920.1, forward strand.
AGGGTTAACTGTTGTTCATACAATTGAATTGAATGCCATTAGTATAAAACATGTTTTATACTCATGCGTCTTGTAAATAAACAAAATGCTTTTACGGTAAGCATGTTTCGTCTTTATTTAAGATACCCTCGGTGCCTGTTTTTGATTAGGAAGTAATACGTTCAAGTTCGCAGTTCTATACCAGCTACATGTATCACACCAACACTTCTCTCAAGTGCTGTACTCTGAGATATCGCGTTAGTTTAAATTAAGCTAGTCAAATTCGAACAATTTACAAACGTTTGCCTTTATGGATTTACTAACTAAAGAAACTGGCCTTTAGAAAATGATAAAAGCTTTAACCTAATATGGATGCACAAACCAATTCCACTATCATAATAATAATGCGTATTATTGGAAGGGATATCCTCGAAGGGATCGGCCCCTAGATGACATTTTCGATATGCCGCACATGCGCCTCTGTTGTGGCTACCTGAAAGTAATCCGGTAATCCTACCAATTGTCTGGAACTGTCAGTCCAGCAGAATTAAGGATCAGGAGCAGCGGATTTTGAAGCTCCAGTCAGATCTGGCATCTGCAGAGAGGGATTTAAAGGCCCTGAAGGCAGAAAACTCTTATTAGGTTTAGGCAGAACAGCGAGTGGAGGGAAAGGGACGTCAGCTCTGGCAGGAGAGGTAGGAGACGCTGTCTGTCTGATGGTTTCCAGCTGGAGACATCCAATGTGTTTGGCCATTGGAGGATCTAGATGGTGACTTTGAGGACCGTCAAGTTGGACTGAATGATCTGGGATCCTGTAAAGTAAAAGGGAGAACTTTTCAGGGGGTATCTAAACGTAAATGCAGGAAGGTACTGTTACTTGGAAGCAGTGATGGGAGGGGGAATCAGTGAATTGGTTCAGTCTGATTTGGGGCCAGATTATGAAGTCTGCAGTATTATCAAACCAAATGCAGATCTTTGAAGTGTTGAAGCAAATATGGAAGACTTAGGGAAAGATTTCTGAAAGGAGGATTGTATTGTAATGATAGGTGGACCAGGAAATAGTCTTATTAAGGACCACAATTATTCAAAATTATTCAATTGAGCAAGACATTGCTCACATTTCCAGGAACACACGTGAAACGAATCTGGGATTTGTGGGTAGCTTTAGCATTATGATAAACCCTGGATGTGGCATAACATTAGGCGTACAAATTCATCATTGGAAAGGGTTCTCTGTCAGCCAGCAAATTCACACATTGGAATGATAGATGGTGCCTGCATTGGTAAGGGACAGTTATACTCGCCATGGACTCCATCTGAATTTCAGAAGTAAAAGGAAGCTTCCTTTAATAAGTGGTGTTAAGTCGTGGCCTTTTTTTAGGGTAAATAAAATAAATGTATTAAGATGTCTAAAAGAAAAATTAACATCTCTCCTGATCAAAACTTATTGAAATTAGAAATTCCATCTGACATACCAGTTTGTAATAATAAAGTAAACAATTTAAATTTATTGAATAAAAGTGTACAGACCACTATTATTCATCAAAATATAAGGGGAACATTTAGTAAAACTGATGACATTACCTTATTCCTAAGATTCGAAATTCCAGAAATTTCAATGCAGATGTTTTGTGCATATCTGAACATCATTTCTCAACACAGGAATATCTCAGCTGTCAATCCCAAATTATAAACTAAGTTCTCATTTCTGTAGATGTACAATGGGGAAAGGGGGAGTTGCCATTTTTGTTAGAAATAATATTCAATGCAACAGTGTAGGTGTAAGTAAGTATTGTATAGAACAACACTTTAAATGCTGTGTTACTAAACTAGAATATGGTAAGGAGGAGCTCATAGTAATAGCAATTTACGGGGCCCTCTCAGGAAATTTTAGACTGTTTTTATCTCAGTTAGAGTCTTTGCTACTATGTTTCAAAAATAACAAACAAATAGTTATATGTGGAGATTTTAATGTTAACTTTCTCAATTACAGCAATGAGCGGCTATATATGGAAGCCTTGATGTTGTCTTTTAACTTAACGGCACTTGTAAATTTCCCAACTAGAATACAAAATAATAGCAGGACTGCAATTGTTAATTTTTATGGATATTTCTCAGTACAGTAATTACAACATACTTCCAGTAATAAATGGTATCTCAGATAATGATGCCCAGCTTTTATTTATCAAGTCCAGAAACACTATTAAACGGATAAAGAAAATCTGGGTATATAGAAGAAATATTACTGAAAACAATATAAAACATTTCATAGATTCCTTAAATGATGAACAATGGTCAAAAGTGTACAATGCACAGGGTGTTAATGAAAAATTGGATTCCTTTCTCAGTATATTTCTAACACTCTTCGAAGGAAGTTTCAAAAAAAGGAAAGTTGTCAATACTCCAAACAATGAACTGGATAAGGGATGGATAAGAAAGGGTATTAGAGTATCTTGTAAAAAGAAAGGGACCTGTACTTAAAAGTAAGAGAATCAAATAACTATACACTGAAAGCTCATTATAAACTTTATTCTAAAATACTAAGAAATGTAATAAGAAAGGCCAAGAACAGGTATATATTAGAGAAAATAGAGAATTCCGGCAATAAGATGAAAACTATATGGAATGTAGTAAAAACTGAAACAGAAAAACCTGTAAATCACTCTAAATACATAAAAATAGAACAAAATTAATCTGTGCATAGTGAGGTAGGGGAAGTTTGTGAAATTTTTAACAAACATTTTACTTCAGTTATAGAGAAATTAGGTATAGAAAAGCAATTCCCACATAATGTCCAAAGGATTCTTCAGACTGCTTTCCGAAATAGATTTGTGGAAAAGCAGTTACCACCAGTAACAGTCTCAGAAATAAATTAAATCATGAAATAATTAAAACCTAAATATTCTTCCAGCTATTACAATATTTCAAGCAAATTACTGAAAAGATCTTCAGATTGTATCAATCGTGTACTTGCCCACATTTGTAATGAATCCTTAATGCAAGGTGTGTTTCCAAATAGACTAAAATATGCAGTTATAAAGCCATTGTTTGAAGAAGGAGAAACAATATGTGTAGATAACTATCGTTCCATATCATTACTTTCAGGATTCTCAAAGATTTTTGAAAAAGTCAAGGACTGTAGAGTAATAAAACATGTTACACAAAATAATATCCTCACTAAATAACAATTTGGGTTACAAAAAGGATCATCTATAGAAATGGCTATATATTCATTTTTAAATAACACATTTGAGGAACTGAATAATAAAATGAGCCCTGGAGGAATATTTTGTGATCTTGCAAAAACATTCGACTGTGTAAATCATGAATTACTTTTGAAGAAAGTGGAATAGTATGGTATTTATGGAACCGTAGGTAAATGGTTTAAATCATACATGGAAAGTCAAATGAAAAAGTTTCCATTTTTTATTCTAAAATAAAAAAAGATGCTTCATCAGACTGGAAGAAAATAAAATATGGAATTCCACAAGGTTCTGTCCTAGGACCCCTCCTCTATTAGTTGAACATCAATGACCTTCCTATAAACTTTTCTGACAAAGTTAAGAGTGTTTTATTTGCAGATGACACTAACCTGACTGTGAGAAAAACACCAAACAGCAATCTAGAATTTAATGTAAATGAAGTAGTTAGTGAAGTAGCAAATTGGTTTAAGGCAAATTCATTAAAATTAAATTTTGATAAAACGCATTACAGTAGGTTTAAAACAAAAAATTATGCACAGCCAGATTTACATCTACATCTACAGCTACATATATACTCTTCAATTCACAAAATTGTGGGTGGCAGAGGGTGCTCAGCACCAAAGCCAATCTCTTTGTTGTGCATTCCAATCACTAATGGTACCTGGGAAAAAAGAATTCATATAAGAATCATTGTGGCACCTTATTTCTCTAATCTTATCTTTCCTGTCATTCCGGCTCAAATAGGTTGGTGGACGAAGTATTTCACTACACTCATAAGTGAAAGTGGGAGTATATATGTTTACCAATAAGTTTAAACGAAACGTGTGTCGTCTATCTACCAGAGACAAGTAAGCTATAAAAATAACACACTATTAGAAACAATATAAAATTCCTTGGTATTAAAAATAGATGGCACAAACATATCACTTCACTACTGAAGAAGTTAAGTAGTGCCACCTTTTCAATACAAACACTTTCTCTAACAGCAGATCTAGAATTAACGAAACAGCTGTACTCCTCATATTTTCATTCAGTGTTGTCATATGGCATAATTTTTTGGGGAAACTCTTCTCAAACTAAAAAAGTTTTCGTAGCACAGAAATGAGCTATTAGGATGTTGTGTATGGTAAAACCAAGAACTTCTTGCAGACACCTTTTTGAGAAACTCAGTATTCTTACAATGACTTCTCAGTATATATATTCTCTCATGTGCTTTGTCATAGATCATTTTAACCTGTTTAATTCTAATTCACAGGTACACCATTTCAATACAAGAAACAGAAATAACTTGCACAAAACAGAAACATCTCTGTCATTACTACAAAGAGGAGTTAATTATTCTGGTATATATCTGTTTAATAAACTTTCCAAGAGTAGGACTATATAACAGTTTGCAGATAATAAAGGTAGGTATATTAAAGTAAAACTGAAAAATAATCTTATTGGCAACTCCTTCTTCTACTCCATTCAAGAATTTGAACAAATTAATTAATTGTATTCAATATTACTTTTGCAAAATTCAGTTGTAAAAATTAATGTTTATTGTTATTCTCTTTATTTGTCTTTATAACATATAATTATTTTTACTATGATTAGGACTCATCTTGTATGTATGTGTATTAACCATGACATGTTTCACATCCCAGAGGTCCTTCCTCAGCAGGGATCTATGAAACAAGATTGATAAATAAATCAATAAATGTAAATATTATAAAAAATTTCCCTAGTGTGGATCATCTCTATCTCTGCCATCACAACATATTATGTTTGAGATCTTTCTTACAGTTGAACAGTTGTTTTAGTTATACAAAAAAAGGAACTAAGAAGATGTTTTTCGATTATGCTGACGCGACGCCTAGGACGCCGTAGTGAGCAACTACCTCACCCGCAACTTCAGCTCAGAGGTAAAACCTTCCCTGGGCACCAACTGCTCGTTACCTTGGTGTAACACTTGACTGTAAGCTGACATGGCGAGCTCACATCAAGGACATCAGGCAAATGGTAAGTGCTCGGCTCCATTCTCTTTACCCTATACTTAACCGGGAAAGTTCGTTGGTACACACCTAGGAGTTGCCATTTATTGCTCCTTGATTAGGCCGGTAATTGAATATGCTTGCCCCGTCTGGGGGTACGCTGATAATTGCCACCTGAGAAAGTTGCAGGTGCTGCAAAACAGAACACTGAAGCGGGCACTACATGTGCCCAACCGTTTCCCCACCGTCGCAGTCCACGAGGCGTCGGGAACAGAGAAGCTCATTGACAGATTCCGGCAACATGCATATAAAATTCTACAGAGCAGCACATCACTCTGCCAATCCACTGGTCAGTTGTCTCGGCGAATATGAAACTGCCGTTGACAAACATAGCAGGCCACTGGTGCGCGCATTCAGCCTATTCACAGCTCCTTTGAGCTGGTGTACAGTGGAGTTTTGTCCGAAGACATTGCCTCCAAGTTGTTTTGATGAGTCATATCTTCTCCGTTGGTGTGTCGTTATGTTGGCTGTTGTTGTTATCTTCAAATGATGTTTCCTCACAAGATGGGATGCAGGCGCATCTGCCATCTCAGAAATGGTCCTCCGTTTTGCTGTGGTGCCCTTAGGGCTGCCGCAGCCTGTTTTCGCAGTCTTCCTTTGAAGCCAGGTGGTTGACGAGGTTCTTGAGTAGATCGATGAGGGCATCCAGTCGGTCTTCTCGCTGTCCTGGAACTTGGCAGGTTGCAGGAGTGACTGATGTGAGCTCTGTCGAACTTCTGAGGCTCTGACTTCTTCTTCTGTCTTGTTGCTGGATGGTGAAGAGGAATACGACGCTGCTGAGGCGATCCATGGCTCAACTGTCGCTGCTGTGGGCGTGTCTTGCTCACTTCTCGACTTGGTGCGGGCTGCGTATGGAGCTTGGACTCCGGTGCTGCCGAGTATGGTGAAGAGGAACTCGACGCTGCTGTGGCGATCGAGAACTCGACGAATGCCGCTGCTGCCATTGACATAATTCATCCAGGTTCCATCTTTCCCGGAGTGGGAGGAAGTTCTTACAGCGGTACTGTATCTCCTTCCATTTCATACTGGTTCTCATAATCGGTGTGGCTTTGGTGGATTGTCATTTCCGGGTTCTCGTTATCGTGTTAGGTGGATGGGCCACCTAATGTTGTCATTAATTCTTGCAGTGCTGCCAAGTTGCTCTATCAGCGGGTTAGCTGATTGGGAGCAATTTTTGTAGAATTGCCTAGCTAATTTGGCAAATCTTATTTTTAGTGGCTCGAGACCGCTGATTTCGTGAAGGGCGGCGGACGGCGTACCCCTTGGTAGCTTGAATGCAAAACGAATTGCTCTATTTTGTATAGTCTGGATTCGGTCAATGTGGTTGGAGGCGGCATTGCCCCAAACCACTGCAGCATAATCTAGAACTGGTCGCACTAGAGCAGTGTACAGCCTGATGGCCTGATTAGGCTTGAGTGTCGACGATGGGTTTAGGACAGAATATAGAGATTTCATCCTGCCCTCCGCTTTTGCTCTCAATTTGTTTACATGTTGCTTCCATGTTAGTCTTCTGTCGAGTGTGACTCCAAGATAAGTGGCAGTTTGCGTCCATGGAATGGGCTCATCAAAGAGTGTGATTGGCGGTAGTTGAGGGACCTTCCGTCTAGTGATAAAAACCGCTTGACTCTTTCCTGCGTTAAATGCCAGTCGCCATCTTTTGGCCCAGTTTTCAATGTTTTTGCAAGCTCTTTGTAGCGATGCTCTAGCTATATTCGGTCTCATGCTCCTGGTAAACTGGGCCGTGTCATCCGCGTAGAGCGCAGTATGGACTCGGTCAGTTCTTGGCAAGTCAGAAGTGTACAAGTTATAGAGTACTGGGCCAATTACTGACCCTTGTGGGACTCCGGCCTCTATTGCTCTTGCAGAAGAAAGGGCGTCTTCAAGGAGTACCCTAAAGATCCTGTTTGAGAGGTAGCTCTTCAGTAGTCTCACATGCGACAGGGGGAAACCTAAAACTAATAGCTTGTAGAGAAGCCCCTGATGCCAAACAGAGTCAAAGGCTCTACTAACGTCTAAAAGTACGGCCCCGAAGAATTCTTTCTTCTCAATTGCACTGAATGCATGTTCCACTAGACGTAGTAATTGCTGTGAAGTTGCATGCTGTTTTCTAAAGCCGAATTGTTCATTCGGTAACAGATGGTCCTGGTCTATGTGCCGGCTGAGTCTTTTTAAGTATAATCGTTCGAAAATTTTTGACATTGTTGGTAACAAGCTGATTGGCCTATATGATTTTGGAGATCTCCTGTCCTTGCCTGGTTTAGGTATCCCACAATGTCAGCCTGCTTCCAAGAGTCAGGAAATTCGCCAGTGGTAAGTATCCGGTTGAATACTGCGGTAAGGTACTGAATTGCCTGGTCAGGTAGCTGTTTCAGTAGGGTGGCTCCTATGCCATCATGACCCGTTGCTTTGTTAGGATTACATTGTCGAATCATGTTGGATACTTCTTCGCTAGTTATTGGTTCAATTTCTTCATCTTCAGGGATGACAGTGTTGAGGAAACGTTGAAGTCGTTTCTCCACTAGCTGGATATGTTGAGCATCTAGATGTTCATTGACTGGCCTGAAGTTCCCCTGAAAAGCCTCCGCCAGGGCTTCCGCTTTCTCTATGGGGTCAGAAATGACTTTGCCGCTGCTGTGGGCGTGTCTTGCTCACTTCTCGACTTGGTGCGGGCTGCGTATGGAGCCTTGGACTCCGGTGCTGCCGAGTCTTGCGAAGTTGCTGCTTCCACTTGTCACAACCGCGGAAAGAGGCTGCGTGCTTGGATCCACAGTTACAGCAGACTGGCTCATCCCGTGGTTTTTTGCAGTCTGCAAGATTATGTCCTCCTCCGCAACGGACACATCTGACCGGTTCAGTGCAGCCCCTGGCATAGTGCCGGAATTTTGGCACCTGAAGCACTGGACCGGGCTGCGTGGGGGCGGCTTCGCTGCTATGGTCTGCGTTTTGGCATTGCGTGGGGGCGGTTTCTCCACGATGGTCGGCGTTGTATCACTGGTGCTCGCTCCATCAGGGAGCATGATGTTGAGGCCCTCTGGATTCTGCTGCTCAGGAGCTTCCTTTTCAACTGCAGTGGTGTTGCCTTCTTCTTCGTCGTGGAAAATGATGTGATGGGAGGTGGAGCGATTCTGTAGGATGTCTATAACTGTCTCGAAGTCGTGGGGGCAGGCCGGCAGTATCTTTACCCCTTGTTGGTCAGGCCAACAGAATAGGGGCAGCTTCGTGCGGCGATGCAGATAGGTCAGGATGCCGGTGTAATGTCTTCTATAGCGGACAGAGATGAGTGGCACTGGACCCTCCTCTGCGTAGGCTGATGATTTCTGCGGTGTCCTCCTGATCGGAGTGGTCAGGAAGTTACGGCCGGTCGTCGATTCAAAACAGAACGTTTTGAATCGTCCCCTTATGAGGTCGACGTACTTCTCCCAGTCAAAGTCGCTAGCTAGAGGGGTCGGAAACACTAGCGCTTCCGGCCACTCTGCGACTCCCGCTGGGAGAATCTTCTCTGCAAGATGACTATGTTCTCGACTTGAGAGAACCATCTCGAAGGTGGCGAAGTCGCTGGTTGGAACTCCCAGCAGAATTGCAGATCATCCAGTAGGATTGCGATGAAGAACTTCCATTTCTTGGGGTTTCCGCGGTCTAGGCGACGTCTCCATAGCTTCATCGACCACTCTTCAGGCCTGATGCTTTCAACAACGCGTTCCGAAGCTCCTGCCGGTAGAAAGGAGGCTTCAGCGTAGAAAACCGATTTCTCCTGGGAACGCAAACTTGTTATTCCTCTTCTTCTTCAGCTTGGCTTTCTGCGTCGCGGCGGCGTCAGTAGATGCAACGGTGTCTGCCATCGTGAGAGCGAGTGAGTACACACACACCAGAGCATTTTCTGCTTGTTTTCATTTTTAAGCAGGTTAAGATAGAAGGTTTTGTCGTAGACATTTCCTTCAACTTTGAATGAGGGATACCTTTACTTTTGATTGTGTCATTTCTTTTGCTCTGTGTTTTTCAATTACTTGTTAGTATTGAGAGTGGTCTTTTGTGTTTGTCCAGAGTGTTGTCATATTGCCCTAGGTTGGATATGAGCGGGTTTGTTGATGTGCGTGCGGCCCTGTAGACGTTTTTGTTAGCTGAACAATCCTGTCCTTCAGGGGTGGAATACCTGCGGCTTCGTGCAGGTCGACTGTCGGAAACCGATTACACACATGGAGTGCGCGTCGAAGAGAACGGTTTTGCATGGTCTGCAGGCGACTCAAGGCAGACTTGGAGACGTAACCCCAGGCAGGACACGCATACTCCATAATCGGTTCTGATGAGGCTGCAAAATATGGTGACCCCGGTGCTTGCTGCTAGAGAGCTGTCCCTGTTGAGGACCGGGTACAACTCCCTCATCCTGGCTGCGACTTTTAGTCTGAGGTCCTCGATGTGTTGTCTCCATGTTAGTCTGGAGTCTAGTGTTACACCGAGGTATTTGACAGTATTCGACCAGTTGATGTCCTCGCCATTTGGCGTACGCTTTGGTGTAGGCTCCTGCCGCCGGTTCCGCTTCCCCAAGCGCCTGGTCAGCATGATTGCTTGCGTTTGGCAGAATGAATGGTCATCCGCCATCTTCTGGCCCATGCCTCTGTTTGTTGGAGAACCTGTTGCAGCCTCCGTATGGCCGCAGCTTTGCTTCTGCAAGACGTGTAGAAGGCGGTGTCGTCCTGCGTACAACGCGGTTCTTACGTTTGGTGGTGCTGGGATGTCTGAAGTGTAGAGATTATAAAGCCACAGGTCCAAGCACCGACCCTTGCGGTACCCCTGCGTTAATTGGCCGGCGTGTTGACAGGTCATTTCCGACCCTCACTCGAAAGGACCTGCGGTGATGTAGCTCCGGGTCAGTTTCACAATCGGGCCGGGGATACCCTGGGTGTACATTTTATAGAGGAGACCGCTGTGCCATACGTAGTCGAAGGCTCGTGCTACTGTCCAACAGGACGAGTGGGCAGTAGCCTCGACGGTTGAAAGTCGTCGTAGCGTGTTCGACTATTGCGTAGCACTTGCTGGGTGGCGGAATGTTTCTTCTGGAAAGCCGAACTGGACTGTGGTATGATATTCTCGGAGAGATGTGGGCTTGAAGACGTTTTAGAAGGAGCCGCTCGAAGACCTTGCTCCAGGGAGGGGAAGCAGGCTAATTGGCCTGTAGTTCTGCGGGAAGATGTCATTCTTCCCTGGCTTGGTACGCCTACCACAGTAGCTTCTTTCCAACACCTGGGTAGTGTTGTGTGCGGAGTATGGCATTGAACAGAGTGGTGATGTGTTGAACCGCCGATGGTGGTAGGTTCTTGATTAGCCTGTTCCCCAGGTTGTCTTTCCCGGGAGCCTTCTTTGGGTTGAGTCGAGCAATTGATCTTCTTACTTTCTTCCGTCGAGATCCTCCTCGAACTCATACCCGTCGTCCTCAGCAGCTAGGTAGCGCGCTAGTCTTCTCCGGATGTTGGCTGACTCATCTTCATCGTCATCCTGGGCTGGCCGGAACTGTTTCTCGAAGTGGTCTGCGAGGGGCGTTGGCTTTATCCTCGTTGCTGTACACCAAGCCCCTCTCGCCGTGGAGCGGAGGCAGACGCTTGCATCGTTTGGTGAAGTGCCTGGTTGCTGACCAGAGGTTTCCATCGCTTACATTGAGTGTGGCTAGGCGTGCTTCCCACTCCCTGTTTACGGTGTGCCTGGAGGTCCGCTTTTAGTTCACGCTGCAGACGGTTTAACAGTCGTCTAGTATCCGGGTGCCTGGTTTGACGCCATTCCTTGGCCACTCTGTTCTTATACCGGATCTGTGCAAGAAGTTGTGGTGGGAGTTGCCTTGATTGCGGCCTTGTTGTTGGTGGTGGCGTGTTTGAATTGGCTGCATCGACTATTGATGTGGAGAATTGTTTTATGGCATTCTCAATTCTTCTGTCGTCGATAGGCTGCAGGTGTTGGAGACATTCGGTGACCTCTTCACGGAACTGCTCCCAATTCGTTCTGTTATAGTTTGGCTGGTTTGGTGTGGCTGGTGTCCACTGGCCGATGTCTATGTCTATTAAGACTGGTGAGTGATCGGATGAGAGGTAGTTCATCGTTCGTGCAGCTACGAATCCGTTGATGCCTCTAGTTATTGCTATGTCCAGCACATCAGGGCGATTTCCGCTCCACGGGTGGTGGGTCGGTTCGTCCGGCCCCCAGGTCTGCAAATTGTGTCTGATGCACAGCCGGTATAGTTGGTTGCCAGCCGCATTGGTGATGCGCGAGTTCCAGGTAGGATGCTTGGCGTTGAGATCCCCTCCGATTAGGAGTTTTCCCCTGATGTTGAGTAGTTGCCGGAAGTCATCTTCAAAAGGTGTTCTTCTCGGAGGTCTGTATGCTGATATGATGGTTACAGGCCCCGTGGTGGTCGCTATTTCAATTGCAGTGGCCTCCAGTAGCTGCAGAGGAGGGGTGTGGATTTCGTGATGTGGTATCCCTCTTTTCACGTAAATAGCCACTCCGCCACCTGCGGTTGGTCTGTCCCAGCGGTAACATTGATAGTTGGCTACATTTGCCCTGAGGCCAGGTTTGAGGTGGGTTTCGGCTACCAGACAGATGTCGATGTTCTCATCCCGCAAGAACTGCCGAAACTCACCTAGTTGTTGATGAATGCCGTCTGCATTCCATACGCAGAGAGTTAGTCCCTCTATGCGGACTCTGTCCATGATGGGGTTGGAGCATTCTGTGAGGGATCGGCTCTGTGTGCCGTCATTACCGCGGATTTGATGTCCGCTGTGAGTTGGTCAAACTTGGCAATCAGCGTAGTCAGCATTGTGAGGAGAGTTCCCACTATGTCTAGTAGGCGTTCCATTCCACCTGTGCCATTGTTCTGCGCGGGATGTTGATTAGGTAGGTGGTGGCAATGTACTGGCTGTGTGGTCGAGCCTGTAGAGTCTTCCCTTGACTGGTTTGGTTCTCTTGACGCCTGGGCTTGACCAGTAATTACTTCCGCGTAGGAGGTTGTCTTGCTTTTCTGGTTTGCGTTGGTGTTCTTCTTCTTGTTGGGGCCTTGAGTCTTAGTCCCTTGGAGCCTCGGTGCGTTTGGGTTGAGTGGACTTGTTGCCCTGTGGCGGTTTGGTTTGCGCGGTCTGTTGTAGCGTGGTTTGGCCGGTAGTAGTTTCTTCGGCGCGCCGCTGGGTTTTGCGAGTGAGTACTGACGGAGCGCTAAGGACCAACTAATAATACGCCACCAAGACGACCAATCAGAAGTGAAGAGAAGACCACTCTAGAGAAGACTGAGGGAGGAAATGTCTCAGGACAACAACCCCCAACCGACCAGCTTTAATGCTGAGACTGGCGAAGATGTGTATGTTTCACTGTTCAGCATCTACAGTTTATTTCTCATGAGCAAAACATGTTTTAGAGTGCAAGTTTCCACATATTCGATAATATCATAATTCCTGAAGTTTAACAACTGTAATTAAAGTCCTATGTTTTTTTTTTTTAATTACTTCCTTTTACCCCAGAACATTTTTCTACTTATCTCATATTGCTTAATCAATGCATATTACTTTAATTTTACATCTTGCTCAAAGAAGACCATATTTGTGAGACTTGGAAAACTGTTGCACAAATCGTATTTTGAACCTAGCATGGAGTAGTTTGAAAATGAATGACTGGCATCAGATAACAAACTGATAAAAATTTAAACAATATGTCTCTGATTTATGTAGTACTCATAAATGGAATAAATGATACTGTAAAACATTGATTAATTTGATATGTTAGCCGAATTCATAACTATATTGTTAAAACATTTACAATTTTCCAAACAATATAACGTTAGTAAGCCTAAATGCTGACTTAGAGCAAAATGATCAACTGTGAAGGTTGCTTAATTTATTATTGGATGAAGACCAATCGTCTACATACTTAATTCATTGCGGTAAGTAAATATAACTCTCAAACATGTCTCCTTCAGGGGTGAATATTAAATTTATAATTTATTTGCAATGTAATTAGCATGTTAAAATACTAACCAGACGGCAGTAAACAATATTGAATACAACTGCTTCATACATGTGGGGGAGGAGTTTTGTATTTCTTTTGTCCTTTGATTTGAAGTGTCGTTTTAATGGATGTGAAATACATTTCTACTTACCATAATAGATATCCATCGGATTTTCATAATCAATCTATCCACGAATATAACCGAATGAAGAACAGACGATTGACTTGGAACTAAAACAAAAGGTCATGTGGACGAAGTTCCTGAAAACAGCTGCGGTCAGATGAACAAGTGAAATCGGCAGTAGCAGTAGTACAGATTGCTTTGATTCGTTTGGAAGAAATGGAAGAATCAAGATGAGCCCTCTGACTTGAGCTACCGATCCGATCAGGAAGTGACACAAAGTTGTGGGGGCTTCGGAAGGAGCGACAGCAGATAAAAGCCCGTAACTTGATGACCAGCTAATTATGGAATCTGTTGTGAATACTGCAAGGGGAGAGCAGCGTATAAACAAGATCCCTGAAGTAGGGACCAGTTCAGTGTTGATAGAAGATTCAAAAAATAAGTGAGGTAAGCACCATTACCTGTAATGTATTTTTATATATATAAAAAAACTATTGTGGATTAGTTGGTTGAGATGACTTTCACTCCCATTTAGAAGATAATTGTCTGTCTTAATCCTGATAAGGAGCATCCAAAAACTACGTGGCTCGGTTTAGCTTGGGGGGAAGAGATGCCTGCAAGTTAAGCCGGGCTATGTGGATTGGGGGGGGAGAAAGGGGAGGGTTCCGAGAAGAGCCACTTAGCTCTTCAGTCTAAAGTCTTCCAATACTCTGTTCATTTAAATGTATTAAGATTTTTCGCTAGTTGGCATTGATCTAATCTCTGTTGACTATTATTTGGAACTTGTTCATCGTGTCGCATGAGTCCGGCCATTGGTTCTACTACCGCACACAGGGAGAAAGGCGCATTGGCTAGTAATTATTTGACCTATCCAGTTTGGCACGTTTATGCTGTGCCCAACAGCCCACACCAAAATGTTTATCCTATTCAGGAAGCCGATACAAAATCGCTTATTATTTTTCATTACCTTTTATCGTTCATTGCAATGCATGATTGACTACAATACTTTTTTCCATTACTACCGTTCAAATTTATTCAACTGAAGAACTCCGAAAGGATGAACTGAAAGAACATTTTTCCTGAACTCACTGTTGGTGTGTTAAGGAGTCAAAACACCATGTACTAAGGTACAACCAAGTGCTTAAATGGAGTTCTATATACCGAGAGTGGTGGGTGAATGGTTAACGTTCTGGCCTCCCATTCGTGAGGACGCGGGTTCGTAATCCCCGTCCGGGCATCCAGATATGGGTTTTCCATGGTTTTTCCCAAATCACTCCAGGCGAATGGCAGATGCTTCCGTCAAAAAGGACATGGCAGAATTCCTTCCCCTTCCTTATCCCCAGTCCCATCCCGCTTCTAATGTCCTTAGCCGTCGACACGAGGCGCTAAAGCAATAAGTAAAAAAAAAAAAAGGAGTTTATATAGGACAATATTTAGTAGTTCAGAAATACATATTCTCCTGCATACCTCTATCGTAAATTTCCTTAATAGATGATCTGCAATGCGCACGTAACTGTATAATGCCGAATCACTTGTTTTTTTTCCCTCTCTCTCATCTACATAAATAGGCTGAGAATGCTGTCGCCTATGATCTTAGCAAATTCTATGCTGTTGATTGTTTTTGTTTGGAGCTATATTACAGTCGACAACTTGATCATTAGCGGCATAACATAAAAATTAGCTCCCAAGACATGACAGCAATTTCTTTACTAAACCGAATGATAAACCTTAAATCTGAATCAGTGGTTAGGAGCACCAAAATCCCAAACAGACTGAAGTAAAATACATCTGCTGTATGGAGGCCAACCAGATATGAAACTAAGTAAATAATACAATTAAAAAAAATTACCGTTAGATAGCAAACACTAATAAAAACCATAAAGCCCTTTACCCTAATTAATTTTTTAGGTAAGATAGTCGGGAATCGGAATGGATTACGAAGGAGAGGTGCTGAATAATCTACCAGAAAGAATTTAAAATTGAAATTAGTAGTTGGGTGATTTATACTCAAAGCATTTCAGATAAAAAACAAGAAATATGAAAATAGATGGTTAGGAAAATTGCCACTGAAGCATGCGCTCCATCACACAGATAATAGGTTAAGTAACCAAGTGATTTCAACGTGTGAAAAGAATGGACAAACGCAGGAAATCTCGGTAAATACTACATCTCCAGAGGCAAGACGAATGAATGCTTGGAAGATTAACTAAAAGTTTGAGAGAAATCATAATTCGCCATAGGGCCTATATCTGGAAATGAGGGTGCTACCATCCACAATGACGTTAAAAACAACATAAGAATAGAATTAAAGTTAATTATAATCAATCCAACTATTTTTGGTTTTAAGCCTCGTCGACGTCAGGGTTATTAGAGACGGGAAAGAACTGGAGAGTGGAGAGAAGGAACAGGAAGGAATGCGGCCATGGCCTTCTGAAAGAAGCATCCCGGCATTCGCTAGAACTTATTTTGGGGAAACATGAAAACTCTAATCTGCATGCCCGGACGGGGATTCGAATCCGCGTACTCCCGACAGCGAGGCTGGGTCCCAAATTTCCAGATCTTGTTACTAACCACTTAAATAACAGTCTATTTCAGAACAATAAATTCAAATAGAATCTATTTATTTAAAATCATGAAATGGGATGAAAGGAACATCGTACGGGTATAGATAATAGCCAATTTCATATATCTCTAAACAATTTGTAATTTCACCTGCGAGAGGTCTTGTTATTTTAACAATAAACCCTTAACAACGTGTGTACTAATTAAAGAAAAACACACATTGAAAAAATTAATTAACATTATAACGAAAATCAGGTGCCACCAAGAATATTTTCGCTGAGTTATTTAGGAGTGAACCTACATTTCAAAGAGGAAAATAAAATGATTATTAAATATCAAAGGAAGGTATTAGTTGAAACTGTATTACGTAACAAGGATAGGGGGAAGATAGGTGTGTAGGGAAATTGCCACCGGAGCCTGTGCTCCATTGAAATTAAATTAAATTAAACAAAATTATTTTTCTAAAAGAAAAATATACCAAGAAACTGACTTTGGTACTGTAATTCATCTACACAAAACACGATTTTCCATAAAGTAAGATTTATTCATAAAAATGAGGAAAAATAGATGTTCAGACTATTTTATGTGAAGGAGATACCCCCAGAAAAGATTTACAAACCAGGGTCCAACAGTGTCAAAAATCCATCCGTGTTCTAAATTCCTTACTTCGTTCGAAACTTAAATGAAGGTGAAAACTGACAATATACAAAGAACTGTAAAGTCCATAATGACATACTAGTCATTTAGTTTTAAGTTCCTATTCGACCATAGCAAAAGTATTACTATAGGTAAATGAATGTTCTGAGAGGAGTATGCTTCATTTTCAATTCGAACATAGAGAGATCCATGGGAACTGAGCGACTTCCAAAAAGAGCTGTCAACTACACAGTCCAGTCACATTAATGTGGCCACCACCTACTTTCGACGTCAACGTGAAATAACCAATCACAGAAGGCAGGATGGCAGCACATTACAGTGGAGTGTATATAAAGGATGTCCTAGGGCATCGGAAAGCATATCACACTTAGAGGACAGCGTACCATCTTTCTGCAAGTCGGGATTGGTACATGGACGTGTCCGTATCAGGCCCGCAACGATGACTTCGCATGATGGGACGCAAGAGCCGTCAACAGCAACATTCTGCCTCGTGCAGCCAGACCGCAATAGACGACGGCGGCCTCGCTAGACTGAGCCACAGCACAGCAAGTTGAGATGGAGGTGGATGCAGCAGTTGAGGAGGGCGCTCACATAGGTCCTGTTCAACCCATCCACGTTATCTTCAGTGCCAACATTAGCATCTTTCTACGAGAGCTGCAGCGCCACACAGCCAGAAAAGGAAGGGCTGCAAATCCTGGCCTGCAGCCTGTCTGACTATTATATCATCGCCAAGCAAATTTTTGAGTTTGCAAACGCAAATCACCTCTCTCCTGAAGATTTTGAGCTCTTCAAGAAGAAATCAACCAAGACTGAAGAATCGTCGTCAGCAGGAGAATCGGCTGGATCATCTGCCAGCAAGCCTCCTGTCAGCAAGCCAAAAACCACATCAGTGAGCACGCAGTGCCCTACTTCGGCCAAGAAGAGAAACTTCCCTGGCATTGTCCAATGCTTCCAGGTGCCAGGGGTTCAACTATTTCGCGAGGCAATGCACCAGCAAGATTAGGTGTGTTCGCTGTGGGGAGGAGCACTCTCCGGCTGAATGCCAACGGCCTAGGGAGGACCCCACCTGTTGCAACTGCGGAGGACGGCACGCGGCGTGCTACCGTGGCTGTCCAGCTCGCAAGCGCGTGCGGTGGAGAACGAGACGACGCGCCAAAACAGAAAGCAAAACCTGTCGTCAGACTTCCAAGCTCGCTGCCACGTTCAGCGAAGGGAACCTCGTCCAGCCTCGTCGTGCAACGATACAGACGACCAGTGCCCCACTCGGCCGCACACCTGGCCACATCGTTCATCGATGCTGCAACCACTAAAAGATGGACCAGCTGTGGGGCGCACAGATGACACACATCATCGAGCTGCTAGTGCAGCTAAAAGCATGTACTATTAAAAGTCTCCGAGCCCGGTGCCTGCTAAGTAGTCGCCGGAAACTACAGCGAAGCTTCCCATTGACAACTCAGCGAATTTCAAGAAACTAAGCCTACAGTGAAGACATTCCAAAAGCGAAGCAATACCTCATCTACTGAAGATGGAGTAAATGTCGCGAGACAAAGACTCCACAGTACCTGCCAGAAGAAGTACAGGCAGAGAATGGCTATATGGATGGATGGATTGAAAGCATTTCAATCGTTGGCGTTATGCAGAAACGTAGCGATTCATCCGACGTCCAAAAGGGCATGATTATTGGCTTTCGGGCTAAGAGTCGAAACATTTCGGAAACGGCTAATTTTGTGAACTGTTCACGTGCCGCCGTGGTGAAAGTATACCTTGCATGGCAAAATGGCACTATTCAATCAGTGGCGTGGAACATGTGGTGCATCACGGGCTATAGATGACAGAGGCGAACGAAGGCTATGGAGACGCGTTCGGGCAAATAGATGCGCAACTGTTGAACAACTGACCGCCCAGATGAACCAAGGGGCTACCAAGAGTGTATCCTCTACAACGATTCAGCGAACGTTGCTGCGCATGGGCCTCCGCAGCAGACGCCTGGTTAATGCACCTATGCTGACTGCTGTTCATCGGCAGCGAAGGCTGGAATTTAATGCCAGTACCGCAACTGGACGTCCACAGAATAGTGACAGGTGGCTTTTTCCGATGAATCACGTTTTATGCTCCATCGGAAAGATGGACATGGCGCATACGGCGTGAAACGTCTGAAAGCAAACACCCTGCAACAATTGCTGGAAGGATCCAGGGTGAAGGAGGGAGCATTATGGTTTGGGGAATGTTTTCCTGGCATTCACTGGGTGAACTCACCATTGTGGAAGGCTGGGCACAAGTACGTATCTGTCCTAGCGGACCATGTCCACCCCTACATGCGAATAATTTTATCCTCAGAATAATGGCATCTACCAGCAGGACAATGCGAGGTGTCATACAGCTCGCAGTGTATGTGCGTGGTTAGAAGAGCACCAGGATGAGTTTACCTTACTCCCCTGGCCAGCAAACTCACCGGATCGAGAATCTGTGGGACCACCTCGATCGTGTTGTTCGCTCCATGGATCCTCAACCGCGTAATCTAGCGCAGCTGGCCACGATACTGGAGTCGGCATGGCTCAACATCCCAGTCAACACCTTCAGAAACCTCATTGACTCTCTTCTTGCACGCCTCGCAGCGGTCCGCTCTGCCAAAGGTGGTTATTGTGGTTTTTGAAAGGTTGGCACATTAATGTGACTGAACTGTGTATATACTTGAAAAGGATTCTAGCTGTGATATGTGGAGAAAGTATCAGATAATCTCCAGTGGCGTAGCTAGGTCAACAAGGGCCCCGGTGCAAAAAATTTATTTTGGGCCCTCAGGCCAGACGGGCGACCTTTTTTTTGCTTTGTGTGCTGGTAGGGGCCCCCTGAACTGAGGATGAGGGCCCTTGAATTATTCTTTAGGGGTCCCCCTGAGCACAGGGAGGGCCCTTAGTGAGGGGCTCTTGTACTTTCAGGGGCCCCTTAGACGACGGTAGAGCTAAAAAAAAAAAGGTCGCCAGTTTGCCGTGAAGGCTCGTGGGGCCCTCTAAACTGCGCTTGAGGGCCCCTAGAGGTGCGCTTTGGGGCCCCTTGAGGTATGCTTGGGGGCCCCCCTGAGCGTGAGGGCCCCGGTGCACTGCACCGCCTAGCCCCATAGTAGCTACGCCCCTGATAATCTCCAAAGGATAAAGCAACTAACAGACAGTGGAGAAACAAAGAGAGGTGGAGACTGAAACCCGGAATGTGATGAAAGACTGCATGAGTCCCAGTTAATCTTTCTACAACTAGACGAAAAGTCTTTGACAATTGATTCAAAGTTCAAACCATAGAATTTACGCAGAAAGATGGGTGATTCATGCAGCACTAAAAATAGGAGTTGCCACATCATTGAGTAAAGAAAACCGTGAGAAAATACGATCAAGGTTCTTATTTTAACCGGGTAAACTTTGGTTTGAGAAATTTATGATATTTCAATGAAACTCTGTTCTTGGTAATGTCGATTTAGACTAAATTTCTTATACATGATAAATGGTTTTATTCGTGTTTTTTTCCCCCGTTTGATATTTTCCTTAAGGGATATCAAACACTTTATGCACCGTACGTATGTAAGCAATATCTAGGAAGTATGCTTCAGAATTTTTGTGCGTGATGGATCTGTTGTAATGTTGAATGACATTGAAGAATTTTCTGAAATTCTAATTGCCATTAATTAATTTCACTTTTTTAAAGACTACTTCTGTTTAATTTCGTCTTTATTTAAGGCATCCTCATTACCGATTTTTTATTATGAATTAATACGTGCAAATTAGTAGTTCTATACCAGCTACATGTATTACACAATCACTTCTCTCAAATGCTTTCATGTCATAAAGGTATACTCGGAGATTAGACGTTAGTATATATTACGCTTGTCAATTTTTAACTGTTTATATAAAACATTTGCTTTATGGATTTTCTAACAAAAGAAATTGGTCTTAAGATAATGTTAAAAAGCTTTAACCAAATACGGATGCACAAAAGAATTCCATAATGATAACAACAATGCGTATGGCATTATTGGTGGGGAAATCCCCGCAGGATTCGGCCGCTGATTGTCAGTTTCGATTTGCTCCACATGCGCCTCTCTCGTGGCTACCTTAACCTAACCCGGTAATCCTACCAATTACAAGGAACTTGCAGTTTAACATGGTATCCGAATTACGGAAGTGTTCTACCGTACTTCACATTACACAGCAATCTGTGCCAGGGGTGGAGGTCAGATTAACGCCATTTGAAACTCCCTGCCGAAACAGGGATTCGAACCGAGGACCTTTCGACCTCCAGTCCGAGGCCATAACCTCTGAATCATCAGACTGCTGACCAATTCCATTAGAATGGAGAACTCAAGTAATTATTCCAGTATTAAAACTGAGTAAAAATCCTACTAAAGCGGCCTCGTACATGTAAATATCACTCGTGTCCTACAATACAATACAATACATTCATTTTCCATTGATCCCAAGGAAAACGGCATTATTCCAACTATTGATAATTTGTAACTGTTATAAAAAAAATTTCTCATGTAGATAAACACTATCTCCAAGATTACGATGTATTACGTTTATGATCTTTCATACAGTTGCCATCAGTTATGTAAAATGGACCGAATGAGCTGTTTCACTCTCCGAGTTAGGTAGGAGAGCAAACTAATATTCAGGAGGGCGGTGGTCAAATCCCGTCCAGCCATCCTGACTGGGATTTTATGTAGTTTTTCTCAGTCACTCCAGGCGATTACCGGGATGTTCCCCTAAAAGGCCACAGCTGATTTCTGTCCAGGGACGTAACTATAAACTTGGAGGCCCCGGGGCAAAACTTCATAGCGAGGCCCCTCAATATTTTTTCTTTTTATAAGCACGGGGGTTTATTCCAGTTCGACAAAAATTTGTTTCTATCTATTGGTCCATGCAATGGTAACAAAACTAGCTACTTAGGGTTAACCAAGCCAAATTTTCAAGTATTTATCTAGGTTATACAATTAACAAATTATTAAATGGATTATTTTTATGATACAAGTTTTGGAAATTAAATATTCAGTGCGTATGGTTGTAAAAAGAATAAGATGAATAATACGAAAGCAAATATTTAAAAAGTACAATTTCTAAAAAAAGAGTGTATGTTTATTAAAAATTTATAAGGTCACATACTAAAAATACATGGTAAAATATTTGCTACACTGTTATTAACATAAAAAACTCAAAACCATATCTTTTAATAAGATTAAACTATTGGAAAACTTTTAATTGATAATTTAAAATATGACTTTTCTAAATAAAAGTTTAAGTTAGATTAAAGAAATAGTTACCATACATGGAAATTAAGTTACTTAAAATGCATACTTTCCTTAAAAGACAAGGAATCAGGAACTGATGCATGGAAAGTAGTGTAGATTGAAAAGATTAAAGATTAGTTACATTTGATTATTTCTTAAACATTTGTTTCGTAACTTTCAAAGAAGCGAATTCATGTTACTTTGCCAAAGTTGATATGTTAAGCTCAATCATTCTCAACTGAAAGCAAAGCTAAGCTGCTGAGGCTTTCTTGAGCCATTGTACTTCTCAAGTAATTTTTGATCAATTTAAGCTTAGAAAAGGATCGTTCAGCCTTAGACACTGTCACAGGAATAGTCAAATATATGATGCACGCTGTTCAAACATCTGGGTAGCTTGATGAAAGCGAACTGTGGTCGACTATTCTCGTATAATTAGCAACTTCATTTTTTCCAGTTTGTTTTGAAACGAATATTGTGAAGGATAGGCTGGACTCACATCATTTAGAAACGTATTGACGAATCAACTGCTTTTTGGGAATATCACATTCACTTGCATTATCTAAAAAATTAGGTTGTATTACTTGATAAGTGTCAAGAACAGCTTTCATCCCTTCTAAAAGGCGATCAAGTTGAGTATAAAGTGTGTCTACCATTGGATAGAACACAGTGATTCGGAAACAAGATTTTGGGTCTATTAATCTCAACTCATTAATTTGTTTTTTCGCTTTCCTTAGTCTGTTCTGGCGAAATTCTTTGTTTACTCCCCATCGACTACAAACGTCTGATCCTTCAGAAACAAGTTCCTCAAACTTTCCACGTATTTCAGTTAACAATAAATTACCCAATCCTCTTGTATAAAATGCTAATCTGGAGTATGCGTCTATAGCTACAATTGCTATTGGCTAGAGGATGGTCACGTGCCAGCCTTCACTCGCCAATCAACAGCCACCATATTACATTCGTTCCATCATCTTGCTTTTCATTTATTTACAACTAGACGCAGAAATTCATGTAAGGAGAAGCGGATTCAATATTTACGCTATTTGATCCGTATCAGTTAGACGCAGAAATTCATGTAAGGAGAAGGGGATTCAATTTTTCTCTATTTTATCTGTATCAGTTATTTTTTTTTTTGCTGTCGTCAGTCTTTAGACTGGTTTGATGCAATCCTCCATCCCTTCCTATCCTGTGCTAACCTCTTCATTTCTACATACCCCTTACAATCCACGTCCTCAATTATCTGCTTCATATATTCTAATCTCTGTCTACCTCTGCAGTTCTTACCTTCGACTGTTCCCTCCACTAACAAATTAACCAATCCAGCATGTCTCAAAATATGACCTACCAGCCTGTCTCTTCTTCCTGTAAGCTTCTTCCATAAACTTCTTTTCTCACCCATCATTTCTAAAACTCGTTCATTTGTTACTTTGTCTGTCCACCTAATTTTCAGCATTCTTCTGTAGCACCACATTTCAAATGCTTCAAGTTTCTTTCTTTCCGGTATTCCTAAAGTCCATGTTTCGCTACCGTGAAGTGCTGTGCTCCACACATAGAGTTTTAAGAAGTTCTTTCTAATTCCTAGATCAATATTTGAAACTAAAAGGTTTCTCTTTTTCATGAAGGCTCTTTTTGCTAGTGCTATTCTGCTTTTAACATCATTCCTACTTCGGCCATCGGTTGTAATTTTGCTTCCCAAGTAACAGAACTCACTCACTTCTCCTATTGCATCAGATCCTATTTTTATATTTAATCTGCTAGTATTGGTGTCATTTCTGCTACATTTCATCACTTTTGTTTTACTTTGATTTATATTCAGTCCAAAATCTTGCTTCAGTATTTTGTTCATGCCATTCAATAACTTCTCAATATCCTCAGCCCTCTCTGCTAATAAGACAATGTCGTCAGCAAATCGTAGCATACTGATTTTTTCTCCCTGAAAACTTATGCCACATGGAAATTTTTCTTTGACTTTCTTCATTGCTTCTTCTACATACAAGTTGAATATTAACGGGGATAGACTACAACCTTGTCTCACACCCTTTTTAACTGATGCATGTCTCTCGTGATTCTCTGCTTTTATCACAGCCACTTGATTCTTATATAGTTTATAGAGGATTCTTCTATCTCGATACTTTAGACCTGACTTCTTTAGAATTTTGAACATCTTGTCCCACCTAACATTATCAAAAGCTTTTTCTAAATCAACAAATGCCATAAAAGTATCTTTGTTTTTCTTGATCCGCCCTTCAAGTATTAATCTTAAAGACAGAATTGCTTCCCTTGTACCGCGATTTTTCCTAAACCCAAACTGATCTTCACCTACTATCTCTTCTACTACCCTTTCCATCCTTCTGTATATTATTCTGGTCAGCAATTTTGAAGCATGTGATGTTAGACTAATTATGCGATAATTCTCACATTTGTCAGCTTGTGCTTTCTTTGGAAGTGTGAAGATGATATTTTTATTAAAATCAGTTGGAATTTCTCCTGTTTCATAACTTTTTGATATCAGCTTGAATAATCTTTCGATTCCTTCCTCTCCTAGAGATTTAAGAAGTTCTGCAGGGATCTCATCAATACCAACTGCCTTATTTGCTTTCAAGTCATTCAGAGCTTTATTAAATTCTGTCCTCAAAACAGGATCTCCTAAGTCATCCATGTCGACATCGTCTTCCTTTTCCAATACACTATTGCTCAAGTCGTCCCCATCATACAGTTTCTCAATGTATTCCTTCCATCTGTTACCTCTATCTTCTGACCTTAAAAGAGGTTTCCCATCGGCAGCTTTAATGTTCATACCTCTTTTATTCATTTCTCCAAAATTCTGTTTGATCTTTCTATATGCAACATCTACTTTTCCTGCAACCATTTCCTTTTCTACTTCTTCACACTTTTCTTGTAGCCATTTTTCTTTTGCTATTTTGCATTTCCTATTTATTTGATTTCTAAATTGCCTGTACTGCTCTTTTCCTGCTTCATCCTGAGCATTTTTGTACCTTCTCCTTTGATCGATCAGCTGCAAAATTTCTTCTGTGATCCAAGGTTTTCGGGCAGCTTGTTCCCTAAAGCCTAAGGTTTCTTTGCCAGCTTTCATTATTTCGGTCTTTAATGCATTCCATTCGTCCTCGGTTGAGCTCCTTTCACAGTTAATTCTTAGACCTAAGTCTACCATTTCTGCAAATTTTTCTCTTGTGCTATATTGTTTCAGTTTATTCACTTCCAGTCTGTTCTGCTTATGCTGCTTCCTTATTCGCTTGAATTTCAGCCTGCACTTCATTACTATCAAATTATGGTCCGAGTCTATGTCTGCTCCTGGGTATGCTTTACAGTCTAGAACTTGATTTCTGAATCTCTGTTTGACCATGATATAATCTAGCTGATATCTGCCTGTATCCCCAGGACGTTTCCAGGTGTATATTCTTCTTGCATGGTTCTTAAACAGTGTGTTTGCAACTACTAGCTTATATCTTTCACAAAATTCTAGCAACCTGCTTCCTCGCTCATTTCTTTCTCCTATACCAAAACTTCCTACAGTATTCCCCTCTTTTCCTTCTCCCACTATTGCATTCCAATCACCCATGATTATTAGATTTTCCTCCCCTTTCACATATTGGATTAATTCTTCAATTTCAGCGTATATTTTTTCTATTTCTTCGTCATCTTCCTGTGACGTTGGCATATACACTTGTACTAATGTGGTTGGGACGGGCTTAGTTTCTAACCTCATCAAAATGATCCTGTCACTAAATTGTTCATAATAACTAACCCGTTTCCCTACTTTCTTGTTCATTACAAATCCTACACCAGTGACTCCATTGACAGCTTGTGTGCTAATTATTCTGTGTTCCCCAGACCAGAAATCCTGTGCGTCCTTCCATTTAATCTCACTAATCCCAACAACATCTAACTTAAGTTGTTCCATCTCCCTTTTTAAGTTTTCTAACCTACCTGCCCTATTCAGACTTCTAACATTCCACGCTCCGACTCGTAGAATGTTTCTATCCATTCTGATGACTCCTCCCTGAGCAGTCCCCACCCGGAGATCCGATTGGGGGACTATTTTACCTCCGGAATATTTTACCCAGGAAGAAGCCATCATGATATATGTAATTTGAGAGGATTACATGTCCTCGGGATACCCTTTGGGTCTTTAATGCAGTGGTTTCCCGTTGCCTTCTGCATCCCCATGCCGTTGATCATTTCTGATTCATCCGCCTTTAGGGGCCGTTTCCAACCCCAAGGGCAAGAGGGTGCCCTGAACCGCTCCCCGCTCTTCCGCCCTCTTTTCAGAGGCCGTTGGCAAGCAGTGGGTGGCTCCTTATACCGGGAATCTTTCAGTCGCCAGAGCCTCGTCCGTGCAAACAGGGTGCACCACGGGAAGGAGAGGTTGACATTTGGTTGGAAAAGACTATACTAGTCTCTCCCAAACCCTTACACCCAGTTATAAGGACTAGGTTAAACCATAACAAGAATGTTTTTGGCAGATGGTGAGAAACAATGAAGTTTATTAAAAACCCGGAGAAACGCAATGCGAAATGTATTAGTCAAATAAATAACAGTTATCCGTTTTCGAAATGATCTAAAGTAAAATGCAGTTATTTATGTAAAATCCTAACCAAATACTCTGATAATCTAACTAGAGTAACGTATTAATATAACAAAAGATATCATTAAACATGACTTATTCGTTTCTCCTTATATGCTTTTCCAGAATAAATTCCTACTACCATTATATATGATACCCTTAGTTTTTGATACCTGTGTTAGCAATTAAATGAGATTTAAGACAACTTGTTTATTAGATTTAAATCATCAAGGAAATGACTATTTACTGTATAAGCAAAGTCACACTCGCAATTCAACAACGATATTATTGCCGAAAAATAGCAGTGAGCAGAGATATTAGAAATACGGAGACCAGGAAAAAAAAATAAAGGCGAGGTAACAATATGTCACAAAGTTACAATTAGTATGTCTGTTTAAATTTACATATTGCTTTTTATTTATCTACGACAACCAGATGCAAAAAATCATGAAAGGAGAAGGGTATTCTATGTTTACGTTATATTACCTGTAAGTACTTGGTTAAAACATAACCTCAGATTTTTTTGGCAGAAGCTAAGAAACAATGAAGTTTATTAAAAACTCAGAGAAAGTTTACACGAAATATACGAATCGCGAAACAAATCATTCAAATAAATCCGTTATCCGTTTTTGATATTATACTTTCCGTTATTTAAAGTAAAATAAAGTAAATAAATAGGGATTACTGGATATCGCGATTCCGCCAGGAATTGCCGTGTTAAAACGCAAGAATCCTCTAGAAATATTTTCCAAAGTACATTAAACTGTATTATGCCGGTCCAGGATGTATTACAACCTATATTCTGATTGAAAATAATGGTAGCCTACAGGCTGTATTACAACGGAACTACTGCTTGAAAATAATATGTCTTGCTATTGACTACGGCAGTGTAATGACGTCATTACTGAATGTTATATTGGCGGAATCGCGATCTCTAGTAGACCCGATCGTTATTCAATTTTCCTTACAAGCTTTTCCTGAATAAATTCCTACTACTACCACAGGTGATGCCCGTCGTTATTCATATGAGAGTAATAGAAGCTATGATTTTCGAAAGCAATATTAGTGGAGGTTGTGGTTAAGTTGACCAGAATCCCCACTGACACATTTTGTTACAGCATAATTCACTCTGAAATCAGTTTTACAAACCAATCAAACTGCTTTCATAAGCGCCATGTTAGTGAAGGTATTAATTAATGCGGGTGATAGTAGTTCCATACGCATCTTGCTGAATTGTGCCTGGACCAGGAATAAAACTGATATTACATGGATAGAAAAAGTTTTTGGGATTCCTAATTTGTTTTTAATTTTATTGGTTCTCTATTTCCGTCGTCATTAATTTAGTAGATGTTACTACTGTATTGCTTTATTGCTATGTGAACAGCAAATCAAATCAAATATTTAGAACGTTACCAAATCAAGACCATTAGCATTATGTAATAACAATTCCGTAAAATTAACCAACTGCAAAAAAAAAATAACTGAAACGAACTGAATTGCCAGAATGACACGATGTTGAGAGACTCTAAAACTTCGCACTGAACAACCAAAAGCAATACAAAATTTTCAAGTTTGTTCTTTAGCTGCTGTGCTTTATTTCTTTCCTTGCTTTTCCTGGAAATCAAAGTTAAGCGGGTAAGGCTTTTCAACACGTCACAAAACCTGTGTTTCAGTGCATACACTGTGCCTCATGCCTACCAGCCCAGTGAGTTAGATTAAGAGTTTTCAGTGTCACTTTCGAATTCAGTGAATCAGTCTGAGCCTCGATGACATACACTAACTACAAGTCTTGCCAGCAAAATACCGTGACCAAAAATGCAATACTTTGAATGGTTTCAAAAAACTGGCAGTCCACTCGGTTTTCTTCCACAGTTTCCATATCCTTTAATAGTAAATTAAGGTTATGTGCAGTGCAGAGCACAAAGTATGCGTGTGGCGCTTTTATTCATAACGCTGTATGCCTCACTCATAACTTCAGCTCCGTCGTACCCTTGTCCACGAAGATTTTCTCTTCCAATGAAGTAAGTATTTCTTCTGCAAGACCTTGGGCGGATTGAACTTTTACCTCTCTAAAGGATACAAAAGCTTCAAATATTTTGATTTCAATATGTGTCCCTTCTTCATCATTAACTATTTTGACATACCTGTAAACTTCACTTAACTGATCAACTTTAGCAATGTCCTGAATGGTATCTAAAATCAATGAAAAAAACAAGCAGTTTTGAAGCTCAACGGTAGTTTAATATTTTATTTCTAAGGCCGAGGTTATTCACAGTCTCTTGCGGACGCTGAATCAATTCTTGCAGTACTGGGTGATATTATTACATGAGCTGAACTATCGAGAGAAAGTTTCCTTTGTTGCCACATTCTAACTTAATGTTGCAAGTGTTAAGGTCGCATTTAGGATTGTTTCAAGAGCTTTTCGCCAGTAGGTTCTTTCATTGTCCAAATTTTAGTACTAGCTCACTGCACGTCCCAGTCTGCACTTATCACTCGGCAGGCACTTGGCGCGACATTACAAATTCGAGTCGACATTCTGCTGTCTGCTCTTAGATATGAACACGCAAAAACATTTACTCTAGCACTTTGATGGCTTTTTTATTATCAACTTTTAGCTAGGTGCTGGTTATTTTATGGGAAGTTAGATTAGATATTAAAATACAATAACTTTTTAACCATCAGTTTGGGGCCCCCCGGGCTCTGAGGCCCCGGGGCAGTGCCCCGGCTGCCCCGGCGGTAGTTACGGGCCTGTTTCTGTCCCCCTTCTCGCTCTTTAGATTAAATCGGCTGCAAAGGGTCCAGAAGGTCTTCACCAGGTCGCCTCCTAGACTATGGCTTGGAGGAATGAAAGTTTCACTTCTCAGAATCTAAAATATATTTCACAAAAGAATGCCCGGTAAACATGTTTAATAGAATGCTCCTTCAATTTTGTCAACAGAGTGCAAAAATCCACATACTGGATACTAACATAATTCCTGAAGTTTAACAACTTTAACAACTTCATTTAAAGTCCCATTTATTTGTGAGACTTGGAAAACTGTTGCACAAATCATATTTTGAATCTGTATAAGTAGATTTCAAACTAATGACTGGCACCAGATAACAAACTGATATTAATTTAAACAAAATGTCTGTGTTTGATGTGGTACACGAATTTACGAATAAATGTGAGCTGTAAAACATAATTAATTTGATATGTTAGTGTTAATTGAATTCATAACTGCATTGATGTATCATTTATGACTTTCCAAATAATATTACGTTACTAACCGAAAAGCAGACTTTGAGCATAATGATCAACTGTAAAGGTCGCTTAATTTTGCATTGGATCAAGATCTATCGTGCAAATACTTAAATCAAAGCGGTAAATAAATTTAACTCATAAACATATTCCTACAGGGAGTTAATAATAAATAGTTGTATTTTTAATAACATTGACTGGTTCAAAATACTAACCAGACGGTAGTAAAAAATCTCGAATACAACTACTTCATACACGTGGGAGAGAAATATTGTATTTCCTTTGACCTTTGATGGGAACTTTGGTGTTAGGGAAGTGATATCCATTTCTCTTTATCATAATAGATACCCATCGGATTTTAATAATCAACCTATCGACTAATGCAAATGACATATTTCCTTCAAAAAAATCTGTACGTACAGATATTAAACTCGGTGGTTGAACTATATACCTGTGTGTATAAATATATACAGTTAGCTGTTATTAATTTCATCTCCCGATGAAGATTAGTAGTACTCAATAATTTAGATCTAATGACACAACACAATTAGCTTTCAGAGCTGCTATAAGTTTCAAATTCTAGTACACCAAATGTCGCATCTATTGAAACCAGATAACTGTCATTATAATGTTTCTTTTTGGCTATAAAATTAACAAATTTGTGTCTCCAGAGCTTGAAGTTAGTAATTAATGGGCAATACTGAAATAAGAACAAAGTAAAAAGGAATTGTACTATTCGTTTGAAATTTGTCACACATGTTCCTCAGGTCATTCCTTTTGAGAAAAAGTGTACATGAAAGCGAAATGAAACGTACCATAGATGTGGTGCCACACGAAAGTTACGAAACGATGCAACTTAAACAGTAGTGACCGCCATTTCTATTCAAGTTGTTCACGCAAATGATAGTATATACCAGGGCCGCATTTGGGCCTTGTGGGCCCCTAAGCTATACATGTGGTTCGGGCCCCCCTTTGCGGTGCGGGCCCCCTTCTGTGGTGCGGGCCCCTAGGCTGCAGCCTATGTAGCCTATGCTTAAATGCGGCCCTGATATCTACACTCTGAATGTAGATCGCTGCCACGTTTTCGTGATAACAGACCAGCTGGACCAGACTGAAAAAATACGTAAATTGTTACAGCAATGAAACGAAATATTTAGTTTTCATTAATAAATTAAGGTCGCCTGATTTTTTGGCGGCAATAAAATACTGGCACGGTGGTTAGGTTGTAATGCAGCCTGGACCAGAGTGAAAAAAACACGTGCTTTGTACAACAATATGAGAGGAATTAGTTTTACTAGATTCGTTGCTGTAGATTGCAGATACTGTCTTTGGCAAGAATAATTTGACTACAAATGGCGGTTTTTTTACTATTGAAATGCATCATTTCGTAACTTTCGTGAGGCACCACGTCTGAGGTATCTTTCATGTAGCTTTCATGTACACTTTTTCTTTATGACCACAGGAATGTGTGTCAAAAATTTCACAAGCGAATAGCACAAGTCCTTCTTACCTCGTTCTTATTTTACAGTCACCAATAAATGTTATAAAAAATATCAGAAATTAATCTATGAACTGTTTCTGAACTTTAAAATTTCGCACATAAATCGCTTTTGTTCCGATAATCCGTTAACCAATAAAGTTGCAGAAATATCTTTGACGGTAAGGCTTTGACAGTCACAATCAGGAAATCAAGTGCGGTCCGATGTAGTTGTTCTGTAGGGACTATCTTCCGTCAACATTGATGTTTACAGCTAGGCTGGCAGTTGCCTCCCGCGGCAGTTACACTGGAGGTTGCTCAACATGCATGAACAGCAGCTCGAAAAACAGCAGACTGAGAATGGGAGAGATGAAGCGTCGATAGTCTCTCAGCTGCTGATGTCATCAGTGGAGTTGCAGTCTCTGGAGCATAATGAGCGTCATCACCAGCACCTTCTCCTGTTGCTGTCAGTGGTGCTACTTGCCAGGGAGAAAGCGGACGTCGAGTTGTTCCAAATGACTCGAATAAAGGTGCTACCATCAAACAGGTCCTACTGTACTTCCTGGTAAACGTCACCTACGGTTTGTCATTCTAGGTTCCTGTAGCTAGTCTTTCTTCGTTTGCGCTATCTAAAGTTTGTTATCTCCGTTTACCTTCCTTAGTATCAAGCCTTCGTTTTGGAAGCGTGTTATGCAAAAAAGAGGAATATGACGGATTGTAAACTTTAAAATGATATTTTTTTGTGGTGGCGTTGAACTAGATCAGCGGTCGGCAATCTTCTAGCAGGCAAGGGCCACAAGGTGACAAAACAAAGCAAAGGCGGGGCCGCACATACACAGTAAAAATGCAAAACCTCAGTTTCAAATTTTATTTATACAAATGAAGAAAAGTTACAAAATTGATCTTGCATACTAAATTCAGTGTGACGTTTGATGTTGCATTTGACTACCTATTTTTTGTACGTCAGCTTTCATGTTAGAAGTTGAAATAAGTAATATATCTCTCAAATGCTCATCTGTGAGACGAGAAGCGTATTTATTTTTTCGATAACTGACGATTGAAAAAGTTTTCTCGCAAAAATTGAGATAAACTGCTAAGCAAACTTTTTCAGTTCGACAAAATCAGACGGCAAGCTACCATAAAATTTGACAAAATCATTCATATCGTAAAAGTCGTGTTTTAGACTCTCATTGGATAGAAGTTCAATCACATTCATTGGTAAATTACTGGGTACATTCTCAACATCGCATGAAAAAAGGTTAGCAAAAATCTTCAGTTTGTTCGAAACCTCGAAATCACCAAATCTGTCACTGAATTGACCTGTAACTCCATTAAAATGTCTTTCATTTTCTCACTATCCCAGTTAAAATCAATGCCAGCTTCCTCGACAGTCTTTAGACAATTCGGGAAGTGATCTAATTTTTTCATCAATATGTTTTATGAAGAGCCAGCCGGTTGGAACACCTTTACGTCTGTATGCATATCAGATATTAGTTTGTTTTTCCCTTGAAGCTTCAAATTCAGCGTATTTAATTCACGAGTTAAATCTGTCACAAAGCCAGATTTATTAACCATTGAGGGTCTGTTAGATCTGGAACAGATTTACCTTTCTGATTCATAGAAGTGTTGATTCCTTTTCTGAGATCGAAAAATCTTTTCAGTACTGCACCTCTACTTAACCATCATACTTCTGAATAATAAAGGACATCTTGATGATCTGCTTCTATATCGGATAGAAACTCTCGGAATTGACGATGTGTCAACCCATTATTTCCGATATAGTTTACAGTGGATATCACGATGTCCATTACTTTTCTCCATGAAATGACTTTGGAACATAACGCTTCTTGGTGGATAATGCATTGAAAAAATAACGGGATTTCACATCCTATCTCTGCCAATTTTGTTTTAATTCTATCCACCAGGCTCTTGTTTTGCCCACTCATGTTTCTACCTCCGTCAGTTGTTAGACTTACCAATTTTTCCCACGCTAATTGCATTGACGTCATTGCCTGTTCTAAATGACAAAACAAATCTTCTCCTGTAGTCGTTCCCTTCAAACTACATAACTGTAAAAGTTCCTCACGCACGTTGAAGTACTTATCAATTCCACGAACAAATATTAGGAGCTGGGCAGTATCTGACACATCATTACTTTCATCGGTAGCTAAGGAGAACCATTCAAATTGTTGTGCTTTTTCCCCGAAGTGTTTCGCATAAATTAGTGTCCAAATCTTCAGTGCGCCGGGTACAAGTTCTGGAAGATAAGCTTATATTTTCAAATTTCTTTTTTTGATCTGGGTACCTCTCCAGCCATTGTTTTACTTACTTACTTACTTACTTCCTCTTCATGGATAGGCCAAAAGCCTGTTCCGACCTCATTCTTCCGACCATCTCTTCCTAGGTCTTCCAATGTCCCTTCTGCCTGTGGGATGGTACTCCAGGGCAAGCTTAGGAAATCTGTCCTTTCTCATCCGTAGGACGTGGTTCTTCCAGTTATCCCTTTTTTGGGTAATTCTATCATTTAGCGGGGAGATATTCAGTTGTTCCCTTATTTCCTCGTTCCTCCTCCTATCATTTAGGGAATACCCTTTTACTGACCTTAAAAATTTCATTTCAGATGATTGAATTTTGCTTTTGTATTGCGTTTTATTTACCCATGTTTCGCTGCCATATAGCAGAGTCGGTACGGCCATTGTTTTATAAAACTTGAGTTGAGTCTCCTCTCGTGCTTTACCTTTCAGTGTTCGTCGAATTGTTCCACACATATACTGAAATCGGTGAAGTTTCTTCTTCACCTCGTTATCCTCATTAAAAGATAATTCACATCCGAGATAAGTAAAGCTGGAGACTTGTTCTATTGGCTGATTGTCTACCACTATTTTAACTCTGATAGGGTATTTCCCCTGCCATGCCATAACTTTCGTTTTATTAATTCGCTATCGGTAAACGGTCGCCCAGACTTGGCAAGTATTTCCACCACCCTTAAACTCGCACGTATATTTGATTCGTTACCTTAAAAACACTTTGTTGGTTCTTGACCGAAGATTTGAGTGAGTTGATTGTTTTTGTGGGAATCACCAACTAGGCACGCAAATTTTGCTTTATGTTCGGTATCATAGTGAAGTTGGACGTTATATTCTTTTTGAATAGCAAGGATTTTTTGGCAAATCTGTCTATGCTGTTAGATCGCGTTCACTCTTTTATGCATTTATATTTTGTTATTTTATGATATGGTCTTTCGATATGACTTTTATATGACGGACACGGGCCGCAAATAGAGAGATCACGGGCCGCATGCGGCCCGCGGGCTGCGCTTTGCCGACCGCTGAACTAGATGATGAAATCGTTGGATTACTGGAGATCGCGATTCCGCAATGAACTGACCTCTTGATACTGCAGTACTCAAATGCAAGACACCGCTAGAAATACTTTCCGAAGAACTATTTAACGGTATCATGCTAGTCAAGGGTATGTTATAACCTAATTTCTGTTTGAAAATAATGGTCCAAGCTGAATAACAACGGAATTTCTGCTTGAAAATATTGCGTCTTGCGACTGACTACAGCATTGTCATTAATGAATGTTGTTGTAGCGGAATCGCTATCTCCAATAGACCCATCAAGAGGAAAGTATTTCTAGCGGTATCTTGCGTTTGACTACCGCAACATTATGACTAGTCCTTACGGATTCGTGGCATCCCTATGTATCGTCCTCTTACCTCTAGTTATATTGCTGAAGGAAATTGTCCACTAAATACTAGATTATTCTCCAGGGGAAAACTTCTGACATTTTTATACGAAATTAGTTCAGCTAATCATTTAGCAATTTTCTTCAATTCTGCTGGAATGGAAAAATTTTCAGCAATTTTTGGTATTACTGAAAAATGAAAATAAAATGTTCCTCTAAATTATTAATCTTTGTTATCACCACCAATATATTTGAAATTTAAAAGAGCAACCCCTTTCTGGCAGTCTTGATCCACTCTCAATTTAAAAAAAAAAAATCCACGTAGTTTCCATATCAATATTTAGTGTGTCGATGTTTATTTCCAGAAATCTGAATGCGTAAATTAATTTCGTTGGTGAAAATGTCGGGTTTCCTGTGTGGTCCAATATCCATTTTGTTTTTAATGTTATTACATAATGATTAAGCTGCCTTCAACACTTCTTAGTACACCGGCTTTTACAAACAATTTGATTTTGGAAATTACCTCGCAACACAATCTAAAACTGATGTAGTAAAGCAGGTAAAAGACATTGAAAGAGGAGGCGGGTTGAGAGTGCTGGGAGTACATACTCTGAAGTGTCAAACGTCATCGGATACCTGCTAATCATATAGGATCTCTTTTGCTTGCTCGCCGAAGTGCAGCAACCCGACGCGGCACTGACTCAGTCGTCGGAAGTTTCCTGAAGAAATATTCACCCATGCCTTTTTCCACAATGTGTTCGATTTGATTCATGTCTGGCAATCTTGGTGGCCAAATCATTCGCTGGAACTGCCCAGAATGTTCCTCGAACCTATCCTGAACGATTTTGGCCCGCTGACATGGCGTCCTGGAAAAGTCCATCGTTGTTTGGGTACATGAAGGCAATGAATGGCTGCAAATGGTCTCCAAGCAGCTGAACATAATCATTTCTAATCATCGGGTGGTTAAATTTGACTAGAAACCCCAGTTCATGTCGTGTAGACGCTTTCCATACCAGGTTGGTACCACCACCAGCTTGCAAAGTGCAGTGACAACTGGTGTCATGGTCTCATGGGGTCTGTGCCACACTCTAACCCTACCATCAGTTACCAACTGGAATCTTTTTTTCATTCATCCAGGAGCAGCGCTGTAGCCGGTGGTGTTTTGTTAGCGTCGGTCTTCATCTGCCATATCCCATCAAACCAAATTTCGCTTCACTGTCCGTACGGAACGTCTGTCGTTCGTCCCACATTTTCTGTTCTTCGATGTAGTGTGTCATTCTACTCTGAAACGTCGAAGCAGATGTCAAAGGTCTCTATCATTATGTAGATGTAGGCCACTACGTTGTCCATCGCGGGAGGTAATACCGGAAATTTATATTCACGGCACACTATTGATACCGTGGATCGAGGAACGTCGAATCACGTACAATTTTCCAAATGAAATGCCCAGTGCGTACATCGCCAACTACCATTCCGCTTTGAACGTGTGTTGATTAAAGTCTTGCGGCTATAACCTTTTCCCACAACTCGTGAGCATACAGATGAAAACGCTAACACTAGGGGCCCATTGGTAAGTTCCATCCACGGTGCAGCCACAATCTAGCTATCTGCATCTTCCTTTCGCATCACTTTTGGCACTTTAAGGCACATATTCACTGAAAAGCCTGGATGATTATTGGTAGAAGAATTAAGAGTAGCGCATAAGAAGTAAGAAATTATCGTCGGCACAAACCAGCATTTGATTTTCAGCGACAGGAAATGGAAAAATTCTTTTGTCGAAAAGCGATTGCGGGACTAGAAAAAAAATGGAGAGAACAGCTAAACGGTTTTCTTGAAACATTAAAAAAATTTAAGAAAAAATTCAGGACATGCGAAGTAGGTTCATAGAGAAATTGCGTCAGACACGTGCTAGACAGTAATTAAAATACCAGAAACTTGCATGTTATGACTTAGCAGTATCCATCTACTATTGTAATTCTCTGGATTTGTTTTTAGAGAGAGGATCTGAGAAAACTAAACTATTAGTTAATCCCTTTCTTGAATTTTTGTATACTGCTTGAGAGTATTGACGCATATCGGTCAACAAAATAATTTTGGTCAAGTCATTGGGAATAAAATTTCCGTAGATTCACTGTTTCTTGATGCTGTTAATGACATCTGCCCATTAGGAAATAAAAATGTTCGACAGCCAGAGACATGTTATTCCGGTTCTATTGTTGCAGGAGCAGCTTCTCTACAATGTGATAAATGAGGTGGAGGACCTACCCAGCAGACTGGTGAATGGTTTCCGCAACAGATTACACAACTACCTGAACTCCAACGATCAGGAAATCCACTGCTTCCTCAAACACATCCATGAGGAGTTCGAAACAGAATTGCCGCTGCAAATGTCAGTCGCTCTGGAACTGTGGTGAAAACTCTAAACTTCTAAAAATTTACTTAGTTTACTTCCACTCACGAAAGTATCGCTTTATGTAAGATAAAATGGTACTGAAACGGTAATGCTTCAAGCTTAAATTTTTCTTATTATTGTAACATTATATTGTTTTCTTCTTTACGAAGTGTTAATTGTTGCTGCTCTAACGATTTTTATCGTCTTTTATGGTGTCGCGAAAACTGCGGCCAGTGAAATTTGCGGCCAGTATTCGGTCTCAACAATGCTGTAGCGGTTTAAGTCTTTGAAATCGGTGTTTATTATTGAATAGGCTCAAATTGGTAGTGTTGACAGCCGCTCCGCCGGTGCTCTGAGGGGATTGCTACTGTGCTACGTTTGTAACGCTACAAATGTTTTATAGTTTATAATTGTTATTAAAATATAAGTTTTATTCTGCCTTAAAGGACGTAGAAAAGAAGTGTCATAGCGAGCCCTATACTTATAGAAACGTAGTAGACTTCATACAAAATCTCCCTTTACATTACCAGTGCAGGAAATATTCTACTATCGGCAGTTGTGGGTTAACTGTTTGCATTTATGACTTGAAAACCAATACAAACAAAATCTATACCTACCATGAAGGCATTGCGAAAAAAGGAGGGAATGAGGTTTCCTCTTTCTGTAATTACTTCACATCACATTTCACCCCCAAACTGTAGGGTTTTTTTGGGAGACAATGACATCGAGTTTAACAAGTGGTGGCCCAAGCACTTTAAAAAGTATGTGCTCCCAACTGAAGGTCGAAAACAAAAAACGTGATTTTCCGCACACACCGTCAGTCGTCTTGATGGCATGGTGGACGCAACTGATGGATATTGTACTGAGGGAATATCCAAATAATCCTGTCAGTCCACGTCATCCACATCAGTTTCCCCACACACGACCTCGGCCAGCCCGATCTGGTTAGTACTGCATTGGAGATTCCGAACAGTGTAGCAGATCAACAAAAAATTCAACTTTCAGTAACGATTGCGAAAAAATTCTAAGAAAAAATACTTAACTTGCGAAACAAGGTGATGTGATTTTTAATTCCAAACATTTGCGTGTCTATTTAAAAAAAATAGAAACAAGTTTGGTAGTTTCGGCCGTGTAATGTAAAATGTTGTCGCTGACTAGCTTCCGTTCTATTTGTTCACGTAAAAACTTCCAGGCCACGATTTAGTGAGATTGTGAGAACAGGTCGGGTCGTCTAAAGGGCCTTTAGAGTGATTACGAGTCGCAGGTAGGCGGTGACACAAAGGGAAACAGTGGCCGCAGATTTCACAGATTTCAGGTTGGCCGCAAATTTCACTGGCCGCAGTTTTCAGTGATTCTTTTATTGTACCTGACTAAAACTTTCTGGAAAGGGGATAGGGGATGAAATTTTGCCAAGGTCTTCACTGCACATGAACTTGATGCAGAAACTGTTATACCCTGGACACTCCGAACTAGCGACTCAAGGTCATTTTCAGCTGACTCCGCTCACTACCCCTCCCGTTAATACCTCTGAAGGTGGGGCCTGTGGTTTTGTAGGCCGCGCCATCTCAGCCGAATTGTAGGGATCAGCATTCCCAGGCGAGACCTCGCCACTACGTTGCCTAGTGCCTAGTGTACAGCAAGAGAGTAGTAGTACGCGCCTCTGCTGCAAATAGATGGCAACAACGCACAAGTATCCGAGACTTTGATGTTGCCGACAGGGCGACGGATAGAGCCGCATCATCACCATTACCACAGGCCACAACAGATGGCTCTCATCCCACGGCCCGTAGGGGAGCGTCCATAAACTACGTGGCTCCGTCTAGGGGGGGGGGGAGGGGTTGGTTGGGAGGCTACGCTGCGCTAGGTGGCGTCCATTAATTACGTGAGGTAAAATAGGGAGGGGGGGGCCGGCGAAATCTCACGAAATCGCACCAAAGGGGAGGGTGGGGTCAACGGAAATCTCACGTAAGGTTTCGAAATTCTTGTTGAACTGAAGAACTAACAAAAAAAAACAAAATCTACAAATGACGCGAAAGTCTATTTTAGGGAGGTATTTCGTCGACAAGTGGGGCTTTAACCGCCTTTGGAATGGTGAGACCTAAAAAAAGTCTCAAAAAGTTGCGAGGGCGATTTCTAGGAAGGGGATTTCACGGACCAGATCGCACCAGAGGGGTTGGGGGGGGGGGGCGGACCAGATCTCACGAAGTCTCCACAAGAGGGGGGGGGGTAATTTATGGATGCCCCCTATGTGTGGGGAGAGGGAGGGTACCGCGCCAGGCTTTCCAATCATATCATTTTTAACAATTAAAATGAGGTACAGAACACAACACCATGTGAATATTTATTTCCTTCATTTAATTATCTCCCTATGGAATTTACAGCAGTCTGACAAGAGAAAACTGAACAAAATGTCTTCTGGAATCGGAAGCTAAAAGAGCTACGTGCTACGTTGGGGAGGGAGGGGGTAGAGGCAAAATCCAGGAGACCAAAATGGAGCTACGTGGTTTATGGACGCTCTTTGTTGAGAGCTGG
Source organism: Vandiemenella viatica (assembly GCA_031002005.1). NCBI lineage: Eukaryota > Metazoa > Arthropoda > Insecta > Orthoptera > Morabidae > Vandiemenella > Vandiemenella viatica. The sequence continues at coordinate 281,750,601 of CM061920.1, forward strand.
CGCGGCCGGCCATATCACCTCGAGATGACTGGAGGCAGACCAGTGGTAATTTTCCCCTATGCATGTAGCGGTAGTGGCCGCGGAGTGGAGATAAAGCAGATCAACCTTGAGCCGCCTCTTTTAACTGAACAGACTACAGTTTACTTAATTCTTGTAGGAGATGCTGTAATTTCATTCAGAAAGGAGCATAAAATTTCATTCAGTCTTAAATTTAAGCAATCTAGATTTTCTTTTATATTATGTACTATGTATTTTACGTCAGGCCCACATACTGTATACGTAACAAGCTTCATTCATTCCTCTTAGGACGTAGAGATCTGCTTTCTTCCTGAAAACATTACCTCCAAATACAAACTATTTTTCCCCTCCGAGATTACTCTCTCGTTTCTTAACACAAAGCATTTATCACAAATGTTCAGTAACTTTTGCTCTAGAGTATTTGTAATAAAATAAATTTCAAAGTAGTAATCCAAAATTTTAAAATTACAATTTACAGAATGGAAAAATCTTCTACAGTGTTCCTGCTAAAACTACCGATAAGTAATTAGCTAAGAATGTTTTTATTATAAGTCTGATAAATTCTTAATTGTTTACTATTTCCTAAATTTAAAAAGAATATGGAAATGAAAGTACTTAAGAATTGTTGAGTCTGAAGCTAAGTCCATCTGTCCAGGTTGTCTGTGAGGAGTTTCCGACCATATCGAATGCAAGTAGCTGAGGGGCGTAACAGCAGTCCCTCCGTTGCCAGCGATGAACAGACGAATGGCTTGCGAACTGAGATGACCGGCCATGTGGACGAAGCGGCTGAAAACCGCTGCAGTCAACTTTCGGATAACCAAGTGGAATCTGCAGTCGAAGAGACTGCTTGCATCCGTCTGGAAGAAACAGAAGAATCAAGATGTACCTCTGAATCGAAGTACCTATCAAATCAGGAGGTATCGCAAGTTGCTGGGGCTTCGGACGGAGCGACAGCAGATAACGGCCCGAATCCTAATGACCAGCTAGTTGTGGAAACTCAACAGAATGTAACTGCTGTGATGACTGGAAGGGGAAAGCAATGTATAAGTGAAGTCCGTGAAGTAGGAACCAGTACAGTGTCGATAGAGGACTCTCATAAAATAAATGAGGTAAGAACCATTACCTGTAATGTATAAAATAAGAAACTACTGTGGGTTAGTAGGTTAGTAGGTTGATGTCTTCGCACCTCTTTTGAAGAAAATTGTCTTAATCATAATCAGGGATCGTCCACAAACTACTTGGCTCGGTCTAGATGGGAGGGCAGGAGTTGACTGGAAAGTTGCGCTGGGCTAAGTGGAGAGGTGGGGGATTCCAAGCCAAGCCTCACAGCTTTTCGTTCATATTATTTGTCGCAGTTGAAATAAGGTACAGACCACACAACAGCATGTGAATATTTGTCATTTAATTATCTCCGTATGTACTTTACGATAGTCTTACAAGAAAAAACGGTACCAAATGTCTTAAAGAATCAAGAGGGGGGAAAAGCAACTTGCCACGACGGGGGACAGGCGGGGGGGGGCGTATGTGGGGGAGGGGAGCGATTAAATTCAAAGTAACTCGAAATATGGAGCTTCGTACGTACTTTCCATCAATAACGGGCCAATAATATTTCGCATTACTTTGCTGTAAAAGCGGAATTAATTTTTTTCTCATTGTTAGTTATTTTTAACGCTTTTTTAACCTCATCTCGTAGGATTCAGGTATCAATAAGCCTACTGATTTTAGTTAAACTTCTCTTTGCAGGGAACTGTGAACTTAAAAATGTGTATGATGCCTTCAAAAAAAACCTTTAACTTTAATCAAACTTTACTCAAAAACTTGCATATTGAACATCAATCGACAGATGCCAAGTGAAGATCGGTCACCCAGGTACTAATTAGTTTACATGTTATAACTAGTATGAGATCCATATACTATTGATGTTTACAGTCTTAGCTCTGTAGAGCTCTTCAGATGATATCTTTTGAATAGAAAACCGAGAAAAATGGGTTTAGCTGCTACTCTTTCGGATAAATTTCGCTTAAATTTCAGTGTTACACAAGGCTGAACCTTTCAGAGTCTAATATACAGAATATTATACAAAGTGAAAAATATCAAAAGCTTTGAAAAAATTAAATTTTTCTAATCTACACGTATATAGAATGGTCATTCAGATCTATGGGCACACCTTTTACTATGTTGTAGTTTTACTGTAGCATCATACCGAAAGTTATAAAATATATTTTCATTAGGTGCAATACATCAGTCTGACCACTTCTATTTTGTTGGACAAGTATCTGGAAACGAAAATTAATGCCACCTCAGGGACCAAACTGCCTACAATAGCTCTATGATGGACCATGAAAATTTAGAGTTATAGGATCTAAATCTGCATTCTCTGCTCTGATCAGGCGAGGTATGGTACAAGGCTACATGTTCGGATTCCACGTTAAGTTGTAGTTACATATATGAAATGTGACCGCGTCGTAAGATATCAAAAATGTACGTTGCTTTATGTACGAGACGAAAATTTCTGCGCTTTCCCAATATGTGACGAAAAACTGAAACGTGCAAGTTTTTACTATGCTTCCTCGAAGAACAAATTAATAAGAGACGAACTTAATAACTTGAACGGGCGGTATCAAAAAGCTACAGAAAAGTAGAAAATCTATGAGTATTTGTTTTCATACAACATAATACCAAATTCAACTCAAAAACAGTATTCCATTAGCAAATTCACTTGTGTTAAATAATATTAATTCTATCTGAAATCTTTTTGTTTCTCTACAGTTTTTGTTTCTATCTATACCTTTTTTTGTTTCTCTATAGTTTTTTGTTTCTCTATAGTTTTTTTGTTTCTCTATACCGTTTTTTGTTTCTCTATACCGTTTTTTTTTCTCTATACCGTTTTTGTTTCTCTATACCGTTTTTGTTTCTCTCTATACCGTTTTTTTTTTCTCTATACCGTTTTTTTTTCTCTATACCGTTTTTGTTTCTCTCTATAGTTTGTTTCTCTCTACAGTTTGTTTCTCTACACCCTCCTTTTCTCACTGTTCTTCCGTGCGTCCTCTTTTTTTCCGTGCACCCTTTTTTTTTCTTCCGTGCGCCATTTTACGGCACCTCCTTTTCTACTCTATTTCGCATATAATGCTTTTTCTTGTATGATAACCGACATCTCTACTACCTTGTACCAAAATAACATGTGTATACAATTCAGAAAGATTGCTTGTCAATGTTTCAGGTGGACGATACCGAGTCTGACATGACACTTGAGCTGACGCACCTCCGTGTCATATTTGAGGCAGAATTGGATACTCACAAGTGGAAACTCTCCCGGGAGGTGAACTTGGTGCGCTCAGCACTTCACCTCGCCGAGGAGATAAACAGAGTTATACACGAGTTGCTCCGCATTGAGACGTTGCTCGTGGAACTGGACGGCAGACTACGGGAGCTGTCAGAACTGCTGTTTCCAGAGTTGAACAGTTCACCAACGCCACAACCAGTCGCCGAGGTACCAAAGCCCAAAGATAGTAAGATAACTATGTTTCTACGACGGCTGTTTGGCAAAAACGATTACGCCACGTAACAGCTTCGGAAAGAGATGATCTTGTGAACACGTCAGTCGTTGATGAGATTTAAGAATTACCATCTTCCGTCGTTAGTGTTTATATGAAGACAATAGTGTACTGATCACCTTTAATTAGTATAATTTTGAGTATTTTCGGTGCATTTTTTTTAGGAAAAAACTACTGTATGTCGATCAAGAGAAGCACTTAATTTTAATCCTTATGTTTTTCACATATTTTACTCAGATGCATGAAATAGTAATGTGTAGGTATTCCAGAGAGTTTCTTCTTGATGTTGGTTTGCGTATTTACAATTGTACTATTGACTAGCTTGTTTTCAAGCCACATTGAATGAATGAAACTACTGCAAATTTCAACTGTCTGTCTCGTTTTTGTCTAATTTGTAGTTAGTCATATCTTAAATAAACTATTTATTCCTGAAGTCGCAATTATGTAACACATGTTTTTGTATATAGTCTCCCTACTTTCCACTGTATTGATGTTATGTTCCTTTGTGTTGATTTTGAATGCAATATAAGCTCCAGACGTTCTGACGAGCGTTGTTCCGCCTTTAAACGATTCTTATACAGTTTCGTCACCATTTCGTGAGTTTCAAATAGTTTACTTGAATATTGTAACAAATTTAATAACAGTATTGTAATACTGTTATTGGTTGTATGTTTTTTTTTTAAAATTAGATTTCAATTTATTTCCTTATGTATTATTGATTTAATACTATTTATCATCATTTATTTTGTATCAAAACTATCAAAAAGAACTTTTGAACTTAATTTGATAACATTTATATCAAAATAAAATAAAATAAATAAAATATGAATTCAGTGTGATTCGTTACCAGGCTGGTAAAACAAAAAGAAAAACTTATGAAGTAAATGATCTTACATTGAGCTTGACTGAGTTTAAGTCCTGATATTTAGATCAGTTCGCGTGACAGTTATTCAAAACTTATTGCCATACAGCACCGTGGAAAACTAACCTTCGCAGAACTGAAGAACATCTCAACAATTTTCGTTGTTCAGAACCACGATGGAAGCTTGTCGTAGCACAATAAAATCCAAAATTTATCAGTGGATGACCAAATGTTAATCACGACCTGCTTTTTATGTTATGCGTTGACATAAACTTTTCTTTCGGCGTCCCGAACGCTTCTGTCAGAACTGTTTTGCCTGCAAAATTGTTTCGTCGATCTACATCTTACCCCCCCCTTTTTTTGAGCTCTCAGATTGTCGTTCAGGGATTTCGGGGCAGTATTTCAAATCAACTGGAATTGTACTATCACAGTAAGTTGTTCTTCGCTTGTACGCACTTCTGCTCCTCGTACCAACCAAATAATATTCCACACTGGAAAGGCAGGTAGTTGTTACCTGCTGATAACTTAGCAATTTCTCTTATCTGGTCCTAACCTGAAATTATATTTCAAATTTTAAAGACCTTACTATTCAACCTATCTTAACGCACAGAGTAATTCACACATATTGTTATATTCCAAAAGTATAGCAAATGTTAACAAATGAAAAATAAATATTTCCATACGATACTGATAACGACGTGAAAGGGCTGTTAAATAAGGCGCCACAAGTTTCGAAGTGAACATAAAAAAAAAATTGATTTTGAGGAGGAATACACTGCCAGACAAAAAAGTAAAGTACACAGAAGGCAAGGAGAAAACGAAATGAAACTTCACGGGTTCTGATGTGATTTCGGTTATTATAAAAATTATAGAGACCTTGGCAGTATGAGCCCACTTATCAGAATGACGTTGTATCCCCTCGGACTGGATGCATGCACTGATTCGATTGGGGGGGGAGGGGAATCAACCCTTGTATCCTCTCCTGAGTCCTCAGTTCTATCCCACCTCCCGCGATTTTTTTTTCTGTTTGTATTTTTTTTTAAATTGCTATTTGATTCCGCAGCATTACAAATTTGTTTTGAAACGAAGTCTCCAAATTATATATTTTTCTTTGAGAAATACACAAATGATGAATGATGTAAATCGTAGAAACATTTGAAACAAAAATTATGTGCACACTAAGAACGTTTTGTGGTGGACATCCTTCTCCAGAAAGTGAAATATTAATTTCATTTTTGTATTAAAGATTGTCTATGATTGTTAAATGATCTTTGTAAATAAATCTGTGACTTGTGTAAATGTAGATGCATCGATTTACTAATTATACAAAAAAATCTCACTCCTTCCCTTAATCAGTTACTTAAATAACTATATAATTTTACTGAAGACTATATAACGTTTAATCAAAATTAAAGAATAAAAGGAAGGTACATCAAATCGGTATGCTTCAAACTTTAATCGAAAATAACGTTGCCACAAACTGAACTATTGAGAGAAAATGAACTTATGCTCCAAAAAGAGATTAATTTTTTTTCGTATTAATGATGTATGGTTGCTGAATGTTCTTTGTAAAAAAAATCTGCAACTTGTGTAAATGTAGATGCAGCGGTTTTGTAATTATACAAAGAAATCTCGCTGCCTACCTTAATCGGTTATTTTAAAAACCGTATAATTTTAATGATAAACTATGCAAAGTTTAATAACAAACAAAATTAAAGCACACACTACATGGAGATTTTGAGAACAGTTTAAAGGGAGAAATATGTTTCCACGTAACTGAAACAAACCAAAAGTGCATGCAGGTCGGTAGTTTAATGAAGCCAAACACAAGAACCATAAAATGTTTAATAAAACGAGATGTCTTATTATGCAATGGAATCGCCTGGAATCCGCTTCAACAACATTCAACAATATTCTGCATTTCAAAGATAATGGATACGTGTCCATGATCACCGAGCCTCTGATATCTACCAGTTTCTGTCCGTGAAGTAACTCAACGAAAGCTGTTTTCATCACCATATCTTCATAAAAATATTCGGTAATTTTCTGTATTGTTCCCCAAAACGACCAATTCCCAGTCGGTTAACGCTCTGGCCTCGCATTCTGGAGGACACTGGTTAGAATCCCCGTCCGGGCATCCAGATTTGGGTTTTCTATGGTTTCGCCAAATCACCACCGGCAAATGCCGGGATGCTTCCTTTAAAAGGACTTTGACCGAATTCTTTCCCGTTACTTGCCCCCAGTCCTTGCTGGAGCCCCACTATTTAAAAATGTTCTACAGGCAACCACAGCCAGTCAACTGCTTGCTTCAATGTGGAAGAAGGGACTCTATTCTGTGTTATTGCTATATAATTGTGTCATAGCTTATTGATGAAGTGGAATGACGAGTTTTGATCAAGATATTCGAGTTTTTTGAAACGATTTGGATCGAGGTAAGTGACAATAGCTGATTATTTTTATTTTGTTATTTTCTTTAACAGGAGCAGTTTTTAAGTTAAATGCGTGCAATATATTGGTAACTAATCAGTTTTCTGACAAGTCTACTGATTTTGTGTAATGCAAGCACAGTGGCTTCCATCTTTATCTGCCACAGTTGCTCATAGCTTTTTGAGGATTTGACGAACAAAATTTGTACCGTAGAAGCAGCAAGGGACATGTATATTACTGTCCTAACCACACTTCAAGCAGTCACCATCCAGAAACTTTAAAGCGAAACTTTAATTTGTCTACTGAAAACAGAAAAATAATAGACGTCCACAGTTAGTTCAGTTGACTGTACGGTATCTGAATTTTTCATACAAGAAATTGTACAGATCATTCGGTAGGGAATTTCGTTTAGCTAACAGTATATATGCATTACAATAAGGTTACACGTTCCGTATCTAGTGTACAAATGCTTGAAGCTAAAAGCAACTGAAAACTGTAGGAAATTTCTAAACAGAATTGAAGTTAAATTTTTGTAAATAGTTGAATTGGTGTGATGAAATTGCGGTCATCTGGTGCATTTACCCTTGTGTTCGTGGTTCATATGACACACGTTCTATGATTCTCCACTTACACAGGACGCGGATTGGATACTGAGTCCAGAATTCAATTCTCTTTTTTTTTTTTTTTTTTTTTTCAGGCGAACGTTCTCCGTACTGTAATGAACATACGTAATCCTTCAGTTAAAAGGTTTTTAAAATGGCTAACAATAATTTCACTGTCTGGTTTGCATCGCTTTAAGTAGATAAAGAATTTTTGGGAAAGAAAAATTAATTCTTTTGATCAATCGCGTTTTCTTTTAAGATGGATGTAAGGTACGAAAATATTGCTATGTAAACAAATACAGATTGTACATAATTATCTTAAATATTAATTCAAACTTTCCTTTTCGGACCGTAAAAACGAAGAAATAATGCTCACAATGAATTCATACCTAATGAAAGCGCGTACAATGCTGACATTTTTGTCCTTTTATTACTATTCTGTAGTGGAAAACGGATATAATGTCATTTGATCAATTAAGTCCCATTAAAATTTTTCCGACGTATGTGTCCACAAACTTTATAACTCAGAATCTTTCACTGATTTAATTAGGTCGAGCGACACTAGCAGACAATTTTTAGATTTTTGTAGTAAATGTTTTGAAAAAACTACTGTACGTCTATACGTGAAATTGAACATAAATTAGTTCGCCCTAATAATTTAATCTCTAAATGTGTCACTAATCATTATTTTTGCAAAAAATTGTAATTATTTTTATTAGCATATATATGTAATGCCATAAGTGATAATGGTTCGTTTTGAAAATTATTTTCATTCAATTTATGAAAATAGTGGTTGTGTTCCGATTCCACCGACTACTAAATTTTGTATAATACGAAATTTCACTTGTACAAGAAAAAAAATTCCATTACAACTAGCTTTCGCAATTGATAAATCTCAAGATTTAACATTAAATAAAGCTGCTGTAGATATTGGAGAAAAAGAAACTTTTGTTGATTTAACATATGTTGGGTTATAGAGAGTAAAAACTTCAGAAAAACTAGAATTAAATAGATTTTATTATGACAGAATTAGTAATATTAAAAATTCAAGTATGTTAAAATGTAGAAAATAGGAAGAAACTTGAATAAGAAATTTTATATCTGATTAAGTGAAGTGGTGATAACAACAAGAAAGGACAACAGGATGGACATAGGCATATCACTTAGAGGGGAGCAACTAAATAGAGTTGAATGTTTTAAATATTTGGGAAGCTGTATTGAAGAAAATGGATGAAACAGGATGGAAATAAACGAAAGAGGAAGATGTGCAGATGGATTGTTTAAAAGTATTAGAAGCCTGGTATGGAGTAGGGATGTCCCACAAAAGAGTAAAGAGGCAATATATAAAACATATTTTGTGCCAATTTTAACATATGGAGCAGAAACATGGGTGATGAAGGAGAGAGACAAAGGGAGGGTACAATAGGTGGAAATGAAATTTCAGAGGAGTAGAGTGGGAGAAACAAGAAGAGACAGAATAAGGAATGAGAGAATCAGGGAGAGGATAAAGGAAGAACCGCTACAACAAAGAATTGAAAAATCTAGGCTACAGTGGTACGGGCATGTAAAGAGAATGGGAGAGGAGAGGCTACCAAGGAAGATGCTGGACATGGAGCTTGTAAAATAACTTTTTAATATAATATGTTATTTGAAATATAAGTTCTGATGACGAGAGCTCAGTTCACAATCACCACTTATTTTCTTTATGCTTTGACCATGTTTGAAAGCTATCGGAACTTCATAAAACAAAGGAAATTATTCAGGGGTAAATTTTAAGAACGGTCGCCTGGTTTGGTGGGGAAGGAAATGATTTATCAAAGTTACTTACTGCTCAACACACTCCAAGTATATCAACACAAGAACACTTTTTATTGCACAGCTATAAGTAGTTACATTCCGACCACCGAACCATATTTATTATTTTCTTGTACTGAATAGTATACAAGGAACACCCTGAATAATAATTGCCGAAGATTTGCAAGTTCTTAGCGAGTGAGAATTTTCTCTCAATCAACACAAATGAAACAACAAGATCTTTCTTTTTCTACATTAGTGAACGACCTACGTAACTAACAGTCTTTAAGAGTACATAAGGTTCATTAGTCACTTAACCGACGCGGTAGACTTTCTCAACAAACGGTGTCGCTTTTCTGTTAGGCACAATCTTTTCTTCCCGCGCACTTATTTACTGTAACAGTTCGTGCACCATAACACATACGAATGTCATTAAATGTACATGAATGTCACGGGTACTTTACCGACGCGGTAGCTCTTCAAAAGGCTTTGCTCTCAACCGGCGGACACTTTTCAGATCGGTACGATCATTTCTTCCCGCACACACATTTGCGGTAACAACTCGCGCGCTATAACACATACACTCTGCTACTGATACTCCTACTAGATCGTTGAAGTCGATAATCGACTTACACTCGCTAATCGATCTTTGCATCAAAATTGATAGGTGCGTTAAACTATCGTAATGTGACAACCCCTTCCAGGTCGATGGTTAAAATGTGAAGCCATAGGTAAGCATTTCAACCAAACGACCTTTAAAATGGGCGAGGTTGGTAAGCATCTAGCTTAAGTCATAACACATTTTACACATAGTGGTTGGTGGTCGGTGCTAATCTAATACTTACAAAAATATACACATAAAATTCGAAAACACATTAAAATCATAAGGTTCAAATCAATAATTGACATAGGTTATAATGTTAATAGTCATGCTGAAAATTTGTGTTGCCTTTATGCAAGTGACCTGGTATATTACCACATAAGATACCTGTCTTTATATCACGCAGCACTTCTTTATGCACAAACACTGGAGCACAATCACTTCACTCTTTATAACCTCGGTTTGAGTGTATTAACCCTTTGACTGCTGACGGCTGATCGTGTACCTGCCGCGCTGTGGCCTGCTACCTGCGCTAAGTGATTATCCCTGGGGATGGAGCCGTCCGAGCGGCTCCACCCGCCCTGTGCTGAATGTTTCTGGCGAAGCACTGTGACCTCTCACGACTGATACAGAATAAATGCTCTCACTACATAGTTTCTCTGCAAATAAATTACTACAGAATAAAACTGAATCATTAGCCCTATTTTTCATAACTAATAATTATTTCTTGCTTGCATTTTTCTCTCGATTTTTGCAGCTTTTGTCGAAAGCGTGGTGATTCTTAAATTTACGTCAATAGTTTACAGTTCTTTATTGGCAGTTTCTGTAGGTCCCTTACTGTATTAGAGTGTTATTGTTGATTCGAAAAAAATGCTAGAAATATTCTATTCCACACTTACATACCACGTTCAGACCACGACTGTAAAATTAGAGATATTCGAACTCATACAGAGAGTTAAAGCCATCCGATTTTTCCTCGCGCTATTCACGAATACCATAGAAAGAGACCTTAAAATGATAATTGTTCAAGCAGCCTCCCCCACACACCGAAATTTGGTTTCCGGAATATCTTTGTAGATGTAGACACCCAAAATATCTCGATGTTGACTGAATGTTTGCTGCGCTTTGTAATTACCCGATTATACGTAATTTTGTTTCTTTGATGAAATTTGTTCCACATAAGTACTCAACAGATTTTTCATTTCTAAGCTATGAAGTGTCTGTCCATTAATTACGTGATGTGAAATAGAGGGGGGAGGGGCGGGTTGCGGCGAAATCGCACGAAACCTCACCAGAGTAACAAAAAGCGGTATCTGGACATAAGTTCACTAAAAATTGGAGTATTTAGAAGGACATCTCTGGTCCAATATTCCCTAATTTTCAATTTTTTTCACGCTGGCATCAGAAGACAAATAGCTCTGAAACAATACATTTCATCATATCCAGTATCTTTCCACTTTGATATTCGAGAAAGCTCTGATTCTGGAGTATTCTTCATAGTGGTTATACAAAACCGATTCTTTTCATCAGCTATATATTTCGTCAGTTCTTCTGTAAGAAATAACATGAAAACTGACAGAATACTTGACACATTCCCTATTTGACACGCATTTCCCAATAATGTAACATCAAATGCGTGACTAACTGGACGAAAGTGATTTTCTAGTTAGATTTATCGCCAAGACGTAATTTCTTCGTAGCCGTTTCACTATCACTTTCTGATTCTTCAGAACAATTAACTTGTTGAAACATGAGACTGCATTGTCACCCCTCCTGACGAGTATGTTTTAGGAATACAGCTTTCCGATTTTGTGGAAAAGCTATCACTTCCATCAAAATGAAGTAGTTCATCCTCAGTGTCGCTCATCGTAAGAATCTCCATGATTTATTCCTCAATGCACCAACGACGTCTTTCAATTTTCTTTATAAAATACAGGACACAAAGAATACTGATTTAATTTTCGTTGGACAGTGAACTGTAGAGCGAAGCCTAGGCTCCCAGCAGACAAACATTCGTACAATAAGCTAGCGACCAAAACTGCGAAAGGCTATTGAGAAATGGGGCGAGAAGTCCGCTTTACGACTCAGGTAGCGGCGCGTCTATATTCGTCATCAGCACACAGGTAGCGGCAGGCGGGTGTGGCTTATCTCGTCATCAGCACTCAAGGGAAATCCGACGGCTGCGGCTATACCCGTCATCAGCACTCGGGGCCCGCAAGCAGCATGCGTGTATGGATGTCAACAGCAGTCAAAGGGTTAAACAGATTGACACATTACCCGAGCCCCTTACAAAATTTGGGTGAAGCCCGGTGGTTGTAAGGTCACTACTCTCTTGGGTCCTTCTAAAGTGAAAGTGACAATCTCCTATAGTGGCACCATTACTTAAGTACAAAAAAATAACCTACAATGACAACCTCTTCACAATGACTATGTACAAAAAAAACACATATAAGGCATATGACAAGGATTTGCTGGGTGTTCAGGACAAACTTTGCCCCTAAGCACTCCAACATTTCTATTCTTCTTACTTCTTTCATCTTAAGGGTATTTCTCGCTTCGCCAAACAACATTATTCGCCTCTTCTTCCTGCGTCTCTTCCACTTTTCCTTTATTCCTCTTGCTCCTCTTATTTCCACATATTCTACCTCACTGTGTGGGCAATCAAGTTGATAAAATTTCGCCAAACATCTGGGGGAGAAATCTTGCTGAATCTCTTCCACGGAGAAATAAGATTCATCGTGCATCGATTCTGATTTGCCATTGAATTGTCTTCCTTGAAAGGTTATAACTTTCTCTTCAGGGAAGTATCCATACATGTTGACAATCCTTGGGGCCGGTTCATGAAACATGAGCTCCCAAGGGGTTATTCCCCTTGAGCTGTGGGGAATAATATTCCTAACGTATTCAAACTTCTGAGCATGATAAGCCCAGCTTTCGTGACTTTGCTGGCAATACCTTCTAAACCATTCACTGAATTCCGCCATCACTCTCTCTTCTCTTGTTTTAATACCATTATCTCCTCCTTCGTTGATAACCCTATTGCCTTTGCTTTCGTGATAACCCCTTCCAGTTCAACCTCAGGTGATTCCTCGTCCACTAAGTTTGAACCATGTGAGCTGAGGATACCATGGATCGATTCATCTTCTGCATCTAGCTTGACTCGCTCAACTGGTTCTTTTGTTTCCTTTCCACCCGAAGCACATGGTTGTAGGAACTGCTTCATCCCTTCTCTCAAAGTTGAAAATCCTTCATCTAAGGCTTTAGTGATGCTGTAGTGGAGGGCTTTCCCCTTCTCATCTATCTCAGCTCTGATTGTTTCCTGTGCTCTTTTAATCTCTTCCGAAATTTCTACCTTCACATTTTCTTGAAGGACATTTAGGTGATACCTCATGTTTTCTTCATTCTTCACTTGTGTGACTTTTATTTGATTGAAATTTTCTTCATTCTTCACTTGTGTGACTTTTATTTGATTGAAATTTTCTTCATTCTTCTGGTTTATCAGACTGATTTGATTGAAGATGTCTTTTTGTTGGTTGATTAGCATCATCAACATCTCCCCAACAGGGACTTCCCTATCCTGCTCTCCAGTCACTTCAACTAAAGTCTCGTCGGTATTCATGATTAGAGGTTATACTATGATACACTGCTATGATAACAAAAGGTTACAATAGGGCCACTAACTTGCCTACCCCACGCATACACCAAACAAAAAAATCTACTAGGATTCACACAACCTAGTCCACAAAGAATCTCTTCGACTTGCGAACCAAAACCGTAATATCGAGAAAACAAACCACAAACAGAACACAGTACAACGCTGTTGTCAAAGGAAAACTTCAACATCAAAATGGTATCGACAGAACAAACCGGTGAGAATTACTGCTGCCAGCTGCTCCTCTCCGCTATAGCTGAAAAATACATACAACTTAAAACAATGAATTGAGCCGCTTAAAATTATCAGCTCCGGGTGTATACTGCCTCAGAGTTTACAGCTGCAGGAAGATTCCGACTGACAAGCTGTAAATTGCATGCATTGAAAATATTCTGTTTCAAAAAAAATTCCGACTGGTATAATTTATTTGTTGGTTGAAAATAGTGATAAGTGATTTTAAAAAAAAAAATTCTTTTCAAAAAACTCTGACTGGCTACTAGGAAAAGGAATCAAATTTAAACTAAAAAAAAATTCTCCCGAGAGAAAATTACTTTTATTGTATTACTATTGAAGCTCGGGTTAGTGTCAATCAGTTATCCCGAAAATTTTATTTATTACCACTGAGTTTACTGGTTTCCACGTGTCTTATTTTAGTCAAGATGAATTAGTTTTTTTTTTTTTTTTTTTTTCGGTTTACTTTTTTTTTTTTAATTTAATTTGCCTGTTCGATGTCTTCTTTTCATCTTCTGCTGCTCCCGCGTTGATTTTCCGCAGCCTCCGTCACGGTGTTCGTTGTAGTATTCCTCTGGTAGAAAAGCTGCATTCACTTGTTGCTGCGTCGTTGGAAATACACCACCTCGTATCTCTGGAGTTACTCCGTCGTTGCGTCTCTGGAACTCCACCGCCTTGTATCGCTGAAGCTACCTCGTTACTGCGTCGCTGGAACTCCACCGCCTTGTAACCATGGAGGAAGGAATAATATGGAGACGACGCAAGAGACCTTTACCACGCATGGGAGTGAAGCAGGCCGGCGGAGGAGTGGGGGGGGCATGGCCGGAGTGGTGGGGGCTTGACCGCTTCCCAACAAACACGGGGAATATGTACAAACACCTCAAGGGGACTCTAGGATAAACGTGACATCGCAATCTGGTGATGGATTATTATGTAACTCTATGAGACAAATAAAAAATGAAGAATAAAATTTTTTGATATCCTGCTTAGTTTTCGAGATATTTTGTCTCAAATGTGAAATGGTTTTGGTTGAAATTCAGAAGAAAACATTATTCAAAGTCAAATTTTATGATGAATTTTTATTTAAAAAGACGAGACAAATAAAAAATAAAGAGTAAACTTTTTCGATATTTCACCTAGTTCTCGAGATATACTGTCTCAAAAGTGAGGTGTCTTGAGTTGAAATGCAGAAGTAAAATTTCGCAAAAGTCAAATTTAATGATGGATTCTTATGTAACACGACGAAAAAACTCGATAATAAGGAATAAATGTTTTCGATATCTTGCTTAGTTTGGGGGATATACAACATCCAAATTGAGGGGTTTAGGTTTGGATGCAGGCTGGACCAAAAATTAATTCTGTCAAAGCCACAATGATTACATGGTTGACATGCAGAATGGATATTTCAGTTTTATTACTACCACTTGTGGTTAGTCTGAAATGTGTCCTAGACCAGAAAAAAAGTAAGAGGACCCACTCTGGGGATGAGCAACCCAGACATTTTGTAGGCTGGTACCAGAAATAAAATGTTTATTCAGTCACCTTAATGAACATTCTCTTGATCAAGATGTGTTGTCTAATTTCACAGCCCTACTTATTAGGACAATTGTAAAAAAATTATCTCTCAGTTAGATTTAGATGGGGGGGGGGGGGGAGAATGTTGTACACAAAAAAAGAGACTAAATTAGATACACATTCCCCAAATTGATTTTGTTCAAAGGCCAATAACTTCTTTATTTATGAAGCCCATTTTTATTTCTGCATGAACCTGTTTCGACATAAATAGATGAGAAAGTTTTCAAAATCGGTAAAAATAGGTATAGACGTATTTACAAACAGAAACAAGTCTTATATGAAGCTTTAAAAATAACCTAAGTCAATGGCCTGAAATAGCTATTTAAAAAATTAATAAAACTCACACCTTCTCACATAACAGTTAATTTCATCATCCATTGTCAGTATAATCAGCAACGTGACGAAAGAAATCGTAATAGTAAATTCACTGAATCGCGAAGTAAAACACGCCCCTTTATATCTCATTTTAAACACTCGTTAAAAAATAATGCTAGTCTATTATGTGCAAAATAGCAAGTTTGCTGATTTTCTACACTACACCAAGAAAAATTTGAGAACAAAGTCATCCCATTGAGAACTATGACTAAATATTTATAGACGTGCTGCAAAGTTTGCGGTGTCTACCACTCACTTCAACAACGATTATTACAATTCAACTTACTTATGAAATGATATTCCAGGTTCTTTCCTGTCTGGCCTATTTGTGCAACCGTACGCAACACAAGCTGGCATTTTTAAACACTTATACACAATACTAAATGAAATAATCACTGCATCTACCACAATATGAACACCTTAATTGTTGGGAAGCGCCATACGGTCGCTGCCGGTGCTGCCACCATGCGGGAGAGTTTAGTGCTTGCTTCACCGATTTAACGTCACTTCTCCTCCACATAATTCCTTCCTCCATGCTTGTAACCGTGAAGCTACCTCTGACTTCCGCTTCCACTATTATCTTTCACGCGCCGTTCTTGCTCGAACCACACTCCATTGTTTACTACACTGTTTAATTGTCGTTCACTTCCCACTCGCTTGCTTGTAAATTTAGACGACTTTAACGTTCTGTTTATTCGCCTATCACTATTACAAGTCCTGACACGGTCGCCATGTAAAATAACTTATTAATATAATATGTTATTTGAAATATAAGTTCTGATGACGAGAGCTCAGTTCACAATCACCACTTATTTTCTTTATGCTTTGACCATGTTTGAAAGCTATCGGAACTTCATAAAACAAAGGAAATTATTCAGGGGTAAATTTTAAGAACGGTCGCCTGGTTTGGTGGGGAAGGAAATGATTTATCAAAGTTACTTACTGCTCAACACACTCCAAGTATATCAACACAAGAACACTTTTTATTGCACAGCTATAAGTAGTTACATTCCGACCACAGAACCATATTTATTATTTTCTTGTACTGAATAGTATACAAGGAACACCCTGAATAATAATTGCCGAAGATTTGCAAGTTCTTAGCGAGTGAGAATTTTCTTTCAGTCAACACAAATGAAACAACAAGATATTTCTTTTTCTACATTAGTGAACGACCTACGTAACTAACAGTCTTTAAGAGTACATAAGGTTCATTAGTCACTTAACCGACGCGGTAGACTTTCTCAACAAGCGGTGACGCTTTTCTGTTAGGCACAATCTTTTCTTCCCGCGCACTCATTTACTGTAACAGTTCGTGCACCATAACACATACGACTGTCATTAAATGTACATGAATGTCACTGGGTACTTTACCGACGCGGTAGCTCTTCAAAAGGCTTTGCTCTCAACCGGCGGACACTTTTCAGATCGGTACGATCATTTCTTCCCGCACACACATTTGCGGTAACAACTCGCGCGCTATAACACATACACTCTGCTACTGGATCGTTGAAGTCGATAATCGACCTTACACTCGCTACTCGATCTTTGCATCAAAATTGATAGGTGCGTTAACTATCGTAATGTGACAAGCTGAAAGGGAAGAGGCCTAGAGGAAGACCGAGGGACAGATGGATTAAAGGTGTTAAGAAATGTGTGGAGGAAAGAGGAGGAAATTGGTTGTCAGTGGAAGAAGAGAGATGGTAGTTAGAAAGGAAGCGCTGGCGAGGCTTTTGTTCCCAGCAGACCCGGCCAGTGGCTGGAAGCTGTCCTAGATGATGATGATATCTGATTTAAAAAAATTAAATAAATTAATATTTTAAATATTTAAAGATTGTGTCTTATTATAAACGTGCCTATTTTTTTTTCAGCAAACAAAAATCACGGATTTTCATGATAGTAATTTCTTTAATTGTATATAATATTTTTTATAACAAAACTTCACGAGCCACCACAAAGCTGAACTTTAAGCTAGTTTTAAAAGAAGCTGATCGCTATGTAATTTCGTTAAAATCTGCTGTTTGATACACGAACTATAATATTTATGAATGTTTCACCTTCAATCAAACAACAACTCTCGGTTTGCGGTAGATTTCAGTGAAATTCAAGACTATCATATTTATTTTAATGTCAACTGAGAGGCGAATGGATAGCTTTCAGGAGATTCACTACAGATGGTTCTGATCGATAACGTCATAAACTACAAATCGGGAACAAATAAACACACAACACGAAACGTCGTAACACCCGAACATTGAGTAACTATGATTTAAATATCACTTTTGAAAATAAAACTCCGTTTACAAACAACTATTTTTGTGAATGATATATATTATCACCCAGACCCGTTCGTCCTTGTTGTGTTGGGCATCGTCAGTGTCTGTAAATGAGTATTTTACAACTGTATTATTATAATTACTATATCTGATATATATTTTTGTACATCTGTAGACATATTCAAACTCATTGTATGGTAACGCTAATAAGCCGGTCTGGAACAGCACTGGATACACTTTTGTAGCTCTGCTGGAGATTCTTAAACTGAATAACTCTACTTGTCATGAATCGTAAAAAAAAATCATTTCCGCTTTAAGAACAACTGCTCTCGAGGTTTTCCCGTTTTCCTCTGGTGTAAGCCAAAAGTAAAAAATATTTCTGAGGTAGTACTTGAGACAGTAGACTGTCGACAGTAAATGCAGGTACCTATATATTTATAATTCTATACTATTTATACGCAATAAGTTTTCGTTCGCATTTGCGATATTTTACACTGAAATTCTCTGCCATTATATTATCACCCTAATACCAGATATTAATTAATTAACGGAACAGTGAGACGAAGTTTAAGGATTTAAACTTCCTGATTGAAATATAACTTCATGTTTTGTAATAGATTTTTTTTTTTTTTACCTCCCAGAATTGTTGTTTTTGTCAATGTATCGCTTTGGACAGATTTATGAGTATAGATTGAGTTATAATAGAATATAATAATATATGAACTTTTGTTCACAAGTTAGCATTTCTAAATTCTTATAATTTTTTTATTTTTCTACTTAATTTTTGAAATATGCATATTCATACACTCTTCAGCCATAACATTATGACCACCTACTTACTAGCATATTAGTCCACCTTTCGAACTCAATACAGATACGATTCGGAGTAGCATGGATGCTACAAGTCCTTGCTAGCCTTTCAGAGGTATCTGACATCAGATTTCTACGCACATGCCATGAAATTCCGTTAAATTATGAGCCAGCGGTTTTTGGGTGGGCGGGAATCCGGGAACGAGCATCTCGTAAACCGAGAGGCTGGTTGGCTGTTCGCGTGCTACTGTAGTGAGCGTCTATGAAAAGTGTTTGAAGGAAGGTGAAACCACGAGTAGGCGACAATGTGGTGGACACCCACGCCACATCACAGAACGTGGAGGTCGGAGGCTTTCCCGCGCTGTAAAGCAAAATAGGGGGTGATCTGTGGCATAATCGCGATTCTTGTGATCTGAAACACTTCTGGAAGCAATAGAATTGTACTCTTCTTCCTTCAAACACTTTTTGTTTGTAGACACTTTCCATAGATGTTCACTACAGTAGCACGAGAACAGCAGACCAGTCTCTCCGTTTCCGAGATGCTCGTTCCCAGTCGCCGCGCCCACAAACCGATGAACCGTAATTAAAGGGAATTTCGTAACCTGTGCGTAGAAATCTGGTGCCATATACCTCAGGAAGCCTACCAAGGACTTGTAGAATCCATGCTACCCCGGATTCCTGCTGTATTGTGTTCGAAAGTTGGACCAATATGCTAGTAAGTAGGTGGTCATAATGTTTTGGCTGATCAGTGTATATTCACGCAATTCCACAGCAAATTCCGAAATAATGTGAACAACAGAGCTTCTAAAAGTTTAACACCAGCAATATGGCTAGTCGCTGGGGTTTGCTGGAGTGGTTAATGTTAGTGAAATGATGGAGGTGGAAAGGAGATTTCCAAAATTCTACAATCACTGGAGAGGATATGAAAGGATTTAACAGGAATGTGAAGGTGTTATATAAAATCTTTATCATATCTTTGCTTAAGTATGGTGACGCAGTATGGGATCCACATTAGTAATTGGATGAGATGCAAAAGACGACAGCTAATTTGGTTGGGAAAATTAATAACTGCTGTAGTAAAGAAGCTGGGTTGGGGGTCATTAGAAGATAGGAGATGGTTTAAGACAGTGCTGGGAGTGTGGGGTATGTTAGGTAAAATATTATTGGAGCAATTGCTCCATCACAATTAATAATAGAATTTAAAAAATTAATAGCAATATATTTCATAATAAGAGCAAATTTCCGTGACATTTTATATAAGCAGGTTACGCCAATTTTTCTACTCGTTAAATTTGAAATATTATGAGGATTGTAGTGTCGTAGTTTAACAGTGTCGTTGAAGTATTGTTATCTTACAGTTTGGTTTGTAAATAATATGTTTTCCTTCAATCTAGTGCTAAAATGAAGGGTATATAATAACTGAGTAATAAGTTATCAGATTATAAGAGTTTATACTCCTCGCAGTTATCGTGTTATGCAGATGTAATTACTTTTTGCGGTTTTCGATGCTTCTTTTCCTTTTACTACCGTCCTTTCAATCACCACCTGTGATCCTCTGCTGTGCTTCTTCTGCTCTCTGAATATGCTGCAAAACGATAATTATATTCCATTTGCTGCTTGAAGGCAACGCTCTGGCCTCACTTTGGGAGGGGGTGGGTTTGAATTCCTATCCGACCATCTAGATTTGGGTTTTCCATTGTATCCCCAAATCATTCCAGGTGAATGCGGGCCATGGCCGAAATCCTTTCCATTCCTTGTACCAAGTTGTTCTCTGCTTTTAAATCAAATAATAATAGTAAAATTGGAGACAAACTTGATTGATTGTTTTGTTTTTCAACAGAGTGTGTATGTAACTCCAGATAAAGTATGAATGAATTTCCAAAGCTACCTTGTTTTGCATAAGGACGAAGTTTCTGTCAGCGTTGAGAATTTATGAAATGCTCTCGGGTACCTATCCGAGTTAAGGAAGTGATGTGATCGCCGAAATATCTTGTGACAACACTTCCTTAACTCGGCTAGTTACCCGAGAGCATTTCATAAATAACTGTTTTTGCTTAGACATCGCGTTTATCCACAAATGCATATTTCCACTTCTGACTCAGCCCATAGTAAAATTTTAACAACAGTTGCTGAGTCAATCAAATTTTTTCTATGTCTACAAACTACGAAAGGAATATAATCAGTCTTTTGTGGCAGTTGCAGCGAGCAGAAGAAACCGTGAAGAATACACCATGTGAGGACTGAAACGAGATTAATAACTCAAAAAGTAATTACATCTGCTAGTGTAATTTATTTGTTTTAGATAGTTTTTTCGTGTTTTTACTGGCGAGATGTGTAGAAATTACATTCAAGGGAAAAATGCGTTTCTTTTTGTCTTATAGATTATCTTCAGAAGGTGATTTTTCCTGACAAATCCCTTTTCTCCCTTCATGCGTTACCAAAATCGATAAATGAAGTACTGTTTTTAGTGTGTTAGTTCTCCGCTTCTGATAAATTGTTAATTTGAAATTTCACAATTTATTATTTGTTTATAATTAGAAGATTTATTCCTAGAGATTTTTCATTTAATGCGTCTGTACGGCATGGGTAACATGATGTCTTCTTCATGGTTAATCGACTCAATATTTCAATTTGTAGCCCTACGTATTTAAATCACTGCACTAAACCCGCCCAAAAAAATTAGAAATATACAACAGCTTCTGCAGTAACATGTACACACTTTATCCGAAGTACGGAATTTCCACATGAGCTCACTAGATAGTGTAATAATTGTTGGATTCATCTTAGCTCTTTATGTCATTGATCCTGAACTATCTGACGATGATCATAGCACTTTAGGATTAAGGTAATCCTCAGTGATATCACATTTGTAAAAACTGTTTACTAATCACTACTTATAAATTTTCCTATTGCTCAGTTATCTTAATTGCTGTCTATCAACACATAAGTTTATTTAATTTGATTGCTATGGAGCGCACTACTCATCCTAACGCCTAATTTTTCCCTCTATAAATTTCAACTTTAAATTCTTTCAGCGTTTTGTAAGTTATTCATCATTTCTCTTGGTAGCTTTTTCTAATCCCCGACGCCTTTGCCTACCAAAGAAAATCTTCCAACACCCTTGTGCCTGAAATGGAGTGCCAGCTTGTGGTTATGATCATCTTTTTCCTTCCAAACACTACTCCTAATTTCCTGTTGCCTAAGAACTTCGGTTTTAATTAACAGCTGTAGTTGTTTATAATGAGATGAATATGTTTGTGCGTTCCATAATATGATTAATCACTTTTGATGATACCATTTTAATTAACTGACGGTTATAATAACTGATAAGTTTCTGATTGTATTTTTAATTGTTTATGTGAGACAAATATGAAATATCGTTTTCCAGGGCGAAACAGACTAAGGAGACAGATCAACTGCAGCGCACAGCATGATACATTCAATTAGGTAACACTGAAAATAAAATTTGAGATTGTGGCAGAGATTCTCAGTTTAACACTTACATTTGTGTCATTTTACAATCGAAACATTTCTGCTTCGTATGTAACTAATACACTCTGTGATGTTCCATATAACTGTGTCAACGAGGAAACGTTGACTGACAGTCTTCAAGGTAGGTTAGTGGCGAGTTGCGACAGTCTTCAGGGAAGGTGGTGACGAATAGCTAGCAGGCAGGGGAAATTTTGCGGACACCGGCGATGGCGTATATTTCTGATAAGAGGGGTATCGACACTACTGCTCATTTACGTGATCGGGATAATGAGTCGCCAGATGTTGATGTGTGTGATGCGGTACGCGATCAACCTATTACCCCAGAGGCCGTGTGGGCTTACTGCAGATCGGTGGCTACCAGATATGACGTCATCCTGAAGGGGGCTGTCAGCAGAGCCCGAGTTACACACGCAAAGCTGACGGGAATTGTGGTGAGTAGACGACAGTGTATGCTATGGCGCAGGGACACCCTGTCCTTCTTTGTAGTCTGTTTATCGAATGCTGTGCTTGGGTCTACTGGAGATCGCGATTCCGTAACAACAACATATAGTAATATCGTTGGAATACTGATGTAGTCAGTCGCAAGACGTATTATTATCAAGCAGTAATTCCGTTGTAATACAGCCTGGACCATTATTTTCAAGCACAAATTAGGTTGTAATACAGCCTGGACCAGTATGAAACCGTTAAATGTACTTAGGGAAGAATTTATAGTGTAGTCTTGCGTTTGACCACTGCACTATTATAACTCCTGGCGGAATCTCGATCTCCAGTAATCCCCTGTACTTTCGCTTGGAATTCCAGTTTTCAGATATTCAGTCAATTGCCTGGTTCTGGATGATAGTCATGTGTATGTTACTTCAAATTAATAATCAGGTTTGTGCCGAAGGTCCTCGTTAGATTTTTATTTTCCTAAGCAACTTGTAAAACTTCAAATTAACAATACAAATTCAAGATCTGTCACCAATATATTTGATGCTTTTGACTGTAAGCTGCGTGTAATAATGAAAATTTCTCATTTTGTTCTTTTGTGTCCATTTTCTGAAAGCTACAGTCCAGAATTTTGCGTGTATTTACCGGCTAAGCGTATTTTAACGCGGATTAGATTGTTGATGGGCTAAATACCGTTGCTATAAACTACACTACCTTTGCAGTAATGTTTAATTTCCCTTCTGTATGAGCGAAGATTTATTAAAATATTAGTAACACGGAAGAGTGTAAAGTAATTGCATTTCTTGTCGACTGTGTCCCTTTAGTCGACATGAAAGTTCGAATTTAAGGAAATACGGTAATACAGAAACGGGCCATAAAATCGGAAACACGGTGGGCTTTACAAGTCAATTACAACGGGTCCACGAGTTCAGCGTTGGTCTCTTCTGTCTGATGAACAGTTGTATAGCGTGTGCAGTGCATACCGTATTCTGAGGCGCGAAAACGTAACTTCGGGAAATGTCATTGTAAGTTTGCTTTAGTTTGTAACGAATGTAAATATGTAAATGTGGTGGTCTATTGGAGATTGCGCTACAACGTTCTCTGATGACGTCATAGTACCGCTGTAGTAAATTTAAAGACGTATTTTGAAGCAGTAATTCCGTTGTAATACTTCCTGGACAGTTATTTTCAAGCAGAATTTAGGTTGTAACACAGCCTGGACAAGCAAGAAACCATTAAAAAAACTTCCGAAAGTATTTCTAGCGAAGTCTTGGGTTTGACCACTGCAGTATTATGACGCCAGTTCCTGGCGGAATCTCGATCTCCAGTAATCCTGGAGTAGAAATGGTCAGGATGCAGAAAAGACAACAAAATACAAAGTTGTTAAATAGTATGGTCAGACGTCTCTGAATTGGGGAAATAGTTTTTAATGTGTCGAAAATTGACGCGCTTGTCTTAAATGCCTAGTTTCGCTATCAAAATGAAATATATCCATTCTTCAAAATAAAATTTACCTCCAATTTTCTTTGTTTAAGTTTCTTCCTGGTTGTAAGTTTATTGTATGTTCATGTGGTAATAGACGTACCCGAGGATGATGGGTTTGATTGGTTACTTCTCAAATAATTTAACACCATTCCTTAGCATTTGTAGACTTAACACTGATCAGAGAATATAAATGGATATAAATATGAATTAACAATGTTTCTAAATCATTTGTGGTAAATATAAATACAACTAAAACGAATGATTTGTTTGCTTTGAAATTAAACAGATTAAATTTGAACTATGAGCTTAGCAACAAGCTGTTCAGTCTTCGCTGAAGGGTCACTAAGGGCAGTCTATACGTTGCATTACCTCATCGAAGATATGTCCTGCTGATGACAAAAGCCAAGCCAGCGGGGTATTTCCTGTCCCGTCGGTGGAGGACACTGTCGTTAGCTCGTAAAGTGCTCCACGGCCTGCGGTGAGGTAACAACACAGGTCGTATCGTGGGCAGAAGTGTCCAGATCTCGGTGACAAAAATGAATTATTTGTAGTTCTTCGTATACAAACAGTCGTCACCATTTTTTTTTTCCACAAGAATCTGGTTGGCAGGGTTTTTAGTCGGTCGTTGACAGATATGTGAGAATTGTACTTTCCATTTGATCAGCATGAAATAGACTATATTTTGTCGGTCTGGAATCGGTCCTGCGACTGGTTCAGAAGATGACAATATGGCGGGATTTCGGTAAACTAACGAAATGTTTCTACAAAAACGTGTATCGTAGAGTATTTCACTACTTGGTGACACCGCTGTTTTATGGTCTGATCGTTCGTTTCCGGCTAGCGACGTAACTCATATTTACATTACTTTGAGTTTTTCTCACTACAAAGCCTACAGTATAAGTGGACGCTGCCACTATTAGCGAAGACACATGGGTCCATTGACTGTTAGCCGTGGTGTCTTTATTGCACTTCTCATAAATTTGAAATTTCTTGAATATCCTGCGCGCATACATTCTCTTGAAATTTGTTTTTGTTGACAGGCTGTCACGCCACAGTAGTTGAGTATGTACCCAATCCTCTTCAATTAATTTTCCGGCAAACTGCAGATTAATGGGTTTTAAGATAGAAATAAAGGACTTGGTTTCGTTCAGTCCTAGTTTGAATTACTGTGCACAAGGCAAAGGATATTTTAACTACCTTTAAGTAGTGTTCATCATTTAATATTAAATTACATGTTACTGGAAACTGAAATCTTTGAGAAATTCAATTTATTAAAATTACTGACAGGAACAGGAATTATTCGTTAGAGTAATAAAATGCTATGATTAAAGTGCCTTGCCCCTGTGGCACCATTGTTCTCGCTTGCAATTGTTTTCTATCTTGAATCTTTACTTCCTATTTCTAATGAATTCGCCACATATCAAAACACTTGCTGTTTAACACCAACTGATTTTAATCTTATTCCCCACCTATGCTTGTGACAACATAGGTATTTGTATACCTGTGTGTTAATCGTTCTCCATTGGTTTTTTTTTTTTTAAAGTAACCTTGTTAGTACTTCTGTACCAGTTACCTTCAAAACCTCAAGTTTTGTTTGTATAATAAATATGGTAAGCGGAAGTTGAATAAATATACCTTGACGTGACTCTTGACAGACTTCATTTCCAAATTCCTTTCAATCTGAGGCGGAGGAGGAGACATAGTACTAGCGATTGTACAGTGCTAGCGTATCGTCCACACGGGCTTCGAAGCTATGTCACACACCGTGTCACCCCTCCCCCACCTGTAGGACACTAAAGTGCGTGTATTTTTTCAGTTACTTTACTTCATTCTCTGTATGTTCATGTCTGGAAATAATGCTCTTCTCGGAACATTCATTTCTACCGTCCTAATACTTGTCATCAAATAGAAACTGCCAGCTCGAATGTTACTACCGACTCGTTACTTTGTAGTTTGTACATGCCATTTTTGCCTATAATTTTGGACCGGGATCTTAGAACAAGAGTAGATTTTTGACATTGTTGGACCCTGGTATGTATATCTTTTCTACAGTTTACTTCCTCGAATATAATCTGTAAATCATTCTACTTTTATTAGAATTAAGAATTTCGTGTAAATTAAGATAGGAAAGTAAGTTTACTACTGGTACTATTTTTTTATATATATATTTTTTAGTTATACGTATTGGTGAGGTTGTGTTTGAATCACAGGCTTTCAACACCAGAAAATACGATTAAATAGATCACATATTCTCTCGCAGGTGAAATTATAAAATGATTAAATAAATAAAGAAGTTGTCAATTTACATGATAATAGATGTAATTTAATAATTTAGAATCTTACAGCAAGATTCTATTTGTTTATGCTAATTTTCTGTAATGGTTTTTATTCTGTGATTATCAATTATCAATTATAACTGAAAAGCAGGGTGAATTTAACTACATTAATCAATTCAGTTCATTATATTGATTTTTTTAAAGTTATTTTGGGATCTGAGAAATTAAAATTATTTCCAGTACAAGGCCTGTTATGGTCTCTTTTAGTTCACCATCTTCAAAACATTTGTTTTGCTCTGGAGAGCAAACACCCAAAGTATATGAAGCTAGAATAAAGATTTTCAATTGGTTGGAACTTTTCTAGAAATAACATTTCGCATTTATTAATTCAGTGAGATACTTGAACAGTAAGATTCCTAGTCACCATAAATTATGTAAAATACAAGAAATAATACACTTTAAAAGAAATTAAAATGTCTAGTCTGACACGAATTATTACGCGTTTACTAATATATTGCGCTGGAAAGCGATGTGCTATTAATTTAGTTTAACTGTTGGAGCGCACGCTCAGGTGGTAATTTCCATATACACTCAATTTTTCCCCTTTCCTGCACCCGCCTACTTTTGCCCTCTACAAATTTTAGCTTTAAAATGTTTCACAGTTTTTGGAAAATTATTAATGAATTCTATTGGTAACTTATTCCAATCCCTGACACCCTTACCTACAAAAGAAAATATTCACACAGCCTTGTGCCTGAAATAGAGCCAGCTTGTGGTCATGGTCATCTCTTCCCTTCCATGCATTACTTTTAATTCTTACATCAATATCTTTCCACGTCTCATCACCGTATACACCTTGTACACTACGTGACTCTCTTCATCCTTTTCCTGTTTCCAATTAATCCCATTATCATATCGGTTACTGATTGTGTTCTACGGTAATTTCCAGAAACAAATCTAGCAGCCCTTCTTTGAACCATGTCTAACTCCTGTATTTGATACCCAAAATGTCGGTCACTCTGATATACTTAGTGCTGTGAAGAAAACGGTTTTTTCTGACTTGAAAAAATAAATGTGAAAACACTTCTCTCTCTCTCTCTCTCTCTCTCTCTCTCTGTGACACGTTTTATTTCATAACTACTAAACCTCAAATTTGTAAGGCATTTATCGTCTGATGTGACTAGTTTTAGAGTTTATACTAAGTACTTATCTTAATTTTTAAATCTACTACATTTTTCTGGTTCAGTAGAAAAGAAAATTTACGAAGGGGGTCTTCCCGAAGAAGCTAGGTTGCGCGAGAATGAATCAGTGGCGTAGCTAGGTCAACAAGGGCCCCGGTGCAAAAAATTTGTTTTGGGCCGTCAGGCCAGATGGGCGATCTTTTTTTGCTTTGTGTTGCTGGTAGGGGCCCCCCTGAGCAGTGGTTGGGGCCCCCTGAGCAGTGGTTGGGGCCCCCTGAGCAGTGGTTGGGGCCCCTGAGCAGTGGTTGGGGCCCCTGAGCAGTGGTTGGGGGCCCCCTGAGCAGTGGTTGGGGCCCCTGAGCAGTGGTTGGGGCCCCCTGAGCAGTGGTTGGGGGCCCCCTGAGCAGTGGTTGGGGCCCCCTGAGCAGTGGTTGGGGCCCCCTGAGCAGTGGTTGGGGCCCCCTGAGCAGTGGTTGGGGCCCCCTGAGCAGTGGTTGGGGCCCCCTGAGCAGTGGTTGGGGCCCCCTGAGCAGTGGTTGGGGCCCCCCGAGCAGTGGTTGGGGCCCCCCGAGCAGTGGTTGGGGCCTACTGAGCAGTGGTTGGGGCCCCCCGAGCAGTGGTTGGGGCCATTAGTGAGGGGGCTCCGTGTGTCTCAGGGGCCCCCTTAGACGACGGTAGAGCTAAAAAATAAAGGTCTCCAGTTTGCCGTGGGGCCTCTCAACTGCGCTTGGGGTCCCCTGAGCGTAGGGGCCCCCGGTGCACTGCACCGCCTAGCCCTATAGTAGCTACGCCCATGGAATGAATCCCCGATCCCCATTGTTTGGATTGATACTCGCTATTTGAACTAGTGCTGCCAACCCTGCGAATTTATCTGTAGACCTATGGATCTTTTTAAAAAATTAGGAGTTTTTTAAATTTATCTACGGCTTTTTGCCTCTTTTTATTACTTATTGTGCTTCACTTATATTCATATACTTGTTAAACTCTCAGCGTAGAGTGATGCTGAGTCATTAAATTGCCAGTAATTATGAATAGTTTCCTTTCAACCGTTGGCGTAAACCTACGATTGAAAAAGAAATAAAGCTCCTATATATATTTTTTTACTTATGGCTTTATTCCTCGTTGACGGCTAAGGTCATTAGAGGCAGGATGGTACTGGGGGACAAGGAACGGGAAGGAATTCGGCCATGGCCTTTTTGAAGGAAGCATCCCAGCCTGGAGTGATTTGGGGAAACCATGGAAAATCCAAATCTGGATGCCTGGACAGGGATTCGAACACGCGTCCTCCCGAATGCGAGGCCAGAACGTCAACAGTTCACCCACCACGCTCGGTGTATGATAATAGATTTAAATTCAAACTTAAGAGACCTTAATACAGAATTATCGGCGCAGTCTTTATGCACAGTGTGTACTTTACTCACAATTTAAAATTGCAATCTCAAAATCTTTTGCGTACAATAAAAGTACAACCAGTAAAAGAAAATGTAATTATTTCTGAAGTTATGGATCTAGAGGAGACAGAAGAAGAAACACAAAATACCGACACAGATCGAACTAGTGTTGGTAGTGATGATAGTAGTGAATGTGGTACTGACATAGAGGATGAATAAAATTATGTTACCTATATAGATACATTTATCAGTCATTATGTAAGACATTATGATTCAGCATTTTTTTTTTTTTTCCCAGCTTACAAAACTAGTTATACTCACATTAGATTGACGCCGCAACACTTCATCGCGTCGCATGTCAATTTGACAGAAACAATCCACGCGTAGAAGTCTTTAAAGTCTAAATAATGCAGGAAAGCAAAGACTAAACATCACATTATCATTGACTAAAGTGGAGATCAACTTAACAATTCCGAACACAAACAAAACTGAAATCGATAGAAATAAACACCTGTGAGATGGACTTTAAATGGAATGAGAAAAAAAATCATATGCCGTGTTATTCTTTCAACCTCTTGAAATAATTTGAATATGAATAAAAGGAGGCTGAAAATCATAAGTTCAGTCTGTTAAATTAATTTTAATGATGAAAATGGCACCAATATAAATTTGCTCTGACATGTCCATTTCATCTGAAATAATTTGCTCGCTGCTGACTGTATTGATATCGGCGACCTATAACAATTCTGGAATATTCCACATCCAGATCATTATACATGTTGGAATTTTATATATCGTGAAACTTCGTCTAGCGCCCTCGGAAGCGAGACCAATGGGGCGCTAAAGAGGGCGTCCATTAATTACGTGAGGTGAAATAAGGGGAGAGGGGGGGGGGGCGGGCGAAATCTCACCAAGGGGGAGGAGAGGGAATCTCACGTGAGATTTTGTAATTCATGAAGGACATTAGAGATAAAATAAAAAAAAAACATAACACAACCACAAAAGAAACTGATGTCTACTTTAGAAGGGTATAAGGTCTAGATAAGACACAGATACCAACCAACTTTAGGAGGGGAGGGGGGTATAACCACCCTGGGAAGCAGGTCAAAAAAAAAAAAAACCTAAGAGGTCGAGCAGTGCGGGGAGGGTCTCGTCAAAATCTCAAGTCTAAATTATGAATTTGGGGTCCTATAAGATGAAACGGTGGTGATGCCAGTTGTTTCCCGTGGGGTTAATATCGCCCAGGAGTGAATAGTTTTGAGAAGTTTCAGCATACTTGGTGCACCACACAAAGCACCACAGTTCTCTATCAAGAATGCTTGTATCTAGTTTATACAGTTCATTGGAAGTTCCTTCGGAACTGTGAACCCAAAATTTCAATGCGGAATCTACAGATCATTTACGTAGGTTCCTGGCTTCTTATTTCTTTTTTTATTAGTGCAGTCGGCAATTTACTAAAATATTGTGTATAGTGGAACGCAGTTACTTAAGATCGTTGATGACTAATATGGCACCAAATATCGAAAAATTAGCCATTATACCAACTTCAGCCCTCTAATGTATTTTCAATAATATATGTTTGTTAATCAAACTTTGAGTAATACGCCTATCTCGTTAACATCTTTTAACAAAATAATTTTTAAATTGTGTACTTAAATGTATAACATAGTATACTTTACAAGAGAAACCAGGAATCACTACTTGGGGAAAAAAAATTAAATAAAAATAGGCTATGACTTAAAGTTGTAGCATTATAAGTTGTAATGGTTAAAAGAACGGAAATTGGTGTTTTCCTTGGGAAAATGGTGCCGTAAACATTTTTTTTTTCTAAAAGGGGGCGGTAGGTTGGATGGCCAAAAAGAAAGGTCCAGTTGGGAATGTATGGTCAATATAGATGTCGGGAGTCGTGGTCCTCGACGCCCGCGTTGACTAATCTGTTTCCCGCTACAGGGTTCGTCGGAGCGTCTTGAGCAGGCGCTGTGCAGCGAGACTAAACAGTTCCGCCAGCTGTTGGCCGTCTACACCGTCACAGTGAGGGAGACCGTGTCGCACGTCCACTACGCCCACTCCAGCATGGCAGAGTCTCTGAACCTGGTCCTGGCCAGCACAGTGCGCGCGGCACGCGTGGCGGAGGCTGCCAACGACTTGAGACGGCAGCACTTGGTAACCAAGAGGTGAGAAATATTCTAAGTGCTACAGCGCAAGAGAACAGTGGCCTCACATAAGCCCATGTTAACATTGCTTGGTCACGCAAATTAGTACTTTTACACTTGATTCGTGGCGAAGCCGCATCCTCGTCGCTCCCCGTGGGCACCCTCTATAGGTGGCGAAGAACACCTCGCCTCATCCCAGCTGTAAGGTAATCAAATTTCTGCTTGATAAACTATTTAATTGCTGATGTTGAATTACTGTGACATTGGGATAGTTTATTAAGGAAAGGTTTTGCTTTGGCTGGATCAAAACCTGTTCTTCACGCCGGGAAGATATCAAGTACTCTCGTAATATGTTGATGGGATTCCATCGTATCATGCGGTAGGGTATCCCTAATAGATTTTTCCACAGATAAAATCTTTTATTCGAGAAAACTTTTAAACTGTTTGCAGACAGGCTACAGAAATGTGAAGCAATTAGTGCTTGTAATATTTTTGCTTGTCACAGGAGTCAATGTCTGTCGCGGTTCGATGCTTGGCGCGGCACGAGGCTTAGAGCGAGTGGAAGATAGATTTACAGATGCAGGCAGTGGGCAGTTGGGCAGAGTAAAGTTCCAAAGACAACTCTGAAGCCGCGGTAGACATCAGGCAGCAGTTACTGTCTCTTTTCCATCCACACGGTTACAAATTTGTGTGTACATGTTCTCTCAACAATTATCTCTGTTTCTAGTGCTAATGTAGGGAGTAGCAAAAGCATAGCACAAATAAGACACTTAAAGCCATTTACTTCATCGGATGGACTCAAATCGGCAGCTCTAGCCATAGATTACGGCACGATCAGGAGTTGATCGATATGAAAAATAAATGCGATTGTCAAATATTTGACTAGTGGCAGAGCGAGGGATAGAGGGCAGCTATAAACGCAAATATAGAAATTTCAAGCAAGCTCCTGAATATTTCCTTTTGGTGCATTAATTTATTGCAGCTGGTAAGAGCTCTTCAATTCTTTTATATGTGCATCAGAGTTTGACAGTATAGGTTGATAAACGAAAATACTATACAAGCTATATAAAAGTTGTCACCTGATGCGTCGTATCTAAAAATTGAAGATTATTAACGTGCAATCGGCATATCGATTAAACAGCGATAATATGCAACGCTTCAGAAAAGTTCTTGGTCTTGGTAAGAGACTGCGATCCTAGCCACAATCCTTGAAACTGGAAATTTCTCGAAAATGTGCTTACCATCACTTTACAAAAAATGTTTCGCATGTAGAGAGGACTAGATTTTTTTGGATAGGATAATAATCTGCAGCAGTGTGTGTAAGTTTTTAAACGCTCGAGCAGTAAATATGAAAAAAACTAAGGTTTTGAAGTATGCCTACTATCAGTGGCCTAGAATTATTTGGAAATGTCGCATATGTGGACGTAGTATAAACGGCGTTTTTGAAATGTATAATTTTATGGTAAAGCATTAGTGCTTCACTTACAAGCAATGTCTCAGACGCACGCGTCGAATGCACGTGAGTCACGTTCTGAATACTCTACTTGTCAGCAGTATTGTCAAGACGTTGACCGGCCGATGCCTGGCCGAACCTACCAGACTATTCGATCGGGTCGGTTTAAATTACGTGCAGTAGAACGCACTAGCTCTCATTTGGCTCTTCAGGGTGCATGTTTTCTATACGCGTAGGCACCATGTATAGTCAAGTTAGGACACCTCTCTTCGTAGCCTGGTTTTGGCTTCACGACAGAGTTAGCGGTGACATCATCGAATCTAGCCGTTACCTATCCTTCAATGTAACTAAGAGATCCACCATCTGTACTCATGAGGATTGGCATTTGCAAGGAGGTACTGCTCCAGTAGCCAGAACAATTGGGGTCAGCCAAGCAGGAGACTCTTTATCGGATGTACTGCTGCAGTCGAGTGTGTACAATAAATGCCTGGTATAGTAGCTATGAACCTTGTCAATTGTATCTTTTATCTTTAAACGAGCAATACTTGTGTGTGTGTGTGTGTGTGTGTGTGTGTGTCTGTGTGTCTGTGTGTGTGTGTGTCTGTGTGTGTGTGTGTCTGTGTGTCTGTGTGTCTGTGTGTGTGTGTGTCTGTGTGTCTGTGTGTCTGTGTGTCTGTGTGTCTGTGTGTCTGTGTGTCTGTGTGTCTGTGTGTCTGTGTGTCTGTGTGTCTGTGTGTCTGTGTGTCTGTGTGTATTTCGGATCTCGGAAACGGCTATGACGATTTGGATAAAATTTGATATTTAGATAACGTTTTGACTTAATATTACCTAAATAGTTCTTCTCTATAAAAAAGCGAGTTTACATATTACGAACAATTTTTTCACTCTGTATCTCGAAAACGGCACTAGCGCCATCTCTTAGCCAATTCAGGTACAATTCAGAAAGCCTACAAATAGTTTGTCTTTGATTTCAAAGAATATTTAAACGAACAGTTCTTGTATACTGGCTGACCCGTGGAAATATTAGCACTGCAAGTTTAATTGTAAAACATTTAAAAAGGAATATAATTAAAAATTTATCATTGGTTTTGCCAGAGGGGATACTTTACAGAAACTTCTTTAAAAATATTACCGGTATCAGTTATAAAGTAATCGTTTACTTTTTGACCGTAAAAAGTGGTTGTTAGTTTGTCATTAAATACTACCATGCGAGGTATGAGCATAGTTTTATCGGAGTGAATGATCTATCATTAACGTTACCTCAAATCTGATGATGAATTCTTATAGAACTCTACGAAACATATCTAAAATAAATAATAAATGTTCTTGATATCTCGCTTTTGCTTTTTTATTTTTTCCCGAGATATAGCATGTCAAAGATCAGTTATAGGTATAGTTCCTTTTGCTTTTGGCGACGTTTCTTCTGGTCCGGGCCGTATTTCAACCAACCACGTCAATTTTGAGATACGATATCTCGAGAACTAAGAGAGATATATATAAAAAATGTTTATTTTCTTCAATTTTTCTCGTCGAGTTACATAAGAATCCATCATCAAGGGTTATTGTAGAATCCCCTGAATTACCATAAATCTCGCTCCATTAATTAATCCCAGGCTGGCATTAAGATTTCTGTTTAACATAATAGAATTTTTGTGTTTAACACGATGGGTTTTTTTTTAATTTTTTTTTTTAAAAAGGAGAAATGTTTGTGTTTGGTTTCTCGAAAATGGCTCTAACCTCATTAGGTAGAAGGTTCAGTAAGCCTGCTGGTGTTAGTTAAGCTTCTCTTTGGTTAACTGTGCACCTCAAAACGCCTAGGAAGCCTTCAAGCCTTTTACTTTAATCAAACTTTACCCGAAATCTTGGATATTTAACAGAAATCCAAAGATGCCGAACGAAGATCGGTCACCCAGATACTTATAGTAATTAGAGGAACCTATAGCTAACCAATCTCCAGTATAACGATCACTTCGTACTATTGCTTACAAAAGGTCATATCCTCAACTATGTGGTGTCTGCGATCCTGATTATCAAACAAGTTAGCAGCAGCCAAGGAAGGAGCAGAACATAGCAAGAGGCCAGTCTGTGGGAGTAAATCGCCGAGGTCTGTACTAAAGTCCCGCGTTCAACTTCGCCGACACAACAAACCGCTCACAAGTGTAGACCTTTACTACTTACAGTAGTCTTCAATATTACACTGAGGTATAGAGGGAGGATATCTTAAGACA
Organism: Vandiemenella viatica; assembly: GCA_031002005.1. Lineage (NCBI taxonomy): Eukaryota > Metazoa > Arthropoda > Insecta > Orthoptera > Morabidae > Vandiemenella > Vandiemenella viatica. Next base: position 281,785,469 of record CM061920.1, read on the forward strand.
GCGGTCTGTCCAGTAAATTTTGTGTAGTGTGTAACTGAACTACTTACATAATATCGATATTTTATTTTATACGGTTTATTCTTAACACATACCGCAAAGCCGGCTTAAAACTTAGGTCAGAATTGCGTATTAAGTGATCAGTTTCTGGGGCTTGTCGTTCATCGTATTTGCTTATTTTCAAGCATCTAACTAAGCCTTGAAGTCAACCTTTGAGTTGGAGTAAATTAGTCTAAGCAGGTTCCAGAAAGAACGGAGCATGAATGCCAGAGTACGAAAAAATATGCCAAAGAAATTCGTCGGACTGAACAGTGCCTGTTTTCGAACCTCCAATGGATTCAATGATGTAATGATAGTCAGGATTGCAGCAGAATAGATTGTCTTAAGTGAACCGAGAGGGTGTTCGTGCATCCGTTTACGTAGACAGAAATATCTGCGGAAAGACTGAAGAGTCATATTTTTAGTGAACAGCACGTAACAGCGCAGTTTAGTTTCCGAGTAGTGCCAATCTCTTTCTCACTATTGAAGAGAATTCGCCTCTTAAAATGATCTAATCTTTCTCCTCTCATCAGTTCACGGTATATAAAAACTCTGTAGGTTTTTTTTTTTCGCTTTCGATAAGTAGCAAACTTAATGTTAGGTATGTTCGAGGTCTCACATGCATGTCGTTTGTTTTCAGACTGGGTGTTTCGACAGCTGCCCATGGTTGGGTCAGAGAGAGGACGCCTACTCCTGAACCTCTGTACAACAGCGAGGCTATGCAGCACGTTTCATCTTTTATTTCGGTAGGTGCAGTCACATGAGGAGTTAACACTATAAAATGCTAAGATACATATACAAGTCTATGCTTTCACGTATTTATTGTGATTGCCGAAAACGTAGACTGTGATAATTCTAATAGTCTTGGTAATGCTTGGACCTGGTATTCGGGAGAGTGAGTGTTCAAATACCCGTCGGATATCCATATTTGCTTTCCATGGTTTCCCGAAATCGCTGTGGATGAATGACATGTCGGTTATTTCAGAAGTCCATGGCCGAATTCCTCACCATTCCTTGACCACGCTCCTCTCCAGTCTGTTATCGACGTCGACGAGACAAAGTCTAATAGAAAAGGAGTTGGGGGGGGGGGGTGCCGACAGTAGTGAAAACTTAAAACTGAGCATCATACGCGCAACACGTTATACTTAGTTACAGATATACAAATAATAATAATAATTCCGTGTGGTCGTAATGACCTGGTGACCGGGTTTCTATTGGCTGCGCATTTCGCCCGTATTAACCGCCTTAACCTAATCCCGTAGTGCTACCAGGTACACGGATCTACAATTTAATGGGGAATCCGAACCACGGAAGCGTTCTAACGTACTTCATATTGCACAGAAAGTTGTGCCGGAGGTGAAGGTCGGGTTAAGGCGCTATGAAAATGACAGGGATTCGAACCGGGGACCTTTCGTTCGCCAGGCATACACCTTAACCACTGAGCCCCAAGACCGCAACACACATACTGTTAACATTAGCATGTTGGTGATGCGAACTCTGAAGATTCGTCCAAAAATCCCCGCGACGCACTTGAAGTTGTTTTTACTTCAAAAACAAAGTCTTGGTCCACAATCCCATGGTTGGTCGAATCTTCTCGTATGAGATGAATCAACCTATTATATCAAAAGCAGGAAAGCCAATTCGTTTCCTCGGGGAACTACAGTTTAATGTTGAATCGCAACCACGGAACGTCCCGGCGTAGCTCATATAATCAAATACGACTGAAAATTCCAGCTCGCCACAGGATTTAAACCCGCGACTGATGAGCGAAACTGTCGGAAGTAAGCGCCTCAACCGCTGAGCTACGAGACCGCCTTGTTTTGCAGTACACGGGTGCTAAGTACTATCAAAATCTGATAAAAACTCTAGGTTTGTGTGAACAACGTTAATAGAAATTAATGTGCGCGAGGGGGAGGGGGTTGAGGTTATTGTAAAATAGAAAACCATTGTTTACATTTGATTGTTTTAAATTATACGTATGCATCAAAATCTGATAGAAACTGTGTTTATTTGAAGAACATTGCAAAAAAAAAAAAAATTATGTATTAGATAAAAGTATAAAACTACTTTCGTCGCTATCCAAACGGAACACGTCAATGACGTCATACTTAAATGAATATCTGTAGCTTTAACATTAGCATGTTGGCGATATATACTCGTAAGATTTTAACCATCCGTGAATCGTTTTAAGCTTATCATACGTGCAACAAGTCAGCATGTCGGTGACGGAAGTTGCGAACTCGTACATTTACCCCGTCCAAGCATTACCTAGCGCGCTTATAGAAGTTTTGACTTAAAAAATGAGATTATTTGTTTATTAAAGGCTTTCAGCTTCATAGAACTATGAAACTGACGTACATGATAGAATTAATATATACTGTTCTCGGCAACTTATGTGATACAAACGTTAATTTGGTCATTAACATCTCTGGACTAGCATTGTAACAGATTACGGCTAACTTAATAAACGAATGTTGTATTTGCAGGATAAATCGAAGGAAGTCTCTAGAGTGCTGGCGTGTCTGGTACATGGCTACTTCGACCTCAAGAAGATAATGCTGCTGCACCAGCACGTGCTGCAAGATATTTGCAAGCGCGAGCTCCGGTCAGACGGCGTGAACAGTGCTCGCTACCAGCAGCGGGCTCTCGAGGAGTTAGAGCGCCAGATCCAACGCCTCCGCAGCGCCAACACGCTGCTCGCTAGCCGCTTGCCCCGCACAGAGCGGGTCTGCAAGCCACACGTAGAACTACCGCTGCAACCGCCACCAACACCGCCGCCGGTGAACACTACGGACGTCGTCCTGGCATCTGTCTTCATAGTCGTCGTCACGCTAGCTTTCGCTTTCTTAATCCTCGTCGCCACCAGTTTTTATCAATTGGACGCCGGATCAAACAGCGGTGATGCTTGCTCCAAACTACAGAACGCAGAGAAAATAGTTTTCGATAGGACGCCGGCAGAGCGTATGACATTGGGGTGCTCAAGTAGCAACATGTTACACATAACGGAATAGAAAATTTGTTGTGCTTCTTTAAGTGTATCTCATCACTTAATAACAAAATTAAAAAAAAAAAATTGGTTACGAGAAACCAATGCTTGATACTGATTAATTTGACTCAGACTACTGCTGAATTCCAGTGATTCAGACTATCGGAAATCTCAAAATTTGATTTACAATAAATGAACACTACATTGTGTTTTGAAATAAAGAAAACTTGAATATTTCCTTTGTCTTGCATAATTACCACATTTTCGAGTCTAACCACCTAGTTGGGTTGTAGTTTTATATAATCGTTTCTTTTTCATGCACTCCTCTATCCCCATCCCCCCCCACATTTAGTGTCCCCAGATATTCTATAATAGGAGGTATATCAGCCAAATATGTCTAAAATGAGATTTTCACCTTTTCTCACCAATTTTAAATGATTTACAGGAACTACTTATGAGATTAAACTGCAGTGTTGTCTGATAATGGAATAACTAGAAATGTTATAAAATCCTTTTGTATGTTAGTTACGTTTGGGTTAATTTCATACTGTAATGGTGATAAATATAACAATATACACATGTCGGCTTATGACAGTATTTTAAAATGTAACTCTAGTATTGAACTTGAAGATTTCCATGATGTTTCATGATTATGTATATAGGACTTCATCTGCATTAAAATAGTTTATTATTAATTGCAATGGAGATAATGCTCCAGTGGCAATTCCCCTAGTCATCTAATTTATATATTTTAATTTTTTTTTTTTTAACTGGAATGTTAAATTTCTCTCAAATTTATGTTCCCGATTTACAAATTTTAAATTCCTTAAGAGTTTTTGGTAAATTATTCATCACTTCAATTGGTAATTTGTTCAAATCACTGACACTCTTACCAACAAGAGGAAAATTTTCCCAATCCCTTATGCATGAAATAAAGTTCAAGCTTGTGGTCATGATCACCTTTCCCCTTCCATGCACTGTTCCAAATTCTTTGACCAATATCCCTCAAAGCATCACCAACATATGCCTTGTACATTCCCAGCACTCTTCACCCTCCTCCTTTCCTCCAATGAATCCCAATCCAGCTCCCTTATCGCATCATTTACCGACTGGGTTGTGCGATAATTTTCACAAACAAATGTAGCTTCTGCTCTCTGCACACTTTCCAACTACTGTATTTGATAACCAAAAAGTGGGTACCAAACTACACCATGTTTAACCAATGCTCTGACCAGAGTTTTGTAACTAAACTCCCTAAATTTCTCTGGTACTTGCACCTTTCTATTCAGAGTGAAGAGCCAGAGGATACTTATGGAGGAAGGAAAAGCTACAGTCTCAACATTGTCTGCTAAAACTTGGTTACGCTTGTCGGCATAGCTGCTAGGGGCTATGGCCGGACCAGTTCTCACAACAATTGTATGGTAAATGTTATTGTAGTATCCCTCAGATCGCAGCTAAGAGGAAATTATTTTCAGTTTATGAAGCCGCTAGATTGTCATAACAAAAATACTAGGTGAAACCAAATTTAATACTAAACATCTAGCACAACACATCAAAGAAAGGCAAAAAACCTGTGAAGCAACAAGAAAACCCAAAATCCTCAATAAAGACAGTATAACCAACAGTTACAGAAGGGGGCAGATGTTGCCAATAAGGGCAACAGGAGCCTCTCTACGATTACAGCAAACATTACTCTTGCCAACTAGGAGAATTAGTTTCGTTTCACAATAAATCTGGCAACAAAATACACTAAGTATATTTTAAAAAGTTACTACTTACATGGGTAATAGTGACAGACCAAATAACTCTAACAAAAATTATACACACTAACTTTTACTGCAGTCATTTGTAGACCGATGCAAATGGTGAATAGTATAAGAGCTAAACTGTGATTACTCCTTGAAATTAAATTTTGGCTGCACAAGAAACTGTGACTTCACCTATTTTTCTTCTCCTATAGATCGCTGCTAAGGAAACTCATCTTGGATATGAAAGTTGTCATAGTATACCTATACGGATGATACATAATTCATGAAAATTGTTAGAAAAATACAACAAACCTGCTAGTGGGAACTGAATTTTGTATAGGTCTGATTGAGATCAAATCAAACGAGACTGTTTCAGGTGTCAACTGCTTGCGTTATGAAGCTAATACATGTTAATAACACGTAGTGTCAAGAAGCTGAATTTATTGTTCAGGGTGCCCTTCTTAATTGATAATAATTGTCCCATATACTGGAGGGTTACAAATGAATTTATCCCAAAGTAGTAAATATTTCTACATTCACGTCATATATTTTTAATGAATACAATTGTGTTTTATTTTCATTTTTCACTTTTTTATATCCCAATTATTCATTTGTGACCACTGATGAAATATGAGATTACATCAGTCGGTAATTAAAAGCAAAATTAATTACCAAGATGAGTAGTCACAGCCCTCTTTTAATTCTCATTTAAAGTAGTTGTTGAGTGTCATTATACTGTATCAAATCTCTTTTAACTTGTGAACAAAAGATGCCCAACATGATGAAGACCAGCTGACAGCAACAAATGACAGATGCATTGTGAGAATCCTGAAACCATTCATAGCATATTTAAAACCAAGTGTTATACCAGAACGCTTGTTGATGCAGAATAACAAAATGTTTTGCAAGATATTTTGGCAGTTACTTAAGTAGAAGTGCTCAGGAAGTCATACAATAGGCTTAGAAAATTTAAGTGGCAGTACACAGAAATCGAAGTGACAATTAGTACCATCGGCAACTTCAGAAGTAGTAAAAGTGCAGCCATAACTGGCAGTGTAGGGTACTGGGTTGAGTATGATCTGCGACATGGGTGGTTTTAATTAAGTGTTATGTTCGGCTTGTGTTGTCCCACAACTACATGAGTGGAGCATGATAAAATAGAACAAAATATATATAAAAAAAATTAGACCTGGCTAAATGGTCTCTGAGTTTGAAATACATTTTTTTAAAAAAAACATCAGCATTGCCTAAAAAAAAAAAAAAAAAATTAAAGTAAAAGCCAGTTTGGCACAGTGTTTCGAGGCACTGGGCACTGACCATGGCCCACACATACCTGTCACCTTGATTGTGGTTTTTACGCAGTTTACTGAAATCAGTTATGCGAAATGCTGGGACGGTTCTCTCCCCACGTAAACTACATATTCCACAAACAAAAAAATATACTAATCATACAGAACACACAAATTTTACGTTTCTCAGACAGATGGAGACACAAAAAATTTCCTCTAATAGATTAAGTACGCTGGGCCTAACAGGCCTAGCTTAGACTTCTGGCAGAAAATCAGTTCTTCCCCTCTATCATGATTCATACTGGCCACCCATTACAGTGCAATCACGTGGTCGTGAAATTTACTCCTCAATCATGAAGCAGCCATGAACCAATGATATTATTTTCTATTTTTTTTTTTTTTATTTTTTTTTTTTGTTCGTTAAGATCAGTAAAGCTGGCAGAGGATTGGGTAACACTGGAAAGAATTTTGGGAACTGAGTTTTGAAGGAGCTACCCCAACATTTACTGGAAAGAAACCGGGATATCGTGGAAAACTAAAATTAAAATTACCAGACAGATTATTTATTATTTTAATTGCGATTGACCACACGCTCTGTTGGTATTTTTCCCTGTATACCATTTACCCCCCTTTTTCTTGGACCAGTCTATTTTTGGTTTTTGTGATTGGTAATTTTAAATTCTTTTGGTAAATTATTCGTCCATACGATGGATCCCACATCAACAAGAAATCTAGGCTGGAGCAGTAACTATTCATCCATTGGGATTGATTTTTTATACAAACTAGTAACTACACTAATGATATAATGGCTATTTGTTTTGAATAACAAGCCAGCAAATGCCAAAATCAACCTCTATTCTCGAACCCAGCAGCTTCAGGTAAGTTAGTCGATTAGTGGCTACAAAACTAAGTAGCCAAATAGGAGACGAGTGCCACCCTCCAGATCTCAATTGTCATCACAGACCTGACAACACGAGCCTATCAACTGATGCCATTCCATGGAGACAACAGAGAAGTATTTGGATATTCTGTGCTGCAAATGAGATCTTTCGTGCTTTTTGCAGAAATTAGTGTTTGTCTTATTTTTATCTCAGATTGTTGACCTAATTGCCTCCCCCATTAGTTTAACAAGTTTGCATTGACCAAATCACTCAGATTATTAAATGAGATATCTGATTCAATACTAAGCTGATGTTTCTAACCTACCAGTTTCTCTTAAGTAGCTTTGAACACTCGAGGTGTGACATTCGGAAGGAAGCGAATTTGATTCCCCGTCTAGCCATCTGGATTTAAGGCTTTACGTGATTTTCAAATCTATGATGATGTATTCTTGAAAAGGTCATGAACAAATTCCTTGACCCCCAGTCTTCTATCAGCTCTAATAACCTCGACGAGCCGTAAAGCCACTACAAAAAAAATTTTCTCGCCAGTAGAAAGATTGCAGGAAATTCTGAAAACCACCTTTAACAGAAAGGTAACTTTTCGCCTCCCGTTAATTTTTAAAGAAATGATGACTGTTATACATTTAGAGTTTGATTTAAAGCTATCAAAAATTGTTAAAACAGTATCAGATAATGGATGAAATATGGTAAAGGACATCAAAGTGTTTGTTTGAAATATCTTGAAAGAACAGCACTCGACGAAGATGACGATTTGCTAAAAGAATCTTTCCCAGAACCTTCTACAGAACTGGAAAGTGGTGACTTTGAAGAAGCAAGACTGAAGAACAATTTTTATAGGAAAATTACATGATTCAGCCTTAGCAAAGTGCCATGTGCTCTGGAATTAATGTTCTAGATTACCACAAGCCTGTGAAAACATACTTGGAATTAACAGGCAAGTTTCCAACTTCTCCATGCACAGTGTAAGATTAAATTAATTATATATCATCCTTCATTTTACTTTATTGCTGCTTCACATTAACAAATACAACTCTCAGTTTCATCCAAACTTCGCCGTACTACACACGATCTCTGCTTCTCATCTTTTTCTCTCATCAAAGATCTTCCTCCTGCACTGTTTATTCCAGAGATTTTCATGTACATTGTTCATTCGGTAACGCGCATGGATTTCTTTGACACAATATTAATAACACGATAAAATAACAATATATAAAACACTTTTAACACCATACACACATAATCAGCCTAACATTAATAATACAAAATAATGAATCGGAAATACCACTATCAATACGCTTCCCATTGAAATAATAAAAAAAACATTAATTATTAATTATTTAAAAACTAAGAGGCTGTGTATTCTTACAACAGCCAGATAGAACTCTTATTATAATGCCATCAAAGACCTTATAGCAGTGCAGTGAGCTTTAAGTTACCTCCTTATACGTAACATGAAGTAAATTTTGTGTTTGAATATGTGAACTGTTCAAAGCCAATAGCAGAAGTTATTCAAAGTCTGCAAGGGGATAAAGATACCTACTAGGGTTGTCTACAACCCTAAGTAATAAGAATCCAGCATATGGTTAATGGTCTTTTGTGGGTAAGGATGTTGGGGGATTGGAACAAATTATCATACGAAATGATGAATAATTTAACAAAAAACGCCGAAGAAATTTAAAACTCATATTATATAAGATACATAAAAAAATAAAAAGGGGTAATTATATGACTAAGTGAATTGCCACAAATCTGTGCTACACTGCAATTAAAGTAATAATAACAACAATGTCTTAAAACGGAAAATCTATAACATTGCAGCACTTTGTTAGGTGTCAGCTACAAAAATCTAAATACATTTTTCAATAAGTTTTTGCAGTTTGAGCATATTGCAAATGATGCAATATTGGCCTCGATGTCCCATTTTTTAAGAATTTTATTTTAAAGAAATGGGTAACAAAAGTACTTAAAGAACATGTTAAAGAGCTTATCCTTATTGAAGCACTGAAAAATAATTATTCTAAAAAACAAAAATCAGAGGTTTTAAACAGCAATGGGAAGGACATAAAAAAGGACGAATCATATTACATATTTTTAGAGGACTCTGATTCCTCTATTGATAGTGATAACACAGGGTCTACAGGCAGCACCACTGACTTAAAAACACTTCAATACCTAAGTAATATAGACACCTGCCTAAAAATTCAGATATTTATTGAACAATAAAAGAAACTTATAAAATAAAACACCTGCTTGCTGAATTCCACAACTGTGGAGTGTGTTGTTTGGAGGGGTTGAAAATGAGAACCCATCGAAGAAAAATGAGTGATCAGATGTTTGAAGAACTGGTTTTACTTAAGTCTTGTTTAAAACCTTAAAGAACACATTGTAGATTGTAGACAAATGAGTAGGTTTCAAAATAATTACAAAAAAAAAAAAAAAAAAAAAAAAAAAAAAAAAAAAAAAAAAAAAAATGTAAAAAAAGTATTTTATTTTAAAAAAGTGTCTTGAAAATACATATTTTTATCTTATTTTAAAAAATAACATCTCAAAAAGTATTTACATCTGATATCTCAAACACATTACTGAAAAATATCTTGTATTCCAGATACATTTTATTAGGTATCTTGTACATCCCTGATCATGATTAAGGTTTAAACCCTAATACTATACGACGCGCCATAAAACAACAATAACAACAACAACCTAATACTATAAAGTGTGTCCATGTTGTGTGTTTGTAGTGGCCCTCTTGTCTTAGTCTGTGGTGAGTGAGAAGTTTGCTTTCTCTATACATCCTAAGCAATTTATACTACCGTAGTTTTAATAATTATGGTCTGATAAGCCAAAACACTGCAACTGTAGTCACTTTAATCTATGTGCTGTAGTAATTCATCTTGTGAAACAAAAATTTTCTGTATGAAAACTCTGACCTTATAGCTTTTGCTACCATGTGTTGTTTTTTTGACTATGAAAAATAAATTCATTGCAGATTATGTTATAAAATGCTCATTAACCACAGAGATTATATTAAATGTACTTGTTATCCATGACAAAAAACTAATAGTATTCACAAAGACGGAAAAAACTCCACATAATGATGGCAGATCACCTTTATTCCCTTGCAAACAATACAGCTACACAAATTTAACTATCTCGTCCAAAATTGTACTGTTGCGCACATCACAATTTTTAACTTAATTGAAATTCTAATCATCCCTACCTAAAGAAAAGTGATATACTGTGCAAGTTTTGTTCTTTAACTTTGTTCTGGATACACTATACTCTTTATCTCTCACCTAAAAGGTTAACATGTATCTGTAGTCAAGTTTTTAAAACTACTTGGTATTTGCAGAATCAAAACTACGTTAGATTACTACTGTAAAGTTTATTTTTTAAACAACACTTAGCTGTCACAGTTTGATGTAGCAACTTTTCCAAAGTATGACCTGGCTGTGGCACATGTCTGAAATGCGCCGAAGTAAGGATCGAGTCTGGACAACGGCCTAAGGAATTTGCTCTGTGCTGGGCCGGCTGGGTCTCTGACCAATGAAGTGCTGAACCAGGTGGGTGACGTCACGACCGAGGTTACCTTTGTACAATCAATTGATACTTAGGGCATTCGATCACAAGGGACTGCCCAGGACACCTTGCCCCACTGGCAGTCCCCTCACCTACAAGCCAGAGCCCTCTGCTGCTAGACATAACTATTTCACCGTATAGTCGAGTGTACGGGGCCTCTTGGTCTGTTATTGCCCGTGTATAACAACCAGTACAAATAAATAAGTTATTCCTACATCTCTGTACCAATCCGTAAGGGAGCTCCCCAGAACCTATTAGTTCCAGGTTTGGTGGGCTCGAATCAGGGCCACCGGGTGCATAAGCAGAAGAAGAGGAAGCAGTGACCGGCTGCCGAACCGTATGGCTATTAGGCTTTACGGCATTCCCCGCCGGGCCCAGTGAGATTGCAGCAAGCACAGGACCCTGCCCACATAACTTTGGCTATCCTGCTGTTTGCAGAGAGGGCTGTGACACTACCATGCATGAGCAAACAAGTACAACAATAAATGAGAGAGAGTCATATTTTAGATAAAAATATTTTGTATTTCAAATTACAATAAAACAGTTATAACATGATTATTGTTTAACAATCATAAACATCTTTTTATTTTGTAACAAATAATCACAAACAGGAATAAATGAATCATCGAAACATAATATATATAAATGACTTCAGGAACAACTTATTTTCATAGCCTCATTCACCATAACATCTTTTACTTAATTTTCTGTTCTTCACATGATATTAATGTTTGCACGATTAGTGGCAGATCAGTGAATTTCCAAGCCAGGGCAAGAAAACTGAGATTGCCACCCTTTCAAACATGACTCTGCCACCCTTGGCAGTAGAGCTTAAAAAGGAGGGATGGGTTAGCCACCACACGAATTTGCCTTTGTTGTTTGGGAAAAGTGCTCGAACTTGCCTCCCACCTCCCTAGATGTGGTACTGAACAATAATTTTCAGTGAATGTTTTAATTTAGTATCTATACAACTTTCACAGATTGTAATTATTATAAATTCTTTACAAATATTAGCAGATATTTTATTTTCAAATTAATGAACAAATGTTGTATATATATATAATTAATAAATTATAGTTTGAGAATTATTTTATTACAGGTATCAAAAATCTCATTTTGAATTATATAAAGTGTCTTACTCTAGTTAATTTTTTCTTTTACAGATTTGAGAAAGACCTTTATAATGTATCAATTTTTTTACTACATTTGCAAACAATACAATGGTATTTCTTTTTACAAATTTATTGTGAATATACACATCATTATATCATCATCATCATCATCATTCTCCAGCTCCTGTCTCCCGGTTGCTGGTCATGAGCACTCTCCACTTCTTCCTGTCCATGAATGGTTGTTGTTCATGAACAGTCTTCCAATCAAGCCCTATGTCTTCTATATCACACATCATTATATATCAGGCATAAATTTAGATTTACTTCAGGGAAAATATATGACTCCACATTTTTACATTGTACTGTCATACAATACAAACTATGAAAAGGTGATCAACTTTGTACATTATAATAAATATACAGCATTTAAAAAGCACCACTGGTCAGTACAAAAAGAATAAAAAATATGATTTGTGCTGGAGATTTAGATTTATCAAACTTCTGTGCAAAAGTTTCTATCATGTTATAAAATATGTCGTATTTTTTAAAAAGTGAATTACTATTGTGGCAAGAATGTTATTCATACAAAGATCAAAACACAAATTTTATATCAACATTTTTATGTTTAACTCTATTATTGCTTATTAATTGGTAGGTAAGAAACACAACACATAGGAGTGGGACAGTTATGGTTCATTGCAACTGTGCTAGTTTAAATGGCGAAGATGATTTCACTGTGAGAAAGAATGGTCCTTCTTGCTTAGGCAAAAAGGTTGAAGGAATAATATTGTATGTTCCAGCAGGTACATCTTGCAAATCAAGCACCACAAAGCCCGACCTAGAAGATAGAAAACAGAACCCACTAATTAATGTATTCCTTTTTAACACAATTTTATTCAGATTGATAAAAAAATACAACTTAAAAGACATATTTATTGATAAATTTAGATTTACTTCAGGGAAAATATATGACTCCACGTTTTTACATCGTACTATCGTCCAATACAAACTATGAAAACTTGATCAACTTTGTACATTATAATACATATAAAGCATTTAAAAAGCACCACTGATCAGTACACACTTTTAGTGAATTGCAGAGTAATAATAATAATAACAATATCCTCAACAATTATTAAATTTTTGAAAAAAATGAATTTTTTGTCAACTGTTTATTTCCCCTATGTTCTTTTTATATATATATATATTGAATGTATGTTACATTTTAGAAACACTTTTGTTATAAATATTTTTAAAAATAAATTTAATCACAAAGATCATCATAGTAATATTTTTTGGTGGATATTCATGAATATATGGGACCAGCTATAAGAAAGTGTCGAGAAGTTGCATGAGAAAAACTATATTTGACTTTGTAAGTTTATCATTAATATCTGTTATCAACTTTTACTTTTCATTTGCAACTTTTCTTGCTGCTGTATTGTTTATTATTTTCATCATTGATTAGATATGATGCTCCTTCCAAAAAAAACGTTTAAATTAGCAATCAGCACAATAGGCCTCTAACAATACTATTAGTTTGCTTGCTTGGATAACCTAGCCTCAACTTCCTAGATCTGTTTTTTTTTTAATATATATATACTTATAACATTATGCCTTGTCAAGGTCATTAGAGGTGGGATGGGACTGGAGACAAGGAACTGGAAGGAATTTGGCCATGGCCTTTTGAAGGAAGCATCCCTGCATTTGCCTGGAGTGATTTGGGGAAACCATAGAAAACCAAAATCTGGATGCCTTGATGGGGATTCGAACCACCGTCCTCCCTAATGCTAGATCAGAATGTGAACCGCTCACCCACCACCCTCAGTAACTTCCTAGAAGAAAGGGATTATAGATCAAGGAAAGAAGGAGAGAAAGCAGATAGGGAGAACAAGGCAGTTATCTGGAAATATGTGTGTGATTTCAGGGAAGAGAGGACATTAAAATTTTAGCATCGTTAAAAACTTTAATTCTATATTTCGGGATGGTTTTGAGGGTTTTTGAGTGATTTGGGTAATTTTGTAACTGGGGCTGGTCAGTTACCTTGAACATGTCAATCACTCACCATGACACATGTAAGGATTAGCAATCTTACAATGCATGTACAAGTTGTTTAGCAACTGTAGAACTGAACACACGTGCGCAATGACAATTGCAGCATTGTAATGGCAATAATTGAACTTACTTTAAAAATATGCATCATAAATTAAAGTACTGCGGCATTTCTTGAGACAATAATGTGATGGTACCCCTGTCAAATCTGTCACGTATGCTCAAAGCTCTAGGTAGCAGGTGTTAAGGTGGTTATTATCATGAATGACTACTACAACTACTGCAGGCTGAGCAAGGCTCTCAGCAGGTGCACGGATTGCCTGTGATCATACACACAGTCAACAAAGTATGATAGTGAAGCCAATGTAGGAGGCTAGACAGAATTTGAAAATGAGATAGGCATATGGCTTATTAAATCTCACATGAAGAGTACCACATGACGCAGAATGTTTCTAAGGTTATCTCTCCCGCCATGACACAACATGTTGGTGGTTGATGTGTTCCTCTGAGGTCATAAATAAAAGTGGGTATCATCAGCAAACAATCACAATCTGGTATTAACACTGTATCCAAGATTGTTTATACACACTAGGGAAAGAAATTAAAAATTTCCTTGTAGGTCACTCGATGTACGAGGGTGAATCAAATATAAACAAGACTTTATTTTTAAAAATATTATTTTTATTTTAAGTGCAAAAAAGTACATATCTTATTTTTCTACGTAATCTCCTGCTTTAGAAACACATTTTTCCCAGCGGATAGGCAGCTTCCCAATTCCTTCCATGTAGAAAGATGCAGGTCGTGTCTGCAGCCAATTGCGCACGTAGGCTTCCACCTCAGCATCACTGTTGAATTTTTGGCCTCTCAAAGCTTCCTTGAGAGGACCAAACACATGAAAGTCACAGGGTGACAGGTCTGGACTGTAAGGAGGGTGGTCCAGTGTCTCCCACCCCAGTTTCTCCAATTTTTCCCTGGTTAAGGCTGCTGTGTGGGGGCGAGCATTGTCATGGAGAATAACCACTTTCCTCATCGGTAGGTCTCGTCTTTTGCGGCGATATGCAAGTCGGACCTCACTCAAAATGTCGCAGTAGTAGGCCGCATTGATTGTCCTGCGCTCATGCAAAAAATCGAGGTGCAGCAAACCACGCTGGTAAAAAAAAAACCGTAGCCAAAACCTTGCCAGCCGATAGTCGTGACTTGGCTTTCACTGGTCCAGGTTCTCCTTTTTTTCTCCACTCCATACTCGCTTGTTTGGACTCAGGGGTGTAGTGGTGCACCCAAGTTTCATCACAGGTGATGATGTGAGTCAGAAATGGGTCCCCTTCTTCCCGAAATCGTGCCAGAAGACGCTCACACACCTGAAGTCGATTCAATTTCTGTTCTGCTGTGAGAAGGCGAGGAACCCACCTGGCGCACACCTTACGGTACCAAGCTCCTCTGTGAGTATGGAGTAAGTGCTCCCATAACTTATTCCGACCTTACTTGCAATTTCAGAAGTGGTAAGACGCTTGTCATCTTCAATAAGCCGTCTAACACAGCTGATGTTGTTCTCTGTAATGCTGGTGCGGGGTCTGCGATTATGGCTCTCATTTTCAACATGATGACGACCATCCACAAACTGTTTATGCCATGCAAACACTCTGGCTCACGACAGTGTCTCTTTCCCGAACTGGGCAGTCAATCTCCTCAAGATTTCTGCCGGTTTTACGCCTTCTGCAGCGAGAAACTTGATTATAACACGTTGCGCAATCGACGAGTGTACCTCTTGCTCCGACATCGTGACGGTTGGCACTGAGCAAGTCGAGGGGGGGGGGGCTAATGGTCTTCCCCCACTCCTGACAAACCTACCTATCGCCAAACAAAGCGGGAACGTTCTCACACCACTATTGCGCCCGAACGGCCGAAAGTCTTGTTTATATTTGATTCACCCTCGTATCATCTAGATCAGGGGTCCCCAAAGTGGTCGGTATCGACCCCTGGGGGTCGCTAAGAGTTCTCCGGGGGTCGATTAATACCCGGGGGTAGAAAGGGGGTCGATTGATAAAAAGAGGATCAATTAAATTGTTTAGGGAAAAAATGGGAATATTCCAACAAAAATAAAAAAAAAACTGACTACCTCCGTTATAATTTAAGTTTTACCGAAGCCTGAGTCGCTTTAGGTATGTGTTAAGGAGAAAACATACTGGAGCGGAGAGCATAGCAACGACGAGAGTGAAGAACAAAGCAGCGAAAACAAATAAACCAATTGAATTGTTGCGGTGACTCATACTGGGGCGCAAACATGGAGGAAGGAAATATATGGAGGAGAAGTGACGTTAAATTGGTGAAGCAGGCTCGCGCATGCGCAATGGCAGCAGTGGCGATATTGCGCTTCCAAACAATTGCAATGTTCCCAGTATATCCCGAAAACTAAGCAAGATATCGAAAAATTTTATTCTTTATTTTCGATTTGTCTCGTCGTGTTACATACGAATCGATCATTAAATTTGACTTTTGCCAAATTTTTCTTCTCCATTTCAACTCAAGACACCTCACTTTTGATACAGTATATCTCTAGAATTAGGTGAGATATCGAAAATTTTTATTCTTTATTTTTCATTTGTCTCGTCTTTTTAAATAAGAATCCATCATCAAATTCGACTTTGACCAATTTTTCTTCTGAATTTCAACCAAAACCATTTCACATTTGGGACAGAATATCTCGAAAACTAAGCAGGATATCAAAAAATTTTATTCTTCATTTTTTATTTGTCATATCGAGTTACATAATAATCCATCACCAGATTGCGGCGTCACCTTTATCCTAGAGTACCCTTGAGGTTTTTGTACATATTCCCCATGTCTGTATGGAAGCGGCCATGCCCCCTCCACTCCGGCTATGCCCCCCCCCCCCCACTCCTTCTCCGCCCTGCTTCACTTCAATGCGTGGTGAAGGTCTCTTGCGTCGTCGCCA
The DNA here is from genome assembly GCA_031002005.1 of Vandiemenella viatica. Taxonomy (NCBI): domain Eukaryota; kingdom Metazoa; phylum Arthropoda; class Insecta; order Orthoptera; family Morabidae; genus Vandiemenella; species Vandiemenella viatica. The sequence goes on from CM061920.1 coordinate 281,802,126, forward strand.
TATATTTCCTTCCTCCATGGGCGCAAAGCGTTGAGGTAATAATGGAGCAAAGCTTAGCATTTAAATTGTTTGATTTCGCCGCTTTATTCTTCACTCACATTGCTGGTTTGCTAGTGGTCATTCCTGTGAGAAACGAATGTAGACCAATTTACGAATTGTATCTCTTGGACATGAAATTCTACATTTTCGAAAAATAGGAAGTTAGCTGAAATTATCAATTAAAAGACAGGCATCTCTCATGTCTGTTTACACACCAGGGGTCCCCAAAGTGGTCGATATCGGGATAAGAAACAAGTTCAACATCACAATTATTTTATTTTAGCTAAGCTACGTGATGAACTCAACAAGTATTAAAACTTTATTTTTTATTTACTTCGGGTATTTAACTATTTTATATTTGGGAGGACGCCGGTTCGAATCTCCTTCGGGCATACGGATTTGGGATTTCCATGGTTTCCCCAAATCACTCAAGGCTAATGCCGAGATGCTTCCTCCAAAACGCCATGGCCGAATTCCTTCCAGTTCCTTGTCCGCAGTTCTATCTTGCCTCTAATGACCGCGCTGTCGACGAGAGGTAAAGCCACAGAGAAAAAGGGGGGGGGAGTGAACGCTGTTGGTTCATTATACACATATTGCACTGTTAAACTCTAGTATGGTTTCCACTCTATGTATTGTATATCTAAATGTAGATTTTGTCCTTTACATAGAAAATATCGTAAACCATTAAATTTAGATACTTCTTTTTTATCTTTTTCCTATCTAATTATATTGAATAGGTTACTTTTAGATGTAATTATTATTCCTTCCAAGGCTAGATATCTATTGTTAGCAAAAAGTAGCAACAATGCACTCTGAGAAAGAACAAGGAGATCTTTATATCTCGTGCGGTAATAAGTTGCGCCTCTTACTGCCGCTGTTTTGTTGTGCCGTGATCGTATCGTGTTGTTCATATTATAAATCTGAGTTTAATACCTACAATGTCGTCTACCAGTGCTAAGAAGAAATGCAGACAATATCCACATGAGTATTTGAAATATGGTTTTGTGCAATCTTTTGCTAATGAAACTATTCATATGTGCTTTTTATGTGAAAAAACTTTCAGCAATGATGCTATGAAGCCGGCGAAAATGAAAGACCACTTCGAAAGGATCCATTCTGATAAGAAAAACAAAGAATTTGAGTATTTCAAAATGCTAAAAGAGAAATTGAGAGATCGGCCAAATTTAAGTACTTATTTGAAGTCATCTGCTAGTGCTGACAGTGATGGAGGACTGAGGACCTTCTGCAGCATCTCTTTTAACATAGCAAAGAAAGGCAAACCGTACACTATTGGTGAAGAGATTATAGTACCAGCTATAAAAGATGCAATTGAAAATGTTATGAAGACAGACTCTCAACTTTTTTTAAAGTGCATACCATTGAGAGCAAATACTGTGCAGCAACATATAGAGGAAATGGCCGATGATGTGGAAAGATCTTTGACCTCTGAGTTCCAGCATTGTAAGTTTGCTATTCAACTTGACGAATCAACTTTCGAAAGTTCAAATCTTCTCATGGCTTATGTTAGGTTTAGGGTTACCAGATGCCCTCTTTTACCCGGACATGTCCTCTTTTTTGGACCGTAAAAATGGTCCGGGCGGGTTTTGAGAAAAATCAAGGAATGTCCTCTTTTTTTTTTAGTTCCGTTTTACTACTGCCTGAACTTGAAAGTGTGGAAATAAAACTCTCCCATCTGTCAAAATGGTAAACCCTAAAGAATTTAACCTTTATGCCAACAATGTGATATTTTATCTACACTTTTCCTTTTTCTGTCTCGGCACTGTGTCAAGATATAGTTACGATTTCTGAGCAATAGGTGGCGAGGCAATTATTGTGAAATACGAGCTGCGGGGCGGCCGGTGAAGAACATTATGTACGCAACAATGCAAAGTACTTCAGCTCGGCTTCTAGAATCATTGTTTTCAACTGCTTTACTGTTAGTTGCGTTTTGGTTGAAGTGAAGCAGTTTTACTGTTCAAGTGAAATCATGCCAAAACGCAAATGTGTCTTCAGTGACGAATTACAAAAACGATTTCCTGACTTCAGACCGGGAAGAATTAGCTCAGAGGCAGAATGTCTTATCTGCCCATCAGGAACATTTGTTTCAGTTGCTAATAAAGGTAAGATTTATAACCATGGGACCGATTTTACGTAAATATCGTATGACACTGGAAATTTGCGTGTAATAGCTCAGATTTTCTTACACTAAATAACGTATAATAAGCACAATTATTAATTTGCAGGGGGGCTAGACCTAGAAGCTCACAAAAACACTGAAAAAAAAACAAAAACAAAACGCGGATACGTACTGCAGCATCTTCATCCAAAGTTGACGATTTTTTTGCAAAAAAGGATTCCAAAATTAATGAGCTGGTCCATGCAGCTGAAGGCACCCTATCTTTTCACACAGTCAAGCATCATCAAAGTTTTAAATCAATGGACTGTACTGGAAAACTGCAGAAAGTGTTATTTACAGACTCAAATATAGCGAAACAAATGTCATGTGCTCGCACTAAAACAGAAGCCATTATTAATTCTGTATTGTCACCTCATTCTGTTAATGCTTCTATTGACGCTTTGGAGTGTATTTCATGTTTTGGTGTTGCAACAGACGGCAGTAACCATGGTTCTGTGAAACTGTTTCCAATTCTAATTCAATACTATGACTTTAAATCTGGGTGAATTCAAACAAAAGTGATAGAACTTAAAAGTAGTCCAAATGAAAAATCTGAAACGATTGCACCTTACATATGTGATACTCTTAGAAGTAGAGGTATTAATAATAAATGTGTTGCTTTTTCTGGGGACAATACAAATACAAATTTTGGTGGGATTAGTGGACTTGGTAAGAGGTCGGGAAATAATGTTTTCGCCCATCTGAAAAACAATTTAAATGATAGATTAGTAGGATTAGGCTGCCCTGCTCATGTTTTACATAACTGCATTCAACATGGTATTGATGCAGGACTCACATTAGATGTTGATTCCATAGTATTAAAAATATTTAATTATTTTTCTGTGTACACAGTACGTACTGAAACATTGTAGATGTACAATATAGGGAAATACTGTGTCATTCTAAGAGTAGGTGGCTGTCCCTTTTTCCTTGCGTTACGAGACTAATTGAGATGTATCCAGCACTGAAATCATATTTCAGTTCTCAGGGTGAAATTCCAATTCTGATTAAACTGTTTTTTCCAAAATGAGCTTAGTGAAGCACGATTATGGTTTGTTCATTCTCTTATGTCATTATTTCAACATAATATTTTGGCCCTACAAAAAGAGAAAAATTCATTGGTAGAAATGATACATATTCTTGAGGGTGTGTTGAATGCTCTTCAGGAAAGAAAAATCCAGAATTTCAAATCTTTAAAACTAAAAGAAATTTTGAAAAAAAAAAACGGTATGAAGGTTATGGTTCTAAATGTGATATGTTAGAAGGAGAAATAGCACATGTTTATGATGCAACAATTACGTATCTTAAGAAATGGTTGCTTCAGTATCAAGAGTTTTTGGTATTTAAATGGATGGATCTGAAGAATTCTTCAAATTGGGGAGATGTGGAACAAACAATTCTGTACCTAAATGAAAAACTTAATATTAAAATAGATGATGTAAAGTGCTTTGATCAGTTTTGCAACTTTCAGAAATTTTTGACAAACCAGGCTAACGTTAATACAGATCAGTTGTCAAATGATATCTGGTGTAAATATTTCCGAGAGTCAAAGAATGGTGCTTGTTTCTCAGAACTACTAAAAATTGCGGAGTTTTTCTTTGCTATTCCCAGCCACAATGCTAGTGTAGAAAGGATTTTTTTTATTAGCATACAGTCAGTGGACCAAAGATAGAAATAGACTCAGTGTATAGTCTGTTAAGGGAATTATAAGTGTGCAATATAATTATAAGGATTTATCTTGTGTACAGTTTTATAATTATTTGTTGGAAAATAAGAAATTACTCTCAGAAATTGGTTCACCAAAGAAATATCCGAGTACTTCAGGGAATAATGATGAAGATGAGAAATGTACTAATGATGATTTTTTGTAGTTTATATTAAAATGTGCCACAAATTGTTGTAACGTTGCATGATTTAATAAAATGAAGTAATGTACTACCTACTGTAGACGTTTCATTTGCAAAAAGTATAGTGAATTATGCATATCTTAAATATTTTTATTTATTAAGTGTGTAGTTATAATTTATCTTAATGCAACATCTGCAAATGTTGAGAAACCCACAACACTTTTGCAGAATTTAGTATTAATCTAGAAATGTCCTCTTTTTTGAAGACCATCATCTGGTAACCCTAGTTAGGTTCCATAGTCCATTCCTGAATGACACTGTTGATGAATTTCTGTTTGCTAAATATCTTCAAACTGATTCAAATGCTGAGACAATTTTTTTATGTTTGCAAGATTATTTGAACAAGCACAACATTCCTTTCGGGAATATTACTGCAGTAGCTACTGACGGTGCACCTGCTATGGTAGGCCGTTATAGAGGATTTTTCGTCTTTCTGAAGGAAAAAGTTCCTAATGTACGTACCGTTCACTGTGTCCTACACAGGCAGCATCTTGTAGCCAAAAAATTGAGTGGCGAGCTGCATGATACTCTAAAAGTGTGCATTAGGTCAATTAATAAAATTAAAGCTCACCCTCTCAATTCCCGACTGTTTCCGAAGTTATGTGAAGAAAATGATGAACCTTTCAATCAATTACTTTTGCACACTGAGGTAAGGTGGTTGCAGGGTCTTGTTGACTTGTACGACTCGTCTGCAGAGTTTCTTAACAATGTGGATCCATTACTATGTGACGAGTTAAAACAGTGCAAGAACCATCTGTTCTATTTGGCAGATCTTTATTCGAAATTTAACGAAGTACAGAAGCGTTTGCAAGGAAAAAATGTTACAATTGTTCAAGCTCGAACAATTATAATGGCCTTTCAACTAAAAATAGACCTGTTAAAATCTTCACTGGCACGTAAAGATTTAAAATATTATTCAAACTTTCGACTACTAAAAGAAAATTAAGAGATACCCGATAGTGATTTGGAGATATATGTTAAACATCTCGATAAATTAAGAGAAGACTTCAAAGCATGTTTCGAAGACTTGGAGAACATGCATGTTCCTGAATGGTTTGCATCTCCATTTGATGTTAAAATTGATAATGAAGGTAATGAACCTGGCTTAGAAGATGAACTGATTGAAATCTGGAAGCTAACGCGTTGTTTAAAAATAAAAACCTCAGCGAATTTTGGAGCGATAACAATATTGCTACAAAATACCCCAAGCTCAGAGCAGAAGCCGAACCTTTCTTACTTGCATTCCCAACTTCATACATGGTTGAAGCTGGCTTTAGCCACGCGAACGCTATTTTGACAAGACAGAGAAACAGACTGAACTTGGAAAACCGTGGTGATTTGTGACTAAAACTTAACAATTTTCAACCGAACATCAGTAATCTTGTTGCTACCCTTCAGACCCATCCATCTCACTAATATCAGATACTTTAATAAAAAGGTATGTAAACTTATTTTTAATGTTTTCAATAGTAGTCGTAAAATGGCAGATGTTTCTTTTTTATCGATTATAATTTATTTAAATTTTCAATTATTATTTTGTGTTTTACATTTTATGACACTTACGGCTATAGGCTAGTTTCCATCTATCTATAATTTTGTTATTATTTTTTACAATTATAATAGCAGTGTAAAATATCTCCTTTTTCTGTTAGTGTTGTTGGGTGGATTTTTTAAGGTGTGGGAACTATAAATACTTTCTTTGGGTTGTTATGCAAGTTTCCTTATTGTTTAACATCAGAAATGCTAATAATGATTTAAAATTTTCATCATTGGCGGATCCAGGAATTTTTCGAGCCGGGGCAAAAACTGTAGGAATGCCGCCCCTTGCAACATTATTTGCAGCTTCCCATTTTTGCCGTCTGACCCCAAGTGTCCCCGCCTCGATTGTCAGCCAAACATATTGTTGTCGCCACCCCGATTGTTGGTCAAACTCATTGTTGTTGCCGCCCGGCGCCTAGTGTACTAGTAGAGCTAAAAAAAGGTTTCCGCGACTTAAATCGCCGACCTTCAAACATGATTTTGCCGCCCCCTCCAAGTTGGCACCCCGGTGTACATCCCCCCCCCCAGATCCGGCACTGGTTTTTATTAAACGTTTAATCTGGGGGTCGATGAGAAGATAAATGTTCTATGAGGGGGTCGAAGTGATAAAAAGTTTGGGGACCCCTGATCTAGATAATAAATGGTTCACTGTCAACGATGGCATATGCATCAAAAACTTGTTGTGATACCCTGTATAGGGTAAAATTTAGTTTTTAGGTAATGTCAAAAGCTTTAAAGAAATTAAAAAAAAAGGTCTGGTGTAAGTGATGGAAGAAGCATGCATTGTACCATGGGCAGTGACACTCAGGGTGGTGACAATGGGTGTGGCGAAATAATGTTTGTAGGGATGGAGGTGGCAATATCACAGTTTTTGTCCCAGCATGGAAAATTTCTAGCTTTGCCACTGGTTTCTCAGCATTCTCTCGTCAATTGGTATTTAAGAATCTGGAATTTAATGAAAAATCACATTTTGGGTGAGCAGGAACAAATCTGATATGTGGAGATTATGAAATATTTACAGCTCTACCCAAGAATCAGATTTGTGGATTCAAGGATGCGTGAGGAAGGTAGGGTTCTGATCATTTTTTTTTTCAGGGTATCTGCTTGATAGGATGCACTGGAACGTATGCCACACATCACTGGTTACCTGCTCACTACCAGCAATAGCACTTTAATGTTCAATAAAAAAAATACTTTTTTTTGTTACATTAAGTACATTTCTCACACTTCCTGCTATGAAAAGTGATAAGTGACTATCAAGCTTCCTATTCAAATAGTTGATAAACAAAATTTTGTTAAAATGTTACACATTTATCCCAAAAACCTCAAAACCTGAAACAACATTCAGTAATAACTTCAAAGTTTACTACACAATGTTTGAATGTTCCACTCCAGAAGTACATTTCACCCAAAAATAAGATCAAGAAAATTTTTTAAGCACTCCTGTACATACATTTTGGAATAAAATTTCTTTTATATATCAAAAATATTAAAACTGTGAACATCTTGAAGTTTACACTGGTGCAATAATTTTTTTATATGTTTCTATCAACTTCTTCCATAGTAGGTCTACTATTGTTAATGTCCAAATCTTGGGATATATTACAGAATCTCATAATCTGAATAACTATTTGGTAATGTTCCACTGTGTGAATCCCTTTCTTTAAAAGCTGCATTTTTATGTAATATGAATTCTTCTACTCAACTTTCTCTCTCCTTCTGTCCTTAGGAGAGTAATGCTTGTTTAATCTAAAAGCATAATTGCTAAACTCACACTAATTTTTTCCCCAAAATTTCTAATGGAGACTTACCTGAATGGGCCTGAATCCTTCCTTTTAAAAGCTGAAGGCACATTTGGATCATTAACAATAACACTTATAACATCCATTCCAATCTGATACTGCTTTGGACCTTTGAGATCAAGAAGCATTTGTGTATTGTTATGGACAGCCTCAATAACAACCTGGTAGATTGGATTGTTGTTATATGTTTCACGGTTATTACCACAACCACCAGCTGTTGCTCCTTTCCACTGGCCTGTGACCTAATTAATTATAAGAATTTGAGCAAGTTTAGTAGAAGTAAGCCAAGATCATTCCTGAAAATATATCACAGATGATGTTCCATTTATTAACTGCAACAAGGACAGAGAAAGTAAATGCATCACATGACAAAGTAAAATGCAGAATGGCTATGAGACAGATAATAGTTTTTAATATTGCTATACATATGAAATAGGAAATGAGACACCTAGAAAATCTTATACAGGAATTAATGGGGTTGTTTGATTCAGTTCTCTTTCACAATATTAGGAAATCACTGAAAATAAACGGGGGTTAATTTTGTGTCTTAATATTTTAGATATTCTGGCTTCCGCTTTAAAGAGAGAGACTGATGATTATATACATATATAAATAAAAGGAAGGGTAGGGAGAGTAAACCTGTCACTTGCCACAGATGAAGGCAGGAGAGTCATGATGAACACAAAAATATGAACACACTTTACAATTTTTTTTATATATATATTTACAAATCATGCAGTGCATTTCAAAGTTTACACATCTGACCCCTTATCATATGTCCTCTTCTAGTCATGAATAAGATTTATACCGAAATATTCCAAAGAGTGTTTTTGTAGGTAACAATGAAAGGAAAGAACTGCCGTGAGGCATTATTTATATGGAAAGGACAGATGAAATACACCCAACACTCACCAAAGTTGAAGGGAGGGGGGCAGCCGCCACACAAAACAACACACAAACAAAGAAAATACAATATTTTGGTTTGTGTTGCTGCTGCCCTCCTCCCTTCAACTTTGGTGAGTGTTGGGTGTATTTCATCTGTCCTTTCCATATAAAAAGTGTTTTTGTGTTTGTCTTGGCCCTCATATTTCATCCATGGTGAAAGATGGGATTACTTTCACAAGCCATCCTTATTTTCATTGCCTAACAGCATTTTTACTGTCACTGCATATATAACTTTACAAGACAAAGAATATTAAGATCTTCAAAAGTAAATGCTCAAACCATGGCACACCCAGTAGACATCTCAAGTATATAACTTATTGAAATAATTACTTTGTCAGTTATTATAATGAAATATTACAAAGGGCAGGAATTATTCAATATTAAGAAAATGTATACAAAATCCATTCAGAGTAAATTTTTAAACAAAATATATTATTTTCATTATGGCCTTATTGGGTATAATCCACTGAAACCACACATTTCAACTAAAATATAAACTTTGTAGGTTCACAGCCAGATGATGTTGAAAGACAAATTTTTTTCTTCTTCAGGTCCTATGCACATTCTACAACAACTGAAACTGCAATGCTAATCTTGAGCTTTGATGCAGCTATATATCAATGTGTTTCCTCCTCCCCCCTCTCCATTTCACTCCATCATTCGTGGTAGCTATGGCTCAATATTGTGTCCATCATTTGGGACAAGCTGGACACGGCTGAACTAGTTTCAACAATGCAGCTGCAATTTAGTTTTAAAAAATTTCTGGGACAAAATTTTAGCAATAATTCTATCATAGAAAGCATTTGGTTTAAATGTCCCCTTAATACTTCTGGCTTTAGAAATACCAGTGATAAATTATGAGAGAAAAATTACTTAAAAATTTATATAAAAACCAGTAATTTCTGCCACTACAGATTATCAGCAACCATGATTTATAATAAGCTTAGGTAAACATTTTTTGCTTCTTAGGCTATATTAATTAATTTTTATATTCATGAACTGCGTTGCGAACCCAACTGACAAACAGCTATGATAAAATAATAATAATAATAAAAAAACAGTACAATTCAGGACAATTAAATCGTTTGTAGATCACACTAATACCCTCAGGATCATAACAGTTCATAGCAGTTCAAGTGACATTTGGATTTTGAGAAAGAGTTTGACTTCATTAAATGAAGATTTTGAAAAATTATGAAACATTAGACTGGTAAAGCCATGAACTACACGTATATGTGCCAAATTGAGCATAAAAGTTTGCTGTCAGAAGCAACTGGAATAAGGCGCAGAAAACTGTTATAAAGAAAGCAACAAGAAATAACCAAAGGGTTAGATGGGGGCCATAATCTTAATTCAAAGGTCTCAATTATACAGAAGATCTATGTCAAATCACCCAAAATTTCTGAGAAACACTATGGTGAGACTTATCATAAAACAGAAAGCCAAATTTGCAGAAATCAATATTAAAGGCAAGAAGTCCAAGCGCGTTTGAATAAAGTCAGAGAAGTAATAGAAGAACAGAGGAGACATTGAGGAATATTGCACAATTTGATGGAGTCATGTCAGATATTCACAAGGAAACAAACACCTTTGGAAAGCTGCACCTTGTCTGAAGATCTACACAAATTCCACAACACAATGGACGCTTAACAGCAACTTTGAGTCAGTGCTACAGCTTGGGTTAGATCAACAAACTCCCAAAATTCTAGAAAAAAAGCTTGAATATTCAAGGTCACCAAACATCATACCCAATACGGAGCTTTGAAAAAAATAAAAAATAGAGTGGATAAAAGTGAAGAAGTGGAAATGGATTAAAGTAGGCTCTGAAATGGAATCTGCTATGCCAGAGAAAGCAAGGCAAACCTTGGATGACATGGAAGAGACCTGAATTTTAGGAAATGGCAGGAATGAATAAGCCCTACAAAAAGGCAAAAACAATATGGCAAAGAGTACAGCGGCTGCTCTTTGTGAAAACCCTAAATTCAATTGTGAATTAAATGATCTTACAATGATGATGATGAAGATGAAATTCCTTTGGTAGGGGTTCTGCAGGAACCTGATTAAAAATCTCCTAATACCTTACACCATAACAAAGGCTTCAGAGTGCCATATTTTTAGTGATGGACAAAATAACTATAGGTAAAAAGCAAAGGGAAATTAACCCATCACATACCAAACTTGATGGAGCTCATCACACTTTGGTATGTGATGCGTTAATTTCCCTTTCCTTTATTATTTATACTCCCTAGAAGCCATTTCCTTTTTCCTTAGTTTCATTACAATATAACTACAGAAACATTTACCTGCTTTGTGTATTCATATGGATTTCCAATTTTTCTCAGTGAAATTGGGCAAGTAGCATATGCTCTTAAAGTGTAATAAATAGTATTCATTTTCTCATATTGTGAAACAACCAATGTGTATCTTTTTGCACTTGTTTCTGTTAACACCAACTTACAAAGATAATGTGGACTGTTTATACGAACACCATCAATAAATGGTGGAGGATCATCTGGAACAAAAGCATAAAAGAAATAAGCCTTTGAAACAAACAAAAAAGTAGTTTAAAATTAATTTCACATATTATTTTGTATGTATCTGACTTTACACTACTTACGGCAAAACACAGGCAGCAACAGATCAAAATATGTGATAGATGATTTTCAAAATCATATATCACAGGAGGCAACAAATAAAAAATATAGGTGACAGCATCTTAATGAAAAAAAAATTGTAAGAGGGTGGAGCCCTAGACAGTAGAGTATTCATGTTTGTTGTGGCACCTGAAGTATGTACATTGGAAAATTAGTCAATCTGTATACGGGCAGACAGTTATACAGTAGCTGTAAGTGAAGACTGTACAAATTGTCTATATGCTGCTGTTATGGAAAGTTTACACACAACTACAGATGGAGAAGCTATCCGTAGACTAACAAATGTGAACTTCCTTGGTAATTAGTCTATAAACTGCAGAAGAGGATTTTGGTAGTTACCAGAATCCTCTTCTGTAGTTGAAAGCTCAAATTTTAGGTAGTTTAAAAGCACCTGACGATAGTAACAAATTGTCAGGGAAAGAAATACAACATCTACTTCATGAAAATTCCAGGGGAGGGAATGGAATGGGGGGAAAGGGGGGAGGGATGCTGGTATATGATGAGGAACAGATCATTCCAAATGACACTGAACATGCAGAGTGCAGCAAAATGTAGATTGTGGTGTTCTTTGGCACTGATGATATCTTTCACCTTAGATCTCTTTACTCTCTTTTCCTTCAAGTGGTAGGATGAAAAGGTTAACTCAGCAATGAGGAACCACAAGATTATATCAGAGCTAAACCTGACAGAACTGAAAATGGATCTGTGTTTCCAAAATGACTGGAGGGGTTGAATCAGGGGCAACGATCATTCTTTTGGGATCTTTGAAACAGATTCATTGACCTACATCATAGGTTTGAGGCATGTATGGTTTTATTGAATATATCAGGTGTGTAAGGGTCGTGGGCAGTAGTTTGTAGTATAGATTTTAGCGGTAAGAAAGGCAGTTTGTTTTCAAACCAGCACACTGGTGTGAGACTACACTGCCTCTATATGACACCAGCGCCAAGGCCGCTGGCCTTGCAGTCCTTACTGTGAGAACTCGACAGCCAGCTCTTGTCCACAAGGGACTCAGCTAGTTAACATGTAAAGTACACATCCAAACGGGATGATATTCAGCCAATGAGAGAAGAAGAATCCCCACTTTCAGAGCCGGGAACGCTTCTTGGCGCTAGCGTCCCTAAGCCAGTTCGCGATGTGAAATTTCGTAGGCCAGACCTATTACGAACCAAATTGGCCATTTTAGGCATTTTTCTATCATCCTCCCCTCCGCTGGCTCAGAAAGCAACTGCCATAATTTTGGATCTTATGATCCACTATTTCCAGTATCAGAAAACCTCCTATTTATGTATCTATTGATGTAATAATACCAGGCAACAGTTTTCTATAATAAATCAAGTAGTCACAACTCTCAATATCACTTCAAGGAGTACCTACACCCTGATTCTAAGTAAGCTAACTGTGTTTTTATCCTAGTCACATACTTACAGATGCCGACTGGAAACTGAAAACCAAAGCCGACAGTAAGTAAGGACTAGGACGGACCCGCCAGTGGGGTAAGTGTTGCCGCTCGCTTGGTTAACACGCAATATAAGTGCAAAAGATTGCTATGTGTGTGGTAAAAGTCATGTGAATACAACTGGAGGTTTTGTTAGCTAAGAGAGAAGAGCAAAAAATACCTTCCAACCATTAACTTCCATTTTAAAAAAAACAGATGAGATGACCAACATCTGTCTGTGGTAAGAGTTATAGAGCATGCTACATGCTTAACATTTTTGAAAATTCTTAAACAAAACAAATTAAATACACCAGACTAAATGGAAGTTTAGAACAAATTGTTTGAAGTGCAGCTGACACATTTTTTATGATGTGATGAAGGGTGTTCATGGAAAAATTTAAATGTTCACAATCACTTTTGTGAATACAGATTATCACATTATCACAAATTATCAGATTTGTAATGTGCATGATTTCCGAATGAGAAGGTTGTAGTATGTAACTGTGGAAGGTGATGTCTTTGCAAAAGTTTAACAGGAGCACTCCCCCCCCCCCCCTTAAAAACATTATCTGAGGACATTATTTATAACAGCATTACACTGACGCATTTATCTTCAGGGCGATTCAAAAAAACGTGGACAAAATGAGATGGTAGATCTGTCATACAATAAGGATCAACAATCGCATAAGAACAGAGGGTCGCAAACGCCTGTAGAGGGCGCTAGAGCCACGAGAGGCATGGCCACCATGATCACAAGACCTGTCTCCCTTGGATTTTTTCTTGTGGGGATTTTTAAAAGAATTTGTGTATGAAACACCCGTTGAAACGCTGGATGACTTGGTAGGAAGAATCGTTGCGGCAGCCGGATGTGTTTGAGATACACCTGGTATCTTTGAGAAGGTGCGCCGCTCCATGCAATGAAGATGTCAAGCTTGTCTCGATGCATCTGGCAAAAACTTTGAACATCTGCTGTAGGCTCGACATGTCTCAGAATTGTTCCATAGGTTGGGCTGGGATTGCTGGCAGACAGATAACATAGTTGCAATTGGACTGATTGATAAAATTGCAAACATCCACATTTCCTACTGTGTGGAAATACTTCCCCCCTTCAATGTATTTTGGTCATAAAGACAGGAGAGACAAGATCTGGGAAATAAGGTGCTATACTGATGCCAACGTGTATTCTCTCTTTTCATGACTTAAGGATAGGAGTGCATGGGTGGGGAGATTAATTACTTTTGGTTCAAAGTACACTCAGGCACCCATTATTTTGTTAATTACATAGTATTTCTAAGGAAGAAAATGTAAAATAAGCCCAACAATTACCACAAATGAAGACAGCAGAGCAGCAATGGATGCAAAAAGACAAACATGAATAATGCCATACTCCGGTGTTGAAATTTAGTCTTGCAGGTAGATGAGACACATGGTAAGGAAACTGACGTGTTCACACCTACACCTACCATGGATTCGCTTGGCAAACATCAGTGTGAACACAGCTGTCTCCTCTCCAAGTGTCTCATTTATCTGTAAGACTAAGGTTCAACACCAAAATATTGGATTATTTATGATAATCTTTTTGTGTCTGTCGCTGGTCGCTCATCTATAGTAAGTTGTGTATTTATTTTACATGTTCTTCCTTAATGCCTTACAGAATATTTTCCTTCATTATTATTGTTACTACAGTGTATAGATGCTGATCTACAAAATAAAATTTTCAGGCATGGTCTTTAATCAATAGGAGGTATTTACATAGCCTGAGAACTTTCATTATTATTATTATATAATTGTTATAACATAGTAAAGACGCAGATGTACAAAAATAGTAAAATTTTCAGACAGGGTATATCAACAAGGAGGTACTCATATGGCTGGATCACCAAATTCTCAACTAAGAAAGAGACATACGTGTGTCGCTAATCCTAAAAGTCCAATGACAATGTGTACTAAAGTTACCGATTGCAACTAAATAAAAACTAGACTTATCTGCCATATATAAAGAACAGTCTCAAGAGTAACAATGAGGGCAACAGGCTGAGGAACATATTTAAAAAAAAAAAAAAAAATGGTTTTCGATTCATGTGATAACTGAGATTACTAATTACAGAGTTGATGTACCAGGGAAGCTTCAATGACACCAATAACTAGGCCTGAAAAACCATCCAGATGTGTTAATCTCTTTGTAAGACACAAAACTGCTACCGGGGTTGGAGTTAGAGTTTAGTACCTTAACTAGCAGTTCACTTGAAATGAAAGTTCTCTGACGTTAATAATTTTGAATGACCATGTAACCTTTCTGGATTCTCAACTGAGATGCATACAGGTCACCACTAAATTTGTTTAAACCACAACCTTAGAAAAGGTTTTCAGTCTACTACAAAATCACAAAAGTTCACTTTGATAGAAAAATTTGAAGTTTATTTTAAAAAATTCACATTTTCAAAATTTGCATTCTACAGTTGAGTAGGCGATCGAACAAGCATTTCCAGAAAATTGTAGGTTGTGGAGAGAAATGATACCGACCAAATAAACAAAAAAAACCTTTTGAAATTTAAAAGTTCTTAGTAGTAATTGAAATCACGATCTGTTACAAGTGCACCCAACATGGCGGATACATGTTTCCAGGCTAGCGCAGCAAAACCGACCTGCAACAAATCACTTGACACAGAGTTACCTTACATAGTGTTCCCGGAGTAAAGACAAAAGACGAAACCATAAAGACATCCCCCACCTCGGAGCTCCCACTTAAATTAACGCCACCTGCACATCACATATATACCGCTGCTTAGCAAAAATGTGTAAATGATCCAAATTATAAAAAGTGTTCAAACTTTGACAGTGTATATTATTATCTTCAAGATGCTTAAAGGATGTTTAGTGAGAAATTTCTAGTGATTAGTTGAAATTTTTATTTAATTTGCGTAGTGATACGACCTCCTAACGCAATTGGGGATTTACCTAAACATTTGAATTTATTCAATTTTTTAGGAATATTGCTTAATTTCAAATTACATGGATAAAATTAGTGTCAAAATGTTCTACAAAAATTCCTGAGTTTAATGGTGTAAATTATACTGAGATTGGTGGCGAGATAGTGAAGTTACAGCTTAGACAAGATTGCTAAAGTAACTGTTTAGAAGTCATATGGTTTTTTGTTAATAATTATTAACATATAGTTTGTATCAAAAAGGTAAAATTATCAGGATTTCTTTGATTTATTTATGTGTTTTAAAAGTTATTTTATCTCTGGAAGTGACTTGGTTTAGTTATAAATTATTCTTAAGTGAACCACGTGTGTTTAGTGACGAAATAATTTCAAAAACCTATATAAAATATGTTTTACTGCATTGAATGTTCTGAAATTTAAATATGTGATACTAAATTTTTGGTTCTTTCAAGAAATCTACTTTTTAGATTGAGAAATTACTAGGAACCTCTGATAAAAAAATGTTAAAAATGAAGTGCATTTATCGCAGTGTTTAAGAATTTATTTATGTTATTTACATTGTCAGAAACTAAGAAATTTTAGTGAATTTAACTTTCTTTTGAATTATTATTATTTTAAAATTACTTTACTTCCATTAAAAGTGCTCAGGAATAGTGAAATGGTCACGTAGCAAAAATCTATTGTTTACCAGTTGAATGATAATGGATTGTTTTATTCCAGGTTGGTTTAAAGTTTCTTTACTATTATAAAAAGTTTATTTAATGCTTTTATTGAATGTTGTGGGTCTTTACTGCTTTTAAAATGGTTTATTTAATAAATTGGGTTGTGGTATCAGCTTCTATTTGAACGTTCCTCTCATAACCTGTACTTGCAATGAAATCTATGTGTTTAAATGAAAGCTTAATTCCTCCCCCATACTTGAAGCTAGGAAACTAGCATTTACCAAAATTCTTAGGTGCATACATTTTATCAATATTGTCAATGGACTACATCGATCTAATGCAAGTGGGGATAATTTTTGTCTGCTTATTAATTCATAATTTCTTCATTAGTTATTTCATCCTCAGTGTCAATATTTTCTATTTTCTGAACCGACAGATGATGTCCTATCAAAATTTCAATAAATGTGTATCTGATCATTTTGTGAATTTGTTAAAAGCTATGAAATATGTGCAAACAAAGCAAAAATGCAAAAAAATCAACGTATTTCTAATGATCATTCTGTTTATTAATGATTGTGTACATGGATATTGAATTTGAGGAGCAGTACATTCAGAAGTAGGCCACTGGGAAATTTTAAATTTGAGATGAATTCTATTGGTAGTATACTACTGAAATGCTGGAAATGTGTGATGAATATAGAATGTTATCAACTTGAAACCATGTTGTTTTGTTCCAAAATTCAATTGAGTTATTTCAATCCCGTGATCATAATGAACAAAACAAAAAAGAACTATACATATACATTGTTTGAATTGTGAGTTGTGATCTCCGAGTTCATCCAAAAATCCCATGGATAAAAGCACTTTCAGTTTTCCCAAATTATCCAATTTTCCCATTAAATTTTCCAATTTGACTTTTTTCAAAAACCTTATTCGGATTATAATTGCCAAATCGATAGATAGACAAAAAATTACTTTCAGCTGTCCCAAATTTTCTAATTTTCTGGCCAACATTTCCAATTTCTCTTTTTCTAAAAACCTCATTCAGACTATTAGAACATTTAAAAAAAATAATAGACCCATTGGAACATATGAAAAAAACACTTTCAGCTTTCCCCGAATCTTCCAGTTTTCCTGGCAACTGATCCAATTTTTCTTTCTTTAAAAACCTTATTCGGACTATCTATATAAATAAAAATGAAATGAATGTCCATTAGTAATTACATGTCTTGAAAACAGCTGGACCGATTTTGAAAGCCTTTTTCAAAATATTTCACCAGATCTACCAGTTTTTTTTAATAGAAAGTATTATATTTTGTTATTTCCAGCCTGGGAGCATAAGGAACAAAACAGAAGAATTAGCCATAGCCACTGTTTGAATCATGAGTTATTGTCTGAGTTTTTCCCAAATTTTCCAATTTTCCAGGCAACTTTTCTTATTTTTCTTTCTCCAAAAAATCCTATTCAGATTATTATGAACATTTTAAAAAAATATAGCAAAATTGGTCCATAGAAAAAAGCACTTTCACTTTTTTTGAGAATTTCCCAGTTTTCTGGGAAACTTTTCCAATTTTTCTTTTTATAAAAACCTTATTTGGACAATTACAAACATTGAAAAAAATTAGCCAAATCAGTCCTTAGAAAAAAGTACTTTCAGTTAATCCAAAATATTCTGGGCAACTTTTCCAATTTTTTGCTCCCTAAAAACTTTAATTGGACTATTACAAAAAAATAAAAAAAAATAGCCAAATTTGTTTAGCTGTTCTCAAGTGATGTGGTTACCAATTAATAGAATTTCATTTTTTTTTACATAGATAGCTGGACATATGACACAATGAAACAGTAGTTTCCCATAATTAGCCCTAGACATGGGCAAAATAAAAATTATATTGACTGAAGGACAGAGAGGCTAAGTAAAAATCTAAATTGTGAGGAAGACATAATTACAGATTTATGTCTCAGCTGATCACTGTCCCAGTCTGTAAAAATGGTTCTGCAAGACAAAGTGGGTGAAAGATTGCAGGGAGTAAGTCCAATAGAAACAAAGAGATTAGTAGTACCACCAATATTGTGAACCTCGAAAGAATCAAGATGTTATAACAGCCCTCGGACCCAAAAGATTTTATGAAATGTTATTTTAAGAATTGTGTATAGCAAGCTGGCAGTTGATTAATTACGGTTTTGTATATTTTCTGTTTAATTAATTGTGAATTTGTGTAAATGAACATTGTTTAATGGAGAGAAACTAAGTATATACTATTTAATATGTTCAAGGACAGTATTATGCACGAAACAGTGATTAAAACTTTGTAATCCTAGGTGTTGATGTGAGCTATGATGTTTGGAGGCCGATTTGATAGAGTTTGGACTGGTTTATGTAGATAATTTTGTGTGTAAATACTTGTAAATATCTTTAATTTTCTTTTCCGTGTGTTTGGTGATGGTTATGAATGATTTTGTATTAATTCTGACTGTTTTTGTACAGATTTAATTTTTAAAATATTGTTAGAATTCGAGAAAAATCAGTTAGTAATTTTTGTACAAATCTGGATGTTTCAAAAAAGTCTATTTAAGTGCTCAGAGATGGCGAACAGAGAGTTGTCAGTCAGTAGTCCTCGAAAGTGTGTGAGCTTAATCGCTGGAACATTTGTTCACATTTGTACTTAATATCTTTGAATGGAGTTGATCTCTAGAAAGAAAAATGAACAAAGTGGAAAGTGATTCTTCAAGTAATTTCATACAACCAAATACCTAACAATATCTTAGCAATTATCACAGTGATAACTGTTTTATTTCCTGTAATTATATCACACAGTTAAAGTAAAAAAAGAAAGCTTTGAATATGTAACTTACAAAATTAATAAGCACTCAGTTTGTTAAAAGAAATATGAAAGCTTCTAGGTGAGAAGAAAAGGATAATAATAGCATTTCCTTTAAATTTTGTGCTGTTTACAAGATTTTATCACCATTTGTTGAAAAAGCTGTTGTTAGTTTTAACACACTAGTGTTGTTTGGAATCTACCAGTTAGACTGCAAGCATTATAGCACCACATTGGATCAGGTAGGTATAATGGGCCCAGTTCAAATCCTAGGCTCTAATTGCCAGCTATCTTAATTGTGACTTTTAGGCAGTTTAGGTGAATGGTCCCCAATCATTGCCTCAAAAACAACAGATTTCACAAACAAAAATGGCACTCGTTATATACAACAGAAGTTATACATGGCACAGATATATGGTAACACATGTACCCCTCCCCCTAACAATACAAAACAAACCTAACAAGCCAGAAGTAGATGGAACCTTGCTTTGTAAATAAGGACAATACCTGGAAGAGGATGATTTGAATGACCAATGAAAATCGAAATGTTCAATTAGTAAAAAAATTAGTAACAAAAGCCAGGCAATTATGATAGCAATAAAGCAGATGAATGTCCAGAAATAATTTAATCATTTAGTATGTGCTGTTCTAATTATATACATTCATTGTCTTTTAAAGATTAATGTTATTTTTAAAATTGAAATTCCTATTGTTTCGCATTTCCATACATTAAAGTGACAACTATGTATCTGATGTATTCACCTCCTGAAGATAGTAAACCACTATGAAGTTTCATAATTTATTAATTATTTAAGCAGTTAATACTAGCCAAGACGAATTCAGATTTCACAGCATCACTCACTAATCGAAGTCAGCAGTATTGTAGCTCTTATAGGAAATAAACAGAGAAAACTGTGGCTGCAATATCCAAACATAAAGTGGGATTTATATTTAGATGTGACAATTTACGGGTAAAACTGGGAAAGTGAAGGTTAATGCTGAAAATATAAAGCCAGTAATAAGGGTGTTAATGGTGAACTGTAGAAGTATAATGAACAAAGTAATCGAATTTGCAAACTTACTCAGATTTCAGAGCTGAGAATAGAATGGTCATTATTGGTGTGGATTTAAATTTACTAGGTGTAAACTGGGTAGGAAATAAGATTAATAACACAAGGAAACAGAGATTTTCAAATACGTTAATAAAGGAAGGGGGATTTACACAAGTGGTAGAGCAAAATAGTAGGGGACAAAATATTTTGGATATATTCCTAGTAAAGCACAATGATAACCTTGTGGGGTGTCAAGTAACTGAAGGAATAAGTGATCATGTAGCAGTTCTGATGGATATTAGAGGATTCAGTGAACCAGCAGCCAAAATTGAAAGGGGAAATAGTACAATTATAAAAACGCACAGATTTCAAATTTTTAGCAAATGGAAGAAAGGCACAAGTACAGTAGAGTCAAGGTGGAAAGAGTTCAAGGAGGTAATAAGAAAGGGGTAAGAAAAAATTATTCCAAAGCAGAAAATAAAGAGAAGTAGAGAACCTGTGTACTATAATAGGGAAGTGAGGAGGTTAAAGAGATTGATAGAAGAGAACACAGTTAAGAGACAGCAGGGTAGTAGGGAATATTTTAAAAAAACTAAATAAGGACTTAATAATAGCAAAAAAAAGTGGCTAAATATGGGTTTATGGAGAGTATTGTCAGTGCAGGACCATTGACTGAAGCATCTAGAAATTTCTATGGCTATGTTAGAAAACTGAGGGGAAGAGAGGGTGTTGAGACACTTATAGATAAGGATGGAGAAGAATTTACTCAGGATTTAAGAAGGCACAGATTTTAAGTAATTGGTTTAGTGAGAGCATTAGGGACAATTAATCAGAAATGGGAGGGTCTAATTCAGAACACAAGCTTAACAACACAATTATACATGAAGATGCCAAAAAATTTGAAATGCATCCTGAGGAAATCATGATGGAAATAAGAAATCTGAAAAAAAAACAAAAACAAAGGGGCTGGTGTAGATAATACTACTGTAAATTTTTAAAGATAGCCAGATGTGACATTGTACCTTATCTTGAAATATTATTTAAATTGAGTCTAGATACTTGCTGTTTATCACAGGACTAGAAAAGTGCGTAGTAGTGCCGGTACATAAAGGAGGGGTGAGAAAATTATAGGGTAATCAGTTTGACATCAGTGGTAGGTAAATTAATGGAAAGATTGATAAGCAAACACATCAGAAATATATGTGATAATTAAACTAAGGAAAAAGGAAACTGCAAAAAG
This sequence comes from Vandiemenella viatica, assembly GCA_031002005.1. Classification (NCBI taxonomy): domain Eukaryota; kingdom Metazoa; phylum Arthropoda; class Insecta; order Orthoptera; family Morabidae; genus Vandiemenella; species Vandiemenella viatica. The sequence continues at coordinate 281,823,346 of CM061920.1, forward strand.
TGAATGTAGCAACCCTCGGCGTGTGCACACCTCCCGAGTCTCATGACTCATTTCTCGCATGAATAAGGTTTTATAATCGAAATATTGAGTTTATTTATATGTGTTCGTTATATATGTTCTTCTCTCGTCGCTGCCTTCAACTTTGGTGAGTCATGAGTCATTTTCCCTTTCCTTACAATTAGAAATATATGTGAGGAATGTAAATGGTTTTCAAATAGGCATCATAGCTTTAGGCAAGGATATTCTTATGAACCTCAGTTGGTGGAATATATGCAAGATATTTCAGATGAAATGAACAAGGGAGGCCAAATTGATAGTGTAGCACTAGATCTGTGACAGAGTGAGCCATAAAATGGTAGTAAATAAGGTAAAAAATATTGGAGTAGGATGAGAAAGTGATTTTCCTAGTTAGAAGAATTTTTAAAAGGTTGAAAACAGAAAGTTAAGGGTAGGAAATGCAGTATCGAAATAAGTAGAAGTAAAAATGGGAGTGCTGCAGGGTAACGAATTGGGACCAATTGCTATTCATTATTCTAATGAATAATTGTGTTGATTGTTTACTATCTGAAATTAGATTGTTTGCAGATGACATAATGCTATATAAAAGGATCAAAATGGTCAGAGGACTGTAAACAGTTACAGGGTGATCTGAACAGGATATCTAGTTGGGTTTGTAAACATGGGATGAAGATAAATGCAAAGAAGAGTCAGCTTATTAGATACCCAAATAGAAAACAAAAGGTTAATTATGATTATAAGGTGAGGAAGGAATTGCTTGCTGAAGACTTGGAATATAAATATCTTGGCATTACATTTCATAACAAGCTTAACTGGGCAGGATACATTGGACAGGTGGTAGGAAAAGGTTTCAAAATTCTGTACTTCTTGGAGAGAGTGATGAGGGGATGTACGAGGGAAATAAAGGAATTGGGTTACAAAACTCTGGTCAGACCATTGCTCAAATATGGTAGCGTAGTATGGGACCCACATTTTGAGTATCAGGAGTTGGAGAGGGAGCAAAAAAGAGCTGCTAGATTTGTTTCTGGAAATTATCGCAGAATGCAATCAGTGACGGATATGATAAAGGAGATGGAATGGGATTCATTGCAAGACAGGAGGAGGATGAGGAGGGTCATGGGAGTGTACATGGCATATACTGGTGATGAGGCATAGAAAGATATTGCAATAGGTATGAAAATTAGTGCATGGAAGGGAAAAGATGACCATGACCACAAGCTGGCACTCGATTTTAGGCACAAGGATGTGGGAAGATTCTCATTTTTAGGTAAGGGTGTCAGGGATTGGAATAAGTTACCAAGGGAAATGATGAATAGTTTACCAAAAATGTTGAAAGAATTTAACGTTAAAATTTGTAGAGGGCAAATGTAAGTGGGTGCAGGAAAGGGGGGAGATGGGTGTTTATGGAAATTGCCACCGGAGTGTGTGCTCCATGGCAATTAAATTAAATTAAATTAAATCTCTTACAGATTTATATTACACTATTTATATTAATATTATATTATTTATACTAATATTATGTTATTTATATTAATATTATTTTATTTATATTAATATTATATTATTTATATTAACATTATATTAGTTATATTTATTTATATGTGCTTACAGTTATCAAATCCAAAAAAAAGAAGCGAGACAGTTTTTTTTTCTGTGACATGTAATCAGAGGCGGCCCTAGCAATTTTTTTAGGTGGTGCGAGATCTCATTGTGGCGCCCCAAATGTGGAATCGCTTATTCGTGATTTGGGTGTCCCTATAGACAGATTGAAGATAACAATTTTTTTTTTTACATTTTACTCATATTATAAATGCAAAAGTTAGTTTGCTTGAAAGTTTTTACTGTTTCACGTCTAAATGGCTTAAAATAAAATTTGGAATAATGTATTGGTTATCTACTTTTATCCCGATCGATAAAGTAGTTCCTGTGGGATTCAGATACGAATACGTGTACGAATGCGTTATAAATTCCACTCGAGCAAAGCCGTGGCAGAAGATAGTCTTTATTTATTAATAACTAGTGATTGCCCAGCGATCTAAATTCGACCGTAATTAATTAAGTTGTCTAGTTTCTTTCATGAAAGAGTAATAATCTAGTAATTCTCTGCATTACCTATAAAATTAAAACGATACACTCCACGCGTGACTGTATGCTAAATTTTAGCTTCTAATCTAACCATATTAAATGATGAAATGTATTTATCGATGGTTCATTTCAATTCAAAATATTCATTTTGACTTAAGGCCGGAAAACTGCTTTAGCTTTATGAAACATGCGCATTTAACTGCATCTATCAAAATAATTTCGTCATTTTGTGTGTTCGCTATTTAAATTTGGCCTATTATCATTTTGAATTTCACGCAAATAAGTATTCCTTATTTCTTGTCTCTCTCTCTCTCTCTCTAATGAAATTACTGAAATTAAAAAATCAAAAGATACTTAACCAAAGTTTAACATTTTAAATAATCAAATGACCATATAGTATCTGGCAGAATCGCTACATTCCTTTTCAAAGAATTCCTTTCATAACTTCAAACATTAATCTCTACTTTATCCGAGTCTTTCGTTTTACCAAAGACCACAGAGTGTCTCAATGCGGGGAATTCACGTAAGAACGTTGGCTCCGATCCTATTTCACGCGCACACACACGTTCACAAATAAAATTTTTATTTTAATAATCTACTTGTAACATGTATTAACTATGCTTATTATATTTTTGGGTGGCGTGGCATATTCTCCACCAGTGAAAAACTGTTACTGACCTGTTGAAATTTGGATTAACTGTTTCCTTATAGCGTCCTCTTCACGTTTAGCACTCTCCTTTTCCGGAAAAGTCGGCACGAATTAAATTAAAAATGCCGAAATATGGGATGCTCCGCAACCGCGAAATGTTAGAAGCACTGTAAAAATTATCGGTACAGGGATCATATCAACCTAAATCGGTTCGTTCTGTCATAGTCGTCATGGTTAGGTTGAAATTCGACCTGGACCAAGAGTAAAAAGTTTACGGGAAATTCGTTTTGCGCAGCCCATGTCGCAAACCGGAGACAAACCGGAGACAAACTGCGCATTTGTTTACAACTGAAGCAATCGATTATCTCTGACTGCTTATATCGATTCCAAGGTTTGTAAAATATATTATATATAATTTTAGCGTTCTGTATTTCTTTAAGTTCCTACGTTCGACCAATATTTTGACCGCTAGCTGCCCTATCTACCAGCCCTCGAAATGTTGCTTCTTGCTTGTATATAAGTTCAGAGATTAGTTTCGATTGTTTTGTTCACCAAAGAAGACAAAGTAAGGCCGCTGGCTGCGCCATCTACCAGCCATCTGAGCGAACTACGTAGGCGAGCGAGCGTTTTTATTTTACTTAATTTAATGTATTTGTAACGCATATTATATATCGATTTTAGCTTCCTTCACTTCTTCTCCATATAATCTTTAACTATGCCAAATCTCACACTTCTCCGTGCGCGCAATATTCTTAAAAATGTAACATAAGTTTTCGCTTAGCATATTAATATATAGAAGATAACTCAAACCTCAGAAAAATTATTATAGGACAGCAGCGGTATGAATAAGAAACAAGAGAAGTAACAAGGAATACTGTATGTCTGAAAATGTTTGTTTAAGCCACTGTGGCGAAATAAATGCTCACATCACATAAAGGTCAGATTCACTTAGTTTTTAATAATTGGATTCTACACTTAAGTACCGTAAGTAGCGCTGTAGACCATACGGCTAAGCACTCCCCACTCTTCACGCTCTATCTCAAGAAGGGTTAAAGCTGTGAAATATTGTCTGTGACGAAATTTGTAGAGAATTTTATGCTCTGCAACTCAAAATAACATATAGGGTAAAGGAAGCGAGATATTTATAAAAACTGTTTTTTTGTGATATTTGACCTTGATTATCTTGACTGGCGTACACGAGATTCTATGAGACTTTTGAGCCAACTTGTAAAATATCGAAACAAAGGTTGAGCAAGAGCAAATTTTCAACTTGTTATCTTTCATTCCGAGGTTTGCCCCTTTTTTCACCTTATTTGACTGGACTACAACCAAAAATATATGTGATGCTTTAAGAGATTTAGCAGAAAATACAACAGATTGTCATTGGGTTAGTCTATAAAAAAGGAAATAACTACCTACGAATTTGTAGTTGCTCTCGTCGCATGGTATGACATTCTTACAAAGATAAATGTAATAAGAAAAATGTTGCAAAACGAAAAATGCAACTACGTGCGGCTAAACAACACATGATGCATTTACACATTGGCTTGAAAATTGTCTGCATATGGTTTCGAGTCATTATCCTTGGTAACGGCGAGAGAAACAGCTGACTAAAATGATATTAACAAAGTTCATTATAGTGAGAAGGAAACGTAAGAGAACGAACTTTCATTATGTAGGAGAAAAAATGAAGCTCTTGAATTTCATGCGGAGGAGATTTTCAAAATAAACTATTAGTATGTTATTGTTGACAATGTGCGCGCAAGTTGGCAACATAGATTTGAGGAACTTAAACATGATGAAAACACATTTGATTTCATGCACAACATAAAAAGATTAAAGAAAACTAGTGATTGTAAAACTTGTGAAGCAATGCAATGACTTACAAATATCTCTAACAATAGGAGAAACATCTGATATACCGTAGATGAACAAGAATTGTATGAACAACTCAATAGGTTTATCCGTGTATTAGAAGTGATCCACGGCGTTATCTCGGTGATGAGATAACTAATAGAAAAAAAAAACATTAAATGAAGTGTACCCCACTATCGAAGTAATTAGTCCTGAGAATTTTTGCCACCATACCTGAGACAGTTGCGTACGCAGAAATAAATTTTTTGTGGTTCAAAATTATTCGATGTGTCAAGTTCGACTTTCAGCCCTTTCAATTCTTTGAATTGAAAATGAAGTAGCTCATGCGTTAGATTTTTGTGCTTTAGTTAAATATTTTAGTCTCAGAAAAAGCCGCAAACATCATTTTTTATCTTTGTGTATATCTTTTAATATACCTTAGTTTATCATCAATAATTTGTCATCTTTATGTTTGATAACTTTTAATAACTCTCTAATACAATATTTTCAAACACAAAATGTATTTATTTATGACTTTTGCATTTCTCGTCGATCATCAGAAATACGTTCTTTTGATTCTCATACTTTGCACAAAGCACAAGGGCCTCGCAAAGATCTGCCGCCCCGAATCTTGTAATGGCTAACATCGCCGCTGGTGATAACCATGGAGGAAGGAAATATATGGAGACGACGCAAGAGACCTTCACCACGCATTGAAGTGAAGCAGGGCGGAGGAGGAGTGGGGGGGGGGGCATGGTGGGAGTGGAGGGGGCATGGCCGCTTCCATACAGACATGGGGAATATGTACAAAAACCTCAGGGGGACTCTAGGATAAAGGTAACGCCGATATCTGGTGATGGATTATTATGTAACTCGATATGACAAATAAAAAATTAAATTTTTTTGATATTCTGCTTAGTTTTCGAGATATTCTGTCCCAAATGTGAAATGGTTTTGGTTGAAATGCAGAAGAAAAAATTGGTTAAAGTCAAATTTGATGATGGATTCTTATTTAAAAAGACGAGACAAATGAAAAATAAAGAATAAAAATTTTCGATATCTCACCTAGTTCTAGAGATATACTGTATCAAAAGTGAGGTTTCTTGAGTTGAAATGGAGAAGAAAAATTTCGCAAAAGTCAAATTTAATGATCGAGTCTTATGTAACACGACGAGACAATCGAAAATAAAGAATAAAATTTTTCTATATCTTGCTTAGTTTTCGCGATATACTGGGAACATCGCAATGTTTGGAAGCGCAATACCGCTGCTGCCGCCATGCGGGAGAGTTTAGAGCCTGCTTCACCGATTTAACGTCACTTCTCCTCCATATATTTCCTTCCTCCATGGTGATAACGAACTGCGGTGAGGTTAAAAACTCTATTGTTCAAAACAGTTTCGAAATTTTTTTGGTGATAGTCCGTCTAAGTGCTTGAATACCACTTCCCATAGCTTTGTTGATCGGAAGAATAGAACAAAATTATTTTTTAAAGAAATCCGGACTAGTGAACTGATTTAACTGATGTTTTGGCAGCACTTGCTATTACCAAATTTAATGACAGCTACAGGGATTAAAAAATGCTCGAAGATATAGGTTCAGAATTCTGCTTTGGTCACCTTTGTTTCTTCCTATTATATTCAATCCATTGTCATAACTTTGGCCTCACAATCGTTGATATCCAAATAGAACTTGTGAAAAGTATCATCGATAAACAGGCCAGTGAGTCCGGTTTCCAGGCCCCTAAGAGTCACTGCCGGCTTGTTAACAACGAAACATCCACGCACTTGGACTTTGTCTTCATTAGTGTCAACGAAAGCAATGACATCAGGAGTTAAATTCAGTGTGATGGAAAAGTATTTTATTACACATTTCATTCGTTTTGAATACATATCCGACATTTGTCTCCCTATTAGCAACACGCCGGAGATGCTCCGTCATTACAGGTTCATATTTTCCTAGCAGTTGCAATATACCCAGGAAGTTACAATTATTAGAAGTATTTAGTGTTTTAGATCCAAAGCTTCCTCTGAACAAGAATTTACTGCATGTTAAAAAGAATACTTTGTACATCATCCTTTCCTTGATGTTTCGTCTTCAATCTGTATTTACAAATGCTTGTCTATGACACTAAAATTGTTTAATTTGATCAACACTTCTATCCAATTGATTATGGTGTATTGGTGATTTGAGGAAGATTCGTGAGTTTTGAGACTCTCTGATAAGTAGCTCCAGTCATCAAATCCTTCTTTTCCCTACTAAGAATGAGAACTTCTGTTGAATAAACTTCAGTAAAAACAATATACTTTATCTGAATATTGAGAGTAAGCAAGCTATCTTTTTTATATTTCTCTATTTGACATTACTCTTTGAAAACGCATATTTGAAAAATGACATACAGAATATTTTTTTTTATTTTTTTGCTGCTAGAATAATTATTTCATCTCTGGCTGCAGAGTCAATGAGCGACCATTTTAAAATATCATCATAATTTATACTTTGAAAATGCGACGGTGATGGTATGTCTGGTATACCTCATTCTGTAATATTTTGAACTGCAGACAACATTCCAGCCATAGCCAAATCTTCTCGTACATGCTGCTTTTTATTATCGTAAGCCTCGCCTGAAGAACTTCTATCAAACGAACATAATTGTAGGCTTCCGCGGCCAGAGTCAGTTGATTCTTGGTTGTCCGCGTGGTGGCGCGTCATGTTCCTTGTAGTCAATGTTTCGACCCTCATTCTGGGTTCTTACAGGTCAGAACTATTAAACAAGTTTTCTTCCGCCGCGTTTTGAACTAGTTCTGGTGACAACGATTCAGATGGCTTCTCAAATGCAAAAAATTTTGCAAGCAATTTTAAAAACAATCTAATTTTTATTTTTTTATTTTTGTTTTGTTTTTGTATACAGCACATGTTTTGTCTGTAAAAGCATTATGCTTTATAAATATTTACGATACCAACGTTAATTGCAATCACCTAAAGTCTAGAAGTGGTATAAATAGATAACTAGATGGAATCTCGCTCCATGAACTCAAGACTACAGCCCAAAAGACAGGAAACAGGTGCGGGAGACGCGGACCCAGAGAGTGCCAATTATAGGACGAGTTGTGATTTTCTTGATTCGAATAAGTCGAGCTTACTCGACTCGCAACTCCAGTTGACTCTATTCTATGATGACATACGACAGAGCACTAAGCTGAAGCTCTTGCGTTTATAAACTCTTCTGGATGATTAGTGCGTTAAAATAATATGCAAATTGGGGTATTATAGAATTTATTTTTTGAGTAGACGATCTGTCACTGCAGTTTCGGCGCCCCCCATACGACGGCGCCCGGTGCGGTCGCACCGCTCGCACCGCCCTAGGGCCGCCCCTGCATGTAATTAACAAAACCCAGCTGTATCCACAAGGGATGAAAACCTATGCTATATTTACTGGAATGTAGTGACAGTGAAAATGCTATTAGGCAGTGAAAAAAAAAAGGATAAGGAAAATAAACCCATGATTCACCACAGGTGAAGGGAGTAAGTCCATGAAAAACACATATTATACTATTTCAGTATAAATCTTAATCATGAATAGAGGAAGACACATGGAAAGGGGATTAGATGTGTATACAGTAAAACTCACCACATGATTAGGCTAAAGATGAAGCAAGTTGGAAGGGTGGGAATGGTAACAATGGGAAAAGATACTGACAATGATTATAAATCTCCATGATGGTGAAATAAAATAAAAATATTTTTCTATTAAGTTTATTTTACTATGACTGATCATTACACCATTGCCTTTCTCACCCTTCCCACTTTTTTGTCTTTGGTTTAATTATGTGCCGAGTCTAAGATTGCAAAAATCCAATTACCTTGTCATATGTTCCTCCTCTAATCTTGACTGTAAAAGTGTATTCACATTTGTGTATTCATCATGACCCACTTATCTTAATCTGTGGTGAGTGATAGGTTTATTTTTCCTAAATTCCGTAAGTGTACACTTACTGCTAGGCAGAATGTCCTCTGAAGATACTGAATATCCTAGGTACTGCATGAAAAAAGGGGGGGGGGACAAAACAGAATGAAACATATAAAAACATAATTTAAATACTTACGAGGATAATAAACACGACGGCCCTCATTGCGGTATACAAGTACAGTAATATATTCTCGATTTTCCTTAAAATCTTCTATTTCTGTTATATGCCTCGTGAGCAAAATCCAGACAGCTCCAGTATTACCTTCTACTTCAAGTGAAAATTGTGGATTCTCTCCAATATTGTAAGCATCCTTCACTGGACCAGTACCAGCTTTCCAAGCTCTATAAAAGATAAGATAAATTGCATACAGAAACTTTTATTCATGGTTTATATTTAACAACAACTTATATATTTCTCTATGAGGCATTAATTTCAAAGGTTAGGATTATTTCAATGAGGTTAGAAACCAAGTCTAAGTCTAAACTAAGTTTAAGTGTATATGCCAAAACTAAAAGAAGAAGATGATGATGAAACAGAGAAAATATAAGATTTTTCAATTAGTTTTTTTATTTGATAAGAAAAAGATGATTTTACTGTCTGAAATACATTTTATTCTTCAATATAATGTACCTGAACTTCAATATAATTGTTCCAGTTATCTTCTAATTTATGGACTCCATTCCCGAAATGACAATCTGGAAGACTGTCGAAGTAGGCTTCCACAGCTAGTATTACCTCATCATTCTATGAAAATCATTTTCCACGCATGAATTTTTTTTTGATGTGGGAACAGCGAGAAGTCAGAGGGAGTCAAATCTGGCGAATAGGGTGGAAGTGACACTATAATTCACTGATTTTCATGATGGTTTTTTGAGGAGTATGGGAGGGTGCAATGTCTTGATGAAAAATTATTTTTTTCTTCTGTAAGCCAGGTCTTTTCTCACAAATTTTTACATCCAGCTAGTCCAAAAGCTTACAATAATAATCTGAATTCATTGTTTTACTAGTGTGGAGGTAATACATGACCAAAATTCCTTTTGCATCCCAAAAAACTGATGCTAACATCTTCTTGGCCAATTTCTGGACCCTAAGTCCCTTTGCAGCCGAAGTACCCGGTTCACACCACTCCTTAGCCTCTTGTTTTGATTCAGGATAATAGTGGTAGACCCAAGTCTCAGCCATAATGATGAAACAATGCACGAGATGCTTTTTATCCTTTCTAAAATGCTCCAAATTTTGCTGAGAAAGATGCATTCAAATGTGTTTTTGTTCCATCATTAGCGAATGTGGCACCCATTTTGCACACAGCTTTTTGAAACCCAAAACTTTAGCCAAAATATTACTCGCACTGGCTAATGATATGCCTAGTACTTCTACTGAATCTCTCTCTATTAATGATCTTCCAAAACCATATCCTGTATTTTTGCTATGATTTCTGTTATTGATGAACTTTTTGGACGTTGTTACACGTGGATCATCTCCAAGACTCGTATGACCACTTTTAAATTCAGCAACCCATATTTCTATTGTTAAAATTAAAGGTGAAGAGTACTTATAAACTTTTAATAATCACTCATGAATTTGTTTTTGGTGCTACACCTTCCAAAAATAAGAATTTATTACTGCACAATATTCAATTTTTTCAATTTTACCATCATACTGAGATTCGTCAACTTTGAACAGCTGTAAATATATGAATAAGTTAACTGATCTATATGAAACTTCATAAGCGTTCATAAAAAAGTAGTACCAAATTTAGAAAAATAAAATGATGAATCTACGAGTGTCATCTCTTATCGAATGACAAAACTTATTGAACAACCTAGTATACGATGAAACTGAATAACCAATGTGACAACGGGAGAAGAATTAAAAAAAAAAAACATAGTTGACTGGAATGTGGTAGTGAAAAAAGGGGAAAATACTGTACAAAATTTTGTATTGTAGAAAAGAGTGAGGGAGCAGGCTGTTAAAAATTTGTGAATAATATAAATTGTTAACACCAAACATGCATGAAAGATATACACCTGGAAATGTCCAAGGGTTATAGATAGATATCAGCTACATTATAGCATGGTTAAACAGAGATTAATAAAGCAAATTTCAGACTGTAAAATATAAACATCTACAACAACAACAAAAAAGAGCATCTCCAAGCACAAAAAACTGAGACATTACAGTTGTTAAACAAGAATGTCTCTATGGATCAGAAACACTTATTTCAAACATGAAAAAAGATATAGAAAACATTGAGAAAAAAACTACATCACCATTTCCTCTCATATTACTATCCAAATTTGAACTTCACCTCCCCTTCTCCACCTTTTTACACAGTTAACTGCCATTTAAATGTTATTTAAGTCAAACACTGTTCTTTCCACATCTGAATTCCAAATAAAATCGGTCTGAAGGTACCTAAAACAATGATTATAGTAAAAACACTCTTAACAACTTAATAATGGTCTTCCTACCTTCATCTGTAGTAAGTGATGCATTATTTTCCCCATGTTTCCTTGTAATATTAATCTATCATATTACTCACTGGTGTATGCAGTATGTGTAACTGAATAACCCAGGATTCCAGTTCAAGTAGAAAACATCATAAAAGCGAAGAATACTCTCATAATCAATCCAGAAAACCCCATTATCAAACATTGCGGCACTATTAGGATCAAAGTTTAAAGCATCTTTGAGTTGTGGAGTCCAGTGCCTGGTATCCAATTCTGAATAGTTGCCACGCCACCGTAAATGGGACCATGGGTTCTTCAGTTGAAGTAACCGCAAACCCTAGTGGAAAAAAGTAAAAAAGTTTTTACCTCAATTAAACTACACAGAAAAAAAATCTATATACATAAAACACAATGTGTGTCCATTATAAACAAAAAAACTACTTGACCAATTTACGAGTGGTTTATTGCAAAATGGTTTGCATTGCCTGAGAAGGATTAAAGCTATTCAGATCCTTGAACTGACCAGTAAGAAACCTTCACTCACTCACAAGGAGAATTGGCTGAATGTGTACACCAAGTGGCATAGGAAAAACACTTCTTCATTCAATAATACTGGTAAATGATATGTGCACAAATTATCACAGTTTAAAGCTACTGATATTCTTGATCTGACCAGTAAAAAAAAAAAAAAAAAAAAAAAAAAATTCACTCATTTATAAGAGGAATTGCTTCAGTCCATACACTAGGTGGAACAGAAAAATATTTTTTCTTTGTAATGGTAATGGCAACCACATGTGTACAAAATAATATCACATTGGCAATGCTTTGCTATTGCTAGATTTGAGTATTTATATAGAATAAATGAACACAACTGAAATTTTGATGTCAATTTTTGCATTTAGTTGAAATTGGATGTTTTCAAATGTGTTATTATTAGATTTGCAACGAATAGTATATTTGGCCATACGCCGAATAATGAATATTCGGCAGACTTCCTGGCCGAATAGCCGAATATTCGGCAAAAGTATTCGGCCGGAGTGAGCCAAAATCTGTATTGCTGTGCTTGTCTCTCGCCCGCCTGTTAAAGCAAGTTACCTCCCACCACTCTGTGCCTGTTTTAACAAACTTGAAGTATGGCCTCAAGTTTGATTATGTATGACATTACTTTTTTTTTAAGAATAACATCCAATGCGGTGTGAAGATGGAAAAGCTTTCTTACGATAGTTCACAATACGGGATAAGCAATTTAGTAATTACTTCGATCAATAATCTTCTTGTAGTATGATATGCCATTCTTCACTATATGGATCGATAACAGAGTGCAGTATTTCTGTAGTCACAACATCCTCATACCTCGTTTTTAAGTCTGTGAGAAGGGAATTTACACTAAATGTTGAATATAGGCTGAAATGTCATCATCTTCAACGTTTATCAGTTACAAGTTGAAGAACTGGGAAGATTCGTGGCTTCCATTTTGTTTGAATATATTAATTCTGACAAGAAAACCTAAAATTATGGCCTTAGTTTTATTAAATTCAGACTATCACTTTGTAACCGCAACTCAACACAATTAAAATTAGCAAATACATCTGTTAAATAAGCCGTGTATGGTTTTCATTTCATCTGTACTAAAAGCTTGAAAATTCCTGAACTGTTGAAAGTGGGTGGACCCACCGTTTTCATTTTGTGGATTCCCAAATTTCCTTGTTACTCACACGGAAGTCCCTATAGGGTCAATATCAACCACTTTGGAAATCATTGCTCTATTTTTAGAGATAAACTTCATCACATTCACCATATCGACATTGCACCGTCACCGTCTAAGTAAACCAAACTGATACCTGTAGATGACGGTGTCGGAAGGCGATGCGATGCGGTGTCGTTTGAACCAACTTCAATCGAGTGAGCGCCAACAATAGAAAACAGTCGGCTTGGTGGTGGTGCCCCCGACTTTTAGTTTGATTGTGCAGCGTTAAACAGTCAGTTTACTTCATGTTGATTTGATTACTTTAAAAGTGGCGATCATGGCTTCTAAAAAGAAGTCACCTATATGGACATACTTTGAGGACAATAAAAATGATACGAAAACTGTCATGTGTAAATTGTGCGAAAAAAAAATTTCTCGAGGTAGAGTTGGCAAGAAAGCAACTGCATCAGGAATGTTAAACCAACTGAGAAATAAACACAACGAAGAATACTGTAAGTTGCAGCCTACGCTTCCTAAGGGGGACGTATTTACGGGTCAAAATATGGGTGCAAATAAACCTAAGACATCAAAAAGACAATTGTGTCTTGAAGAATGTACTGAAATACCTAAACAATGGGATATTAATGATCCCAATGCTAAAAAATACCATGGCTTAATTGGCGAAATGATAGTACTTGACAATGAGACAGTAAATATGGTATAAAAGGCTGATTTTAGAAGACTAATAGCGTTTTGCCTTGGTATAACATACCACGTCACCCTTACTTTTCAAACAAAATAATTCCAGAAATATACCGAAAGGTAGTAAAAACCGTGAAAAAAAATGTTTTCAGAGACTGATTTTGTTTCCATCACATGTGACATGTGGATGTGGTTGCATAATCACATCAGTTTTTTAATTTTTACTGCGCATTTTATTGATCGTGAATTCCATGTCAAGCATGTCGTTCCGAGCATCAAGCATTTTGAGGGGCAGCACACTGCAAAAAATATTGCAGTTGCCCTACAAGAAATAGCAAGTTTTTGAGACAACCTGCTGACAAAGATTCATGTCGTCATTCATGATAACGGACAAAACATAGTAAAAGCCATCAGTAATGCAAGGTTGGCCTCAGTTCGTTGTTTCATTCATACACTCCAATTAATTGTTGTCGATTGTTTGAAAGTTCAGTCAGAAGTGATGGAAATGATAGCTGCAGGAAGGAGGATCATGATCAATTCCAATCATTCTGGTTTTGCGTAAAAAAAAACTGCTTGCAATCCAAAAGCAATTGGGTCTCCTCGAGCATGAATTGGTGCAAGATGTCAGTACGCGGTGGAATTCCACATATTGTATGCTTGAAAGGTTAATGGAACAAAAACGGGCAATTTCAGTGTATCTCATGGACTGCAATATTGCCAACTTGACTGCTGCTCAATGGGAGCTTTTAGAGCAACTTTTGAGATTACTACAACCATTTGAAGAACTAGCAAAAATCACCAGTTCCAGATATGCATGCATTTCTGAAATTATTCCGTATGTTGTCGCTCTAAAGCGATATTGCGATAAAACGAGCACATCAGAGCTAACAGCCAACTTAAGCCAAGTGAGACTTGTCACGCAACAAGGGTTGAACGAATGATTTGAAGACATTGCCACAAATAAAAATTATTTGTCGGCAACCGCTTTGGACCCTTGCTTCAAAATGTATGTTTTCACCAGTCAAAGAGAGAAAGCGAGGCAGTATATTTTGATCGATGGTCTAAAGATGTACTGTGAAACAAGCAGCGATGGCAGCACGAATTCGTCCCCTATTCAGTCCAAGAGGATGACGGAAGAGTCTGGTCACAGTCAGAGTACACACTCATCTTTTATGGATTGTTTTGAAGAGAAAAGTACGATCAATGCAGGGACATCACAAGAAAAAATGCAGTTGAAACTGAAATTGATATTTAGTGAAATATTAATAGTATATCATGGCATGATAAACCGTACATTTGGTGGCAAGCGAGAAGAGAGAAATTTCCATTTGACAAAGCTTGCAGAAAAATACTTGTCCGCACCAGGAAGCAGTGTTTATTTGGAGCGGCTTTTCTCTGAAGCTGGAAATGTCTATGAGAAGAAAAGAAGTAAACTACCACCTGACATTGCAGAAAAATTAATATTTCTGCATTACAATTTTCCACTTCTAAATTCCAGTTAAGACGATTCCAGTAAATAGGTATTTAATATTTTTGTTTTGCTTTGACATCGTGTAAGTTGACCATGCACGATTATTTTTTTGTAATTGTAAGTTAAATACATTACCATGCAATGAATCAATTGTTTTATTTTAGACAATTATCTAACTAAAAAAAATCCTAAGTATTCAGTATTCGGCTGAATAGTAAAGTGGCCGAAGTGGCCGAATTCGTTGCAAGCCTAGTTACTAATTTTTTATTACATAAATTTTAATTACTGTTTCATTCAATTTTAAGTTCATTGCAATGCTTCTGGACATACAATTCCATTTGGCATATATGCAAACAAATCCCTGTCTTTCTACAAGGGATCATGCAACGTGTAATGATTAATGAGATAATTTTCCCATTTGCAATAACTTTATCACAAAATGTTCTGCAGAAGGGTCATTTTGTATTTAACATGAATTGTTTATCGTGTATGGAAATTGATTAACATTTCCCCACTAATTTGATGTTTTCAACACATATTTAGTTCACCAGGTGTGGAACACTGAGTAACAGGTAATATTTGTCCAAAATCACTTGCTGATAATATTAGTTCACCACTGAATAGACATTCATTTCCACATAAACATAACAAGATCTGCTGAGTGACTACTTTTCATTTTCCTTATAGCTCTCTTTACTTCTGTCCAGGAAACTTTTTCCACATCAGTCTTACCACATTGAAAATTTTGTCTCCTGGCTTCCCCATCTTTGTTGCAGTTTATGTTCTTTCTAAGCAATTTACCAAAACATGATTGCATTCTCCTGCTATCTTGTTGATATTATGGGCTATCTCTCAATCTTCATATTCTATAGAGGTTATTCCCTCGTGGAATTTCCTTCTACTTCTCATGATGCTGTATAGAAGTATCTTATTTTTATCAGATTTTGTTTTGTCTGCTAGTTATTGTTTAGCATTATTTTTTTCTGTCTTTACCGGTCTCTTAACTTACAACTTCTTTTCTCATTGTAATTTTAGTTTCTCCTCCATTTCTTTGATACCTTCACGTTTCCTTGCTTTAAATAGTACCTGGTTTTAATCTTTTATGACTTTGATAGTTTCATTTCATCACATAGTCTCTCTAGATTTTCTTGTTTTACTTTGATGGCTAGAGATTGCATCTGCCATAGTTACCATAGACATTTTCAATCTTTGCCATTCTTCATTACACAAAAATAATTCCCTTTTTGGCATCTAGTTATAATGTATATAACTGAAGTAGTGAATCATATTTTCCATGGTGTATAGAAAATGGCAGATACTAGTTTCCAGAATCTATTCACTATACCACAAGCAAATAAAAAGATGCTTTCAGTTATATATTGTGCAAAACTGTGAATAAATACAAACCTGAATCTTCTTGGTATCCAAGACAGCATAAGCATGTGTAGGAACAAGTCCAGTGCGATCTGCCTCTGCATCAGTCAACTCCCCCGTTGCGACAGTTACCAACACATCTCCCTTGGCCATGCGTGTGAATAGTTTTTCAAATAAACCATCAGCATTAAAATCAGGCTCACCAGGACGAATCGCTACACGCTCAGGTATCCAGCCAGTTAGAGCATGTAGATCTATGTTCTGAGGACAATATATAATGCAATTAGTTTGAATCAATGATGTTAATAACTGTTTTGCAAATAGAGATAAAAAAGTATTAAAGTTAAAGATTTGACTTTAAAACAGATCAGATGACAAATCTGGAGATCCCAGATTTATTCAGGAAAAATGGCTAAATCATCATGAAAATAGCATGTTAGGATTTTAGGACTTTTTGGGGAAAGTATTTTTGTTGTTACAATGCAAACATTTATAAGATTAATTATATTACTGCTTCATCATTCACAACATCAACAATATATATTATTTCCTAAAAGATAATTATGAAACTGAAATAATGGGATTAGAAAAAGTTACACTTTTGGACATTTATTTAATTTTTATTTTTTTAAATCAAAAATATAAGAAACCAAACTGATTAAAAAATAATGAATTAGATTAAATGCAACATTGACTTATGATGGTAAGTACTCACCCACCCCCCCAAAAAAAAAAAAAAACAATATCTATTTATATTTTTTGCTGTGCCCCTCTTCAGTTAGCAGAAAGTTTCAGTATGTTACCCATGTGAATTGGCTGATAAGTGATAAGACTAAAAAAAAAAGTACTAATTTCCACTAAATGATGTTCAGATAATTCTTCTGTAAATGAGTATACTTCCTGGAGTTAATATTAGAAACTTGGACTTCATCCAAAAGGTGAATTTTTATTAAAATTAAATTTTACGCAGTTATTAGTAGTATAATGGAACAGTAAAAATGATAACAGAAAATATGGATTAGAATAACAATAGTAAAGAAAACACATCCCTCCACAAAGCTGAAGGTGGGAGGGCTGTGTGAAGTACAAATACAACTGCAAAATATTTCACACGACCAGATGGCCAGAAGACAAATAAGGCATGCCTGGTACAGTCATTCGTGATCACGATTTTTTTTTTGTTGCTTTTATTAGTTTTAATTATCCTTTTAGCAGATCACATGTGACTTTGACGGAACAGACATATAATAATGAGTAAAACTGTGAAAACATAACATACCTTCTTTCAACATTAAAATGTAACTTTCTTCATAACGTTGGTATCCAATTTCAGAATAACTAATCAAGTAATAGACAAGAATGCCAATTTTCAAAGGAATAAGTTATTTAGTGAAAATTTAGTATCAGAGACTGAAAGGTACTGTTAAGAAACAATTTATTGACTATTGTGTCACTCACACTATTGGAACCTGGGAAATCATAGCCACCCATCACTTTCATATATGCCTTCTCCAAAAGGGAAATCCAAAGCTCATTTTTATTTGTTGAATATGAACAAAGGAGTTCACCTCGCCTTCCGAGTGGTAAAGTGTCATCAATAATTACTTTTCGAGGCACTCCATTTATGTGCAACTTGATCATATATTTGCCTGCAAATTATATATTTACAATACATTTATGAACACAAAAATTGAATAAAATACTAATTTTCATATGCATAGTATTTAAATTACAAAAAAAAACAATTTTACTCTTATTAGAAGCACAATACACGTTACTAACTAGAGCATGAAAGAAACGTTTTTGCTGCTATTATATGATTTTATACAAGAAATAAAAAAAATAATGGGTAAAAATGACCATTGTTTGAACAAACTGAAGTCTGGACAACTGACAGTCATGACTCGGGGAACCAAAACAAACCATTTTTGGGGTTTATATATTCAGAAGCGTAACAATTTACAGTACATTTCAAACCACTACATACTAAAGTATAGTTATATTGCTATTTCTTAAGAGCTGTTGTTAATCTAATTAACTATCTGACAATTATGGTTAGTGGGGATTTCTTTCTCTGCCTTTCTTCATATTGCAATGTTTCTTCTTTTCAGCTTTATAATAAAGAATAGTATCAGTGAAGTCTTACCGAATGGATTGTACACAGGCTGCTTTTGCCGATTAAGGGGATAGATTATAGATGTAATTAGGCTTTTGCCAAATCTCCTCTCGTATAATGCACTCACTGCAAGAGACGCAACAAAAGAACAGTCGGACACTACCTGAAAAGATGCAACAAAAACTTGAAAGATTTTTATTTTTGTATGTGTGTTGAAAATGGGAAAACAACTTTTATATTCAGACGAGCGTAAAACTGACTGGATATTTCGCAAAGGTAGGAAGAACTGACAGTGCAGTGATTTCCTCTGAGAGATGAATCTAAAGATGGGCCCTTCATTTCTTAGAGCTTAGGGGAAGTGTTTGATGTGTTTACCTGGCATGGCAGGTAAGATTAAACATTCCAATAATATAACAAATTCACCACAACCTCAGTTACTTCAAGGTTATCAATTTTATTAACACTTACATAAACATACACATTTCAAACATTACAAGTTATGGTATACAATGTTTCTTACAGTAACAATTCCTTAAAAGTGACCAACAACATTTAGAATTATATATATTATTTCTATAAGGTGTTTTTTGTCACAAACCATTATCTCCCTCGATATCAACCAAAATGTATTAATGAGGTGATAAAAGTGGAGACCTTTAAAAAGATACCTCATATTTTAAGAAAGGAATTTTTTGCAATTCAACCATTAAAGGGCAAAAATGTCAATGTTTCTAAAATGTTTTTTTTTTACCACGAACCATTTTTCTTGTTGCATTAATAACCGAAATCGATAAATGAAGTATCATTTTAAAGATTAAGATCTCTATTTTGCTACCATCATATATTAAGAAAGGAATTTTGCGGAATACGACCCTTAAAGGTCAACAGTATAAATATTTCTGCAACTCGTTTTTGTGTCACAAGCCATTAATCTCCCCAACTGATATTGATAAATGAGGTATCATTTTAAAGATTAAGGTCTCCACCGTGGTCACATCATATTTAAAGAAAGGAATTTGACCCTGAAAGGATAAAATTATCATTATATTCGTAAGGTAATTTTTTTTTTTTATAGTGAGTCATTTATATTCCTTCATTTCTAACCGAAATAGATAAAGGAGCTATCATACTAAAGAATAAGGTCTCTGCTTTGGTCACACCATTTCGTAAGAATGAAATTTTTCAGAATAGTTATGTGTAAAAGACAGTTCACTGCCAAGCCGTTAGATAGCAATAGCACATGTAACAGAGATATTAATAAACTGCTTTACTGGCGTCAACTTTTGTTATATGCCTATTACACTAAACAAATAAACAATTGAAATAAATGAGGTGGTTCTTCTTTCATCTCATTACAAACCCCCAACCTTACTGTTCATTGTATTCACGAAATTTTTGTACGGGTCATCTAGTCTTACCATATAGAGAATGGCCTAATTTTTCATCTGTTAGGATAAACTAGCTTAGCTTAGAAAAATCCAGTGGTTTCCTGCATACAATTCAGAATATTTGCTTGATGCAGTAACCTGAAATTAAGTGTCAGGTTTCTGAAGTAGGTATGCCACAGTGTGGTATGAATAAAGTAAATGTATATGGATTCATTTATTGAGGTGTCTGTGGGCTCAGTTGGATAAGGTGCATGACTGGGGTACAGAAGGTACCCGGTTTGAATCACGGTCTCAGTTGGAACTTTTATGTGCCTTAAAACTGATCTTCACCTCTGAAAAAGCATTGCTTTGTTCATGAGAAGTACACTAGCATGCTCCATGGTTCAGATTACATGTAAAGCTGTAGGTCCCCTTTAAGCACCAGGATTATTACATTAGGGCAGCCATGATAGCAGTACATGTGCAGCTAATCAAAACTATGTCACTTGGTGGTTGAACACTTCCTCCGGATCTCCTGTCCAAAAATGCTGTACATGTTTACATTTACTGAGATAGTGAGTGCTAGTAGTGGTTTCACTCTAGAAAAAAAAAGTTTTGACACTAACACATCTCATCTCCACACTGTTTAAATTTATTATAGCTATCCTAATGGAAAAATGGAAGCTTAACACAGAATACAAACAATGACTTTATACCAGCATACTTCACATTCACAAGTTTAGAAAATGGGTAGCCCTGGTAATGGGTAAGACGTTGCTCTGCTTCAGTATATGATTCTCTGGAATCCACAATTCTACTGGGTATGGGTAATTGCTCAGTATGTCTCCAGAGAAAAATGCGCATATGAGTATTTTTTTTTTACTTATGGCTTTATGCCTTGTTGACATCGAGGTCATTAAAGGCGGGATGGGACAAAAAATCAGTAACCACATCAAGACACTGACAGCTGTCATACACTGAAGAGAATGGTCAGACACCTTTTTGCGAATATATAATATTATAAACCAGTAAGCAAGTTGTGTGGCAGAGTTTGAAATGGCATCATGCAAAAAACTACCACAGCAATTTGGATGGTATTTTCTAATTTTAAGAGCTTATTGTTTACATTAAAATCTACGAAAATATATTTTGAGCTATATGTACCGAGGAACACAGCAAGCAATTATAATTACAACATGGTGGGAAGTGAGGGTAGAAAGGTATAATTAAAAAATAATAAGTAGATAATAAACCTGTCCATAGTGACCCGTCGCGGAAGTGCGGTAGACATCAGCCGATTGTCCTAAATTGCCTATAAAGTAATGGATGTGAGAAAAACTGAGAAATATGTAAAAGTAAAAAAATTTGGAAATTTAAAATAAGCAAAATTTGAAGTTACTATACATTTATATATTACTGCCCTCTTATCAAACATAAGATTATTCCACTGCCCTCTTTTCAGAAAAAAAGGCATGCCGACTCCCCTTCTTGTAATTAATAATGCATCCAATAATGCTTCAACTTTTTCGGCTCATAATCCACTTTTTGAAACAGTGTTTTGATGGGTCTCCTCTAAGGTGAAGTGTACAATATTATATATAGAAAAACAAGGAAAAATGTCTAAAATTACTTTATTAAAAGACTAGCAGAGTTCCCGGTGTTGCCCAGCAGTGTTGGCATTGATTTACCCATACACTACTTTTATTCACGCAATGAGAAACGTGTACCCAGTTTCAAGTAATTCACAAAATACATTTCCGGAATTAAAGCAAACCTAGAGTCACCGCACCTTACCATAGAACTAATTTAATTAGTCCAAAAAGATTCATGCACACAAAGCTTCTTTGATTTCGTACCGACCATTTCCAGTACTAAACTAAACTGTGATTTAGCAGCACAGTTCTAGGAATGGGGTGGGCGCTAATGACCTCGTCGTCGACGCGCCCTAAAACCTAAACAACAACAACAACAACAACAGGAATGGGGTGGTTTGGATGCTTTGATATGGAATGTCAGTTTTGATTTTAGTCCAGGTTACATTTCAACCTAATAACAGCTAATGTTGCCACTCGAAAATCCAAACACGGATCGTATGCACATTAATACATACCACATACATCAGAATTATAAATGTATCTAGAATGTGTGTGTTTATTCTGGCATTATGCAGAAAATACAGATTTTGAATGGATTTTCAGTCAAAGTTAAAATTTAACATGTCTTAAGACGTTACGACACATTTATTTTACCAATAATCTAGCATTTCCTGAAAACATGGAATTGATTTTGACTGAGTTTTCACAGTATCAAATATTACATATGTCTGATTATGCTTACTCATCTGCCCTGGAGCTAAAAATTTTATCATTATGCGACATCATCTGGCACTGGAACTCAAAATTAAAATATATAATACACCTGTAAAAATATTATTTACTTCTGATTTGTTTCAGGGATTTATAAACTGTGGCGCCATTTTATTGCGAACAGAACGCTAAAGACGATTGCCAGAGACATTGTTGTTTTTCCGTTATTAGTTTGTGGTCATCTATGCCATTTAAAAACAAAATATCCCGAATTAAAGGAAAGAATACTTCAAGATTTGTTTAGTGTGCAAAATAGTTATTATTATTATTATTAGTTATCTTATTGCTTTCATTAAAGGCTATGGTCAGACACACTGTAGTTGTATATTTAGTGTGAAGTATGCAGCACCTAATTCTACAATCTTTGGAATTTGTCATTATACATTCAGAATTTCATTTAATGCTCCTGCGTTAAGTAACGTTGAAACATAAGACCAAGCAACTGCATTGAGATTATAAGCTTTAAAATGATGAAAACCCCTTCGAAATCTACTCAGCAGTTT
The DNA here is from genome assembly GCA_031002005.1 of Vandiemenella viatica. Classification (NCBI taxonomy): domain Eukaryota; kingdom Metazoa; phylum Arthropoda; class Insecta; order Orthoptera; family Morabidae; genus Vandiemenella; species Vandiemenella viatica. Next base: position 281,845,956 of record CM061920.1, read on the forward strand.
CTGAGTTTTTATATGACAAATTTATCTGGTTTTCGTTTTATAGATTTATTAACAATATTGGTATATTGCTCATAGCTTGATTAAAGAAATACATATTATGAAAAAATATTACTAATTAGAAGGCTGAGCATAAAAAACTAATTTTTCAATATTTAATGCCTGTCACAAACAATCCTAAATCACTACATTTCACTATGGAAAATCTGATTCTTTTCTAAGCTAATAAACTGCTGACAAGACTAAAACATCTTTTTGTAACATGATGATAAGAATCCAATGAAAAACTTAAAGCTGGGTATGTATATTGCTTGAAAGCAGAGGAACAGCGATTGATCCCTAACACCCCCTATTATTTGCCTTGGACCAGAAATGCCCCCTCAACATAATGCCTCTTCAACGACCACTGCTGGACAGTACCATGTGTGACGATACCACCGAACTAACATAGATCGAGAGGAGTATCGGTGAGTGGGGATATCTTTGACGGGAGTCAAAGACAAGATGGCGACAGTCGAGAGTACGCTGGAATACCGCGCAGACCTAATGGCGGGAGTTGCCGACTGTTGAGGACAATACCACGGGAACGATAACCTAAAAGTGTTTGTAACGGTACAACTAACGTGCACTGTAATTTCAAGTGTTATGCGGAGTGTTCAGTGTACACGGACGTGGACAGTACTCCGAACTCTCTAATTACTGTGATAGTGGCACCGCATAATATTTTTGCCTACTCGGTTCGAATCCTGCAAACTTTGGTGATAGAAGTTCGATTACACGGGTCACTGAAACTGGTGGATACTTCGGCGGTGTATTTTCGTGTTTCTCCAGATAATAAAGTTGTGTGTTGAATGCAAACTTTTGTGATTTGTGTGGTAGTAATTCCTACCCATTTAGTAGTATAGCTGCCACCACGTGCTGCTTCAAGTGATTAGTTTTGTGAATAACTTTAATTCTTAGTATTAGTTGTGGAATCCCCACTGGCGACTGGACGGAATTGAACCTGTAGTAATAGGAACATTTAATCACAAACTTAAACACACCGCATTGAATCATTCCTCCAGGACTTAGAATTATCGCTAATACGCGAGGTGCTGTGCATGGCTTTGCCGCGACAGGACAGTATAAGTGGAAACAGAGGTAGTAAATGACACTGGTCAACACCGAAGTGGATTTTATGCTGTAAAAAAACCGAGTAGGAAAATCGACAATTGACGACAATCAGAACAGCAGACCGCGCCATATCCAGTAAGCAGCGACAATATATACGGCAAGACAGTGCAAGCAGAGACCGTGTTCAACAGTCTGTAGGCTAGCAACATCGCAGAAGCTTCGTGGTGTACAGAGTGAGCAGAAAAACAACTTCAACGACGATCTACGAGAACATCTGAGGGGTTGGAGTCTTGCGAGAGCCGGTAGCAGTCCGAGAAAACATGGCGATTTCTTCTCATCGCAAGGGAAGTGCAAATTTAAATTTTTTAATGTAAGAAGCACAAACTGACAGGAGTAGTTTTTCGTTTTCAAACGGAATTTACTGGTCGGGGTAAATTTCTTTCGACCTTTATTGAATTTTTAAATAGCCAAATGAGTGGGAAAATCTCCAAGCAATTTGTTTAGAATAACAACTTGTCAGTTTGAGTCAGTAGTTAGTTTTCGTTTTAACGGAAATTTTTCTAATGTTCCTGTTGACTCACGGGAGCAATTTTTTTCTTTTTTCCTTCTATTAAATTTTAAGGAATCACATGAGTGGAAAATTTAATTTTTGATGAGATGGGAATCAACTAATTATTCTTGTAATGCTTTGGTTATAAAGTGTCAGCTAGTTCCCGAGTGTTTTTAATTTTTTTTGGAGAAAAGTAATTTCTGGAACTTTGATGCTAAGGCGTGTACCTTGTCTGAGAGGGAAGTATTGGTGACTGAAGTATTTTGTGGTTCTAGTTTCTTTCAAGAGTAACTTGGTAAATTTTAGTTAAGGTTGGATTGTGCCATGGCGTCCGAGAATGATGTGGGTGAGAGGGAGCTGGTGGTGCCGACCGCGAGCCTTTGGATGATACTTGTGATGGGCACACCGATCAGTTGACATCCGTTTCTGTGGTACCAGAGCTGTCACTGGCCACTGTGTTTGGATACTTAAAGTCCTTGGGAGCCAAGATGGATTCAAATATTAATGACCTGCGGTCTGATTTTCAAGGGGAGTTGCATGCTATTAATAATTCTTTGCAATCAAATACAAGATGGCGACAGTCGAGAGTACGCTGGAATACCGCGCAGACCTAATGGCGGGAGTTGCCGACTGTTGAGGACAATACCGCGGGAACGATAACCTAAAAGTGTTTGTAACGGTGCAACTAACGTGTACTGTAATTTCAAGTGTTATGCGGAGTGTTCAGTGTACACGGACGTGGACAGTACTCCGAACTCTCTAATTACTGTGATAGTGGTAGCGCATAATATTTTTGCCTACTCGGTTCGAATCCTGCAAACTTTGGTGATAGAAGTTCGATTACACGGGTCACTGTAACTGGTGGATACTTCGGCGGTGTATTTTTCGTGTTCCTCCAGATAATAAAGTTGTGTGTTGAATGCAAACTTTTGTGATTTGTGTGGTAGTAATTCCTACCCATTTTAGTAGTATAGCTGCCACCACGTGCTGCTTCAAGTGATTAGTTTTGTGAATAACTTTAATTCTTAGTATTAGTTGTGGAATCCCCACTGGCGACCGGATGGAATTGAACCTGTAGTAATAGGAACATTTAATCACAAACTTAAACACACCGCATTGAATCGTTCCTCCAGGACTTAGAATTATCGCTAATACGCGAGGTGCCTTGCACGTGCATATCAGGAACCTTTGATTTATAGGATTACACTTCAGGTATCTCACCCTAATAGAGACTTATTTAGTAGAAATAACAGTTTATTTTACTGGTCGTGGTTTGAACAGCAGCCAAAATTTGTACACATGTTCCTTGGGCAATATTACTGATGAATATTTGCACTTTATAGCAACAAAATAAATATTAATTGAGTAAAGAACATAGAAATATGGAAAGTTCTACACAAGTCATTGTGGAAAAAAATGTTTTGTTACCTGCTGATATTTATGGTAGCTGTCTTTCAGACATCTTTCTTCGGAAAAAACAACTGATTTTCTTATCCATAATGATATGTAAAGAAGAAGTATTGGCTTATTAATGATTGGTGTCAAAGATGTGTTTAGAAACTGCTGCCGACAATATTGCATATGGTAAGTTTTGTGTGGAATTATGCCTAAGGAACATATATATATTATATATATTTTAAACTGCTTAATGTCTCTTAACAGCGAGGTCTTTTATAGATGGGGGGGGGGGAAGGAATGGGAAGGAATTCGGCCATGGCCTTTTGAAGGAAGCATCCCGGCATTTGCCTGGAGTGATTTGGGAAACCATAGAAAACCCAAATCTGGATGCCCAGATGGGGATTCGAACATCCGTCCTCCCAAATGCAAGGCCAGAACGCTAACCATTACACCACCACACTCAGTGGTACATTTCTCTTTCCATTTATATGCAATTTCTCTCCCAAAGGGTTGTTGCATATCAAATTTCTGATGTGCTTTTCGGTACATCCCTACTGCTACCGATAATTTTTTCAATTTCGTGTACTATATTGCAACAAAAAACTTTCAGACATCAGTAAGGAACTGTATCCAAGGTAATAAGAGTAGGGAAAGCTTTAAGATGAAATTTACATTCTTTGCTTCTCCACATTAATACATTTGGTACTAGAATAAAAAGGCTAAAGCATTTCTACAGACACCAGGGGCAGCCCATGTGAAGCAGCTGGCAAATGCCAGTATGTCCATAAAACAAAGAATTAACTTTACATGGAAAGGGAAGATAAATTATACCCTCCCCTCATCAAAGTTGAAGGGAGGGGGGCAGCACTTTTTTCCTTTCCTTATAGATATCATCTCATGGCATTTCTTTCTGTTTCACTGTTGCTGATAGAATTAACTTTATTAAACAAAATAACCAGGCAACAATTTCTTCACAGCACACCTTAAATTTCATCAAGTGGAACTATGCATATTACACCATCAAGAAGATCATGAACAGACAGAAGAATAACTCCACCCCCAAGGCAAAGACAGCAGTTATGGAAAATGTTTTGAAAACCTTACTGAACATTTGACACCAAGGTGTATTCAGACTTAACCAAAGGCTTGAATTTTGTATTTACTAGAAAGAAAATCTCTCGAAAAATCACATCATTGTACATCTTTACTCAGCCAAAGATGCATAGAAATTGATAGTCAAACAGCAACAAGGGCCATTTTACTACTTCACAACATCCCTCAGGAGTAAAACAATGCCTTACTCTCATTAAGTGAGAAAGAATGCAGCATCATATAAATGGCAAATATGCTTGGGTTGTGATATCCTTCAATGAATATCATAAAAAAGTTGAAGATTTGCTGCCAGATGACTTATGTGAGACACTACAAATGAATCTACCACAGATAATTAAATGCAATGTAGCTGTAAAAATATGTGAAGAGACCCATACTAAATCTGAAACAAAGAGAAAATTACAATTTTGCATCCATTTTACATCATGGATGAACAATCTTCCAAAAATACTTACACGATGCAGACCCACTATAAGCAATTATCAGTGTTTTCAAATCACTGTTGCATCCTCTGACCAAATATCTAGCAGCAAAACCTTTGCTACAAAAAATATTTGTAGCTTCCTAGAAAATTTAAACATAGAGTCAGCAATGGAAAACAAAATATTAGGTTAGTAAGCTTACATGTTACTTCTTTGTTTCTAAGTGCAGCTGTTGCTAAAGCTATTCATGCAAAATGGGACTCAATACAAATTCTCAACTTGGCTAAGGAAAGGCCATCACTGACCAAGTAATGCTTAAAGACAACCTTTATCCAATACAGAAATGATTCCTATAAATAGCGGGAGGGTGTGCAGATGGGATGTCCCTCATATCCAATTATGGTTGGTGAATTTGTTGAGTTATCTGGAGTTAAAGCCATTCACCACTCCATCTTGAAAGCTTACTTTTGTCAGATATGGGGGTGGTATATTTGCTATATGGTTCATAAAGATAAATCCCTTCAGCCATCTTTTGAACACTTAACAGAATTGATAAAAATATCAAATTTACCATCTGTAAATGAAAAACCATCTGTGTTTTTAATTCAAATTTATGATGAAAGCTAAAGTAAGCAGGCAGCTTAAATTCCTGTATATACTAGTATAAACTAAGAAGAAAAGTTCCTATCCATAGAATGTTTCTAATTCTGTGATTTGTTTGGCACATCCTCTTCCAAAGGATGTGATTATTTCCAAAGCAAGGTTCCATCTACTATTGGCTTCCTAGACATGCCATAGTTTTGATGATGGGATGCAAATGTCCTGTCATGTGTCTATGAAACTTGTATCTTGTGTTCTAAATGATAAGTTAATTTTTATGTGTTGAATGTGTAGATTATGAGGCAGGACTGGGGACTGTCCCAGCATTTGCCTAGATAATTACCAAAAAACCTCCTTAAGACCACAATAGGGATGACTGGTACATGGGAAATTCTCAGGATACATGATATAATGGAAGCAAATCCACACTAACTATTATATACTGAGCCTGGTGTGTGAGCAGTAATGATTGGACCTGGCATTTAGCAGGACATGAGTTCAAGTCACTATAAAATTATCAGATTACGGTTTTTCATGGTTTTCCAAAACCAGTCCAGATGAATACTTGGTTGTTTCCTTCAAAAGGCCATGGCTGAATTATGTTCTGTTCCTTGCACCCAATCCTTTCCCACCTTAATGAACAATAAAATTATAAGCAAAAAAAGGAACTAACAGCTATCTTTGCATGGACTTATTTCCTTGAACTACAGCATTATCACAAGAGACTGATGGACCATTGGGTGAATCAGATGCAGTATTTCCCTACATTGAAGAGGGGACAGGCAAAATTGGTTACCAACTTGAAAAATATTCATCTAGTATATCAAACATGTTAAATGCACTAGATCACAAGAGTGGTGGGCATAGGGGAGACAGGATAACCATAAGGGTATGAACATATTAAATATTAAAAAAAAAGATGACTTTAGCAATTGGGATCTAGCACAACTCTCAGCAGAGATGGGACATTCAATTTTGTTTAACAATACAATCATTTTGGTACAAGCAAACAGATGGTGTGCCCAGACTGTCAGGAAAGCTTAATATCTTGAAATAAGAGTGTTGACAATTTGATTAACGGAACCATGTAACATGTTCTATCACTTAATGAGTATGGAAATGCCATCACAGACTGATAGAGATGTTTAATCAATAGTTACATGTGACTGTGGTTTGACAAACAATTCCTTTTATGAGATCATAGCTCAATGGCTGAAATATCAGAATTTGTGAAATTGACTTTGCTTTACCAAAATAACTTAGAACTATCCAACACAAACATTAATAAGATATCATCTGGCTATTACAATTTTTTTTTTTTACTATGGCTTTACACCTCGTCGACAGCCAAGGTCATTAGAGGCGGGATGGGACTGGGGACAAGGAATTCGGCCATTGCCTTTTTAAAGGAAGCATTCACCTGGAGTGATTTGGGGAAACCATGGAAAACCCAAATCTGGATGCCCGGACGGGGATTCGAACCGCCGTCCTACCGAATGCGAGGCCAGAATGCTAACCGTTCACCCACCACACTCGGTATATTACTAATTGTCAACTTTGATGACAGAACAATAAGGCACAATAATCTCTGAGAAAGAGTAATGGATAAGTATAGTATTAATAACTAGAATAAGACTGCTACTTTAAGGCTTATATGTTGAGTAAAAACTCTATCGCCAATGCTTCTGCTAAAATTTCAAATCCCTAAATTCTCCAGGACCAAATGGACACCTCTATGCTTAATTTATTAACTGTGGCATCAACTGGTGGTATAATAAGCAAGATGCCTTTAAACCAAACACCACCTGAAATACAGATGACAGCGTGATAAATCAAAAACTTCCTATCTACCATTCTGTACGGGACATCTATCAGAATTAAGTTACATCAGTCTTAAAGTTAAGGATAAATTCAATACAGCAGAGTTGCAAAATATGATCTTGAACTAACTAAAAAAATGGCACACAAGTTTCTAAGCTTTTTGTGACCACCTGATGTTGTTCTTTGTATTTCTTGTCCAGGGAGAAGGATCACAAAAAATTCCTAAATTGGTGTTACTTAGGAAATCAAGAGGTTAGTTTTTTTAATTAGCAGAATTAATTAATTTGACTAGATGACTCATGCGAAAATTTTGCGAATAAAATACTACGAATAGTGAGGTTGAATGCTTGTAATATAATGAATAGTAGAACCGTAGTTTTGTAGCAAACATTTTTTTTAGTGTAATAGGTACACAGAAAAATACTCACAACATATTATGAAACAGTTAGGAAAATTTAAAACACACTTTATTTATGACAAACTGTCACTGACCTTGGTAGAATAAAACCAACCTTAACAAACTGCACACAACATATCAACATCTCTGCGATATTTGATGCTGAGCGAATAAAATGATTACATTGGAATTGTATAGCAAAACGACAGTGTTTCCGTAAAAGAAAAAAATATATACGGAAAACTACTTATTGAATAAAAAAAGTTTATTGACTTCTCTATGATATCCGCTGCTGAAATCTGGGGACTTGGCTCTGAACAGTCTCATACGCACTACCACTTTTAGCACCAAATTCTGATTTTTTTTTTTTTTTAATTTATGATTTTACCTAGCTGTAGACCTTAATTTTTAAAACGATATGTCATTTATCGATTTCAGCTAGGTATCGAAGAAGATAAATGGCATATAATAAAAACAAAAATTTAAAAAATCAACACGTCCTATAACTAATATTGATACTTTTGCCCTTTAAGGGTCGAATTGCAAAAAATTTCTTTTGTAAAATATGGTGTGACCAAAGCAGCCACCTTGGTCTTTAAAATGATACCTCATTTATCGATTTCGGTTAGTTATCAAGCAAGGTAAAAAAAAAAAAGTTTTGAGAAATGATGTTATTTTTGCCCCTTAAGGGTGTAATTTGGAGAAAGTTTTTTCTTAAAATATCATGTGACGATAGTGGATAATTTAATATTTAAATCGATACGTCATTTATTGATTTCGATCAGGTATCAAGGGAAATAAATAGCTCATGACAGAAAAATGCGTTGTAAAAATATTAATACTTTTGCCCTCTAAGGTTAGAATTTTTAAAAAATTCTTTCTTAAAATGTGGTAACGGAACCGAAGACCTTAATATTTTAAATGATACCTCGTTTATCAATTTTGTTTAATTGTCAATGCAGGTAAATGACTTGAGATACAAAAAACGCATTTTAGAAAAATCACCATTTTAGCCCTTTAAGGGTCAAAAAACGAAAAATTCCTTTCTTAGAATATAATATTACCACGGTGGAGACCTTAGTCTTTAATATGATATCTCATTTATCTATATCGGTTAGAAATCAAGGCAGATAAATGGCTCGTGACACAAAAATGCATTATAGAAAAATTTATACGTTTTCCCTTTAATGGTTGAATTCCAAAAACATTCTTTCTTAAAATATGATTTCACAAAGCTGAGACATTAATCCTCATAACCCTATTTGATTTATGGATTTTGATTAGATATCCAGGGAGATAAATAGATCAAGACATAAAAAACTAATTTTAGAAAAATTGACATTTTTGCCCTTTATGGGTCCAATTACGAACAATTCCTTTCTTAAAATATAATGTTGCCACGGTGGAAACCTTATTCGTTAATATGATACCTCATTTATCTATATCGGTTAGATATTAAGGGAGATACGCTCCTGACACAAAAATACGTTATTGAAAAATTTAAACTTTTTCCCTTTAAGGGTTGGATTCATAAAACATTATTTCTTAAAATATTATGTCACAAAGCTGAGACATTACTCCTCATAATCCTACTTCATTTATCGATTTTGGTTAGATATCCAGGGAGATAAATGGCTCGAGATACAAAAAACGCATTTTAGAAAAATCGACATTTTTGCCCTTTAAGGGTCGAAAAACGAAAAATTCCTTTCTTACAATATAATGTTACCACGGTGGAGACCTTAGTCTTTAATATGATATCTCATTTATCTATATTGGTTAGAAATCAAGGCAGATAAATGGCTCGTGACACAAAAATGCATTATAGAAAAATTTATACTTTTTCCCTTTAATGGTTGAATTCCAAAAACATTCTTTTTTAAAATATGATGTCACAAAGCTGAGACATTACTCCTCATAATCCTACTTCATTTATCGATTTTGGTTAGATATCCAGGGAGACAAAATGCTCAAGACCTAAAAATCGAATTTTAGAAAAGTTGACATTTTTGCCCTTTAAGGGTCCAATTACGAACAATTCCTTTCTTAAAATATAATGTTACCACGGCGGAAACCTTATTCTTTAATACGATACCTCATTTATCTATATCAGTTAGATAGTAAGGGAGATAAATCACTCGTGACACAAAAATGCGTTATTGAAAAATTTATACTTTTTCCCTTTAAGGGTTGAATTCCAAAAACATTATTTCTTAATATATCATGTCACAAAGCTGAGACATTACTCTTCATAATCCTACTTCATTTATCGATTTTGGTTAGATATCCTGGGAGATAAATGGCTCGAGATACAAAAAACGCATTTTAGAAAAATCGCCATTTTTGCCCTTTAAGGGTCGAAAAACGAAAAATTCTTTTCTTGAAATATAATGTTACCACGGCAGAGGCCTCGATCTTTAATATTGCCGCATGAACGCCAGTGTACCGTCTGCCAGCATGGCGCAGCGGATAGCGTCACGAATTGCGGTACCGAAGGTCGCCGGTTCAATCCCGCCCACTGACAAAAATTATTTAATTCTGTTTATTATTTCCAGAAGATTCTACATGTTTCCTAAGGTCACTTGTAACTTCTACACATTTCATGTGTTAACTACTCTTGTAATCTCTAGTACGTTCTATCTGTGTATAAATAGAAGAGCATTCTGCCCAAGAGGCAGTCAGTGCTGCGTGTATGTTTGAGTTCTCAATAAACCTGTTCTCAGTTTAAGTGCTGTGTTCATTGACAAGTAACCTTCGAATTCACACCTGCCCCGGTTGCAACGCGACATAGTTTGGTGGAGACGCCGGGTACCCTGTGCAACAGCTGCATCATCGTGGCTCCGATTAGGCAACGTAAAAGTCGCCGCCTACACGGACTGGAACCGGACTACAAAGGATATACTCAGTACGTCCTTCCGAAAGTCCGCGTCATTAGGAAACCCATGGCGGCAAGCCAGCTGCACATTCGACACCCATCGGTGTTCTCTGGAGACGCTGGACAGGACCCTAACAAATGGCTAAAAGGGTTCGACCGAGTCGCCAAGTACAACAGGTGGGATCATACCATGTGCTTGGCAAATGTTTATTTCTATCTGGACGGAACCGCCCAGCAGTGGTTCGAGAACAACGAAGATAAACTGAATAACTGGGAAATGTTCCAGACGGAACTTAAGAAAACGTTTGGGGACCACCAGCGACAAATCCGCTCGGCGGAAGAACAACTGAAGAACCGGGCCCAACAACATGGGGAGCCGACGCAATCTTACATACAGGATGTTTTGGCCCTATGCAACGTAGTCAACCCGAATATGACTGAAGCCGACAAAATCACGCACCTAATGAAAGGTATTGCAGAAGACATGTACCAAGCTCTTCTGATAAAAGACGTCGCTACGACGGAAGAGTTCATCAAGTGGTGCCAGCGGATTGAGGAGATGCAACAAAGGAGGGTTGGGCGAAAGAAGTATGACAGACTTCCCAACGTAGTCCCTATGGCAGTTGTGGAAGACCAGCACGACTTTGCGTCTCTCATACGACAAATTGTGAGAGAAGAATTACAACAGTTCATGGCAGCTGGGACTCTTGAACCGAGTGAGCATCAGATCATGGCCATGAATGTAAGCCCAGTGGGTCATGAAGGAGCCGACGCGGCGGAAAAAGAGGTATTTCAGACAATAGCTCCTGTCTGCCGAGCCAATCGCACTCGACGTGAAGAATGGCCTCGCCCTGATATGACGTATGCTGCAGCTGCCAAACGGCAGCCTAGGAACCGGCCGACACGGCCACAACCAAATCCTCCGGCACCTATGACGTCCCGCAGACGAACGGACGTCTGGAGGACAGAAGATAACGCGCCAGTATGTTTCCACTGTGGGCGCCCTGGACATGTCGTACGATACTGCAGAGAGAGAAGACGAGTATTTGACGATTATTTTGCCGCAAGACGTCCGCCATCAGAACAGTTCTACCCCAGGCAGCCACCCGCTGACGAGTTCGGTCGACCTACGGGAAGAAGCCCATCGCCGTACCCTAGACGAGGTCGATCCCCGACGCGCCGCTGCCGTTCATCGTCGCCGGACAGAGCTACCAGCCGCTCCCCTAGCCGCCGCACGCAGGAAAACTAAGCAAGGTGACCATCTACGGAGGTGAGGCCGCCGCAGATGAAAATCCTCCATGGATGACAGTCACTAAGATGTCGGGAAATCTCATCAACGTTATAATCGACGGCCAACCTGTCCGGGCGCTGGTTGATTCAGGAGCTTCTTTCTCCGTATTGTCGGACAATTATCGTCGCACACTAAAGAAGACAATGTTCCGTGATACGGGGGCAACTGTGCTAAAGGTCGCAAATGGAAAGTACGTCCAGCCAGCTGGAGCTTGTGTCGCGAGAATAACCATCAACAACAGGACCCAGCCAGTTGAATTTGTCATTTTAACAGAATGTAGTCATAATGTCATCCTTGGATGGGACTTCCTTAAGGCATCCCAAGCTGTCATTGACTGTGGAACATCTGAGCTGCAAATTGAAGAAGTCGTTGCGACGGGTACACGTAACACAGAATCTTCTGGGAAGTTATTCGCCGTTGACAACGTGACAATCCCGCCGTTCGCAATGAGAAGAGTCCCAGTCAAAAACACGGACGACCGCAACCTTGAAGTGCTTGTCGATAGTAGAAAGTTTATTAGGCTCACGAAAGAAATCTACATACCAGCGGCTATCATAAGCATTATCGGTGGTCGAGGAGACATTTGGATCACCAACTGTCACGAGCAGTCACAAATTATCCCCAAGGGAATGTGCATAGGGACAGCTGAACCAGTCCAGGAGGGCGAGCTCAACGTCATTAACGAAGATCCATGCTCTGTTACTAGTACCGACAACACGCTGGAGGAAACAACTATGGAACTGCCAATAGGGTCCGGCCTGACCAAGGAACAACACCACCGGGTGTTAGCTATACTACGCCAATTCTCTGGTGTATTCACACCCCAGCAAAAAAAAGGTCAGACGAAACGGCCCACGATAAAGCATCGTATCAATACTGGGGATCATCCGCCCATTAGCCAGCGCTCGTACCGATTGTCACCAGTCGAAAGGCGAATAATTCGAGAGGAAGTGGAGAAGATGTTGCATAATGACATTATTCAACCTTCGGAGAGTCCTTGGTCATCTCCGGTGGTCCTCGTAAAGAAGAAGGATGGTACGTGGCGATTCTGTGTCGACTATCGGCGGCTGAACAAAATCACAAAGAAAGATGTCTACCCACTGCCGCGCATCGACGACGCCTTAGACTGCTTGAAAGGAGCTACATACTTCTCAACCATGGACATGCAGACAGGCTACTGGCAAATCGAGGTTGACGAAGCTGACAGAGAAAAGACGGCTTTTATTACACCTGATGGCCTCTATGAATTCAAAGTAATGCCATTCGGATTATGCAACGCTCCGGCCACATTCGAACGCATGATGGACAACTTACTTCGACACCTTAAGTGGACGACGTGTCTTTGTTATTTAGATGACATTGTTGTTTTCTCGAAAACATTTGAAGAACATCTGAGTCGCCTGTCAACGGTGCTGAAGTGTGTTCAGACTGCAGGACTCCGCCTCAATCCGAAGAAGTGCCTCTTCGTCGCCAGAGAGATAAAAATCCTGGGGCACCTGGTCAACGGAGATGGCGTCCGCGCTGATCCAGATAAAGTAAGGGCAGTCATGGAATTTCCAACTCCTCAGCACATTCGTGATGTGAGAAGCTTTCTTGGGCTGTGCTCATACTTCCGGCGTTTCATAAAAGGATTCTGTAACATGGCACGTCCACTGCAAGAACTTTTGCAGGGAGACGCCAAGTTTTACTGGGATGAAACTAAAGAAAGATCTTTCCAGGCACTTAAGGAGGCTCTAACTTCCGCACCGGTTCTAGCCTTATACGACGAGAATGCAGAAACTGAACTTCACACTGACGCCAGCGGTTATGGGATCGGTGCAGTGCTTGTGCAAATTCAGGAAGGTGCTGAGAAGGTGATAGCCTATGCATCAAGAGTATTCTCTAAGCCCGAGATAAACTACTCTACAACCGAGAAAGAATGCCTCGCAGTTGTCTGGGCTATCAACAAGTTTCGTCCGTATTTATTCGGCAAACCTTTCACCGTCGTAACAGACCACCATTCTTTATGTTGGCTAACCAGCTTGAAGGATCCATCAGGTCGACTAGCAAGATGGGCACTTAGACTTCAAGAGTACGACGTCACGGTGGTATTCAAAAACGGACGCAAACACAAGGATGCCGACAGCCTTTCAAGGAATCCTTTAATAGAACACAACAGCATGAATGGAATTTCAGCCCTCGCTGAATTAGGTGACGTTGCAGCTGAACAGAGGGAAGATTCAGAGTTATTAAGAACCATAGACGCCTTGGAGAAAGGAGAACCGGCCAAAGGAGGGTTTCAATTGATAGATGGGACATTGTATAAGAACAACTACGATCCACTAGGCCCCAAGTGGCTTCTGGTCGTTCCAGCTCATCTCCAGCCAGCTATTCTCAAGTATTTCCACGACGCTCCAATATCCGGTCATCTGGGATTTGTGAAGACCCTGGACCGAATCAGACGCAGGTATTACTGGAAGGGTCTCTACCGATCTGTCAAGCATTATGTGAGTCACTGTAAAGAGTGCCAGCGACGGAAACATGTGCCGCAATTACCTCCAGGTCATCTAGTACCAATTCCACCTGCAGCAGTTCCATTCCACCGAATTGGGATCGACCTTTTGGGGAGGTTCCCGAAGTCGACAACCGGTAACCGATGGATAATAGTCTGCACCGACTACCTCACGCGCTACGCTGTCACCAAACCTGTGCCGACTGCAGAAGCTCCAGAGGTTGCAAAATTTCTAGTAGAAGACATTATTTTGAAGCATGGAGCACCACGTGTGATGATATCCGATCGTGGAAAGGTATTCCAGTCAAGACTAGTATCAGAGGTCATGTCAAGATGCGACGTTGTCCACAGGATGACAACTGCATACCACCCTCAGACAAACGGTCTCACAGAACGCTTCAACAAGACATTAGCCGATATGCTGTCGATGTATGTGGATGTTGAGCAGAAGGATTGGGATACAATACTGCCAGTGGTCACATTTGCTTATAATACAGCAAGGCAAGATACGACAGGCTTCACTCCGTTTTTTCTGCTCCATGGCCGTGAAGCTGAGACCACAATGGATACGCTGTTCCCATTCCAGCCGGACGACACTCAGGATGACTATATAAAACAGCTCATTACCAGGGTCGAAGAAGCAAGACAGCTGGCTCGCATACGAACACTGGCCACCCAGGAGAGGGACCGTCAGCGGTATGACGGCAAGCACCGACCTGTTGCGTACAACCCAGGAGATCTCGTATGGATTTTTACCCCTGTCCGGAAGGTTGGGCTATCAGAAAAGTTACTGAAGCGGTACTTTGGTCCGTATCGTGTCATACGCCGCCGGTCAGACGTCACATACGAAGTCGAGGATTATGAGCCGTCTTCGAAACGACGAAAGCGAAGGGACATTGTTCACGTCCTCCGCATGAAGCCTTACTACAATCCTGACGAGCAGCTAGGCACAACCAGCTTCTTGTTCAAGGACTCTGAGGACGGTTTGGATACTGAGGAAGTCGGACAGGAAGATAATAGTACAAACAGGAGGGGCCCTCCAGAACTGCCATACAGAGGACCCACGACAAGATCAAGATCCAGGACACTTCAGCGTGCCCCAAAAGAAATCTAACAGCGGGACGCTGTTTTCCTCAGGAGAGGGAGCAATGCCGCATGAACGCCAGTGTACCGTCTGCCAGCATGGCGCAGCGGATAGCGTCACGAATTGCGGTACCGAAGGTCGCCGGTTCAATCCCGCCCACTGACAAAAATTATTTAATTCTGTTTATTATTTCCAGAAGATTCTACATGTTTCCTAAGGTCACTTGTAACTTCTACACATTTCATTTGTTAACTACTCTTGTAATCTCTAGTACGTTCTATCTGTGTATAAATAGAAGAGCATTCTGCCCAAGAGGCAGTCAGTGCTGCGTGTATGTTTGAGTTCTCAATAAACCTGTTCTCAGTTTAAGTGCTGTGTTCATTGACAAGTAACCTTCGAATTCACACCTGCCCCGGTTGCAACGGGACAATATGATACGTCATTTATCTATATCACTTAGATATTAAGAGAGATAAATCGCTCGTGACACAATTACGCATTGCAAAAATATTGATACTTTTGCCCTTTAAGGGTCGAATTCCGAAAAATATCTGTCTTAATATATGACGTCACTAAAGCGGAGATCTTAATCTTTAAAATGATACTACATTAAACGATTTCATATATGTATCCAGGCAGATAAACGACTCGTTACACAGAAAACAGCATTTTAGAAAGATTGACATTTTTGCCCTTTCAGGGTCGAATTCCGAAAACTTCATTTCTTCAAATATGATGTGACCAAAGTGGAGACCATAAGCTTTAAAATGACACCTCATTCATTGATTTCGGTTAAGTATGAAAGAAGATACAGGCTTGTGAGAAAAAAATACCTTATAGAAATAATATATATATGATAGAAAGGGAGAGAAAAATTGTAGATTAGGGAAGTCATATAATAATATCAAAGGAAACAATATTAAGTAAAAATGACTGACTAGTGCCAGAAAACTATCATGAATAATGAACTAACTACATTATAACCCAGCTCATAATAAATATTTGCACTGAATTTTGAAATCACATAAACTTGAAACCATTATATCGAAGTTAACAATTCATTTTTTAATAACAATCTTATTTTGAAATAAGCTTAGCCTGTGATGGAAAAGAGAGGAGTGTATTCTCCAGAAACGAGTGAAAAAATGTCAGCAATAATGGCGTTTCTTGCATGGCTTCACTAGTTTCGATTCTTCAATTAGGAAAATGGAAATGCGTAATAGCATGACAATGACAATTTCACATAAAAGTAAGATAAAGTTTGTAATTAACCAATTTTGTATACTAATTCCAACTATTTAAGTATTACACCCAGTAATTATTTCTGTACTAATTAGCAAAAAAGTTCACTTATGTACAAAAGATACATTATTCAATATCTGTCAATATTTTCTTTTGTATGTAAGATGTTACATAATTTGAAATTCTGCAGATATTATTTCTTGATATCATTGTAATATGAACCATCCAATTTGCATTTATCTGGTAAAGTAAGCAGCCCTTATAAGAATGGCATGTTAACGATATAGGTATTTACAGTGAAAAACTTACTGTTTGTTTAATACTGAAACAATCAACTTTTAGACCAACTATCATTTTTGGATCAGAGCAGAACTCATCTGGTCGTGCCCACCTAGCAAAATCTCTTCGCTGCTTCGGTGACAGTGCTAATGGACCATCACGATCTGTGAAAGGTATTGCATACTGAAAGCGCTCTGCAAGGTCAACACTCATGAAAGGCACATACTCTATACCATTAATGTTTGATGTTAGCAGTAACACACGCTTTTCTTCCTCAGTGTAAGTGTCTTGACCTCCAGTCACTTTCAGATGGGCACTGCTGCCTCGGTGAAGTGATGGCCCTATGACACACAGATAAAAAAGAAATGATTAGCATCAGATTTAATGTAATTTTTATTTATAGATAAAGGAAATGAACAACCTTTAAATATTTCGGTTATAAGAATAATAGCAGCAATAAAATATAAATTTTGTCCATCATAAACTCAATGCAAAACTTAAGGTGTTTTTGAAACCATAGTAATTAGTTCTTTCCCCTGCCACTATTTTAGTTGTGTCATCTAATCATATTTTTTCTAGGTCATAAGTAAATCTCGGATGTTAGGCAAAAACCTACTTTGTTCCTGATTGAAATGCATGAATATAACATCATATATACACTATTTATGGCCATTATTCATGATTTTACAGTGCCTAAATTTAGGGTCGGATTAAGACAGCACGGGGCCCGTAGCAAATGTGCAGAAGAGGCGCCCTAGATTTTTGCCCTCCGGGGGAAAATTCCAGAAAAAAAGTCATCCATCTAGCCTAGGCACGGGGCCCCCCTAGGAGGCATAGCGCTGCCCAGGGAGCACGAGCCCCTCCAGAAGGCGCGAGGCCCATAGCATTTGCTACCTCCTGCTATGTGGTTAGTCTGGTACTGCCTAAATTGTAGTTATAATCTATTTTATGTGTTTTTATTTTGAATATGAACAAAAGTGGGTATTCATTTTTATAGTCATTTATTAGTGTTAAGAAAAGTAGATTAACTTCTGAATCAAGCTAGATGACATAACAGCATGCTAGCTACTTGACGCGGACTCCAAGGTCAGGCCTAGCACTGCAGTACTCATGGGAACAGAGAAGCCATAGTCAAAATAAGGGAGGTATCATGCATCCTGGATGTGATATACATGATATTCAGCAAATAGGAAAAGCGTTTTCACCACTTCCAGATCCTGGGGGCGTTACTTGGTGACAACGATGCATGGCAGTCCAAAACGTGAATTTATGCAGGGCAGTCCTTTTATTAAGCAGTAACTTCCACTTTTAGGCAAATTCCACCTTTTTCCATCTACTGGCTCAGAAAGAAATTACTACTATTTTGGATTTGATGGTCCATTATTTCACTATCAGAAAATGCCTGACCTGTTTAACAGTTTCTGTAATGAATGTCTTAAATCAGTTTTTTTGTAATAAATCCACTTAACCATATCTACTGCGATCGTACCTATGTCATTATAGCTTTAAGCTACCTTAGAATTATTCAAATTATAGAAGTGAAGAACAGGCATAGTGCATGACCCGATACCACAGCCTAGAGCCATACGTGCAATGAATTAAAGTCGTAAAACCAACTGAACAGTTAATATAGACTCTAAAACATCCTTAAGTAGTAAAACTCAAACCGTAAACTTACCCAAATAACTGCAGTAGTGTATAATCCCTCACGATAAACACAGCACTTTGTTAAGAAATAATACCACTATAAAACAACATTTTCAATGCTTTAAAAAGTTCTTCATAATAACAATCAGCCACTAGTAAATAAATTTTGCCATAAAGAAAACATAATCCAGAGTTTAAAGCATCAAAAACATTAAAACATGAAAACAATGGTATTATAATGTATCGAATAAACAGGCACTCTAAACTTCATGAAACTATTATGTTAAAGCAGTAATTGAAATCAGCTGATAGTGTGGCATAAATGTAATTTCTTCCGATACAACATGCTAAATTTTAGAACATTTTATACAGTCAGACGAATCAAAGATTGTTTCTAAATTAAATACATTCAAATCACCATGCTTGTACACAGTTTTAATTATTACGAACCTGCCAACTAAAGTCAGTAAAAGATAATACTTTCAGGACATGTAGTAAAAATTTCTAAAGGAAATGCCATTAGCCTTTTTAAATAATATGTAGTACGTTAATAATATTTCGCAAAAGTAGTGGTTTTGATATCATGGCGCTGGTAACAAGGAAGTACAAATTTTTAGAAATTCGATTGTAAAACAACTACGGCAGCTAGAGAGGAGATTGAGAGCTTTTTGGACAGCTGAGAGACCGTAGAATCATGTGGAATAAGTTTTCACTTGAACCGTCTACCACTTAAATAAATAGAGTTATTAGCTTTTGCGTTGTAATGGGGCTGAGGATCCAGATTGAATTTTTATGGGGAATCTGTTAACTTTACAGAAAAAATTTTAAGGGCTTAAATTACTCGTTGCCCCTCATTCTACATACTCAAAGTTTCAGAAATCAGCAGTTTATATTTCCCGAGTTTGGAGAACTATGTTGCATAGCGGAAGGGTATCATGGTGGTGATATAGGCGATGGACATGGCATTTTGGGCCAGTCGTTGATAGTTTCGTAAAGCGTGAGGACGTGCTGCTGTGAACGCAAGAGGCTCTCGGACCAGGAAGACTGGAAGTTTTGTTGCTTAACAGACATGTAGCGGGGCCATGTTGAAACTTTAATGTGTTGCAATTCTGCTTGGATAATTGACATGTGAGTTTGAAAATTATACAGAGGGGTATTGGTCTGTCTACCTCACTTCATAATCTGCAAATCTGGTAAGAAATTGTTCGATTGGCTTCAACTGTAATGAGTGTTTAAACTATTTGAAGAATATGTGAGTGTTGAACTTGAATATATAGTATCTCTTTTCGTTTATGAATTCTACCAAACCTTTCCTCACTTGAGGCTTACGTCAAGACGAGTGGCGGCCGTTCTAAATTCTTAAAGTTGATTTTTCAGAGGCAAATTTACACGGTAAAGCAGTTTTATCATCTACAAGACAGTATCAGATTTAAGGTGACTGCGCATATCCCAACCCCGGTATGGAGCTTGTCCCTTCCAAGCTAAGTTATACTAAGTCTCTGTTTTATTACCATGGGAATTGATGAATAATTTACCAAAAATGTTGAAAGAATTTAAAGTTAAAATTTGTAGAGGGCAAATGTAGGTGGATGCAGGAAAGAGGGAAGATGGGTGTGTGTAGGGAAATTGCCACTGGAGCATGTGGTTCATTGCAATTTAATTAAATAATATAAATATTATTCCTAGGTGGATGTTTACAGATGTCAACTGGAAACCTCTTCCACCACAGCTAGGATGGACCCACTATTAGGGTGAATGTCGCAACTCGCTTAGCTAACCACACGGCAGTGTGATACATGTTATTAAAGTATAGTTTCTCTAAAAGTCAGAATTTAATTTACTCCAACATTTACAATACTAGTAGGGAGACAAAATTTTGATCAGACTTGCACATCAAAAATTTCTTTGGGCAGCAACTACCGAGTGTGGAAGATTATGACAATATCACACCCCACCAATCATTAATAATTTCTCTAATTAATTGCACATATTTGTAAATAACTACACAGATGCGTGTGAATTGGTTTGTGTATGAAAAGATTCTACAGAATGAGTGAGCATCGAGTGGTGGTGAGTGTAAACAGCTGACAGAGGTGAGTCACACACCAATTTTAGTAATGTACACATAAGTGACAGAGGCTTTGTATTATGGAGAGTTTAAAACTTTATAATTTGTGTTTGTAGTTGCTTTAAAAAGTGCTGTAACAAATGTTTAAGTATTTATTTTGATAATAGATTCAGTGCAAAATAAATTTTTTTTTTTTTTTTTTTTTTTTTTTTTTTTTTTTTTTTTTTAGCATTGCTTATCATTTTGTCATAACAATAGCTACCATAATTTTTAGCTGATTTAAATTAACCAGCAATATTCAAATTTAAAATTTTAATGCACATCAGCCTGAATGTGCTCATGATGAGATGGGCCTTCTCATCCATAACATGCTGTATTTTCCTGTAGAGTGGAAATATTTCTAAGCCATCTAATTCTTTGGAAGCTGACCTGGTGACTTTTGTGGCCTAATTATCCACTCTAATTATGGAAAGCTCTTAAGAGTCAGAGCTATACTAAATACCTGGTTGTAGAAGAAGACATGTGTTATCAATTATTCTGAAGTTTCATAGAGCAAATTTATGAAACTAAGGAAAAATGAAGTGGCTTATATTATTTATAGTACAAACTTATAAAGATACCAGGATAAATTTACAAGATGGGGGAAAAATCTTTTCTATCCTCTTTTCAGTGCCAATATTTCCTACACAGAATGAAGTTTCCAAAAAATAATCCCTTTTGCAGGAATAGAAGATGTTAATCAATTCTGAAATCAAATACATATTCCCTCTCAAACCATGTGAATAATGTTTCTCTCCATACCTGGGCGTGGTGAAGCCCGGACTGATATACTAGGGCTCTTAGGTTCAGGTACAGTGGGAATAGATGGCTGAACAGAAATGGCATTGTTGCTTGATTTAGTGGATATTCCTTTCAATTCTTCTGCTCGCTCTAGTGCATTACGAGAAACTTTGGTAAGCTTATCATGTAGTTCTGGATCATTAGTTGCAGCTGCTCTCTGCAAATAATATTAAAATCAAAGAAACAATATTCAGCTTCTAATGTTGAGTGTGGTGTTACATACAATATAAATGCACACATAATGAAATATTTCATAAATAATCTTTACTACCAGAGAACAACAAAAGCAACAATCTAAAAGATAATATACTCTCACAGCTAGTTATCTTATTGCTGATATACAACTCTGAGAAGCAGTGGAATTACCTTCTATATAATTGTACATATTCATAGTGCCCGTATAATATTAACATTGGTTGTACTCCTCAATTATTGTGCAAGTATCGGTATTCTATTTGAAACACAGAATATTGCCTTTGTCTCTGGTCATCATATAATGCTTCATTCCCTTCCACTTCTTATCTCTCTACCAGTTTGGAAGAGGCCTCTGATCAACAGTGCTGCATGACAGCAATGACTCACTTGAGGCCCACCAGCTGAACAGTTTATAACAAATGAAGATTCTTTTCAAAGAAAAGAATTATAGATGAAAAAATAATGAGCTAAAAAACTTTGTCTTCAGATACAACACAAAACACAGTCACTTGGGAGAAATCATGCCATGTGTTATAGTTTAATGTGGATATTCTTTGGTCCAAACTGATACATTGTACTAGTTGACTGTTGGAACAAAATATAATAATAAAAAAGAAGCTTAGACAAAAATTAATCATCTTCCTTAGTCTGATAAAAAATGTTATTTTTCATTGTAGGAGCTTGCACCAACTGTAAGCTATTTGGTTTGAAAAGCAATCACTTCCTTAAGACTTTCAACACTGCTAGTTAAAGAATTTTCAGTTTCTGACTGGCTTATCAAATTGATTTTCTTGTAATGTGAGTAAATGTTTGCTGAATTCATTTCATATTATTTCCAAACACATGTGGCCAACCATGACTTTTGCCTCTTCAACAGAATTAAACCGATAAAACAAACCTGAATACTCAACCTACTGGAAGGCTGAAATCTGTATTTGCAATTTAGTGTAAGTTGAACTGTCTTAACTGATTCACTATTAGCAAATTTACAAAGCGGAATGGATTCTGTTGTATGCTTTCCATCATGAAACAATCTGAGAACCAAATAAAATGAAGGACATATTTAACGAAACTTGAGAATACCCATCTCACAATGATTTTTAGAATGATGCTTTAGGTAGTTTGGTTCCTTCTGGTATATACATTTTTATCAGAAGAAAAGTAGTACATAGTTTCCACTGATTTTTCTTGTTTCTTAATCAGGTTAATAAATTATATGACAGAAAATATGATTTTGAAAATTCTCGTCAATATTTTTGTTCCAAGTGCATCCTGTTAAAGTTAGATTCAATTTACCCCAGTAAGACGCTCTAAACTTCATCAGAATCTTTTTTTTTGGCTGTCGTCAGTATCTCGACTGGATTGATGCAATCCTGTATGCCTTCCTATCCTGTGCTAACCTTTTCATTTCTACAGACCCCTTACAGCCCGCGTCCTCAATTATCTGCTTCATATATTCTAATCTCTATCTTCCTCTACAGTTCTTACTTTCGACTGTTCATTCCACTAACAAATTAACCAATCCAGCATGTCTCAAAATATGACATACCAGCCTGTCTCTTCTTTCTGTAAGCTTCTTCCACAAACTTCTTTTCTCACCCACCATTTCCAAAACTCGTTCATTTCTTACTTTGTCTGACCACTTAATTTTCAGCATTCTTCTGTAGTACAACATTTCAAATGCTTCAATTTTCTTTATTTCCGATATTCCATGTTTCGGTACCATAAAGTGCTGTGCTCCACACAAAGAGTTTAAAAAAGTTCTTTCTAATTCCCAGATCAATATTTGAAACTAAAAGGTTTATCTTTTTCATGAAGGTTCTTTTTGCTAGTGCTATTCTGCTTTTAACATCATTCCTGCTTCGGCCATCGGTTGTAATTTTACTTCCCAAGCAACAGAATTCACTTACTTCTCCTATTCCATCGGATCCTATTTTTATATTTAATCTACTAGTACTGGTATCATTTCTGCTACATTTCATCACTTTTGTCTTTCTTTGATTTATTTTAAGTCCAAAATCTTCCTTCAGTATTTTGTTCATGCCATTCAGTAACTTCTCAATATCCTCAGCCCTCTCTGCTAACAAGACGATGTCATCAGCAAATCGTAGCATACTAATTTTTCCTCCCTGAAAACTTATGCCACATGGAAATTTTTCTTTGACTTTCTTCATTGTTTCTTCCACATACAAGTTAAACCTTTGTAACGATAGCGTTGCACACCCAAATGGAGGAGGAGTGCATCATCTGAAAGAAAGTGGAATATCGCTGAAAGATGAGGTAGCAAGGAAGACGCTGACTGGCCAGATCAGTCACGCGAGTAGGAGTGGTGTCGTGATAGGCCGAGAGACGTGTAGCTGCAGAAAAGCCATTGTGAGGACAGAGTGTAACGTGCTCGTGATGGAGTCAGTTGTGCGGAACTGTTCGAGTATAAGTATTCAATTATTGACTGTACTGATTAAATAAGAAAAGAAAGGAAAATTAACCCACCACATACCAAAGTGGACGGATGCGATGAGAGGGAACAATTATGCTGACAAACAACTTCACAATATTTCGGCATCTGCCATGTTCACAAGTAGAAAAACCGGCCATTAGGCTCGGAACGTGTGTACACAACGAACGTTACCTAATGACTAATCGTGTAGTGGGAGAGGGGGGGGGGGGAACGGCTAAGGAGTATACTATCGATATCGGTATGCAATGTCTGAGATAATATATTTAATATATTGCAGGCGATGGTAAAATGAGCATATGTAGTAAGGGTACGGTATAAACACGGAAAAAAAAGGTAGTGATGGGTTAATTGGATTTTAAGAGTGGTTAAGTCCAGGTGGGAGTCTCATATCCAGGATATTCTGGTATGCTAGTTCCCATCTCCGGAGTGGTGCTGTCAGGGAAAACTCTGACTGCTCTCACAGTAAAACAGTCGTTGAGGTTGTTGGAATCATGGCTATTGGCATGTTCTGGTACTGGAAGGTACAGGTTGCGAGTGTGGACTGTTTGTCCGTGGCCATTCATTCTAACAGAGAGTTGCTGTGTGGTGAGGCCTATGTAAGACCTAGTGCAATAGCGGCAAGTTAGTTGAGTGGTTGAACAGGTGGCATGTCCAATAATGGGGAAAGTTTCTCCTGTGGTTGGATTGGAATATGTAGTGGTGGGTGGAAGCATGCTGCAGGTTTTACAGCGGGGTCTATTGCAAGGATAAGATCCATATGGTGCTTTTGGAGAGTCTAACGGAGAGTATTTGTGGACTAAGATGTTCTTAAGATTGGGTGGCCTGCTAAAACATGCACAAGGGACATTGGGTAGAATTTTGGGTAGGAGAGTATGCATTTCCGGAAATGAGCGAAGGAAGTCATATCCCTGTCGCAAGATATTGTTGATGGACTCGAGGCCCTGAGAGAACTGAGTGACAAAGGCAGGGCTAGGTTTGGTTTTTGTAGGAGACAAGTGAGAGTGGTTACGTGGAGGGTGGTTGATCGCGCGGGAGATCTGTTTATGTACAAGATCCCTGGGGTAACAATGGGAAATAAGGGCTTGGGGTAGGTTTTGTGAGTATTGATGGAGAGGATGAGCATCAGAGCAAATGCGACTTCCACGGATGGCAAGGCTGTATGGTAGGGAACGTTTGGTATGGAATGGATGGCACCTATCAAAGTGTAGATACTGCTGTAAATTAGTGGGTTTGATGTGGACTGCGGTATGAAGGACACCGTGCCTGAGCATGATGTTAACATCGAGGAATGTGATGTGTGAGCGGGAGTAAGTCCAGGTGAAATTGATGGAATTTTTGCTATTGTTAAGGGAGTGGAGGAATTCAAGGAGGTGGTTTTCGCTGTGGGTCCAGATCATAAATATGTCATCTATGTATCTGAACCACACAGTGGGTTTAAAGGGAGTGTTGTTCAGGAAATGTTCCTCCTGACGACCAAGGAATAAGTTGGCATAGGATGGGGCCATGAGGGTGCCCGTGGCGGTACCGCGGATTTGGTGATATACTACATAATTAAAGGTAAAGAAATTTTTGGAGAGAATTATATGGGCCAAGGTTGAAATGAAGTATGTACTAGGCAGACTATGTGGCGGTCGTAGGTCTAGGTAGTATTCTAGGGCACTGAGGCCCTGACTATGTGGAATGTTGGTATAAAGGGAAGTTACATCAATTGAAACCAGGAAGGAGTCTGGAGGTAGAGGTGTGTGGATTGTGGATAGGCGTTCAAGGAAATGTGGAGTGTCTTTCACGTAGGAGGGAAGATTTTGGACAAAGGGTTGGAGATGTTGATCCACAAAAGCTGAAATCCTTTCAGTGGGCGATCCATATGCCGCAACTATAGGTTGCCCAGGATTACCAGTCTTGTGGATCTTAGAAAGAAGATACAGTGTGGGAGTGCGGGGATTCTGGGGAGTCAGGAGGGAGATGGACTGAGGAGAGAGGCCTTGCAGGGGGGCCTTGTAGGTCAAGAAGATGTTTTATTTCCTGGCATGTGGAGGTAGTGGGATCTGTAGCTTGTGGAAGGTAGGTGTTAGTGTAAGACAGTTGCCTTAGGGCCTCAGCCACATAGTCATTGCGGTCCATCACTACTGTGGTTGAGCCTTTGTCGGCAGGGAGGATGATGATGTTCTGGTTTTTTGACAGTTCTCTCATAGCTCGAATTTCCATATTGCTGAGGTTTTTAGAGTGTGGGATGGAATTTAGGAAAGAAGGTGAGGAAAGAGAGGATGTGAAGAATTCCTGGAATAGAATAAGGGGATGGTTTTGTGGGAGCCAGAGAGGATCCAGAGAAGATGCAAGTTTAAACTGTTGTAGACTGGGCTCAATCTCGCTCTGTCGACTGGTGTGTTCTCCTGTGACGGTAAAATGGTACCATCAGAGAAGAGAGCGCCAGAATGCCAATGAGTCCCGGACCAAAGCAGCATGGTCGAACTTGGGGATCAGAGAAAAAGTGAGTCCTTTGGATAGGACTGATATTTGAGGTTCAGTCAGGGGGGTGGAGGAGAGATTAATCACTGACTGTTTAGGTTTAACTGGAGGAGAGGTGGGGGGTTTTCGAGCAGGTGGTAAAGGGTTTGGATGGGGTAGATTGAGGAGGTGAGCCAAGCATGGAGTCTTCGCAACTAGGGGTGGAGTTGGTGTGTGATTTACAGCAGTGGAATGTTGATAGGGGAGGGACAGGCCTAGAGATAAATAGCTCCTAACAAGAGCTGAAAGCTTGTGATGATGTTTTTGTGCATGATGGGCCTGCAATTGTCTGCACTATGACAGGATCTGTTGCATATGATGAATGAGGTGAGGGAATGAAAGGCAAAGGATTTTGTGGAGTGATACAAGCTGAGAGGAATGTTGATATGCCATGTGAATATACTGTTGAAGAACCAGCTGGGTGAGAGAAAGGGATTGTGTGAAACGGAAAGCATGAAGTGATGGGCGAATTTTTGGATGGCAGCCAGAAACTGGAAGTTTAATTGTTAAACCATTTGGCGGAATATTTAGAGAGAGGCAAGACTGAAGAAACAGAATGTGAGAATTTAGTTTGGCCAAATGTGAGGCGTGGAAATGGTAACTGGACAAATAGATTTCTGAAAGTAGCATATTGGGTTAAAAAGATAAGAGTCAGTAATAAGTCACAAAAAGAAAAAGTAAAATTACAATTCTACTAATAGCCTATGTATAACTAGGGGGGGGGGATTTCTTTTAACGTCCAAAATGCTGAGTATAAACGTCCAAACAAAAATGTTTGTTGGTTTTTATGAAGGCGTGATGCTAATAATAACTTGCGGGGGGAAAAAATAAAAAAAATAAAAATTGAAAAAAAGTTTAAAAAAATGATTTTCACAACGTCAAAAACGTGGAATAAAACTTCGTAAAAACAAACAGAAAATTTGCACTGGCTAAGGCGGAAGTATGTTTTACTTGAGATCGTGATGGTAATATCTTGGACCACAAACGAAGATCTAATAAAACACAATTGTTTATAGGTTAAATTGAGAATAACCACTAATCAGGAGAAACAAAAACAAAAAATGAAATATTCAATGGAAGACTCGTGGGGAGTATTCGGACATTCTTGTCCTGAAAGTAAACAGGAGGAAACTCCAAACAAAACCAACAATAGGGTCGAACTGTATTGAAAAAAAGAAAATCGGCATAAACGAAATTAAATTTAAATGGCCACAGACAAGTAGTTTTTAAAAAGTGATTTGGAAAAATATTTGTAAGCTAATAATGGAAAAATAACCAAGTAGGAGGCTAAACAGAGCTAAAAATATAAACATGGGAACATGGATAGATTGTCGGGAAGTGATATGATGGCAGAGAAAACAAACAGAATGGCGGGAACTTTGGGAGGAACCGAGCGTAGCGAATTCAATACGTGAAACAAACATACAAATAAGAGAAAGAAGGAAGGAAAAAGTAATAGAACACAAAAAAGGAACAAACGGGACAAACACGTAAGGTGGCCGTTAGGCAACAATGATGCAACTAAGGAAAATGGAAGCGGCTTCTAGGCGATATAAATAAGAAAAGAAAGGGAAATTAACCCACCACATACCAAAGTGGACGGATGTGATGAGAGGGAATACTTATGCTGACAAACAACTACACAATATTTCGGCATCTGCCTTGTTCACAAGTAGAAAAACGGTCCATTAGGCTCGGAACGTGTGTACACAACGAACGTTACCTAATGACTAACCGTGTAGTGGGGGAAGGGGGGGGGGGGAAACGGCTAAGAAGTAGACTATCGATATTGGTATACAATGTCTGAGATAAAACATATCTTGTGACAGGGGAATGACTTCCTTCGCTCATTTCCGGAAATGCGTACTCTCCTACCCAAAATTCTACCCAATCTCCCTCGTGCATGTTTTAGCAGACCACCCGATCTTAAGAACATCTTAGTCCACAAATACCATCCGTTAGACTCTCCAAAAGCACCATATGGATCTTATCCTTGCAATAGACCCCACTGTAAAACCTGCAGCATGCTTCCACCCACCACTACATATTCCAATCCCACCACAGGAGAAACTTTCCCCATTATTGGACATGCCACCTATTCAAGCACTCATCTTATATACCAACTAACTTGCCGCTATTGCACCAGTTCTTACATAGGCCTCACCACACAGCAACTCTTTGTTAGAATGAATGGCCACAGACAAACAGTCCACAGTCGCAACCTGTACCTTCCAGTACCAGAACATGGCAATAGCCATGATTCCAACAACCTAAACGACTGTTTTACTGTGAGAGCAGTCAGAGTTTTCCCTGACAGCACCACTGCAGCAGAACTCCGGAGATGGGAACTAGCATACCAGAATATCCTGGATGCGAGACACCCACCTGTACTTAACAACCGTTAAAATCCAATTAACCCATCACTACCTTTTTTTTACGTGTTTATACCGTACCCTTATTACATATGCTCATTTTACCATTGCCTGCAATATATTATCTCAGACATTGCATACCGATATCGATAGTCTACTCCTTAGCCGTCCCCCCCCCCCTCCTCCCCCACTACACGGTTAGTCATTAGGTAACGTTCGTTGTGTACACACGTTCCGAGCCTAATGGCCCATTTTTCTACTTGTGAACATGGCAGATGCCGAAATATTGTGTAGTTGTTTGTCAGCATAAGTGTTCCCTCTCATCGCATCCGTCCACTTTGGTATGTGGTGGGTTAATTTCCCTTTCTTTTCTTATTTATATCACCTAGAAGCCGCTTCCATTTTCCTTAGTTGCATGACTGTACTGATTAGGAATGTTAAACATGTGTGCTGAAGCAACTGTAGTCCTATACGCTATTCTGCAATCTGAATATTAAGGATAGTCTGATACGACAATGATCAAGTCTGGTGCCGACATTCTATGTATTGTGATTGAATAAAACGTGCAATAAATGCGATTCTTGAGTTCGGCACTTGAGTGCTCTTAACAAAACATATATTAAACCTTATATTAAACCATTACACCCTTTTAACTGATGCATGTCTCTCGTGATTCTCTACTTTTATTATAGCCACTTGATTCTTATATAGTTTATAGAGTATTTTTCTATCTCGATACTTTAGACCCGACTTCTTTAAAATTTTGAACATCTTGTCCCACCTAACATTACCAAAAGCTTTTTATAAATCAACAAATGCCATAAAAGTATCTTTCTTTTCTTGATCTGCCCTTCAATAAATATGAGATGTCGAAAATTACTTTAGTACATGTGTACATTCAAAATGGAGGTCTTTGCTGGTTAAGATTATCCATTTGATTGACCAAGATTATTTCATGTTTTACTCCATACACCAACTCTGATTAGTTTTTCACAGCATGGAAAATACAGAAATTGGAAGCTTGAAGTGCCAATTCTACAGGCATGTGGTACAGATGCTGCAATTGGTTTAGAATACTTTTCTAAATACATAAAACTTTTTAACTCTCATTACTTATCTGATGGGGTGAAAGTGTTTGTCGTGGAATAGAACACCGAGTCTATAGAAAGGAAAGATGACACAAACCCATCACTTACCAAAATTGAAGGAAACAGGGCTGTGGTGACTAAATACACTAAGCAAAAAGAAATAAAAAATATTTCTTTGAATTCTTGTAGTGTTTTTGTTAATGCAACAGTAATAGATCCACTTTCTCTTTCCCTCCCACATTAATATCACTGCCCCAGCATCATTTGGCATTTCCACTTTTGCTGCTCATCTAGCATATCCTCTTCCATATCTTGTGGTCAATCCCAGTTTCTTCTGACACCATTTGTCTTTGATGATCCCTTTCTAAACTAATGTTGCTTCACAAAATAAATTTCCACTCTTTTATGTATGAGATAATGATAAAATGCTTTAAGGGAATGCAAAAATAAGCAAGAATGGGGATATTAAACCCATGATTTAGCAAAATTGGAGGCAGGAGTACTGCAATAGCAATAAAGGCAGGATAAACACAACCACAAAATGTTAAGGTAGGTAATTTCTTTCTCATGTGACAAGTGAAAATTCTGTTCATTTCCCCCCCCCCCCCTTTTTGCTAACAACATTGGCATGTGAAGGATTTACTTTTCTTATTCTTGTTTGAATGTACTTCTAATCTGAAGTTTTCATTGAGCATTATTCATTTCCAGGTTAATCTATTATCACCTGCTATTATTTTCCACACCAATTCTTCCATTATGTTGCTGCTGGTGACTGACTAGGACAATTTTATCATGAAAAAAAGGAAACACAGCAACTACACCACTGGAAAACAGAGGAAGTAGCTAGGTTTTGAAAAATTTCAATTTTCAACTAGTCAATATTTCCAGTTTTCCACAATTCTGTTTGAACTCTCTCAATGCAGTTGAGGTACTTTTTTACCATGGAGTGTAATTTTTTCTCAGTGTGTCAAGCATTTGGGTTATGGGCTTCTACAGTTGATCTTTGCAGCAATTCATATGGTCCTATAATTTCATTTTCCAGAAGCAAGTTCACATAGAATATTTGATGAAGAAGTATATCACCACTCATTTTGAACACATATAGTCATAATTAATTTCAACAACATCTTAAATTATTTCAAGAAGCTATTACAGGATAAACATTGGGAGAAGCAAGTGGATATTAATGTCTTGAAATCTCATTCAGGTTTGTGATGTTTAATATTTTAGAAGAGCTTCTCTTATACTATTATCTTTAAACAGTTTGTTTATGAAAATAATAACATAGTTCATAAAAACACATGCAGGTGTAAAAAATAAAACCAATGGTTGACTTAAAATAAAATGGTTAAACCTAAAAGAATTAATTCTGACAAAAATAAAAATAGTTAATGTGCCATGTGTGTATTTTCATACAAATTTTAAATGAAGATACTACTCACTGCAGACAAACCAAGTTCAACAGCCTTTGTGTATAGTGTAATGGCTTCTTCTTTGTGGCCTGCTTCATCTGCATTTAAGGCTTGGTGGAACAAAAATTTACATTTATGCAGTTGCTTCTTCACCTCAGAGCTTACAGAATTATCAGTGGCTGAAGAATGAACTGGAAAAAAAAAAAATAACAACAACAAAAGAAATACCATGAGACTATATCGATAATTAAAGCAAAGACAAAATGAATTCATCACTCATCAAAATTGAAGGAAGGAGGACCACGGTGCCAAAAAAACACTACACAAACACTAAAAATTCAGTATTTTGCAACATGACCTTACACAAGAAAACATAAACAAATGGCCAAGTTTGCACCTGCGTCTGTAGTCAATCCAATCAAATCAAATGAATTATGTTTTTTTAAATACAGTCAGAAAGGGGGTGACAAAAACAATATCAGTGGATATGTTCCATGCAGGAAAGAATTAAATATAAGATAATATTATTTGATATATATTAGTAGTGAAGAATTATTAAAAAAAATATGTAAAAGATTGGTAAAAAATTCATATAAAAAATGACTACACTTGCAAGTGATGGTTAACTAGGTTGAGGAAGGTATTATTAGAGATGCTCCAGGAGGTGTATATTAACTAACTAACACATTCTGGATCCAGAATGAGTTAGTAAGTCAATTCTCTTCTATAGAGTTCAGATGGTAACGTGATTTCAGGGAGTACTCTAATGACTCGCAGTAGTTGAGACAGCTGACATGGGCAGGAACAGTGTGGTATACATTTTGAGAGTTAATTGTTTGTCTGTGGCCGTTCATTCTGATGTAAGAACTCTGATAATGGAGGCAGTTGAGCTGGTATGTTAGATGAGAGGTGGTGAAATTGACACGGTCTATGATGGGGTAGGTAGGGGAAGAGTTGCCACAGATTGTTGTGGTTGGATGCATAGTGCATGTTTTAAAAAATTAAAAGGAAAGGAACTGTAGTGTGGTTTAGAAGGATGGCCCTTTGGCACGAGCATATTTTTCAACTTATGTTATCTGTTGATGGTGATGTGGGCTGTTGTGGAAAGGACAATGGGGAGAACGTGATATGTTTTTAAAAGATTTGAGATAGTAACAGCCATGAAGGAGACATGCTCTGAAGAGAACTGGGTGAGAAAGGCAGGATTACAATATTGGTTATGAGTTGTGTGTTTTGGTGTTCTGGACAGTTTTTGGAGTACTATATCAATTTTTAGACCAATCTGTGATTATGGGATATTAGGAGTAGTGTCAGGTTGCGGCGGAAAAAGGTAAGGGATTCTTGATTACATAAGAGGCTAGAGTGTATGGAAGGGAGTGTTTTATGTGATTTAGAGTAAATGTGATATTTTGACATGCAATCAGATGCTAATAGATATGAGGTCATCCTGACTCTAAAATCAGTATCTACCAAAAGATATCAAGGATTTCAAAACCTTATATCATCAATAACAATGGACTTACTACATAAAGAAACTGTACAACAGGTATGAAACCACTGACAACGTTGTATAAAAATATTTAAACATCACATACCTTTCTCTGAGATGTCTTTGTTAGTTCTGAGAATTAGGCATTTACCTTTTTTATAATAAAATTGTGATGGGGTTGGGGGGGGGGTAAAGGTTTGGGGAAGTGCTTGGGAACGTTTCCTTTGACTGAAAAGGGAGGTGGGGGCAACCCATTATGTTTGTAGTGGAATCAGTGCTGTATTAAGATTTTGCAGGGAGTATTCTGAGTGGAAGAATACATTCTGAGAGACTCTGAATAAGGAAAACACAGCTCAGAGAACCGAAATTATGTCAAATTAGAAGCAGGAAAGGACTGGTGCCAAGTAATGGGATGAAATTCAATCATGGTCTTTTAGAGGAACCATCACAGTATTCACCTGGAGTGATTTGAAGAACCATGGTATAACCCAAATCTGGATGGCCAGATGAGGATTTGAAACTATGTGCTCCATAATGCGAGGCCAAAATGTTATTGCTCTGCCACAAAGCTCAGTTGAAAAACATTAATGATACCCCACACAAAGTTTATAGTCACAAATTCCGTGTGTAATTGCGTCATATGTGAGATTTTATAGTATTCCCTTGGGTAAGGTTCCAAATGGGGTAAAAGGGTTTGGGAGAGACTATATTAGCCTCTTCTAACTAAATGTCGACATCTCCTTCATGTAGTGCACCCCATTTACATGGACAAGGCTCTGATAACTGAAAGATTCCTGTTATAAGGAGTTGCCCACTGCTTGCCAACAGCCTCCGAAATGAGGGTGGAAGAGCGGGGAGTGGTCTGGACACCTTCCTGCCTTTGGCGTTGAAAATAGCCCCTAATGGTGGATGAATCAGAAATGATCAAAGGCATAGGGATGCAGAAGGCAATGGGTAGCAACTTCATTAAAGTTGCTAAAGGTGTCCCAAGGCCATGTAATCCCTACAGTATGATGGATTCTTCCTGGGTAAAATATTCAAGAGGTAAAAAAGTCCCCCAATCAGATTCAGGGTGGGAACTGCTCAGGAAGGAGTCATCAGGATAGATAGAAACATTCTGCTAGTTGGAACGTGGAATGTTAGAAGTCTGAATAGGGAAGGTAGATTAGAAAAATTGAAAAGAGAGATGGAATGACTTAAGTTAGATGTTGTTGAGATTAGTGAGATTAAATCGAAAGATGCACAGGATTTCTGGTCTGGGGACATAGGATAATTAGCCAACACTGTCAATGGAGTCACTGGTGTTGGATTTGTAGTGAATAAGAGAGTAGGGAAACAAGTGAGTTATTATGAACAATTTAATGATAGGATTTTGATGAGGTTAGAAACTAAGCCCACCCCAACCACATTAATACAAGTGTAAATGCCAATGTCACAGGAAGATGATGAAGAAATAGATAAAATACACACTGAAATTAAAGAATTAATCAAAAATGTGAAGGAGGAGGAAAATCTAATAATCATGGGTGATTGGAATGTGATAGTGGGAGAAGGAAAAGAGGGGAATACTTTAGGAAGTTTTGATCTAGGAGAAAGAAATGAGTGAGGAAGCAGGTTGTTAGAATTTAGTGAAAGATATAAGCTAGTAGTGGCAAAAACACTGTTTAAGAACCATGCAAGAAGAATATACACCTGGAAACATCCTGGGGATACAGGGAAAGATATCAGCTAGATTATATCATGGTCAAACAGAGATTCAGGAATCAAGTTCTAGACTGTAAAACGTGCCCAGGAGCAGATATAGACTCTGACAATAATTTGATAGTAATGAAGTGCAGGCTGAAATTCAAGCGAATACGGATGCAGCATAAACAGGACCAACTGGAAGTGAATAAACTGAAACAATCTAATATGAGAGAAAAGTTTGCAGAAATGGTAGATGTGTGTCTAAGAAGTAACACTGAAAGGAGCTCAACTGAGGACAAATGAAATGCATTAAAGACTGAAATAATGAAAGCAGGTGAAGAAACATTAGGGAACAAGCCGCCCAAAATCCTTGGCTGGCAGAAGAAATTCTGGGGTTGATGGATCAGAGAAGCCACAAAAAAGCTGTGGATGAAGCAGGAAGAGAGCAATACAGGCAATTTAGAAATCAAATGCAAAAAAGCAAAAGAAAGATGGCTGCTAGAAAAGTGTGAAGAAGTAGAAAAGGAAATGGTTGTAGGTAAAGTAGATGTGGCATTTAGGAATATCAAATAGAATTTTGGATAAATGAGGAAAAGTGGTATAAACATTAAAGCTGCTGATGGGAAACTTCTTCAATGCTCAAAAAATAGAGTAACCGATGGAAGGAATACACAGAGAAACACTATGATAGAGATGATTTGAACAGCAGTGTATTGGAAAAAGAATTTGATAGAGCATTGAATGATTTGAAATCAAATAAGGAAGTTGATGAAATTCCTAGCAGAAGAAGGAATCCAAAGATTATTCAAATTTATATCAAAAACATTAGACGGCACTCCTCTTCAAGTGGTAGAACACTTTTGCTATCTCTGCACCATCACCACATCCAACCAGTGCAATCAGAACAAGATTAACACACAAATCGGCAGAGCTGCGATGACCTTTGGGAAGCTGTCCATATGAGTCTGGAGAAATTGCACTCTCCACCAAAATTCTTGCATACCACATGCGCATCCTAGCATCTTACTGAACGCTTTGGAGACATTGTCCACTTACACCTGGCAAGAGATACAGCTGAATGCTTTCCATATGCGCTGCCTGCGGACAACGCTCGGAGGCACTTGGCATGACAAACTGAGCAACGAAATTGTTCTGTCTATTACAAAGTGCCACAGTATTACTGCCATCCTGAAGCAAAGACAACTCTGCTGGTTTGACCACATCCATAGAATGGACCCTGAAAGACTACCACACAAAGTCATGCTCAGTCAGATTGCTCATATTAAGAGACCTGAAGGGCGTCCAATGCTAAGGTTTAAAGGACTACTGCAAGAGTGACTAGGGGAGCTTCGCCATGCGCACTGCTGACTGCTTTTTGAATTTGTCTGACTGAATGAACTGTAAACTGAATATGAATGAAATGAATGTAAAAAGTGACAGATAATTATCTCAAAAGAAATTAGTTCTGGCAGCATCATATAGTTCAGCAATACCATTTTATCTTGGTTTATCTTTAGTTCAAGTGCACCTTACAATCTAAAGATACTGTCCAGATACCCCTACAGTTATTCTCTAGCTCCTATTGAAGTAGCCTAACACTATTATAGAACATAATTTTAAAGAAGCACACAACAGAAAAAATAGTAATTATGGACAGGTTAGCTGGAAATTGTGATCCTTCTAGAAACACTTTCCCCTCTGCAAGAGACACTGTGGTAGTTGATTGCAATATGTATTATTTTCAGGCAGTATGTAAACTGTAATATAACCTGGACTCATGACACCACTAGAACTGTTTTTCAAAGTGATTCTAGCAACTTAATGCTGGTCCGGGGGTATTATAAACTAATCATGCTTGAAAATTATATGTCAGAATTACAGGAGATGGCAATTTCACAAGGAATTGGCATAATATTACTGCAGTAGCCAAATGCAAGACACTGCTAGAAATAATTTCTGTAGTATATTTAATGGTGTCATTACAGCCTAATTTCTACTTGAATTTATGGTCCAGGCTGTATTATAATGGAATTACTGCTTGAAAATCATACACCTTGCCACTGATTATGACAGTATTATGGCGTGATTATTGAATGATGGTGTAGTGGAATCTTGATCACCAGTAAGCCCAATATGTCTTGTGATTAACTGTTAGAATATTATGACATTAGTATCTATGAGGCGGAAAGTGGATGCAGTAGAATAATGATTTTCAATCAACCATCCTCAACTAGAATTGCAACTGACATTCAATTGTGCAGCCTCAAGTACCTTTATTTTAGTAATCATTACTAACAAACATTGCTTTCATAAGTTCAATGTTTCTAAAATAATTACTTTGTGCAGAAAAATATAGTTTCGTGTGAATTATGTCTAAACGGCCTGGACAACAATTACAACAGACATTCTATCATACAGCACAGGGTTTGAGGCAACCAGAAGTTAAGTTTATGTTATTTAATGTACACTATATTGCCCAAGTCATTGCTTTAGCTGCATGTAAGTATTTACAAATTTATTGCATGTTTCGTAATACTAATAGAAAGACTGGTATCAACTGTAATTGGTATGTTGTGTGTCATAGCTTTGGGAGTAACTACAGAATGGAAGGTGAGTGAACAGAAATGTTGACATGCACCAGGCATATATTGGTGATAATGCCTGGATTATAGTCAGTGTGAGATTTAGAAACAGCATGTGGAATGGAAGAGAGACTCATGAAGTAAATTATCAATTGATTTCACACTAAGAGAGAGGGAAAATTTTCATTTGTTGGTAGGGGAGTGAGGGACTGGAACAAATTATCTAATGAGTATATAAACAATATGCCAGTATGTGAAGGATTATGGTAAAAATTATAACTAGGTATGTAGATAAATTGCCACCAGGGCATTATCTTCATCACAATTAATAATAATAATAATACCATGCAAGATTTGGAGAAAGGAGAGTAACAGTCCAACAACGGCATACGAGAAGCAATTGTCCCTTTTGTAAGGAATTTGGCGCACATATTCCTGAGGACATACTTTTCATGAACAAGTTGATATTAAAGCAAAAATAAATGCACCAAAAACATAATATCACATGAAAGATACCACTGTAATACAATCAGCAGCGCAGCCATTTTAGTTTAATTCTATATTGCCATACCACTATGCCTCCAGCACTACAAATTTAATCCGGCTCTTTTGAAGGTTCATTAGTTCCTTTGTTCTTGACATTCCAGCTTCTCTCAATTACAAAAAGTCACGGGAAATTTATCATAATAATATATTTCCTTTGTTGAGGAAGTGATTTCACTGTATGAAAATACTGTATTTCTATGGCCTTAATGGATTTTTTCCCCATTCTCCAGGCTGCATTTTAAACTAACCACAAGCAATAGGAAGAAAACAAAAGTTTAGGTTGATATAATCCCTGTAATGACAATGGTACTGTTGGAAAGTGTTTATAGCTTTGTAGAGGTATTGTGATCTATGATTAAATCACTATTTCTAAACACGTCTTTGATATCAATGATAACATTATCCAATATCTTTGAAATGAATGTGCTACAAAAAACGTAAACTGACTGGCAAATTTCTGTGAAACCATACAGACTAATGAAGTGTGTGTGTCTACATACTGGTCTGGGCTTCGTATCAACCGGACCACATCCAAAAAACATTTTCAGTAAACATCAACAGGTAGATAAAAGTATTTCTTGCTTAATAACTTGCATGCACCCACTCATATTTTGAACTATTTCACTTCATTAGCATATGCTTTGTGACATGAATATAAACTAACTTGAAAGGTGTATCCTAAAGAACAGGTGTACCAAAATTCATACTAAATGTACAATTAATTTTTGGTACACCCTTATTAAAGATGGGTTTATGAAGAGTATTGTCAGTGCAGGAGGACCATTGACTGATGCATCTACAAATGTCTATGGCTATATCAGGAAACTGAGGGGAAGGGAGGATGTAGAGACACTTATAGATAAGGATGGAGAAGAAGTTACTGACGATTTGAAAAAGGCAGAGATTTTAAGTAACTGGTTCAGTGAAAGCATTAGGGACAATGAATCGGAAAGAGGAGGGTCTAATTCAGAGAACGAGATTTACAACACAATTAGAAATGATGTTAGTAAAAAAATTGATATTCATCCCAAGGAAATCATGAAGGAAATAAGAAAGCTGAAAAAACAAAGGGGCTGGTGAAGATAATATTACTTTTTTTTTACTGCTTTATGTCTCTCAACAGTGAGTTCTTTAGAGCCGGGAAAGGATGGGGGGCAAGGATGGGGGCGAGGAATGGGAAAGAATTCGACCATGGCCTTTTGAAGGAAGCATCCCGGCATTTGCCTGGAGTGATTTGGAAAACAATGGAAAACCCAAATCTGGATGCCCGGACAGGGATTCGAACCGCCATCCTCCCGAATGCGAGGCGAGAACGCTATCCTTTACACTGCCACGCTCGTTGACAATATTACTACAGATATCTTAAAGATAGATGGATGTGACATTGTACCTTATCTTGAAATATTATTTAAATTGAGTCTGGATATTTGCTGCTTACCACAGGACTGGAAAAGTGCAATTGTAGTACCGGTACATAAAGGAGGGGTGAGAAATAAGAGTTGAGAATTACAGGCCAATCAGTTTGACATCAGTGGTAAGTAAATTAATGGAAAGATTGATATGCAAACACATCAGAAATATATGTGAGGAACGTAAGTGGTTTTCAAGCAGGCAACATGGGTTCAGGCAAGGATATTCATGCGAATCTCAGTTGGTGGGATATATGCAAGATATTTCAGATGAAATGGACAAGGGAGGCCAAATTGATAGTGTAGCACTTGATCTGTTAAAGGCGCTTGACAGATTAAGCCATAAAATGGTAGTAAATAAGGTAAAAACCATTGGAGTGGATGAGAAAGTGATTTGCTGGGTAGAAGAATTTTTAAAAGGTAGAAAACAGAATGTTAGGGTAGGAAACATAGTATCAATAGATGAGGAAGTAAAAATGGGTGTGCCACAGGGTAGCATATTGGGACCATTGCTATTCATTATTCTACTGAATAAATATGTTGATTGTTTACTATCTGAAATTAGATTGTTTGCAGATGACATAATACTGTATAAAAGAATCAAAACGATAGAGGATTGTAAACAGTTGCAGGGTGATCTGGACAGGATATCTAGTTGGGTTGGTAAACATGGAATGGAGATAAATGCAAAGAAGAGTCAGCTTATTAGATACACAAATAAAAAACAAAAGGTTAATTATGAATATAAGGTGGGGAAAGAATTGCTTGCTGAAGACTTGAAATGTAAAAATATCTTGGCATTACTTTTGATAACAAGCTTAACTGGTCAGGACACATTGGACAGGTGGTAGGAAAGGTTTCAAAGTTCTGCACTTGTTGGAGAGAGTGATGAGGGGATGTACGAGAGAAGTACAGGAATTGGGTTACAAAACTTTGGTCAGACCATTGCTCGAATATGGTAGTGTAGTATGGGACCCTCATTTTACGTATCAAATACAGGAATTGGAGAGGGTGCAAAAAAGGGCTGCTAGATTTGTTTCTGGAAATTATCGCAGAATGCAATCAGTGACGGATATGATAAAGGAGATGGAATGGGATTCATTGCAAGATAGGAGGAGGATGAGGAGGGTCATGGGAGTGTACATGGCATATACTGGCGATGAGGCATGGAAAGATATTGCAATAGGTATGAAAATTAGTGCATGGAAGGGAAAAGATGACCATGACCACAAGCTGGCACTCGATTTCAGGCACAAGGGTGTGGGAAGATTCTCTTTTTTAGGTAAGGGTGTCATGAATTGGAATGAGTTACCAAGAAAAATGATGAATAATTTACTTTGAAAGAATTTAAAGATAAAATTTGTAGAGCGCAAATGTAGGTGGGTGCAGGATAGGGGAAAGATGGGTGTGTAGGGACATTGCCAATTAAATAATAATAACCATTGGCCAAAGGAGTAATGGTATAACATTTAATTTTTGAACAAAAAAAACCCCTGCAAATCTTTGAAAATAAAGAATACTGCCTAAAACCTGTAATTACACTAAAACAGCAAAAGGACCCTTAAAATTTAAGACTGGGCAAATTTTACAGGTGAACTCCAATTATCCAAATAAATTGGGACCGGAATCCATTCGTATCATAAAAATTTGGATAGGCCCCAATTGG
The DNA here is from genome assembly GCA_031002005.1 of Vandiemenella viatica. Lineage (NCBI taxonomy): Eukaryota > Metazoa > Arthropoda > Insecta > Orthoptera > Morabidae > Vandiemenella > Vandiemenella viatica. Next base: position 281,886,592 of record CM061920.1, read on the forward strand.
ATTTTTTTCCAAAAAAGGGTAGGCCTATATTTTAATTAATTTACTGTATGTATGTTGCAAATGGGAGAAAAAAACCTATTTTTAAAGAAAAAGCGCTTTTAATTAATTAAATGAAAAGGCAACACTTCTACATGTTAAGCGTACTTGCTAGTGCTGTACATTAGTACAGTATGCATGTACTGTAGCCTACTGTAAATAAAAGTCATTGCTTGCTGACCATTGCGTTCAAAGTAAGTTGTTTGTGTGTATTCATCCATTTTCGGTCAGCCAAGTCGCGCATCCACTTAAAAGTGGGAATGTTCCGTTCACTTCAACGTACTTTCAAGACCGGCAAATGCTTGACTAGCTGATGGTCCCGTGTCTGCTTCAACTTCGACATTAAGGTCATCTTCTTCCTTGACAATTTCTTCTCTCACACTTTCAATAAGTTCACCATCATTCAGAATTTCAAGGGTCTGACGGATCACACACCACCCACTCTCCTACATGTTCAGCATTAACTTCTGAACATCCAGGAATTTTAAAAAGAATGTTTCACAATTTCTCAAGTGACAAGTCATCTTCCATCTTCTCCTGTCTCTTCTCTTTCCTTTTCCTTCTCTTGTTCAGCTAGTATGCCTTTCAACTTGTTCCAGGCGCACCTTAATGGCACTGCCTTAACAAGACTCTGCCACCATGTAATGGCAATCGTTTTTATTTCTAATATTTTTGTGGCTAGCCAACAAACCTTCTTTGTTTAGCCCTCCACCAAAAGTTTTCTTCTGTTGTGGTGTTTCATGATTTCGATAACAGACTAGTCCATTGGTTGCAACAAACTTGTGACTTTTGGCGGTAAAAAGATTGTTTTAAACTGGCCAATCTCTTGTTCCAACAATTCTTCGGTGGCATGAGTTAAAAAAACGATTCGGATATTCAGCGATTCAGATAGTCGGAGTTCGGATAATTGGAGTTCTCCTGTAATTTCCTTTATACAATGCTGGAGCAAGTCGATTTAGTGGGAAAATACTTTATAAGTTCGCAGTATTTCTCAAACTTACCAATTTCATCCAACTGCGTTGCTCTGGTATTGTACTCAGCCGCCCGCGCTCTCCACGACTTCTGTTTGTCTTCACTGTCTGCTCCGCCTGCTGCCACATGCAAGATTCTCGCTGCTTCTCGATAGTAATATGCAGCTACCTCGTAACGACCAGCTCTATCAAATTCTACAGCTCTTGTGGACGATGCAAGAGCATCATCAATAAGTTCATCTGAATTAGAACTCATATCCTTTTTGGTGATGATGTTAACATAACATGAGCAGACAACTCAGATCTCAAGCAATATCACAGCTATAATCCCGAAATGTAAACACTTAACTCCTTACGGCAAGATTAATTTTTTTGAGTTTGTAATGTCTTTCAGAAAATCATATATCACTTGTTACTACAAGAAAAGACTGACTAATAAAATCTGAAGTTGTCACTTGGAAAGTAAAAGCAATTAATCACTTTATTCGTTTGTTCTTTAGTTACAGCCAACGCAGACAGTCCCTCGTACACAGGAACAATACGAAATTCTATATTTATTTCATTCTGATGTCTGATCATTCTGACACATAACACTTTAACATAGCGTCTTTGATAACATAGTAAAACCAACCACGCCAGAGACTGCTACAAAATACTCTACAAGTGATTTTCAAAGATGATGATTCTATTTTTATTAAGGGGGTCACTCCAGCTATTATACAAAAATCGGATTCATTCGATATTTGAAAAATGTGATAATTTTATGTTTTTCTCCCATATGCTGGTTGTAATTGCTGCTGAGAATATTTGAACATAATAGTAAATTGTAGTCTACAAAATATGTAAAAATCCATGTTAACGGACCAACTTATTATCTATGGTTGCTTTAATCTAATATGTACTATCATCTGAGAGGTTAAAACACTCATAGCAGACGATAAGAAGATGACGTGTTTGGAAGGATTAGTTGGTGTACCGGTGTTGTGTTAATGTTTGTTTTTAGTTCCTGATAATTTCTGGAAATGAATCAAGAACACCTTTTAGAGGACGGGCCAAATGTAGATTTTCGAGGAGTAACTTTACAAATACAACAGGACGTATATCAGAGCAGAACTCCAAGTAGTCACGGTGATGATAGTGACTCAGTTGCAAAACTGTCATTGTCTCCTGAACCGAGTAGTGATCAAAACAGGATTGTTAAAGAGAGTGGTGACCTGCAGCCAGCAATTTCCAGTGGCACTGACTCGGTGTCGCCAATAATAAGCATTCCAAGAAAAAGTAAGTTAATTGGGTTACTGTGGCCTTTACTTTGTAATTAAATAATAATTAAACTATACTATTTTCCTCTGGCCCTTGTTTTAAGCGGATAAATGAGTGAATTCAAAAATATTTACAACATCTAAAAACCACTTTTTGCAGTGAATTAAGCATAACTAACTGGGGATCGGGATACCGCTAAAATAGTGCTCTCCGCTGAGTAATGACGTCACAATATTGTGGTTATCAGTCGCAGGACGTATTATTTCCAAGCATTACCTGTGTTGTAATACATCATGTATCATTACTTTCAATCGGTAATTAGATTGTAATATACTATGTACCTACATGACACTTTCAACGCTACGTCGGAAGGCATTTCTAACAGTGTCTTGAGTTTGACTACTGCAGAATTCCATCACTAATTCCTCACATAATTGTGATCCGCAGAAATACGGTATTTCTGGGTCTGCTGGAGATCTCGATTCCGCTACAACAACATTCAGTAACATTGGGTGAATACTGTTGTAATCAGTCACAAGATGTATTATTTTCATGCAGTAATTCAGTTATAATACAGCCTGGACCAGCATGAAACCGTTAAATGTAAGCTTCGAAAATAATTTCTACTAGAGTCTTGCGGTTGACCACTGCAGTATTATGATGACAAATCCTGGTGGAATTGCGATATCCAGTAATCCCGTATTTCTAGTTAGGTCTGTTATTGGTGGATTATTTTCCCACTTCATCATTTAAATATTTGAGTTTCAATTAATCTGAATAACATTACATCTTTGTTGAACAGGGAACAAAGATGTTTTTAATTTTGATACTAGTAATGTAAAGTCTGGTCTACTGGAGATCGTGATTCCACCACAACAATGTTCAGTAATGTTGTCATAATACTGCTGTAATCAATCACAAGACATATTATTTTCAAGCAGTAATTCCGTTGTAAAACAACCTGGACCATTATTTTCAAGCAGAAATTAGGCTGTAATACAGCTTGGGCAGGCACAAAACTGTTAAATGTTTTATGAAAAGTATTTTAGCGGCGTCTTGCATTTGACCACTGCAGTATTATGACGCCAATTCCTGGCAGAATCATGATCTCCAGTAATCCCGTAAAGTCAATTACTTCAGTTGGGTAGACCCAAAAAGAAGTTGTCTGGAACTACATGTTGATTTTGGTAGCAGCAGGAAGTAGACTTCACACAGAGTAAGGTATTTTTTTCTTTTGGGTAAGGCATGCAGAAACGTGAGCATCAGTAGTGACTTTTATCTGTGCTATTTAATGGAATGCTGACCTGTTTGTGAGTAATGGTTACTTATGATTGATCATGATATATCAAAGTCAGCCACTTATTAATTAATAACCAACAGATGGCCGTCATCATGTGCACGTCTGGCACTGCCTGGTGTCTCACTTTTGCAAAATAAGGCCAAAATATTACACGTTTCTTGTGTTTGTTCTTTTTTGTATGATTCATCGTTCCCAGCCGTCTTCATCTGTGATAAGTGTTGGGTCATATTTCCCTATGCTTCCTTAATTTTATATACATATATATAGCAAACAATGAAATCAAAGCGAAAAGGAATTAATTAGGATAGGGAAATGAGCCACCACTTTACACACACACACACACACAAAATCTAGTGACAGCAAAGCATCACTGGGTCAACTAGTCAGTTTATAAAAATGAAAATCCACCCATTCATAAATCCATTTCAATAGGGTAATATCTAGATTACGATACCGCTGCAACCACTTACTGCCTCACAATGTAAATACTTCCGTATGGAGAGAATATTACGTCACTACATTGCAGAATGTGATGTGTTCAGGCTTTGATTGATTTGTGGATACACGTTAAGCCATAGAACATTACCAATAGTAATAATAAAAATGCGGATTGAAAAGTTACAGAAAATTACTACTTGCACAATTAATAATATTATTAAAATACCAACAACATTTCAAACTGATAATTGATATCATTCATTAGTAACGTTCTGTAATTTCGGTTGCTGTAGTGTTAACATTATTAGCCACAATTCCATTGAATTGTATATGATTCCATTCTTCTGTATTTCCTCGCATAGCTGAAATTGCTATTAAAATAATTCATATGGCATAAAATATTTATAAAAAAATATTTCGTCAATACTCGTTTGCATTTAGGTTGTAACGCAGCCTGGACCATACTAACAGAGATAGATGCGATTTGGAAATTGAATATCAGCAATATCATGTGGGACAGTTACGTTTCACTATGGTCCAGGCTGCAGTAAGACGAAAACGACAGTAACGGCGATAGATATGACATAGGAATCCACAATAAGGTGTTCAATAGTTACGTTTCACTGTGGTCCCTGCTGCATCAAAACCTCATCGCTAATGAATTTATTCCTGTACTACTGGTGCAAATTAACGATTTCACAATATGAGACGTATTAGTGATGGACTACTTTCCGTGGAAGGCCCCGTTAGACATTTAAAGCTGTGCGTGGAAGATATACGTCACATTCAGCAATGTAGTGACATCATACTCCCTCCATCCGGAAGTGTTTACATCGCGAGGCGGTAAGTGATTGCAGCGGTATCACAATCTAGATGTTATCCATACTTCATACACAGAATTTCGTTAAGAAGCCATTGTGTAGTGTGTTGTTGAATGCTTTCTGAAAATCTAAGCTTTGGATCCAGCAGTAGTAAATTTTCATCTTGTCATGAAAAAGTGGGGCCATTTGTTTTCATCTAAAAATTTCACATTTGGCTGCAGATATATGTTAAAGTAATTGATCTGTAGTTTTATAATCTCTCCAACATCCTTTCATGAAATTGCTTGATTTTACAGGCATAAGAATTTTTTTAAATCTTAATTTAAAGACTGTATTAATCAGGAGGGGCTAATTTTTGTATTCTAAAATATAAATAGGATCACCTTTTATTTTACAATGCCCACAGTCTTTTGAAGATATGTCTGCAGGATGTAGGAGAGATCATTAAATGTTTCATGAATCACATTTGTTACTCATCCTCTTAATTCATTTAAGCTTTCTAAATGCCTACTACCCCTAGTCCTTCTCAAACCTCAGTTTATCCTCCTCTGCTTTAGTATGTTGCTATTGATTACTTCAGAATATGAGGGCAAATCATAAAATAAGGTTCCCTTATTTCTTAAAAATAAACTAGCAGCATTTATTTTCAAAATAAAATATATCATTTGAAAACTTAAACATCACTCTATTTTTCAAATTAATCACCATTTTGACATTACATTTTTGTAGCTGCTCCTCCAGCTGTTGCATTCCTGTGTATCATAAAATTCTGCCACCAACCCATTGAGAGAGTGCTTCATCTCTTTAACCCTTTCCTCCCTGACGGTACTTATAAGTACCACTGTATTTACCACCATATAATTCAACAATATCAGTGTCCACTGCATTGTTAAGCCTGTTGATGTATTGTTGTATGATTAAGTCAGACAATGACAACATTTATTTTTAAATTCTGCGTGAAATTGCCGAGAAATTAATTTTCTAAGTTGGGGCTTGACAGCATACTGACCAGAGTAACAAGTGGTACATTACAATGAATTTTTTGATGATAATTTACTTGGTAAGTGTCAATTTCTGTTATTACTTTTTTAGTTTGAACATTTAGCCTTATATTTTTTACCTATAAAATATGTTTTTCTAGTTTCTTTACTAAATAATCTAGAAAAACCAACGTGGACTTATAAGTACCGTCAGGGAGTTGTGGGTAGTTTTATACAGATTATTGGTCAATAGATTTAACAAGTATACAATTGGTTTTATCATTGTTTTAGATATTTTTAAATGGATATTTTTATGAAATACGCTCCGATTGAAGCTCTTCTCTTAGAAGTTTATAATTTATCGGCTCTTCTCTTAGAAGTTTATAATTTATCAGCTCTTCTCTTAGAAGTTTATAATTTATCAAGACAAAAATGAAGAAATGACTGGAATGTTCTCAGATTACTCATTAGGTCAAAGAGTGGTCTTAGAATTGACTGAAAAAATTGAAGCAACTTCGATGTTATCTAGTATTATCATTATTTTTCATCAGTTTCATTATTAAAAAACTGAAACAACTTTTGTTTGTGGGAGAATTAGACCCGACTGCAAGGGACTTTCTAACAATCTGCTGATGGAAAACTAAAAAGAGGAGATTGTGACAGTGAATTTACAAACCTAGGTATTTGCTACTGGAAATGGAAGGATAAAAAGGTCATACATTTAGTATCAAATTTTCATGGCAGCGGTGAAACTCCACTACACTGGTTGGGGTCAATGGCAACTTCAACAGATGGGCCCTCTCTCGGGTTGGATTGGTGACCTGGTGGATCTTGGACCAGAGGGCCTCTCTGGCCGGTCATCGGGGGTCACCTCCTGCAGTAGGTCCCATAGCATTTTGCCCATCCTGCCACCCTGTTGTTACATCACTAGTTATATGCAAAGAAAAAGATGGATTGAAGTCGACAATTTCATGCTCGGGACGCAGGAGTCGTCAAGGGCTACAATACCTTCATGTGTGGGGTTGATAATGCTGGTCAGCTGATGACTTTGTGCAATATTCACAGAAGATTACCGAAATCATGGTAAAGATTGTTTTTGGGAATTCTGGATGTTGTATTTGTCAATGCCTATAACATAAATGGTCCAATATTTGAAAAAAAGTCTGTAAATTTTTTTAGAAGATCCTTTGCACAAGGTATGATGACTATGAAGGATATCGGTAAGAAGAAAAGGTCATCTATATATATTTCACCAAGCCCTCATCCATTCAAACAACACAAGTCATGCTATTCCACAATGAGAGATGTAAGATTGGGAAACAGAGGTATACATTGTCCCTAAATTGTAAAAATCAGATGAAGATGTGAAGTATGTAGAATGAAGAAAATACAGTCAAAACATCATTCCAAATGTTGCACTGCAATGTCTTTTGTGTCTGAATGAGCAAAAAGATTTTTTTTTTTTTTAATATCATGAGGCAAACATTTCATACTAATATGAACATAATTGATTTCAATTGCTATTTCTGTACATCATGTGATACACAAAGTCCCTGACGGTACTTATAAGTACCGGCTTAGTAATTAGCACTTAGAGTTCCAAAAAAAAAAAAAAAAAATTGAAAAAAATATGCGTGTCTAATATCAAGTAACTTTATACAAATATATAATTGAAATTATAAATTTCCCTTTATTTCCAATAGCCGGTAGGAAAGGGTTAACTTCATCGTCAGTGTTGATGCATTTTCCACCCAAGTGTTTCTTCAATTTTAGAAACAAGTGGTAATTGTTAGGTACTGGGTCTGGACTGTAGAGGGGGTGAGGCATTACAATCCATCCAAATTGTTTCAGCAGGTCCTGGTTTTGTTAAGAGACATAGGGTTGAGCATTATCGTGAAGCAGCATGACATCTTTGCTCAGCATTCCTCTCTGGTGGTTCTGGATTATCCACCTGAATTTTCTGTCAGTATTGTCTGATTTGTGGTAGGAGAAACCTCAAGAATTCATATTGAAAGTTCATGGATATTGGTCCTGCAGTCCTCCAACAATATTACCTCAACTTTTTCAATTGTCTCGTCTGAAATTGTAGGTCTTCTGCTCTGTTCTACAGCATGAATGTACATATGACCACCTGTAAACTGCCTACACCATTTGTGAATGTGTTAAATGGACGTACATATTTCTCCATACACTTCCATCAATTTTTGATGAATGTCTGTTGGTGGAATCCATTTCACATTTAAAAATTAATTACTGCATGAATTTTGCACTTAGCAGTAGTGGCAATCAGCACCTCTATCATGAATGGTTGCTGAACTAACACTATTTGGCATAGTGATGCTAGGCAGTGTGGAACTGAGAACTACTGCACACAGCAGTGTTGCTGGATTTCACCTAAAATTTTTCCCGAGGCCCCAACATTTTTGGAACTTTAATTTACGATCTGCCCTCGCAGTAGCAACATATCTTCAGTGATGTCTCTTGCTACTGTAAATAATTGGTACATATCCTTTACATATGTATTAGAAGTCTATTTTAAAGATTACTCAAAACTATAGTTAATGCATCCTACATTTCAATCAGCTTATTCATTTAATGGAATTGTAATTTTCTTACGGTTTATCCCTGTAGTAGTTAAAAAATGTTTGTATAAGTTGTGACTGTGCACTCACTTCATGGCCAAGCCCTTTAAAACATTTGTATGTCTTTAACAAGTGCACTAATTTTCTCTCTTTTGCACACACAGTGCCATCTAGAATGACTTTTTTCACATATTGAATCAGGCACTGCTTGAGATATACTCTTTTATGTTTCACATCTTCCCCTGATGATTCACCATTTGTCTGAGGACCTCCACTTGCTTAGCAGCTCACACGTACCAGAATTACCATCTGTTGTGACTCAAACCAGTGTGATTGAGGTGCCACCAGTTTACAAGTGTGAACTGGACCAAGGACTGAGAGTAAGTCAGAGCAACTAGAAAATTGGCTACCGTGCCAATGACAATGTGCAACTGTCCTCACATACCATTTCAGTGGCAGGTACGATGCACCAATCGCTTACTTACTACTAGGGTACCCCACAATTTCTCTCAGCCTGTGAATTAGGCACAATTGGTAATAGGGAAGTAGAATAAACAAGGGTCAAAAAATGAAAATATAAAAGCTGAAATAATTTAAAATTATTTTATTTTATTTAGCATTTGTTGTTAGATGACATTTATAAAACTCGACAATTATACTGTAAGTATGGAAAATATCTTTTAAAATAAATATACATTTATAGATAACAATGAAAGGAAAGAAATGCTGCGAGGCAATATTTACATGGAAAAGAAAGGGGTAAATAAAGGGAAAAAACACCCAACACTCACCAAAGTTGAAGGGAGGAGGGCAGCAGCAACACAAAACACACAAACAAAGAAAATACAATATTTCGGGTGAAAACCCCTTTTTCGAGTTAACAGAGGCAGGTAAACTTGAAAATTGGAAAAGAATTTTTCACCCGAAGTATTGTATTTTCTTTGTTTGTGTGTTTTGTGTAGCTACTGCCCTCCTCCCTTCAACTTTGGTTTTTTTTCCCCTTCTTGTGCATTTATAGATATATATATTTGAGCTGACAAGACTCACAGCTGGCAGGTGATGAGGCTCCTATAACAAGATTGCCAACCATAACTACAGTAGAACTCCAATTATCTGAATCAGTTGGGACCGGACCCCATTTGGATAATCAGAAATTCGGATAACTGGATTTTTTTCTGAATAAGGGTCTATTTTAATTAATTATTGGATGTATGTTGAAAATGGGGAGAAAAACGGCTTTCAGTTAATTAAATGAAAAGGCAACACTTTTGCATGTTAAGTGTACTTACAAGTGCTGTACATTAGTACAGTATGTACGTACTGTACTGTAAATAAGTCATTGCTTGCTGAACATCTCAGTCAAAGTGAGCTGTTTGACTGTACTCATCCGTTTTCGGGCAGCCTATTAGCGCAAACGCTTGACAGTGAGAAGCTGAATGTGGTCACACTCGGACTGACACTCCATTCACATCAACGCTGATGGTCCTGTGTCTGCTTCAACCTCGATATTAAGGTCAAATTCTTCCTTGACACTTTCTTCTCCCACACTTTCAATAAGTTCATCATCATTTAGAATTTCATACCCACGGTCTGACGAATCTATATCTTCAGCACTAACTTTTGAACATCCAGGATTTTTCAAAAGAATGTTTCTTAATTCTTCAAGTGACACATCATCCCCATCTTCTCCTATCTCTCCCATTTCTTTTCTTGAGCTTCTTTTTCCTTCTTCTTTTCCTTCTGTTCTTCAGTTGGTATGCCTTTGAACTTGTTCCACGCACTTCTTAATGTGACTGCCTTAACCAAGCTTCCGCCACCATATAAGCGCAATCTATCTAATTTATTTTTTGTGGTTAGCCAACACACCTTCTTCGTCTTTGCCCCCCACCAAATGTTTCCCTAAAGTTGCCTTCTGTAATGTTGTTTCATGGCTTCAATAACAGACTGGTCCATTGGTTGCAACAAGCTTGTGACATTTGGTGGTAAAAAGGTTGTTTTAAACTGGCCATTCCATCTTTCAAAAACTTCTTCATTGGCATGAGTTGGTGCATTATCAGCAACCAAAAGCACTTTACTTCCTTCTTTTCCAAGAAATTTTTGGTGCTTTTTCACTTCACTGATGATAATTTTGCCATATCACTCTGTAAACAATGCTACAGGCATCCAAGCTTTGGGTTGGTTTTTATAAAAGAGGGGAAGCTTTTTTTCAGTACATTTGCATCTTAATTAAAAAAGCGATTTGGATGATCAGTGATTCGGATAATCAGAGTTCGGATAGTTGGGGTTCTACTGTATTATAACATGACATCGAAGTGCTTCAAGCAGGAGCAGCCTCTGGCATAGCCAAATTAAAATTTTCTAGACTTCCAGGAAAGGTAAGCAGTGGCCAATCCCGCACAATGTATGACATAGTTTGTGAAACTTCACCACAGTCACAGTAAGAGAATCTGCCCAGCCCCAGGTGTGAAGAGTTGAAGCAGTTCGTCCTGTACCACATCTAATACAATTTAATTTCCACCAAATTTACCATGTTAAGTTTAATCATGGTAGTTTTGAACAGAGATTACTCATTTTCACTATGCCCTGTGGTGTTGACAATGTGTTCAGCTATTTGTAGGGCTAAAGGAATTAGATGTTAGTCTGACAGCATTCTTCCAAGCAGGGCGATGTGACTTCAACTGTGTTTTGTATTCACTACTTTCTCCATGGATGGGAAGATCCTTGTTGTTCAGAAATTCCGACCATAGTTTGATTAGGACCTTTTGCCTTGTGATGTGAGGTGGTGCGATGTTAAACACGAGCAACCACTGGATAGGTGTAGGTAGAAGTATGCCAGTTATGACGTGCATTATTTGGCAAAGCTGAACGTCCACCAGCTGGGTATGAGAGCTATTAAGTCACACACTAGAGCCGTATTCAGCTATGGAGTAAACCAAGGCCAAGGCTGTTGCTCTTAATGTATTCACATTAGCTCCCCATGAAGTTCCTGCCAACTGCTGAAGTAGTTTGCTGCAACTTTTGAGTATTCTGAAGTGCCTTTTGTAAGTGAGGGACCCGTCTAATGTAACATCCAGGTAATTTGGGGTACTGTTATACTTCGGCATCTGGTCTCTGAACGCTATATTTGGCTGGTAGTTCATTTGTTTGTTGCTGAGGCGGAATGTAGCTTTTTCTGTTTCCTGCAGATTTGGTTGAAGGTTCCACCTTAAAAAGTAGGCATCCATTTCCTGAAGGTCATTAGTCAGGATTTCTTCAGCCTCTGCGAAGTTAGTTCTTTGCACTAAGGTTGAGATCATCATTTACAACAATTTCAAGGGACTGTGTCTGGAAGATCATGATCATATAAGTTAAAGAATGTGGGGGAGAGAACCGAACCTTGAGGTAGACTATTATTTACCTTGTGAAATCTGCTCCTGCTGAACTCAGTGTGCATCTCGAACAGGTGGTTACCTAACATGTTTTCTAGTAAAGAAATTCTTTTTACAAGGAATTGCTTTGATCCAAACTGTATCATATACTGCCAGAAGATCTAGGAAGACAGATAAGTTCTTTATTTTCTTTTGGTAGCCAATTTTCCAAGTAGGTTTAAGAGATAGGACCTGATCACTACAGTCCTGACTGGGTCAGGATGTGAGAGCTATTTTCCTCAAATTCTTCTCCAAGTCTGCTTGACTCCTTACTTTATCCTGGAATATAGTCTTTCTGGAAGCCTTGTGGGATGGCTGTATTCACTGCTGCTTGTTTTAGTCCTACAAAACATGCATAATTCTCTGAGACTGCTTTGACCCATTAAATGTTAGCATCAGTGTACTTTGCAGCCCATTCTAGTGGATTAATCCTGTTCTTGTCAGTGTGGTTATAACTCCAAACATATGATGGGCGTTGAAATCTCCAAGGATTAGTGGAGACCAAGTCATTAGTTTCAGGCCAAAGTGCAGTGGGTGGCTTGTGGATGTTGGTAACCATAACATTCTGTACCTCTATTGTGAAGGAAAAGTAAGTTGGATGATACTCTGCTGGAATGGCCTTATAGTGTCATTCATAATGTAGGTTACAATGTCATATTTTGTATGATGTTGTGCTGTTACCATTTTATACGAGGGTTGCCATTTAAGTTTTTACAATCAAACATGATGTTTGTTATTGTAAAGCCAGTGGCAATTTAGAAATTGACTGAGTAAGTTGTTGATAGTGAACGTTTGAAAGAAGCAAGTTTGTGCAAAAATGGAAATCACCCGTGAATACTTACGTTGGATGATTATTTACGATTTAAAAAAAGGCCTTACTCAACAACAATGCATAGAATCGCTTCGTGCAACTTTTGGTAATGAAGCACCATCAGAGAAGACTGTTTACAATTGATTTGCAGAATTTCATCATGGTCATGCGTCCGTCAGTGATGAATGTCAAGATGGTTGGCCAAAATCGGTTGTCATTCCTAGAAACATCAATGCTGTGCACAACATGATCAAAGAAGATCAGCATGTGACTTACAGACAGTTAGAGGCGTCTCTTTGGATATCGCATACTGCAATACAATCGATTTTACATGAACATTTAGGTGTGAGAAAGATATGTTCCAGATGGATTCCGCATAATTTGACCGAAGTGCAGAAAAAGGGTCGTGTTGATTGGTGTCAGGAAATGTTGAAAAAATTTGGCCGAGGACATTCAAAATCCGTATACAACATTGTTACAGGAGACAAAACTTGGATATATTCGTATGAACCTGAAAGCAAATAACAGTCTACTGTTTTGGTGTTTGACGATGAACCCAATCCCACTAAAGATGTTCGTTCACGGAGCACTTCCAAGAAAATGATCGCTTGTTGCTTCGGTTGTACTGGACATGTTGCAACCATTCCATTAAAGGATTGAAGAACTGTTAATGCCGAATGGTATACAACAGTATACAAAAGCCACGTAGAGCTACGTGGGAGGGAGGGGGGTTTCACAGGAGGCCAAAATGGAGCTACGTGTTTTATGCACGCTCCCTAATGATAACTACTGGCTCTTGGTTCTACTCATGGCTTCGGTGTTAAGTTGGCATATGTTTAGCGGGGGGCCTATTGCCCTTGTATGGACATGGACTCTTATGTTCGTAGGTAATATCATGGCTGTGAGGCCCAGAATAGCAGTGTGGTGGCATCTGATCACTGTCACCCATTAAGCACCACTCAGGGAGCACATGTAGCTTAAAGAATGCTATGGACAGGGCAACTCTGCTCCCCAATAATTTAAAATTGGAAGAATCAATCAAAGGTTAATGTGGGCAATTCGTAAGAAAAAATTGTCTCCTAGATGATTATATTGGAGGACTAGAATTTCCACAATGATTGTGTGTAATTAAAAAAAAAATGGAATTTGTGATTGAATGGATCAAAAGTAAACAAAACCAAGTGGAAAATGGAAATGCTGTTAATGGTGTATAATAAATGAAACAAACAGTATTTTTGTGAAATGTGACATTGTTAACTAGTGAAGCTTTGTTGGAAAATTCCGTACAGCAAAGGTGATATGCTGTATCTCTTTGGAAAGGGATTCTCTGGGAAAAGTAAGGTAAAGTAAAATTGCGACCCGATGACAGAATCTCAATTTGCTGTACATTCCACCTCCGTTGTGGCTAGACCTACAAAATCTGAACCTTGGAACATACTGGCATAACTATTGCAATTAACCAAAGATGTTAATACTTCCTGAACTCACAGGGATTTTAACCAGAGACCTCACAAACACTTTAGGGAAGGTAAGATCATAAGTGAATTTTATCAAGTTAGATTAATGCTTGAACGTTGTATGGAAATAATAATGATGTTAATATGGAGCACCACTTAAAATTGTAATTGCTCATAAAATTTCTGGATTATGGTGGTTGATGTCTACCACGATGATGCAAGTAGATTGAAGGTGGGCAGGTGATCTTATTTGTTTGTCCGTAGTTTATAAGAGATTAAGTTTGGAAGATATCAAGAAAAGTGGCATTTGAATTATATAAGCAAAAATAGAGCAAATAAGTTAGACAGTATTCTTTTTACAGTTTGAGATTGCCGGAGGAGATTGTCAGACAGACAAAATAATATACCAAGGGGGGCCAGTTGAAAACAAATGAATTACTAGAACAATTATTAGAGAAGTTAATATCTTATTTCAGTTGTTTATAATAATTGTTAACATTGCATTCTATGTATACATTTCAGTTTTGCATTCAATTATAATATGTGATGAACCAATGGAATGTTTATTACTTTCACTGAGTGAACCATTTTACTTTCACATTCTGTTCAATGAAAATGTAATGAAATATACTTATTTGAATTTTAGCTATAAAATTGTTTCTTTCGTTAGTTTCAGAACATTTAAAAAAATCAAAAGACAACAGTTCTGCCACAAGTGCTGCTCTTTGTCAGAACAGTGCTCTAGAACATGATGATGCCAAAGACTTCTTTACCTACAGGGATGGTATTGTTGAGAATGCAGTGAAAGAATGTATTGAAAATATTCTGGTTCCTGAAAAAGATGGAGAATTTCTTGGTTCATGGCTTCTGACAGAGTAAGTATGTAATATAGAAACAAAAGTTAAGATATTCTAAGATGTAATGATTTATAACAATTTTTTTCATATCAGTCTTGTTATTTTACCATAAAGCATTTATTGTTTTGTGATAAGAGCTTGAAATGTGCTTATTATGCAGTTAGCCTATTTTTTACCTTCTGATCAGGAACTAAAATTTGCCTATTTAGATATTTACACACGCAGAGATCTAATTTGTGAGCCATGTTGTATGCACACATCCTATCCCCATATCTCTCATCAGCCTACAACACACAAACAAAGAAAATACAGTATTTCAGGTTAAAATCCTTTTTCAAGTTAATAGAAGTAAGTGGCTGGGCTTGTGTAAGACTTGCATTCGACGCAGACCTTTTTAAAATTTGAACTTACAGTAATAACAACATTTACTCATTAGGCCAGTGGTTCCCAATAAGTGGCATGCATATCCCCATGGATACATGAGGTTGCTTCAACGGGTACGCACAGTAATCTCTTAGCTAAGGTAATCGCTACTGTGAACATATATTTTAAGACAAACTGCTTGTGTTACTGTAATGCTGTGGTTGTGTGAAGCATTCAACTGGGATTATCACATTTATTTATAGTTTCAGTTATAAGGGGTGCTTGAGTTCTGTCTTGAAGCAGTACTCAGAAAGAAAGAAAAAACTTAATTGGAAACCACTGCTCTAGGGTAATTGATAACATATTTCGGTACAGATGAAACTACCATGCCATAACAAGGAAAAAGTATATGGTGACTAAATTATTATTTTCCAAAAATTAGAAAGAAGGTTGTTTTGAACCTTAATAATGCACATTCTTTGCAAACATTTTAGTTTCTAATTCACTGTTATCACACTTGTAATTCTAACTAGCATGAATAATGCTGCCTGTAATTCCAGTTTCAGCAGCTTTTGTTCACAATTAAAAGTTTTTAATACTCTGTAGATACATTATCTACACTGATTATTCTGTCTCAATCTGCAAATCTGTGATCTTTGTTTTACAGATTAGATTCCATCTCAGTGAAATTGCCAGATTTTTTTATTTTGGAGGTAATTTTGTGTAAAACATGTTTTGTAACTATTCCTATACAGGCTTGCCTACACATACTGTAATGAGAAAAAAAAAAAGAACTTTAACAATAAAAATAAAGAATGATAGAAAAATAAAAATATGAAATAATTCAATGACACCTTATTACAAACAATGGTATACAAGTTTTTTTTGTATTTAACATATATTTGAATTTGTATGTGGTCTGCAAAGTTAATACTTTCATTTCTGATTTTTTTAGAATAAGCCTGTGGGATACTGAAAAAGAGAGGCTGATTCTGCTTACCTCAAATAGTTTGACGACAATAAAATACGATTTTATTGCACTGAGGCAACTTGAATTTCGAAAAGTTCCATTAAATCTTCTGGATACACTTGTTATTGGAGATCTAATATATCCACCTGGTTCTCTTGTTCCGTAAGTATACATACAGCAAAATTCTTAATGTTGCTTGTTTTAATACACATTTAAAATTTAAATAAAATAAAGAAATATGTAAATTGTGTCATGTAAATAAACAGTTACTTGCCAATTAATGACCAGATATCAAAGATTAAATAAATACAAAGGCCTTGCATTGATGAGGTTCATGGGCCAATAAAATATAGAAATACTGTTGAAGAAAGTGTGCACTGATTACTCAGTACTACCCCAGACCTGAGTTCATCAAAGTAACTGACACAATTTCAGTAAAAAATCCATCATTGTCAGTGCACATAGCTTTACACTAAAGTGCCAAAATCCAGGTCATATCTCCTAATATTGTGTGGGACTCCCTTTTGTCCAACAAAGTGTGGTAACCCAACATGACATTGATCCAATCAGTCATTGGAAGTTCCCCAAAGAAAAATTCATCTATACTTTCTCTACAGCCATCTATAATTGCAAAAGTGGTACTGGGGATGGATATTGTGTATGAACTGATCATTCAGTCATGTACCAGATATGTTCTATTGGATTCATGTCAGGCAATCTAGATGACCAAATCATTCACTGGAATTGTTCAGAATTTTTCTCAAATCAGTCATGAAAAATTTTGGCTCGGTGACCTGGTGCTCAGTCTTCCTGGAAAAGTCCACTGTTTTATGGGGACATAAATGGCTGCAAATGGTCTCCAATTAGTTGCAAATAACAATTTCCAGTGAATGGTTGTTTCAGTTTGACCAGATTCCATACCATATAAACAAAGGATATACCAGGCTGTCATCATCAGCTCACACAGTGACTTTCAGACAACCTGGGTATATGGCATCATGAGATCTGGGTCACATTCTAATTTTAACATGAGCTTTTAGCAACTAGAATTGTGGCTCATCTGACCACAACCTTTTTTTATGGTCAATTAGGTTCCAACCAATATGTTCAAGAGTCCTGGCAAGGTACTGCAGCCAATGGCATTTTTTTAGCAGAGGCACATGGATCAGTCTTCTGCTGCCATATCCTATCAGCACCAAATTTTGCTGCACTGTCCACATGGACAAGCCTGTTGTAATTCCTGTACTGAGTGTTGTTGTTCTTTGAGTGTTGCCTGGCTGCCAATGCAGCACACATCGGTGCAGATGTTGATGGTGTTGGCCATTAAGTAGATGAGTTTAGCCACTGCATTGTCCACTACTGGAGGTAATGCCAGTAGATTCCATATTCACTGTACACTTTGACACTATGAATCGAAGGAATGCCTTACATGCCCACTGCCAACTAACATTTCACATTGAGTCTGTTAATTCATGTCATGCAGCCATAATCATGTCAGAAAACCTTTCACATGACTCATGGGAGTACAAATGAAAGCCCTGACATTGGACAACACATTTATACATTTCTTCTGTGAAGCTACTGCCATCTGGATATTTGCATCTTCCTATCTCATGACTTTTTGCATTTCAGTGTATGGTATTGAAACAAACATGTTTTATGATATAGAAGGAAAAGGACTCCAGTTACAGCCATTCATTTGTAAGGAATAAGTTTATTTGGTAATGACACCATACATACAAATAGGAAAAAATGGGCGGTAAGAATGGTTAGGTCTAACGGGTGTTATTAGAATAAGGAGAAGAAGAAAGTGTTTAGAGTGATTGAACTGTGCAATAATTGAGCTGTATTAGTTGTAGAGGAAGGGACAGGAGAGAAATCTCAGAATAGACATAACCCTGGTACTGTGGTCATGTGAACATAAGTTAAGCAATAAGGATCCCCATCTGATTAGTTTATAGTTCTTTCATGTTGTATTTTGTTCCCATCTTCTTCAGTGTCTACTTTCTATACCAATAGCCTTTTTCACTTATTTTTTTTCTGTTCTATTTAAAGTTAGTTTCACTAGCTTCATTTTTATTGAATTTATTATTCCATATGTGGCTTTAGTATCTAGACATTTATACATTTCTTGTCTCTTCTGATTAATTGATTAGGCCAAGCATGATAAATATTGCCTTAAATGAATGGAGGATGAACAGGGGATACACGTTCAAATTTCAATCTTTCTGGTCAGTCTGGTTATCATTTTTCAGATAGTTTACCTTAAACTAGTAGTCTTCTCTTTCTACCTCAAAACTACAGCATAACATCCAATCATGTTAGCACAATTTTTATTCACTTAACAGACAGATAGCAAGACTTACTGTCCTTCCTTTGGTTAGTGGACCCTTAAAAATTAATATTATTTTAATGGAGCTTATATCTCAGTGCAGTTTTACTTAACATTGTTTCTCTGTTGGTATAAATTGTTCACAACCTCTCAGATTAACTTTTTGATTTCATTAATTACAAATAAAAACTCCCTTACAGTTAAAATCAAGAGCTAAATTACAGTATGGCCTTCTCTTCCCTTAGATATACTACTCCTAATTTTACACTTCAATATATATCTTCCCCATTGTCAAGAAATACCTATTTACCTAGTTCCCGTCTTCCAATTACTCCAAACCTATTATATTTATCATAATGTGTATAATAGCAGTTTTCTCAAATATATCTAGGAGGCAATTTTTAAAGTAAGTTCTGTTATTGATTATTGCTATTGCAACGCTGCAGATGTTGCGCACATGAGTATTCAGTTCTTAGTTGCTAAGCAACTCGTACGTGCAATGTAAGATTGCTAGTCCTTGTGTGTGGTTTGTGGTGAACGATTGACTTGTTCAAGGTAATTGACCAGCCCCACCAACTTTGAAAGATGGTTTGTTATCCATTTCTTGATGCAAGAAACATAATACCGGCTGACACTAATTCCCAAATTGCTGAATTATAGGAGAAGGTTCCATGAGTGATGGAATGGTCTAACAAGGATCTGTGCATGGTGGCCGTCTATAGTAACTGATGATTTTGTGAGTGTAGGTGGAAAAAAAATTGTAAGTACAGTAGGTTCACAATTTTGACTTTTTCCACAAATTTCCTAACATTGTGACAGGCTGATTACAGATTCGAAAATTGTGATCATGAGAGGGGCCAAAGATGCTGACTGAGGAAGACAAAACCAAACGTGCTTCCAATGCATTGACTTTTTTCACATGTGAGAAAGGCGATGAGTTCCTGGACTATATCGTGACAGGTGATGAGACTTGGGTATCTCACATGACACCTGAATTGAAGCAGCAGTCCAAGGAATGGAGGCACATTTCATTGCCAGTAAAAAAGGAATTCAAACAAACCATGTCATCACAAATGACTGTATTTCACAGCTGATGGAGCTGGTTGCTTACCTTAAACATGTCAATCACTCACCGCGAACCACATTCAAGGACTAGCAATCTTACACTGTGTGTACAGGTTGCCTAGCAACTGGAGAACTGAACCCACATGGACACAATGTCAATCGCAGCATTGCAATGACTACAGTCGATACCAGAACGTACTTTAAAAATACGCCTTACATCTTTTACCTTGCGTATTTAATATCCATAATGTTAGTTAGCTCCCTATTATTATCCTGCCATACTTGAGCAACGGCCTTACAAGGATTGCAAATGTTGACAGATAAGTAATAATAATAATAAACACTTTTTCTATACCATTATTAGATTTGTGTATACTATCATTCTGTTAACGTCTTCATTTACTGTCAACATTTTCATTTCTCAAGGTGTCCTCATATTTCTCTCAAACAATCAGTTAGGAATAGCACCTAAACATATCTGATTTATCATTTCATATTACATGAATCTGCTCAAGATTTTAGTAGCAGATGTTTCTTTCATATTTTTTTGTTTCAGTTTACATGTACCTCTACAGCTGTTCTGGATGGGGCCTATAAATTTTGTACTTAGTTTCTTTATTAACATTTTGGACACAAAATAAATCTGAGTTTATTAAAATAATGGCAGTGTTTACATTGATAGTAAGAGACAAATGAAAAACATTTTTACCCCAAATAACACATATAATTATTTTATGAGGCACTTGTATATGTCCAATACACATATTGTTGTAGCAGCATTTCATTGTTAGAAGGAGGTGGTGGCGATAAATTATAGATTATTAACAACACAAAAGAGTCATGAGATATATGGTTTCACAATAATGCCAGTTATAGATGGAAGTTTGTTTTTCTGCTATGTTTTATATGAAGGATATAAAAATACTTTATTTTAAAAAAACAAGAATGTCATTGATCCCTTTACTGGAGATTTCTGAAGCATTTATATGATGCTAGTTATGTTGGTAGGCAAATTATTTCATTTCTAAGTAGGCTTTAGGACAGCCCCTTTTTACAATAAATATCTAATAATTAATTTTATGTGTTTTGAATGTTTTAAAACTTCTTGTTCCACTGTCTATGCTGAAATGAATTTTCTCACCTTGTTTCGTTTTCTTGCTGTATTTAATAACTGTATCACTATATTCCTATTTTTGGCACCCTTCTTGTTTCTCAACTGTTTGTGTCAGCTTTCTTCTGTATAATGGTAAGGCTGTTTAAGGTCATTGCGTCTTGTGAATGTAACGCATGTGTGTAGGAGGCTGAATGGTCTTGCCACGGGTGTTGTAACTGTCGTGAAGGGTTGCCTGTTGCGGCCACTACAGGAGCGCTGGTCACGCACGACCTCTGCAGAATTCTGTACAAACCCCTTCGACATCAATAATTTTGAGCCCAGGTACAGCTTCTAAGTGCCTGTTCACTCTTTTTTTTTTTTGTAGTACCTTTTTGTTTTTTGTTCATTTTTTTTTCTGTTGCTTTGACACCAAGCATGATTTAAGGTAAATAATTATGCTGTTCGTAGGTTTGTTTTTTTAATGCATGTGTTTAAACAAAAGTTTATATTCGATAAAGGACCAAAAATGTTTATAAAATGATGCATAATAAAATACTACTCTTGCTAATCTTTGCATCTTGCATATATTTTTCAAGCTGGTGTTTGGGTCATGCTGCTGTATAAAAAAATCATTTCAGCAATATGTGAACAGTTCTGTTTGTTTTCTTGAATTTTTTTTGTGTTTGTTGCACTTTAGGATTACCATAACAGGTGTAATACATTTTTGGAAAAAATTACCAGTGTTCTGAAACCAAAAAAGCAGATAGTTAGATGTAGATTGAGGGAATGGCACACGTGCTTCCTTGCGAGATTTTGCTGATAGCAGTACAGTTTTGTGATACCTTTACTTGGTTTATAAAGAGTGAGCATAACTATAACATTTCTGTGTGCGTAGTGGTACCTAATTTCAACTGTTGATCTTGCAGTCCAAATCTGAACATTGAAAGATTGGACAGTTTTGTAATTCATATTATCAGTGAGATCTTCCTTGTTCTTTTTGTAAGGGATCTCTTCCATAAATGTTCGATTTATATTTTTTCAATGGGAATAAACCAAGCATGGAAAGTATCCTCCAGAAAATGAATTATGGGGGGACATAGGTGAGTTCACATGTGTAAATGTATTTCCACTCACTAGAGTGTTGGCTGGTAATCAGCCCTCAAGTGAGTAATGTACTGAACACATCAGGTTTTCATTTGATTTTAAATGTAGATTTTTATTCAGCAGCTCACTGTATTGATAGAGGATATATTAAGATGTCTCCTATTCATTCCTTCCAGAATGTAATTGTATTACTAAAAATGTTTTTAGATACTTATGTATGTAATTTGTTGTTTCCACACTCTTAGTTTTTGTCTAATTGATGAAAATAAGTCAGTGATTCTTTTATTCCTTTGTAGAAAAAAACAGAGTTTGGTGGATGAGTGGTAATAATGTGGCCTCACATTTGGAAGGGGACAGATTCAAATCCCCTTCAGCCATCAAGATTTCAGTTTTCCATCATTTCCAGAAATCACTCTACGTGAATATTAGGTTGGTCCCTTTAAAAGACTGTGCCTGACTTCCTTCCATATCTTTGCTCCCCATTCTTTCCCACCTCTAGTGATCTCATCAACAAGGTGTAAAGTGTGCCAACCCCAGGTGACGACTGTTTTACATGAGTTGAGGTTTTCAAAACTACAAAAGTGAATTGTGATTTTCAAGCTGACGATGTAATACTAGTTGAACAGACCTTGTATGTTAAAATTGTTTCAAACTTTAAAACATCATTTAGCTTCACTTATTAAATTGTTTAAACACATGTATATTAGTCTGAGGTAGTTAAGAGCCTTTTATTTTGTATTGCAAATTCTAAATTTGAGCATCCACATCTTAAAGTCCGAAGACAAGTTGTAACATAACAGCTTTTGTTATACCAGTTGTGTTGATGTTAGTGGGATAAGTTCCTGAAAGGTGTTGTCTTATTAATTCTCCATAGACTTTCTATATTCACTTGATTATTGTATCTTCTATTGTTCCCATTTTTCTATGATTTTGTTTCTTTAAGTCTCATAAATAACCATTTCACTAGACTAGCGACTTTTCTTCAAAGCATGCTTAGTTATTTTATTAATGTTGATTTATTCTTACTCTTTTTTTTAATCTTGGTAGTAATTGAAGTAGGTGGTTGTGTATGAAGTTATGCAGCATGTAAATAAATTTAGTTTTAAGGTAGGTGCAGTGCTCTTATATTTTAAGAAAGTATTCCTGTTAAATTTTGTAAGTGACTGAGTTATCAAAATGGTGATGTGAGTGGTCACTTAACTTACCAACTGCAGGATTCTTAGATAACGTATTTGCAAATTGTATGTTTAGAGCAAGTGGTCTGGGAGCTCAGTGATTAGGGGCTTGCTTTTAAAAGTTCAGGCTCCGGTCATGTGTTCAAATCCTGATTAGGACAGGAATTTTTATGAGTTGTATTTGATCATATGAAGTATGCCGGGTTGTTCTGTGGTTCAGATTTGATGTTAAACTGTTGATCCCAGTGGAAAGGAACTGGCCAGCCTACCTCTGACACAATGGTTTAGAATGCTTCCTTTGAGAGGATCCAACCAACATTTGGATTGTGGACTTCAGTTTTTTGTGTTTGGAACATTGGATGATATGTAATAGGATTCTAAAGTCATTTTATCAAATGGTATTGGACCTCTTGTAGGTGATTATTGGCTGATGAAAATTTTTAATATTACTAGCCAAATGCAGTTATTTCATTTTGTGTGGTTGTGTATGTATCTGCATTCTAAACTTGTAGTCTTGTAGAAAATTATTTGTGAGACTATTGATGGATCTCATTGTGACACACAGACTGATAATAGAACTTGGCAGATGTTCAAGTTCTCTTTCTGTTGAATATATTTCTGAGGAAAATAGTCATGTGGCTGATCTAATAAGTTTTAAGCTTTGATTTAGACTATAAGTGGTTCTCTAGCACTCAGCTTATGACCATCGGCGAGTATGGTGGATATCCAGGAAGAGGTCCCATTCATGCAATGTTTGGATGAGAGACAGCAGTGTTATTCCAGATGTCATGGTGTCAGGAGCCATCAGGTTTGAATTTAGGTCTTGGCTGGTAGTAATTAAGGGAACTATTGTGGAATAACAGTGTCACATACATTCTTCTTTCTCCTGTGTTACTCTCGTGCAACATTATCGTGGTTAGGGATTGCAATCCAGCAAAGCGGGATCCCGCAGATTCTGCACAAAATTAAGCAGATCCGCAATCTGCAAAATGTGGCGAAAATGCGTGTCAGTCTGCATGACTTGCTGTTCCACTCGCACTGTATCGGTAGTATTGCTCTGTTTGCCTGTACCCTTGCAGTTGGCATTTGTCTCGTGTGAAAAAAACATTTGTTAACCTTTATCATTCATAAGTAAATGGATCCACTTTTAGGTATCAATTAAAACTTACGTTTGTTTTGAGTACACATTTCTATAATTTGAGTTATGTTACACATTTAGTATGATTATCTTAATATAATAAGTATTTTTTATGTATCGCACACTTCATCTAAACTACGTAGTTAAAGCTTTTTATTCATGGTTTAATTATTCCTATTTTCTGTATTTGTAGATAAAGTAATTGTGACAACTTCCTGTATTTGCAACTGAAAAAATGATTATTTGTTGATGAAAAATTAATGTTATTGTAATTTTAACAATTGCATACCTTTTTTTTTTTATAAACGTTTCTCGGGAAACAAGCCGAGTTATATTGTTATTAAAGCACAATATTTCGGCGACTTTAATCTCCGTCGCCATCTTCAGGTGCAGTTGCAAGTCTTGAAGTCTGCCTTGAAGTTGACTTCAAGGCAGACTTCAAGACTTACGCCTGCTTACGTCAAATTTCGTCAGGATTTTCTTGAATTCAGTCTTCACTGGGCAAAGTTTGAGTAACTTTGTTGAGATGATATTCTTTTAGGTTTTCTTGAGATTAGTGTCGACTGTGTGAAATTTGACTGTAGTAATAAAATTTCTAAAAGGACTAGACGACCCGTGCGAAAATTTCGTGAATAAAATGCGATGAATAGCGAGGTTGAATGCTTTTAATATAATGAAAAGTTGAACCTTACTTTTGTAGCAAATATTCATTTTTTTTAGTGTAATAGGTACGCATCAAAATACTTACAACATATTAGGAAAATTTAAAACACACTATATTTATGACAAACTGTCACTGACCCTAACAGAATACAACCAACCTTAACAAAATGCACACAACATATCAACATCTCTGTGATATTTGTCGCTGTGCGAATAAAATGTTTATATTGGAATTGTATAGCAAAACAAAAGTGTTTCCATAACAGAAAAAAATATCCTAAAAGATAATTATTGAATAAAGAAAAGTTTATTGATATATCTGTGATATCTGCTGCTGCAGTCTAGGGACTTGGCTCCGAACTATCTCATACACGTTGCCACCAAATTCCAAAAAAAATTTCATCATTTATGATTTTACCTAACTGGAGACCTTAATCTTTAAAACGATATGATATTTATTTCGGCTTGGTATCGAAGAAGATAAATGGCTTGTAATTAAAATAAATAAATAAATAAACACACTGAAACACACTGTAGAAATAATATTGATACTTTTGCCCTTTAAGGGTTGATTTTCAAAAAAAATTCTGTTATAAAATAAGGTGTCACCAAAGCAGCCACCTTGGTCTTTAAAATAATACCTCATTTATCGATTTCGGTTAATTATCAAGTGAGGTAAAAAAAAAAAAAATCTAGAAATGGTGATATTTTTGCCCCTTAAGGGTTGAATGTGGAGAAAGTTTTTTTCTTAAAATATGATGTGACCAAAGTGGAAAATTTAATATTGAAAACGATACCTCATTTATTAATTTCGGTTGGGTGTCAATGGAAATAAATAGCTCATGACAGAAAAATGCGTTGTAGAAATATTAATACTTTTACCCTCTAAGGTTAGAATTTTGAAAAATTTCTTTCTTAAAATGTGGTGTAACGGAAACTAAGACCTCACAAAGACCTCAATCTTTAAAATGATACCTCGTTTATCAATTTTGTTTAATTATCAATGGAGATAAATGACTTGAGACACAAAAACCGCGTTTTAGAAATATTTATATTTATGCCCTTTAAGACTTCAATTAAGAAAAAATCATTTCTTAAAATTTGATGCTACCACAGCAGAAACCTTAATTTTTAGAATGATACCACGTTTATCTATTTCGGTTAGATGTTAATGCAAATGAATGGTTCGTGATAAAAAAAAATGCATTGTAGAACCATTTATACTTTTTCCCATTAAGGGTTACAATCCAAAAATAATTCTTTCTTAATATATGATGTCACAAAGCTGAGTCATTGCTCTTCATATTCCTACTTCAATTATCGATTTTGGTTACATATCCTTGCAGATAAATGGCTTGAGACACAAAAAACGCATTTTAGAAAAATTGACATCTTTGCACTTTAAGGGTCGAATTACGAAAAATTCCTTTCTTAAAATATAATGTTACCGCAATGGAGACCTTAGTCTTTAATATGATACCTCATTTATCTATATCGGTTAGATATGAAGTGAGATAAATGGTTTGTTACACAAAAACGCTTTGCAAAAATATTGATACTTTCTCCCTTTAAAATTTTGTCTTAGTATATGACGTCACTAAAGCGGAGATCTTAATCTTTAAAATGATTCTTCATTAAACGATTTCAGATAGGTATCCAGGGATATAAATTACTCGTAACACAGAAAACAGCAATTTAGAAAAATTCACATTTTTGCCCTTTAAGGGTTGAATTCCGAAAAATTCATTCCTTAAAATATGATGTGACCAAAGTGGAGACCACAAGCTTTAAAATGACACCTCATTCATTGATTTCGGTTAAGTATGAAGGAAGATACAGGCTTGTGACAAAAAAATACCTTATAGAAATAATATATATGATTGCTATGCATTTTGAAGATCACAGTTGCTTATTACAACTAAAGATAAAACACTAGGCTCACTGATGCCTCAAAATTCTACAAAATTGTGTGGCGTTAGATTTTTTTATTTATTTTTTGTAAGTTTGTATTTTTTTCAAGGGTGACACATATGTTATTATTATTTTCTTGGAGGTAGTTGAAAGTTTTTATTAACGGCTTCCTAGGCATTTTGAAATGCACATTTATTTGCTTGAATCAAACAGAAACTTAAATAACATCACTAGGCATTACATGAAACTTCTATGACAGCTGTTTCCAAGATAAAAACACTGATGTTATGTTAATATTGTTTTCAAAGAAGTTTTGTAAGGTAAAGGAGTTTGAAACAATTGCATCTGACAAAACAAGTATCTATTTACTTTTTAAATGTTTTATAATTAAACTGGTAGTATTTAACGATAACCATTTTTGCAATCCAGTAATATTGATGTTTGTGTTAAAGACACACATATGGTGATTACATTATAACTGCTAATATTATTTTCAAAGAAGTTTTATAAAGTAAAGTATCACTTCTGACCATGCCTTTATATATTTTTTTAAATGTTATACAATCAAACATGTTATGCTAGTAATACCATGGGTCAGCTAGTTTACAAGAACTGTTTGTTTAAATATATAAGAGTTCCTTGTTGAAACCAAAGAGAGACTATTTCTAGAATTTTGGTACCTGAATCTTCTACGAGATTGCATTAGAGCCATATTCGAGATACCAAGTGCAAAAATTATTCTTATTTTGTAAAATTGTATTTTGCAGGGATGACAACTATTTAAGTAATCTGAAAAAAAAAAAATGTTATCTAAATTTGAAATTTCATCAAAATCATTAGAGCCGTTTCCGAGACTGCAAATATATATATAAAAAAATATAGATATACATTTAAAAAAAAAAAAAACTGGTGACTTAGCCATTACGCAAATCATGTTTTCAAACTGATATGTTTTATTGTAAGGTATATAATATGACCTAAGACTGAATATTTTTGCATTTTTTATTATTTATTTGAAAATTGGATTAGATTTTTTTAAATAAATGTAAAACTCGATATATTCTTAAGACAGGCTAAAAAAATTTTAATGCCATTAAAATATGTTAACTGTTAATTTTTATCATTTAATATTAAAATTTATTTATTACTTTAATTAACAGACATTTATTGTTTAATTTGTTAACACTTTAAATAACAATGTTTCAAAAATATGCGTAACAAAAACTGTTACCACCAATATTGTGGGATCCTGCAGAATTAGTGCAAATCCTGCAAAAATCCTGCAGGATTACAATCCTTAATCATGGTGCCATTTTTCAATAGGACAATGCTAGTCCCCACACAGCACTTATCTGTTTGAACTGTCTGCCTGATGCTGAGGTGCTCTTATGGCCAGCAAGATCCCCAGATCTGTTCTCAATAGAACATGTTTGCGACCAACTTGGACATCAACTCCATCCCAGTGCTGGAATCCAGGATATCAAAGACCAGTTAACAGCTGCAGGTCAGCTTGCCTCAGGAGAGAATAGTTCAGTTTTATGCCACTCTTCGCAACTGAATCAGTGCATGCATCCAGGCCGGAGGAGATGGAACATAATACTCATAATCAGGCTCATAGTGCCAAATTATTTTTTAATTTGACGTGACTTTGTAATCACTGAAATAACATCACATACCCTCTTAACTCATGAAGTTCCATATTCCTTCCATTCTGTGTGTTTTTTTTTTTTTTTTTTTTTTTTTTTTCCTCTCTTTCTTTTTTCAGACAGTATATGTATATTTAAATATGCACAACCAACACAAAGAGCAGTGAATGAAGAATAATTCAGGATTAGTAAATATAAATGAAATGGTTAAAATGATATTTTCAACATACATTGTTTCCCACAGTGATGGTATGAGTTGTGGGACATACTAACAAATATTAAAAAAAAAAAAAAAAAAAAGACAATTAAAATTTACCGTAAAAATGAAAAATATGTACGCTGATTTTTTAAATGAGTCACTGTTAATTACAAATAGAAGGAATCTATCATTTTGGAATTTTTGTTGGTCAGTTTTATATGAGATTTCAAACAATGTACAGCATGTAGTTGCAGTTGAATTCAACCTGTATAATAATTTCTTGATGATCTTAGCCAATCTGCAAGGTTTTCTTTGACTAAGATAATCCCTTAACTTCTGTAAGCACAATCAATAAGCAGAAATAAGTTTCAGTATAAGTAAAATTTATCCTGCTTCCTCAAGTTCTTGAATTTTTTAATGCTGAATCCTGTGTTGGATTTTTTTTTTCTCTAAACAATAAGAAAAGAAGAGTGAACCATAAAAGTCAATTTGTCAAATTCTGGCAGTAAATATTGTTAAAAAATAACCTGTACATAGAAAATAAACTTTAAGTGCGGAAAAAATCTATACATTTGAGATATTTTTAAAAAAATAAACGGGTTACTATTAGTAAGCAGAGAAAGAGAAAACTTTTTTTTTTTTTTTACTTGTCTCTGTTTGCGTGCTGCAAGTTAAGATGAACGGGATTTACACAAAAACTACTGGCCAGGTTTTGATTGGGTTTAAATTAATAAACTGCCTATGGTTCTGCTATAAAATAGGGAAGGTTTTATTTTGATGTGGAGTTGGAAAATATAAATTTATGATAAGTGTCCACAGAGTAGCCTCTCTCTCTCTCTCTCTCTCATTGAATGTGATCACACAAAAACTACTGGTCAGAATTTGATGGGCTTTCAAATAATGATCGAGTGTGGTGGTGTAACGGATAGCATTCTGGCCTCGCATTCGGGAGGACGGCGGTTCGAATCCCCGTCCGGGCATCCAGATTTCGGTTTTCCATGGTTTCCCAAATCACTCCAGGCAAATGCCGGGATGCTTCCTTAAAAAGGCCATGACTGAATTCCTTCCCATTCCTTGCCCCCCATCCTTTCCCGTCTCTAAAGACCTCGCTGTTGAGAGATGTAAAGCAGTTAAAAATCAAATAATGTACAGCTCATAGTACTGGAGGTGAAAGCATGTATGTTTCATTTTTCATGAAGTCAGAAAGCTGATGAATTTGAGATTAAAGTCTCTACAAATTAGTACCTATTTTTCATTGAACATCATCCTTAAAAGAGCTGTGCTGATTGCTGATGAGATTTAGTTACTTCTCGCAGTCAAAATGTGTCATGATTTCAGTGTATGTATGGATGGCTTCATATTGTCTAGTGAAAATAAATTAGGTTTTGTTTTTCCTCACTGGTGATGTTTTAAGTGTAACATGAGCGGTCTAACTATACATACCAATTCGCGGAAACAAAGTTGTGGACAACAGGTATGATAAATTAAAATATTCTAAAAAAGTATTCTTCCATTTGAAAAAAGAAAAACTGTATTTACCACAGAAAATCATTAATTAATTCTGTCCCACAGACTCATTTTCTTATACTTCTAAACAATTTAAAATGTGCTTAATAGGACAAGCCACTCCATTTGGCAGTTTTGTAACAAAATTGGAATTTTGTTTTTTATGGTTATCAAATATATTTGTGTTCTGCTATTATTAAACAAAAATATTTGAATATTTTTGGCTTTCCTTTAACTGTGTGTAACATGCACCAATTTTCATGTAGTCTTTGGTGTCTCTTTGTATAAATAATGGTGGCACACAAGTATTGTTTATTTGGGATCTTATTTATTGTTGAAACATCTCTTACACTATAAGCTTTGTTGAGAGGTTGATTTACTGTCTATTCTTCTTCAAATACACATTGCTTTAAAGCATTGTTTCCTCTTCCATTTTTACTGTTGTAAACTAGAAACTTTAACATATGCATTCCAGCAAAATACATAATTACAATCATCGATAGTAGCTTCTACCAAAAATAAAAATCATTATGAAAGAAAAGATATTAATTAATGAAATAATAGTTTAAACAGCATTAAACTACATTCCATTTATAACTAGCAGCATTGAAAGAATGACCTTATATTTGTGTCAGACTGTTATTAGGTGGAAGCCTTAAGACTTATTGAAACTTACTAGATGTGTTAAAATAGTGAAAGAGATCAGAATGTGTATAGTTATGCCGAAGGAAGATCCACTGTCTCCATACTATTCACCCTGATTCACAGAACTTTCATCTGATACTATCTGATTTCAGCTCTTAAGACTTGTCTTTCATTTCTATCTCAATTAAAATAATTTAGGACCCCAATTGTAAATCTGTTTGCCAGTGACTACATATAATGTGGTCCATATTTCAGGAAATTATTTGTTATTGTTGGAACAAAAAAAAGTCTATTTCACTTACAATTTAGTATGTTGGAACCTTTCATTGTGTTTGTCCAAAATTTTGTCTGTGTTGCTAGGCTAGAGATGGATCTGTGCTCTTGTTCCATCTGGGCTTACAGTAATGAACATTGAATGTTTTCCAATAATTGTGGTCAGTTTGCTGTAATTCAAAGGCTTACAAGCAAAGAGTGACTGTATTACCCTGTCTATGTTCTGATGATTGCCTATACCGTCCACTTTACTGCTAATGGGTTGTGATAAATATATCACTAATGTACTGAATAATACAGTCCAGTGAACATCATTGTTTTATTATAAATCTGTGCTTTACTTGTAACAGAATGATGAAACCTTAGCTGTAAATAATATAGTTGTGCTTCTAAGCCTACATCGTATCGGTTGTATACTTGTACCTTGAGTATTATTATTTTGTAAATTTAAGATGTGCTTTCTATATGTTCCTTTTAATTTTCATTAATGTGTTGACTTTGTTGTAACTACTTGACAGCTAATGAGAATTTTACCTTTCAGTTCACGTAATGTACGGGGAATTCGTGTTATGTGGAACCGAGGAGAACCTTTAACATTTACAAAGAAGTGGAACCCATTTAACAGTGAAATCCCTTGGACTACTTACACCTCTCACCCACTTCTTTGGCGTAAAGGTATGTTGTTGATGATAATTGTGTGTTGTATGGCTTTTCCCCATTTATTCTTGACTAGATGATTCTTGCTAAAATTTCGCTAATATAATACGATGAATAGTGAGGTTGAATATTTGTAATATAGTGAGAAGTAGAGCCGGGCTTGTGTAGAAAATATTTTTTTAAGTTGATTAGATACGCATCAAAATACTTACAACATATTACGAAACTTTAAAACACACTGTGTGTACGACAAACTGTCACTGACCTTAACAGAATACAAACAATCTGAACAAAATGCACTCTGCTTATCAACATCTCTGTGATATTTGTTGCTGTGCGAATAAAACATTTACATTGGAGTTCTATAGCAAAATTAAAATGTTTCCGTAATAGAAAAAAATATCCGAAAAGCTACTTATTGTATAAAAAATAGTTTGACATCTCTGTGATATCTGCTGCTGCAATCTAGGGACTTGACTCTGTACTGTCACATACGCGAGACCTTTTTAAGCATAAAATTCCAAAAAATTCTTTCTTAACATATGATATTACCTAATTGAAGACCTTAATCTTAAAATGATATATCATTTATCGATTTCGGTTAGGTACCGAAGGACGTAGATAACTCATAGTAATAATAATAATAATAATACAAACATGATGTAGAAATAATATTGATGCTTTTGCCCTTTAAGGGTTTAATTCCAAAAAATTACTTTTATATAATTTGGTGTGACCAAAGCAGACATCTCGGTCTTATTTATTGATTGATTTTGGTTAGGCATCAAGTGAAGTAAAAAAAAAAAGTTTTAGAAATTGTGATATTTTTGCCCCTTAACGGTTGTAATTGGAGAAAGTTTTTTCTTAAAATATGATGTGACCAAAACGGATACCTTATTATTTAAAATGATACCTCATTTATCGATTTTGATTTGGTATCAAGAGAGATAAATGGCTCATGACAGAAAAATACATTGTACGAATATTAATAATTTTGCTCTCTAAGCGTCGAATTTTGAAAAATTCCTTTCTTAAATATGATGTAATGAAACTGAAGACCTTAGAAGACCTGAGTCTTTAAAATGATACCTTGTTATCAATTTTGTTTAATTATCAAGGGAGAAAAATGACTTGAGACACAAAAAAACCACATTTTAGAAATACTGATATTATTGCCCTATAAGGGTTCAATTCAGAAAAAAAAAAACATTCTTAAAATATGATGTGACCACAGCGGAGAGCTTAGTGTTTAGAATGATACCTCATTTATCTATTTCCGTTACATATAAATGAAGATAAATGACTGGTGACAAAAAAATGCGTTGAAGTACCATTAATACTTTTTCCCTTTAATGGTTGAATTCCAAAAATATTCTTTCTCAGTATATGATCTCACCAAAGCGAAGACATTACTCTTCACAGTCCTACTTCATTTATTGATTGATGTTAGATATCCAAGGATATAAATGGCTCCAGACACAAAAAACGCATTTTAGAAATATTGACATTTTTGCCCTTTTAGGGTCGAATTACGAAAAATCCTTTCTTAAAATATAATGTGATCATGGTAAAGACTTTAATCTTTAATATGATACCTCATTTATCTAGTATCAGTTAGGTATCAAGGGAGATAAACAAATCGTGACAGAAAACGTGCTGTAGAAATATTAATACTTTTGCCCTTGAAGGATGGAATTCAGAAAAATTCCTTTTTTAAAAATATGATTAGACTAAAGCAGAGACCTTAATTTCTAAAATAACACCTCATTTCTCGATTTTGGTTAGATATCAAGGGAGATGAATGGCTCATGATAAAAAATGCGTTACAGAAATAATGATAATTTTGCCCTTTAAGGGTCGAATTACGAAAAATTCCTTTCTTAAAATATAATGTGACCATGGCAGAGACCTTAATCTTTAATTTGATACCTCATTTATCTATATCAGTTACATATGAAGGGAGATAAATGGCTCATGACACAAAAATGAGTTGTCGAACCATTAATACTTTTTCCCTTTAAGGTCCGAATTTCGAAAAATTCCTGTCTTAGTATATAATGTCACCAAAGTGGAGATCTTAATCCTTAAAATGATACTTCATTAAACGATATCAGATACGTATCCAGGGAGATAAATAAATTGTAACACAAAAAAATATAATTTTAGAAATATTGACATTTTTGCCTTTTAAGGGTCAAATTCTGAAAATTCCTTTCTTAAAATATAATTCTACCATGGCAGAGACCTTACTCTTTAATATGATACCTCATTTATCTATATCAGTTAAATATGAAGGAAGATAAATGGCTCGTGACACAAAAATGCGTTGTAGGACCTTTGATACTTTGTAGGCTACCTTAGAATATATTAAATTTGAATCTTTTGCTACGAGACATGGGGAACGGGTATATCATAGAAGCCAACACTGCAACCTATAGTCACATACAAGACTATTTTAAATCCAAAAACTAAACTAAACACATAATACTGATTGTAAATGAATGGTAAATAATAAAAAGTAAACCTTAAACTCACCTAGATCACTGCAATAAAGAATAATCCAGCTTGTTAGGCACTAAACATTGTTACAAAACAATATCACCATTTTATAACACTTTTAAATGCGGTAAAGAGCATTTATAATAATAATCAACCATGAGAAACTAAACTGTCCAATAAACAACACATGATCAATAGTCTTGGGCAGTTTAAAACAAGAAAACATAAATTTTACATCCAGTCAAACAATCTGGCAGTTTTAAACAGTGATAACAACACATTTAATGCAGTTTCTGATATTAGCCGATATTGTAGTCAAAACTTAATTTCTTCCGGTACATCGTGCTGAAATTTCAAGCAGTTCTGTATAATTAATGAAGCCTGAGACGACTTTTAAAATTAATTGCATCTAATTTGACACGCTGCCGGCTTACATTTATTATCACAGTCAAAGTAAATAGAGTCGGGGAATAAAAACACTTTCGAACGATGTAATGGAAACGGTAGAAAAATAGGCTTTACTCTCGTAATAATTCACTGTAAACTTTTTGAATTTGGAGTATGGTGTTTAGCCAAGAAATAACTGGTATCTTAGAAAATTAATTACTACACAAATACACCAGCTAAAGACAAGACTAGGATACCGTTATACAGCTGAGAAATTGAAGAATTCAATGGAAATAATTTTAAAACCCAAAACAGAGTATTCCTGCAAAATGTGGGGACAACAGAAATACAAAGGAGGTCTATGTCACAGACACAAAAACAATATCACTAAGTAGCAACACATTTTAATTTATTACAAACAAACCATTGTGTTTTCAATAAAAATCATAAGAGGGAAAGTTGTTTCTTATTCATTTCCCTAAACAGTATAAAATTCTTAGAACTCTAGGTTTCTTCATTTCTATGAGCTATTTTTTAGAGGCACTAGAAGACAGTTGTCGTTTGCCCAGGGCTATTTAGGAAGCGGGGGGTCACGAGGTCTTCAGTTGTCAGTGGTCAGTCAAGTGGTGAAGACCTGTTGCTCGGCAGAGTGAGAAGGTCCTTTTTGGCTCGTGAAAATAGTTCCGGGCACATGCTCTCAGAGCCACCATCATGAAAATTTTGGAATTGTGCAACCTGGTCTAAACTTCGGATATGTAACATTACATTTTTTTAGCGGTTTGGTCTGCCTGTCTCTTCACTTTATAACTTGCAAGATTCTTGATATTAATGTCCGATTGCTGATCAACTGTAATAACTGTAATAATTTTTTTTTTTTGGTACCTTAATATAGTGATGGTTAAACTTCTGTCGGTGATTTTATTTTCATAGTTTAGAACTGAACCTTTTCTTTCCCAAGGTTAAATAGTGGAAAGTGGCAACCATACTACTTTACAGTTGATATTATCCAAGGTGTTTTTCATAGTTTAGTACTTTTTAACAGTTTGTACCTTTGACGAAACTTTAGTTAAGATGCAAGTTGAGAGTTAAGGTGACTATTGATACATCCAACCCCTATATCAATTAAGTCCCTTACATCTTTTTCCCTTTAAGGGATGATTTTTTTTTAAAAAATCTTTCTAAATATATGACGTCACCAAAGCTGAGACACTACTCTTCACAATCCTATTTCATTTATCGATTTTGGTTAGATATCCAAGGATGGCTCAAGACACAAAATCGCATTTTAGAAATATTGACATTTTTCACCTTTTAGGGTCAAATTACGAAAAATCCTTTCTTAAAATATAATGTTACCATGGCGGAGACCTCATTCTTTAATGTGATACCTCATTTATCTATACCAGTTACATATGAAGGGAGATAAATGGCTCATGACACAAAAATGCGTTGTAAAACCATTAATATATGATGGCACCAAAGCTGAGACATTGCTCTTCATAATCCTACTTCATTCATTGATTTCAGTTTGATACCCAGGGAGTTAAATGGCTCGAGACACAAAAAAAAAAAAAAATGCACTTTTGCCCTTATAGGGTTGAATTAAAAAAAAAATTTTCTTAAAATATAATGTTACCACGGCGGAGACCTTAATCTTTAATATGATACCTCGGTTACATATGAAGCGAGATAAATGGCTCATGACACAGAAACACGTTGCAGAAATATTGATACTTTTGTCCTTTAAGGACCAATTCCGAAAAATTCCTGTCTTAGTATATGATGTCACAAAAACGGAGATCTTAATCTTTAAAATGATACTTCATTAAATGATTTCGAATAGGTTTTCAGGGAGATAAATGACTTGTATCACAAAGAACAGCATTTTAGAAATATTGACTTTTTTGCCTTTTAAGGGTCGAATTCCGAAAAATTCCTTTCTTATAATATGATGTGAACAAAGCGGAGACCATGAGCTTTAAAATGATACGTCAATCATTGATTTTGGTTAAGTATTAAGGGAGATAATGGCTTGTGACAAAAAAAAATACCTTATAGAAATAATATATATGATTCATCTGGTTACTTCATCAGCCACACATAATCTGAAATCATTATTAGCAGTTTTATATCTTTTCTTTATTTCATAGTTCTAAATTTGTGAAACTAACTATGAACTTATACTTTTTTAAACCATCTCAAATAACTGATAGAAATTATCAGTTGGAGCGAATTTATAAGGAAATTCACTGATTCAGAGATATATGTTCTTTCAGTTTAACTTTTCAAAATGTTGGCATTTTTCTCTTGGGTGACTTGATGAAGTGTAATCATGAAACTGACATTTACAAATAAACCAAGAGAACTGACAGGTGATTTATAATAGCCATTCAAAAGAGTTTAGGTTCCAGATACTGTCACATCCCACCAAAAAATTTTGTTTCCAGATTTAACTGTGTGCAGATGTCAGGAATGTGCTTAATACTGGTATTCTATTGACCTACTTCTCCTTCCTGGTCTACAGTATTATTGATATTTATATTATTTGAAGTATTAGCCAGAAATAATTGTATTGTCCCAAGAGTGGGTGTTAATTTCTGAAATTCCGGTGTCAGCTTCATTAAGAAACTCTTTTATGATTAGTGGATAGAGCTCATTTTAGGAACTGAATAACAAAATTATTTACAAGCTTTTTCTTTCTTTCCTTTTTAATTTACCATTTCACTGATATCTGATTTTGTTTTAGTACTTGGAAGTTTGTAAAAGTGGCTTTCACATTTTAAAGATCTGAAAGCCAGAGCCTTAAGAGCTTTAAATCTTTTTAAAATGTCTTTGGGGCAGGTCGTGGGGCACCAAATGCTCCTACTTGCTACAATTTTATAGAGCCTTTGTGTGGTTGTGGCTGGAATACGGCTACATCATGTATGTTTCAGCACGGGACATTTATCTGAGGATACTAGATAGTGTCAACCATACAGGAATTCAGCTCACCACTGGTGCCTACCACACCAGTCCGACTGTCAGCATTTATGCTGACTAAGGTGAGCCACCATTCTTTCCCCACTGTCATCTCCTCATGGTGCATATTGCCATAACACCTGGTAGTCCCGTGTACAACATATTTATAAATCCAAATTTTGAGCGGCTTTATACTAATCACCATAGAATAATTAAACCATTCAGTTACTGTACAAAGGCTATTTTAGAAGAATATGGGTTCAAGTTGCCCACTTTTTATCATCAGGGTTGGAGTAAATCTCTTCCCTGGCTTATAAAGAGGCCCAGAACATTTTTCGAATTATCTAGGTATAACAAACTGTTCACCATTGACAATTAGTGTTTTTAGAGACATTTTAAATCAGCATGACACTTTTACCCCTTTATACACTGAAAGGTCTAAGCGGGCTAATAGAGTAGACTGCTCTGTTGTGTTCCCTTGAGCGACTTACACGTACAAGCTGAATAGCATGTGTAGCGTATACACTGCTGAGTGTTACACTTTGTTAAAGTCACTCCAGCATATGAGAGTAACGCATGATAAAAGGTTCGTCGTATGCTTTGATTCCCTTAGCTGTATACAAGCACTATTAAACATGTCCCCAGCAGACTGTCTGGTCCAGGATGCCCTCCTTTCCCTCCAATCTTGTTGAAATGCGGTTTCATTCTGCTGGGTACCTGATCATGTGGGAATCGGGGGAAATGAGGTAGCCAATGAAGCTGCTAAGTTAGCCTCCAACAAGGTCAGAATTGACTTTGATCCGGTCTCAAAGTCAGACCGTGCTTCAGCAACAAAATGAGTTGTTTTTTTATGTTTGGCAGAAGCAGTGGCTGGAGGTAGAGCATAATAAGCTCTGGCTGGTCAAATCAGCTATTCAGCCATGGAGCAACTCCTTCCAACAGGCGAGGAGGGATGAGGTTCTCCTTACTCACGCATTGACACACGGTTACCTTCTCCACCGGGCAGACCCACCGGAATGTGATGGTTGTGGCATAAAAATGATCTGTCCCTTGTTTTAAATAATGTTAGCAGTAATGTGACCAAAATTTTAAAATTTTCTTTACTGGCTGGTCTTGTTTTAAAAATTTTGGGCAGATTGGCCTAGGTTTTAGAATAGATTGGTGGTCTATTTATATTTACAACCACCATTTCAAATATTGCGTTTAAAAATTTTACATTTTTTGTGTATTTTGTTAAGTTTTCTACTTTATATCTAACTGGCTGTTTAGCACTTTTACAGCGAGCCAGCCGGTTAACCGTTTTGCCGTTCTGTCATTTTGTCATTTTTTTAAAAAAACCTGTTTGGCCCCTTTACATCCAACCAGTCAGTGTTTGTGTCTTTGTTTTTGATGGCTTTTTAAGGCCATTGATTTAGTATTTTACTTTATTTTGCTGTATGCATGGCCGACCCCTTTACATTCGGCCATGTGGCTGGGTTTTTTTTTTCATTGTTTTTGTATATTATCTTGCTGTGTGTGAGGCTGACCTCTTTATGGTTGGCCATGTAGACAGTAAATTTTTAAGCCACATTACCAAGCTGGTTGTTGTTAGGGCACTAATGACCTCACTGTTGACACACCATTAAGCCCCAATAACAACAGTGTAATGTATTGAACTCATTAGGATTTTCAGCCGGAGTGAACACTGTATGACCACCAAGAAATATTCACAAAGAGAGGGTAAGAGGAGCAGAAAGAAGAGAAAAGAATATGAAGTATTATGTTAAAACAGGTCATAAAAGAAGACCAGAAAGGAAGGTTTTAAGTGATGAAGAAGAAAACCTTGACAATCCATCCCGTAGTGAAGGAATGTATTGACAAACTTTGGAAGCTATTTCTCATAAATTAGATTTAAAAAAAAATTAAGGAACATTTTATACAAAAGTACTGAAGACAGGGAGATAGAATGTTTATATATTACTCTTTGTTCTCCAGAATCATTTTAACACATGTTTATTATAATAAGGCCAGCAGTTAATATGAAATTTAATAAAATATCACATTAAAAAAAAGTGGTTGTTTAAAAAGAAACTAGGAATGATTACAAAATATCCGTCTGTCTTAACCATTGTACATGATTACAAAGTTTCAGTTAGTATAATGAATAATTTCCCAAAAAATATGTTCCTTAAAGTATAGGCACCTCTGGCTCCCCACTAATTTCTCAAAAAAATTGTTACACAAGATTTAAAAAAAAATCGTATAAATATACAAAATAGATGTGTAGTGGTATTACCGTGATTTCTGAAATCATTATAAATATTAAATAATTATAGTCCTTTTGTTTCAAATAGTTTTAAGTTTATTA
Source organism: Vandiemenella viatica (assembly GCA_031002005.1). Lineage (NCBI taxonomy): Eukaryota > Metazoa > Arthropoda > Insecta > Orthoptera > Morabidae > Vandiemenella > Vandiemenella viatica. The sequence goes on from CM061920.1 coordinate 281,926,443, forward strand.
TACATCATTGTACTCTAGTAACTACATTGGAATTGTGTAATATCTGAAGATGCAAAGTTCTTTCGGTAATGATTATTCTAAGCAACCGATCAATGTCTCTCTACCGTTAGCTTCAATCCCTTGATTTATCTCCATAGCAACCTACACTGTTCTATTCTTTTTCTCTAAGAGTAAATAATATTGATTTTTGTCCACACTCAAAGGAAAATATAATTATCTTTTTCTGTTTTGTCACAACCGTCCACAAGTTTACCATGGATTTGTGTAGAAAGCCATTGGTTAACTTATAAAATAAACCTTGCATCCCGTAATACCTATCTCTCTTGTTCCTAGTAGGTTTTTTTACACACATTTTAAAAAAGACATTCTCTTCTTAATACTAACAAAAACCACAAACCAAACTAAAAAACATTACATAAAACATACACAAATTTAAGTCCTGTCGCGGTAGTGTCTTGAAATATTTTATAATGCATACATACATACAGTAATTAACAAAATCCTGGCTTAATATCACATTACTATGACATCAGAATAAAATGTAACTGACCGCAATCTTCTCAAGTCTAAAGCTACACTTTCTGGCCTAAGTAGCTTCATTTTTTTAAGTATTGATCAAGTAATGAAACTGGAAATACATATGATTAAAAATAATTAATATTTTCTATTGAAATGAAATTTTAATTGTCCATTTCAACCATGCTTGTGTATATTTGTAAAAATAGATTAATTACCTGGAAGTAGTTACCTGCAAGGGAAAGTTACCTGGACCTAAAAAATTATATAGTATTAACCTAGTTGGCATGCTTCATTTCCTTAAAAGGTTTAAGTGCAGTCACATGATAGTTGCCTTTCAGTGTCTTGCTACCAGGGATAATTAAGGTATACGAGTTAAAATTAGTCCTATTCAAAATTTCATATGGTCCTTCATACAAAAAAAATGAAGTTTTTTATCTCCTTGTCAACATCAGAGAATTTAAACTATGTCTGTACTAAAACTAACTGACCAACAGCATACACCATAGATTTAATTCATGCACCATTCTAGGTGGCTGCTTAAGGAACATCAACTCATACGGGCAAAAGTGGGATACTATTTAGTACATCTTCAATGTTGTTTATTTCCATTGCCCAGCTTTGGCGACTTATGTTGCAGTAGGTTTGAAACCATCTGCCTAGTTCTTTCATGACATTTTCTATTGATTTTGGTCCACGCTCAAGGGAAAAATATGATTTTCTTATAAAAAATATTACTGTTGTGTCACAGTGCGTCCCTATATTTCACTTTGCAGCCATAACTACTCATCACAGACCACTGGTGTTTGTGTGTAGTAGTAGCCTCAAGTTTTTCGTCATGCACTATGGTGATTGGATGTTGGTAGCTGTGGGGATGTGAAAGATATGATAGTTGAAACCCAGGGCATTTTCGTATTTCAACCAAAGACGTGTGTGTCCCTACATTTAACTTTGTAGCCACAACTACCTAACACAGACCACTGGTATTTGTGTGTGGTAGTAGCCATGAGTGTTTCATCATGCACTGTGGTGGTTGCACGTCATTAGCTGTGAGGGTTTGGTAGATATGGTGGTTGAAAGTGATTAACCTGGGACATTTTCATATGTAGACCAAAGTGTTCTAAAAATCTTTGGGATTTTTTTAGAATGTGCCAGAATGATCTATAACGTTCTTAAATAATGTTCTACGATATGACACCTTTTTCTTCTATTAACAAATATAAATAATTTATATGCTACATATTTAGTATGCGAACTGATTTTGACAGTATTTTCACTGGTGGGTTGCTGATTTAGCTACTTGTTATCCTGAAAATATTTAAATTTCCATGCAAAAACATAAAATCCTTCAAAATTCATGACAATCAAAGTAGTGGGCACCAGTTAGTAAATACATGAAAATTATTGTGATATTAAATACTCACAGTTAATTTTGACTCATCCTTTTCCTCTCTTAAATTACCGAGTGCTGATTCTGCACTTTTATTTTCGCTAAACCCTTTTTATTGAAGCTTTTCATGAATTTGCAACAAACACTATATTTAAAATCCTCACATGCAGTGTTTTGTTTCCAGCATCTGCTTGTATCTAGAAGTGGACAATCCTGCCTTATTCTTCATTTTTGCAGTGAATGTTTCAGACATCTGCTTTCATTTCACATTACGTAGTTAATCTTGAATTTTATAAATTGGTGCGGCAACATATTCTTATGCACATAACCTTGTTGTGGACATAAACTCTGTTTTGAAATTTTTTGTTCTTGTGTATTACTGTACTTTGACTTAAATTGCAAGGTTCTTTTAGATATTAATTATTTGCAATTGAGCAATTGTGTAACTGGTTAACATGCATAAAGTGCATTAACTGCTCACTGTCTGTTGGTTTACACTTTCTGTTGATGAATTGGTCACCTTGTAATTTATGCTTCCACCAAAGTTTCTTGATTTTTTTATAGCTATAATAATTAAATGAGGCAGGTACATTTAATTTTGAGAAATTATAAATCAAACATTTTAATAACCTGCATTTGTTTGACTTTCATATGTATTTATCAGAACTTGCATTAAAAAGCAAAATTTAGCTAAGAAGATAAAAAGAGATGGCAGAATATTTAGTTATTGCAATAACAGCATGAGGGAAATCTGAGTCTGTAGGTGACTGATAAAATACTTGCAGCATCTATGTGCTAACCATTGCAGTGTATTGCAGTATATGAAGGAATATCATGCATCTCGACGAAGTATAACTTCAGTTTCTTCACAATCCAAATATTATTAAGTAGGCTACACAACAATCTAGCAATTACAAGTATTGAATGAAACTTTACTAAACTGATATAAAATTGATTAAAGGCCTTTAGATGAGTGATGAACAAAATAAACAATATGAATACATTGTAATAAAGACAGATAGATTTAATTACTGCTGCCATACTGAAATGTTGTTAATTCTAATTGAAACTTAATTTAGGTACACCAAATAAGTGCCTTGCCTTTAGTGTCATCTGCAAATAGATCTATGAGCATCTTGGATTTGACATGGTGTAATTTATTTTCTCATTAAGATCATGCACTGTAGCATTCTGAAGATTACATTCGTACTTTGGGTTGTGTGTACTTTGTTACTTATCATTCTCTTCTTTATATTTCAGATGGCACCTCAAACAAGATTTATGATGTGGAGGACTTTGCTCGAAAGCTTGTAGAGGCTGTGGAACATGTCCAGAAAGAAAGTGATGGGACAGTGTGTCGTGTGGAACACAAACCAATTATTCTTCAAAATTATGTAGGCCTTGGGTCACTTATACATAACCGCAATGCATTAGGGTTTTTTAAGGTGCGTGGTAAATTCAGCTTTTAGTGTGTACTTAGCACTCGGTATATATACTGTGTCGAAGTTCTGACACACTATACCTCATTTGCAATATTAAACAGAAATTAAATGATGCTCTTTTTACTTGCATGTTCCAATTTTAAAATGTAAATTGCATCATACCTTCCAGTTGCTTTTTCGCAGAAGAGAAAATCATTGTGTGAATGTTGAACAGTAAAGCAGTTATGTGTTTCTCTCTAATGTTTTAAACACTGTAAAGTACTTGCTAGGATGGAAGCCAAAGTTAGAAATATATATGGTTAAGATTATTGTGTCTATTGTTACATAATGCATAATATTTATATGTTTCCAAATCTGAATAGCTTTGAATGGTTTATTTTATTGTTAACTGTCATACTTATGACAGAAAACTTTGAATATAACACATACATCCTAAAATATTAAGGCCAGTTCTGTATCTGAACTTGTAATTTTTCAAGCTCTTGCTAATAATTTTATCATAAGCTACAAACAAAATGTGAACAGTTAACAATTTAAGTAGCTCTACTTCAAGGGTGAAATGTGTGATTTCATTCAATATTATACTATTAGTGTCAAATAACTTTTTAGCTCTTTTAAAAGAAATGAAATGGTACTTATTGTGTCAAAATATTCTAGTCCCTCCAAAATAAAATATGTTATGAAAGAGAATAATTGCTGAGAGTAAGTTCATTTTTATAATATTTTAAACATACATATTATTTTCATTCACCTCATTACATTAACAATAATAATTAAATGAGAAAAATGTTACCTTCTAAAATTAATTTGAACATGGTAGCAGAGGCTGAAGGAAAATGGCTACAAAGACATAAAAGAAGAAGAAAGTGACCACAAATACTCTATATTTTGGGTACCTCCTTAATCAGTTAGCAGTAAATTAGATTCATGGAAAGTCTTAATGTGTGAACCCACATTAATGTTTACCGTATGAATGAATGAATGGCTTTCATGTTAATCAGTGAGTGGGAGAAGAAGACCTGTTGAAGGGAAACTGGAAACAAAATCTATATGTTTAATCAATGGTGTTAGAAGCAAATTGGATGAAAATAATAAATAAATGCAAAGAAAATAATTTAAAAAATTTAAATGAAAATAAAATAAATTTGATATTTTGATTTCTGTCATTTAACAGCAAATGTTTTAACATTACTGTTTGATATGAGTTTGCAAAGTTAAAGTTTTCATTTTCAGAATAGACATTTTTATTTACTTTACTTTTTCTTCTTACTTGGTATATAGTGAATTCTGTCATAATTATTAGTACAGATTATGGACTACGTTTGTCAGAAAGTTTGTATGTGTTTGCTTTCTTCCCAAATATTAAAAGCCTGTCTTAAAATGTTTTCATTCAAGTGTTCTAAAAAGTTAATTTCACAATAGTTTTAGAAATTGTTTAGATGTGTCACCAACTTCACATTCATGATTGAAAATTGGCTCAAGAGTGGCAAACAAATCAATCCTTTTTTAAGGCCAACTTTTAACCATTTCATTTTTAGTTTTTTTTTTTTTTAATATTCCCGGTGTGTTTGCTTCCTTTTCAGGTGTTGGAATGTTTTATAATTAACTCTGAATTAAGTTTTTTTTTTCAAAATAATTGAATTAGTCCATTTCTTCTTTCCTAATCTATTAAAATTATTATTGGTGTGGTTTATGCAACCATTTGTTTACTCCCATTATATTGGATGCCATCCACTAAGGAAAGATAAATATGTATAGTACAATGATCTGAAGGCTGAACAATCATTTTAATTCGAAGTTAATGCACTTTCTACTTCTGAAATCACTTGAACTAATCTGTTGTTCTGGAAACAAGTGTCCTGAGGCTCAGCATGGAGTCCAAGCCAAGTATACAAGTCTGATGTAATTTAATAGGGCATGTGGCATGAGTTCCTTCAATACATTAGTGGCTTGCTTAGAAAATGCCAGCATATGTGTTCCTTTAGATATGCGTTTTGTTGTGTTTGGTAATCCTGAACCACCAGAAGAAGAAGGCGATAAATTCAACAATTTCTGTGACATAGTTTACTTGTTTTATTTTTTACCTTAATTGGATGTTATCTTCCTGAAATGTATGAAACTGATATAGTTCTTTATGGAGGAAATAATGTAAAAAAAAATGAACAGTTGGCATCATGTTTCATGTGACTCCTCAAATAATGACAAATCAAAAAGTAGTATAATAATGTCCACGTAAGGAAAAAAATGCAAGTTTCAGCACCAATAACACGATGTATCTCCCCAAACAAGAACAAACCAAGTCTTTGAAGAAGAGTAAATATCAAATCATCATCTTTTTACAGACTTTTTCAACTTTTCCAGGTTAGTCCTGGCACTTCTTCTCTCTAGAGGCTTGTGCTTATTTTGAAAGAAAATTTGTCCGTCAGACATGCTAGGCCTGTAGTAGTCATATCAGGATATGGATGTGTTGCCATCCGTCTGCAAAAGGTGTAATTATGTTCTGTGTGTATTAAATGTAGTTTATGAGGTTGAGATATGGCACCAGGCCAGCATTTGCCTTGATAATTGTGGAAAACTGCCTAAAACTGCAGTCAGAATTACCATATCTCAAAACTGGGCCCATTGTACCTCCATGATCCAGTTTGGTGGTGCCTTGACATGCATAACCACAATGGCAGGTAGTAAATAGCAAATAAAAGATCAAATTGAACAGTGTAATATCTCAACAAAAGTGTTTGGCTGTATGTGGTTATGTCATACTGGACGAACATTTAATTAACTTCCAGAAATCTGAGATTGTTCTGTTACCTTGCACCACCTGAAAATTTCTATTCTAAATACACCAGAAAGTTGAAAACACCAGAAAAGATACAACTGATAAAATTGCAGAAAACAGAAAAGTTACAAGATAAAATTTTCAGTAAGTTGGACAGTAATAACATAGTAACTTGAAAGCCTTATCAGAGCATGTTACATCAATGGATTGATGTCCTGTGCAGGACAAACAGAAGACAGAATATCTAGGGGAAATCCATTCTAAGAGGTAGAGATTCAAATATATATTTGTAGACCTTACAAGGCATATGACAGTTGCTGTAAATGAGCTACAGTATGCAGTGTGAGAGGATGCTATTAAGAGTGTGTTCATTACACACGTAAAATATTGTGGATGCATATTAATGGAGAAAGTACGAAATGGAATAAGTAGACACACAGAAGTTAAGGGTCAAAGAAGCCACAGAAGACAGATTCAAGAACTGGCTTTATGAACTGTTGCTTGATAATCATGCAAATGTTACCATGCCTGTTACAATCATGAACAGTTTTAATGCAATACAAGTCTGTGTTAGTCACTTTAACATGAATCTTTCAGTGTTATAATTTTGCTTTCTAATACACTCTCTCGAAGTTGTATAGGTACTTATCTTGCCTGAGAAAGATATATATATATATATTTTTTAAGTGATTTCAATTTTCCATTCTTAAAAAAAAACAGTTTATTGTTTGTGGATGAGACAAAAAAAATTTATCATTTACTGTATCTTACTGTAAAACCTTTATGTTATAATTGGATTAGTAAAAACGTGGTTTCACTAACTCTTTCAGAAATAAATCAGTACCTACATGAATACTGACTGCATCCAAAAAATTTCTCCTTTTGTGGTTGATATAAATTTTATTTTGTTTTAAGATGGATCTAAGTTTTAACTGAAATCCTTTATAAAAATGAAATTATTAATTTTGAAACTGTGGATTTCTTCCTTTCAGTTATTCTGTTGTATGACATGTTAGCAAAAATGTGTATGAATTTATATTTTATTTTAGTTATTTGTTGAAATAGTTCATGTACGTTTAGGCTTGAAATAAAGGAATTATGTACATGCAAAACTTGCCATGGATTAAGACAAGAAAAAAAAAAAAGAATACTCAAACTTTTATCTGTGAATATCTGTTAATGTTAAGAACAAATTATAACTGAAAATTTAAAAGTTTATGTTTACAGTCCTAAACCTTCAGCTTTAGAAATTAGAGTTTCTGATCAGCTTTCATGTATCCTTAGATTATAAGAACTTATAATAACTAAAATATATGTTAATTTAAACATTTAAAAAATAATGAAATAGAAAGCCCCTAATTTGTTCCATGATAAGCTATATGAAACATGCGATAAGTTCCAGTGTGTACTCACATCCCTTGCTTGATTCTACTTGTGTGAATAAGGTTTCAAACTGAAATATTGTAAAAATGTGTTTATCCTTTTTATTGTGTGTTCACTGTAGCACTTCTGCTTTAATTTTTGCTTATCTTTAGCTCTGTGTTCCTTATCCTTTGTTAGATTCATTGCCCCACAACACTTAATTTATCATCTTTATTATTTAGTTTCAGTAGAATATGTTGCATAACTTCCGGTCTGTAAAATCGAAGAAAAATTTTTCTTAAGTGTCTTTTCTTCTAACTCTTCCAAGTAGTGATATTTTTGTAGATGAGATTTTCATCAAATTAAAGTAGTTTATACTTATCTTTGTTTGTTATTGTGCTACTACTGTTTTCTTGAAGAAGTAATTAGGCACTGTAATGCTGTTGTTCCTCATACTGCAATTTTTTCCAGTCCTTAATAACTTTTGAAATAGTGAGCATTGTGGTGTAGTGGTATTTTCATTCTGTTTTAATGTCTCATGTGTATTATTGGTTAGGAATATTTCCTGATAGTTCCAGATAAGATGAAGGTTAGACTGGACTGTCACTTATTTACATACAAATGTACAGAATGCAAAGATTAAATGCAAATCTGTCCAGTTTATTTATTTGTAGAAATACTTTGTTATATTATTACCTAGAGATAACCTGTTATGTCAGAATATTGTTTTGTAGAGAAGTCATAATATGTATTGCAGTTAACCAAACCTTCATTACCTCAAGTGGGACAGTTAGTAATTAAAGGAAGCTATCGGATTGAATTCAGACGAAGATGTGACCATTTTCTTTTGGAATAAAATATTTACCTTAAAATAAAAAACAAATAAAATATGAGATAAAGGATAAAAGAATGAATTACAACACTGATGTGTTCTTACTCTCTATTGTGTGCTGCATGCTCAATGAAATTATGAAGGTAAAATCTGAGAAAATTCTTTAAACGCTAAACATAACTGAAGACATCCTTTAAGATGATGAGGGACGTGAAGAGCCAAATTAGCTATCATTAGTATTTCATTGGCTGTTGGGTATTCATATCATCAAGACAAAGCCAGAAACATATATTGTGTTGAAATTAGATAATAACTGTCAAACGTTTTTTCCCCTATGATTGTTGTTGTTGACAATGTTAATCATGTAAATATTTTTTGTGTTTAAAATGTTGCCCTTTATTAGTGAAAAAATACAGAGATTGTTTGAATATGGTTTTGTGGGACTTCAGTCTTTCGTCGTACAAGGTGATAAAATTTAGCAGGCACTACATCAGTTGTGTGTATATTTTTGTGAAGTACCAGAAAAACATCTTTCTAAAGTAAATGATTCATACATTTGACTGATGGAGAGTTTGGATCAGCAATAAGTCAGTAATTCAGTAAGGGTGATAAAATTGATTATATATTGTCTTATAGTTCTTCTTCTACACCACTTTTTCCCAACATTAGGGGTCAGCTGTCTTGATGAGTTTCCTCCACTTTCCCAGTCTACAGCATCCCCAGGATTTCTTGATTTGCTCTTCCTAACCTCTTCTCACGATATGACCGTACCACTTTATTTTTCCATTTCTGATTACTTCAGTAATACTATCACCACAGCTATTTTTCTTATCCCTTCATTTTGAAGCATTTCATGTTCCATTCTGGTTGACATTAATTAAGATTCAATTATCAGTTTATATACTTATTCAGACAGGAATACCAACAGGTTAGAAATGAAATGACACAAAATAAAATGTGATGTAATGACCAGTTGCAGTATGATGTGTTAAAATGTTGGGAGGCACCAAATTTTTGAAAGAAAGGAAGAGTTATGTAGAGATTGCGGGAAAAAAAATACATCATCTTGTTTAAAATGTTAGTTTTTATGATTGACATTAGAAATTAGAATTCTAAAACAGTTCCAAAGAACATTTATGTACATATACTGCAGCCATGAAAAAACTTTGCGTGTCTTGTTCATTGTGTTTCTCTACATTATTGCACATTTTACTCTGAATTCCATCTTATTAAGTGCAGTATAGGAATTTCAGGAACAGAATCAAACAGTGAAATCTAGAATAACGTTATATGGAATTGGAACCCTTAATTTAATTAATAAGAGCATTGTCACAACATTTACACTGCATATCATTGTTGGTGATTTGTTAAATTTCACAGTTAGTATTGTTGACATTATAAAAGGTGCAAAAGTTGTAAATTTTGCAACAGGGTACAAATAAAACAAAATTTAAAATTATTAGCTTTATGATCACCAAATTTTTATCCTTAATTTTGATATTTACTCTGCGATTAGACATTTAAATGAAAAGTTCAAACTCTCTTCTGTGTATTTCAATTGGTATACATAAAAATGCTACATTGTGTTACTTCTTCCACCATATTATACAGGCAATACATAGTTAACACAGATAAGTGACTGGAAAAATAAATCAAGAATCACACAAGTTATTGTGGCAAGATTTTTCTAAACAAAAGTTTATATATTCTTCAATATGTTAATATAATGGAAAATAACATATAGTTGACATCACTCTTCAATTATGATGCATATTGCAATATAATTTCTGTATGCTAGGATTTTCAGAATATTTAATCATTCATTATTTCTATTCAATGTATGAATTAAGTTTAATTTCCTTGACAATATTCTGCAATTTTTGGAAATTGGAAATCATACTATCCTAATTAACACTATTAAAACTTTAAATATGTATATGATAGTTTTAAATATCATTTCCTTGCACTAGAAGTGAATTGAAGAAAGCTCGTTTAAGACCCTTTGTTTTGGTATGTTTTACTTAAATGAAGAGCTTGGTAAAATAAGTTTGAATTCATTTATTTCTTGCTTATCTACAATTTTGTCATCTTTTTTCTAAACTTTAGTTTCACAGCCACGATTATCATTAAAACTAATTTAATTCATATGAGCTGCATAGCTGAGCAGTCAGCAGTGCCTAATGTGGATTCATTTCATATTATTTGGCATCTTGTCCTTTGGATTGATGAGTACCCAGTCTTTTGGTGGTTTATTGACTTTTAAGAACTGTGGGGTGCCATTACTTCAAGATCTGTTATGTTGTTCCTTAGCCTCTCAATATGTTGTTAATTATTAACACACCTAATCCCTTGATATAATAACAGTCTTCATTTCTCCGCAATAATGGAGCATAACAAGAAGTGTTATTGATATGGAATGAAAATAAAAAGTGTAATTCATCAACGCTGAAAGGTTTTTTTATGGCTTTCAGCATCTTAGGCCATACAGCCAGAGCCTGATGAATTTTTCCCTGCTAATTAGACACACCACAGAATGGACATGATATTCACCGACACGACACTTAAACACTCATGTCCGCAGACGAACTCGAACCGGCGATCTTCGGCATGCGGAAGGTTGAAAGGTGGAGGATAGCAGACAGAAAACACAACACAAACACAAAGAAATGTAATATTTCCGTCTATTCCATTACTCATGAAAATAGAAACATGTTGCTGAGCTCACACAGACACCTGCAATTAAAACAGCTGCACAAATGGTGGTTTTGACTGTTTCAGTTAGTGCATAGGTGGCAGGGGTGCAAAAACAATATCTGTGGAAATGTTCTTTAGAAGAAAGAGATTAATCATAAGAAATAAAAAAGGGAGATATATAAGTGGTGCAAATTATTAAACATATATAAAAGATTAATAAAAATAGTTAACATGAATAAAAATTATATATAAATTGATTATATTTTACCAGGTCGAGTTAGGTAAGTATTATCCGAAACTGAGGCCCAGGGGTGGGTGTATAGTATCCAGAAATCCATAATGTGTTTTTATTTCAGTTTCCACCTCTGGAGGAGATCTATAAACCTTAGTTATTTCATGAGTGAATCCGCCCGTGCAATGGTAGAGCTTTAAAAAAAATCGCCCAACTGTCCTGAGGGAGGGCCCCATGCTATGAATTTTCCACAGGGGGCAACTGATTTCAGCACTTATAAGAATGCTCACCCAGAGCCTGAGAATCATCGTGCCAGTCCTTAAAGGCGTAGCCCAAAATGTAGTGTTTTTTGTGTTTGTGGAAAAAGTTTTGTCATCCTCCCTTTAACCTTGATGAGTGATGGATCTGTTTTATCTTTCTCTTCAATTCTTTATTTCTGTTTTATTGCTGCAGTTTCACTCATGTATGGAGTAAACCAGTGTATTAGTTTTTTTTTCAATAATTAGAAAATCAGATTTATTCTAAGTACCTGTATTATTCAGAAGCTTGGTAGACTTAAACTAGAATGTGTGCTTTCCAGAAATCAGAGTTTCTGAATTGCTTAGTTATTTTAAATATCCATGTATTGTTTCATTTTGGTTGCAGTCACTAGAATTTCTTATCTAGGGAAATATAAATAAAAAAGCAAATACATGACTCCTAATTCCATTATTCCCATTGAGTGATTTATTAAATATTTATATTTGATCCATTAAATTTATGTGGTTTTATATATTCTTGTTTACATTTATTCGAATTTGTTATCTAACACTGAAAGTTAATTTCAGATAGAATAGTAATCAAATAGCTATTTTAAAGCTAAAAGATTTTAAGTAATCATATTTGTGAAGTAATAAATTGTTTCAGTGTGCAATAAGAGAATTTATGCTCCAATGTGTGTTACAGTTTCTTGCTGGCACTCTTAACATTATTATTATTATTCATTTATAGTGTTCTGTGTTTATCAGGAATTTTCTGATTTACTTAAATTGCCAAAGTTATGTAATAGTTTTTAATTACTGGAACAAATATTGCATGGCCTAACAAACATAATTACATGGACATATCAATAGAAATACAACATGCATACGTTCTTTTAATAGTGATTTTGAATGTGAGAATTTTGCAACAGATGTATTGATAACACCAATTATAAATTTTTGTATAAAATTTTGAAATACGTTAACTCTTAGAGCTATGAGTGATTACTGATATAAGATAATTTGATTTGATATAAGATGTAGGAATGATTTGTAATAATGCATACATGATACCTGTGATTGTACATGTCAAATTTGTGTGTGTTAGGTCTCCTTTAAGTCGGGACCTGTATGAGGAAATTAAAGAAAACTATTTACATTTATTGATGTTTGGAATAAATATTACTGAAGCTTTTTTGGGGGAAACCATGTTGGTTTTTTCGATATACTTATACAGTATTAATCATGCAATATGTCATGTTACAGATTCAATACATAATTTTAATATTGTTATATGATCTTTGAATTTTGAATAAAGTTTGTTGTTAACATTTTTACAAATGATTTTTCTACTCTTTATTTGCAAAATGTTACACCTTTGAGATGGTTGCTTTTAATTGAGGAAGAGAAAGGGATACAGTGTTGCTACAAGAATCAGACTTATCAGAATTACCTTTAGGCCTAATACTAAATCTGGTAGAGCTACCAAATGTGTTGGAATTTTATTTACTACACATTTCAGTTCTGTCATAGCTGGACCTACAGTTTAACATAAATATGAACACCAGGGCATCCTGTCATGCACTAGAATCAGATACTGTTTGCCTTAACCACTGAGCTATAAGATTATTTTCCAATGACACCTAACTCATGTTTGATCAGCTAGGTCTGTCTCTAATACTACAATAGCCAATTTCAGTAAATACCTTAATATCTGCTACAATGTGTTGTTCTTCATTTCTTTTTCTGCTGACTCGCATATCTTGACGCTACTCACATTTTCTCTGTCCAACAACAACAATTACAATTTTTTGTAGGCTAGCAATCTTGCCTAATCAAATGCATTTTTCAAAGTCAGTCATCAACTTCAATATTGCATCGTGACTTCAGATGCACCTGAAGTCTCCCATTACATTTGTAACAACTGTACATTGGCTCCACACTTGCAGCTATAGTTCCCAGATTATTCCAACTTCTCCTAAATTTTTTCTATGAACCTGTTACAACCTTGTCATCTTCTGGACACTTAGCAGCCCCATACAAAACACTGCCTTTATCATAACTACAGCTTCTTGTAATGTTATATCTTTCACCAGAAGAGGAACTAGAAATCTTATCTTCATGTTTACAATGAATTAACTGTACCTTTTGTGTATACTGCTAAATTTAGTAATTTTGTGTGTTTACAAATGCTTTTAAAGGAAATGTCTTTTCCTCCTTAGTAGTTCTATGAAGGACTAATGACCCCAAGAAAAGGACCATGCTCGAGAGAGATTTCAGTGCTGAAGGCCATTTGCAGAAGTTAATTTACCACTAGATATTTCTTAACATGTTCTGTTTTTTTTTAGTTTAATTTCCACCATTATTGCTTTTTATGAACATTTTTTTTGCTTTGATCTGAGATTTACTTTTTTTAAGGTAGGTAATAAACTTGACAACCATGAATCCTGTTTTTATCAAACACTATATTTTTCTTTATTTATAATAAAGACAATTTACAATATAAGATTTTTAATTAATATCATATATCAAAAGCTAGAAAATATACTTGTCCAAATTGTCATAATTTTGAAAAATTGCCTTGAAACTAGTAATAACTGATTTCCTGGTTCTAACAATAGTAAAATAGGGGATTTGGACATATCGTCGGTAGGGTTTGCCTATCAACTTTTATACACAACACACAATCTTTGAATTTTGATTCTTTGGTGGAAATTTGTCTGCTATAGTATCTCTTTATAACAGACGGTAAATGTATTTGTTTATAAAAGCTGCTGCAGAATCATGTTAGCAGCAACATGTTACTCCTTTGATTGTTACTAGTGTAGTTAACAAACACATCTTTAATACAGGTATCACTTAAAATCGCCTGTATCAATATTTTTCAATGCAGGATGGTGTCTATGTTGAACTTAAACATTAAGTTTTTAGAATTGTCTTGCCAAGAGCTTGCTTGAATGGGAAACCATCTTGGTAAATTATGCTCCCACGCACCACAGTTATTTTTACAACTCCATCCAGCTGCATACCAAGGTAGGGAGTAACCTGTAAAAAGAGGTATTTTAAATTAGTTATACATTCTACACAAGGATGCATATGCTACATTTTCGTAACTGCTATTGTCTCATTATTGTATCACTGCTATTTAATTATGTATGAGCACACAAGCTCTGAATCAATATCATTTTTTAACTTAAGGTTTTACTCCTTTCAATGTCAAGGTCATTAGATGCAGGATGGAATTAGGAATATGGAATGGAAAGTAATTTGTCTACGGTATTTGGAAGGAATCATCCCAGGATTTTGCTGAGGAAATTTCAGAAATCCATGGAAAATCAAAATCAGGGTTGTCTGAAGGGATTTGAACCCGTGACCTCCTGAATGCCAAACCAAGCTATACTACTCACCCAGCAGTCTCTGTTCAATCTCTCTACACCTCCAGTTTTGCATTTCATTAATTTTTATTTTAAATACCTTAGCTGATTCAGTAAAACTATCCAACACTTCTTTCAGTAATCTGACTTGCTTGCGTACGAAAGAAAATTATCTTGCACACTTACAGCTGAGATCAGTTAATATTTTTTAATTGTGATCATCTCTTCCTTTGTATTGTATGCACAAATGGGATAAAATGAGCAATCAAATTTGAGCTGCTAAAATTATCACACTTTAATATACCATATAGTTGTTTTTGGTTTCCTGTCTCTAGGGACAAGTGTAAAGTACCGGCTGTCAGAAGTGCATGGTGTTTTGATTCAGATTTATGTACTTTAGAAGCAACTGTCATATTACAGTAATTACATGGGCTCTGAATAACTGTTTTGAGTACATGTTTAAATGCTCCAGATCTCTCAAATCACGTATCTTCTGCCTCGTGATTCACATTGGCTGCCTAAGTAAACAGATGGCTGGTGTTTGTCCTCCTCTGTGGCAATATAAAAAGTAAAGAAATTAAACTTGCCAGACCAACTTCTGATGAGATATCAGTTTTCAGATTTTCATCGGAATAGTCAAATTGGATCCAAGTAGTTTTGTTGGTGAATTTAAATGGTATGATATGAGTAGATACAAATTACATAAGTTCAAGTCCTGCAACATACATTTTTACCATCCTTGATAATAATTTCTAGTCAGTTTCACACAGTTAGCTAGGAAAATCCTTGTTTGATCCAAAATGTTCTATTTGAAGATTTCTGGCTTCGCAGATATTAACATAAAAAACCAAAGAATACTATTCACTTGCTTATGGTGACTCTTCCTCAATTCTTTTCAAGAATAGAGTAAATCAGCAATGGGCTTGTGACAAACCCACAGATAACCTATATAACACATCCAGAATACACAGAGAAAATGATTGAAACTGGAAATGGCAACATCAGTCACATTTAATCAATTCTAAGAACTTTTCAGACCAACTTGTATTTCTGCAACAATTATAGGCCCATGAGCAAAAACCATAAAAATGTTATCGATTTCATGATTACTGTCTGACTCTCTTGCTCAGGAAATATAAACAAACATGTAAATTTCAATTTAAAGATCTTGAAAAAAAAAAAAAACAAAGCAAACTGAAATGATAACATTCAGTTTACAGTTTACAAGTGTACACTATTGTCTGTTTAACTATCTCTGTCCTAAATGTAAAATTATTAAATTGTGTTTTTCTTATTTTATTAACAAATATCTATTTCTTTATAGATTTGAATCAGAAAGATTGCAATTAGCTTACCTTGTTTTTAAACTCAACAATGGATTCTGTCACCTAAAAGATATAATTATTCATTAGTTTTGTTGCAAAAACATAATGTTAGTATTAAAGATTTTTAAATAAAATTGAATGTAATGCCATGGTCATCAGTAACAAAAGAAATAGGAAAAAAGTTATTTATTTATTTTGATAAATGAACTATGTTTTGATAAAGTAGACATACCACGAAGTTAGCCTCAGGGTCCCATACGACAAAGTCAGCATCCATGCCTTCTGTGATTGTGCCCTTGCAATATTGAAGACCACACAATTGTGCAGGGGCTTTGCAAAGCAATCGTGCAACGTCCAGTAAGGAAAATCCACGCTTACGTGCTTGTGTCCAAAACAGGGACAGACCTATGGAAGAAATACTTTTTTCTCATATTTGAAGCAAGAGGAAATGAAAACTAATTTTAAGGGCTTCTATTAGAAAAGCAACTATTACAAAGTTAGCTGTTGTTATTTTTATTTTCAATATATTTTAATGTGTGGTAATGGACATATAATGCCGTCCTTAATACGAGTAGTTCATTTAATGACTAAATTTTATATTTGAGGCAGTAACATAAATGGTGCTAGGAACCTGTATATTTATAAAAGCTAACAAGAAGAAAGACCAGGATACAAACACTTCTTTGGCAGATCTGGTTGTGAAATTGATGGGAGAAATTTGCTTAATATTTTTGCCATTGAATCTGAATATCTCATAGATGCTATCATATTTTGGTTGAGATCTGTTTAAACTTTAATCTCAATATCATTCAGGGACTCTCATTACACAGCCAGTGATAAATTTATTGTGTTGGCTGATATATTTCACAGGTATCCCTAATTAAAAAAAATATAATTTTGAAGTAACTTCCATTGTAATTAGCTAGGCTTGATTTTCATCAAATAATTTAATTTTTCACCTGAGTTACAACCTGCAATGAAAGGGAGAAGATTGATAAAATATCAAAGCTGCTGATAATTTAAAAAAATGAATTCCACCACTAGATGTTTATTTTATGCTGACAAAAGATTATTTTTAAGCAAAGGGACAATTTATCTGTATTTTGGACTTGTTTCATGTACTTTCCATGAAGTCGTAAAAATTGCGCATTCCTCAAATATTCACTTTAAATTATTTCAGTTTTTTATTTAACTTGTTCTTCATATACCTCAGTTATTTATTTCAGTTTTTGAGTCATTTCCCTACAAATAAACATTTTCCCATTCTCTTACACATGATCTCAAATGGTATATTATGATCATGTGAATCTCTTTCCTTTCCTGTGCTATTCATAATTCTTCTTCCAAATTCAATCCTGGCCTCATTGGTAACATATAATTCATACAATCCTAGTAGTATCTTCTCATACCTCCTTTCTTCCAGTGACTTCCATATCAGCTTCTTTATAGCATTAGTCACTTACTGTTTTCTGTGACACTTTTCAAAACCACTTCCAGTTGCTCCTCTTTGCACTCCCTCCAGTTTATGTATTTGATACCTATAGCTTGGGTCCAATATTGACCCATGACTGTGGCTCAGTGCAGACTGCGCACAAGCCCAGACCCTTACGTACTAGCTGTCTGTCCTGACTACAGCTTTTAGGCAGTTTTCCACATCCTACAAGGCAAATGCTGGGACAGTCCCCCAATCTCTGCCTCATAAATTACATATTTCACAAACAAAAACTATGCTTATCACACGGTGAACATAGTTACATGTTTCACAGACAGATGGCAACACTTAACTTCTCTCATTAAATTGCTTGGCATCTTCATGAGCAAGCCACCATAAAAACATAGCTCCAAATTTTACTATGCCAATGATTAGTAAAACTCATCAAAAGCAGCTAACCATAAAATTTTGGAAAAGGTAGTTAATAAGAATTTCGGTCCCATATTACCTCATGACATTTTGTACCTCTTTCTCTCACATCCCTGGTACATTCCGTGACTGAACTTCTCCTTACCATTAGCCAAATGTGTACTGTCCAAACAAGTTTAAATGAAATTATATGTCAATATATTTACACTTGATTGCTTCAACAAATGATTCCCCTTCCATCATCTAATCATACAAAATGTTTGCATTTCTGTGTATCTAATAAGTTTAAGATTTTTGGGCTTTGTTTTCATTCCATATTAATCTGTCCTGCTGTATCCTCTTTATTTACTGACAGTTCACTCTCTTTATGATGTTATAATAATAAAACGATATGTCATCTCCAAACTATTCAACTTCTGACTGTAAATGACAAACACAATCATTCTTTACAATAATGAACAACAATGGCCGCAACACAGCACACTGTGGAACTCCTGTTTTCACATCTAATTTTTCTGATAATGCTTTTCCTAACTCCATTCTCACTATTTAATAATGGTTTCAACGAAATGATAGATTTCTTCTTGTATCTAAGAATCTGCCGTAAAAATGCAGTAATTGAAACTGTGTTCTTGTTAGTTCACTGGCACTCCTTTTTACTATACAGGATTAGTGTATTGGGACTGTTGCTGTTCATTATTCTAATGAATGACTGTGTTGATGGGTTATGGTCAGAATCTGGGTAATTTGCAGATTATATAATGGTATACAACAGGATCAAAATGGGCAAAGACTGTGAACAACTGCAGGGTGACCTGGAGAGAATATCTAAATGGGTAGATCAGCGTGGAATGAAGATAAATGCCAAGAAGGGTCAGCTTATTAGGTATACAGTTAAAAAGGGTGGGGTCAGAATAGCTTGTTAAAAGGCTGAAGTGTAAATATCTTTGCATATCATTTGATAACAAACTCAGTCCTGCAGAGCACATTGGGAAGGTGGTAGGAAAAGGTTACAAAATCCTTCATTTACTGGAGAGGGTGATGAAAGTTTGTACCAAAGAAGTCAGGGAGTTGGGTAAGCTTTGGTCAGACCATTGGTTGAATATGGTGGTGGTGTTTGGAACCCACATTTTGGCTATCAAATACAGGAGTTGGAGGGTGTGCAAAGAAGAGCAGCTGAATTTGTTTGTGGAAATTATTGCAGGACCCTGTCAGTAACTGATATGATAAAGGAGCTGGATTGGAACTCATTAAATCACCAAGTGATGAATTATTTATCAAAAACGCTTAAGGAATTTAAAATTAAAATTTGCAAATTGGAAAAGTAAATTCAACATTCCAATTTTATATACATATACACATATATATAAAGGGGTAATGAGATGACTAGGGAATTGTCACTGGAGTGTTAATTTCATTGCAATTAAAAATTAAAATAATTAATAATAACCCTCAGCTTCATGCTGAATATTTCATACTGGGCCACTGCAAAAATCTTCTATTGACTCATTATAACACCCCCTTGACCCCCACTTTTTAAGAAATCCAGTTTATTCCATTTATATATATTTTATATGGTACTCTGTTTAGTCTACCATTCCCTTGAGCATTTTAGGGTAGGGTATTGACAATTAGGATCAGCTGTTTGTAAATTATGTTACTGTCAATTCATCACTGTATCATTTTGGAGAATGTTTTGTGTTTTATGATCAGCATTTAAATGCATCTGATTGTCTTATAATCAAATGTTTAGTAAGCCTTTGCCTGACACATGGTCACCAAGCCCTCTGTTTTAGATGATTGTAAGAATGTGGTTAAAGATCTGTTTTTTCTAAGAACTGCCATTTAAGAATGTTTCTAGCCACTTAAACTACATTTTTTACGCTCAAGTTGTTCCCAATATGACCTTTCCACTTGGTAGTAGTTACAGTGGAAGCTCTGTTGTCAGCGGCTGCTAAATCAACACAGTTTCACAGTGAGGCACGCGCATGCTTGTTTGGGAGTAGGGGAAGGAAGTATCATTAATAACAGTGTGGCCAATAGCTGCATGTACAGTTCTCTGCCCCAAAGTTTGTTGATGCTTTTGGAATTGACCGAGTATATCTTTAATAATTTCTTAAATTTATTTTTAACTTGCTAGTAAGAGCCATCTCTGTTTTTAAATCAAGAAAATTTGATAGAATGAAAATATCTTCCTCTTAAATCTCTGAAGCCCCATGTTATGTGCATTCTTTCCCTACAAGGACTGCTGTGCTTACCCAATCAGCTCAGGTTGTTATGTCATGATGGTGTCATATTGTGTATGCCACAAAGTCAGCAGGTTAAAATTCTAGTGGTCAAATTTTTTTTGATAATTTGGGATTTTGTCAGCAAAGAAGGAATAGTGCTAATGCAGAATTCAAAATTGACAAATTGTGTATCAAAGCTCTCTACTGAATATGAAATTTATACACAGTGCATATTGACTGAAGGCATATGACACTATTCTGGTGTTATGTCTGTTGCATGGGAATGGTAAACTGGGTGGCCCTCCTTTTGGAGTCTTTCAGAAGAGTAGGCCTAAATGGACCAGCACAGTGTTTCACACTAGTTCATGACAACCGGAGATAAGGAACTGACCAATTTACGTCCATATGGTCGCTTAGTTTGCCTTCTACATGAGGGCCAAGACTATTCATGAAAAGCTACTGTTTATGTATTTTGTGGGATTAATAGTCTAATGAATATAATTATATAACAAATGAACTGATTGACATAGAATTGAATCTGTATGTTTCATACTGTCAGGAAAAAACTATGGTGTAAAATCCTCTCTATTCAACACTTCATGATCGTAACTACCCCTAAGATGTGTGGGGATGTCTCTAGAACTATCTAAAGGTTTTGCTACTTTCTGGAAGCAGCTGGTGTGACTTAAATGAAAGTTGATACACATGTTGTTCACTGGGCAAACAAAAATACTGTAGGGGTAAATGAACCCCAATAAGACCTGGCAACACCAAACTTTCTGATTGTTATCACTACTGAACACAATGAGATACTTTGTTATATGTCACTGTATATTCATATAATTAAACTGTAGTGAAACAATTTCGAACAGCATTTCTCTATCGTAATTCATTATAGAAATCTTGCAATCACATTTCGGCAACTTCATCTTGAGGTGGCTGTTTTTTTTATATTTAATTATAAAGAAAGACATTTAGTTCAATATCAAGTGAATTGGGGAAAATTCCATTTACTTAACGATTTCTAGTCCTGATGCATTGCCACTTTGGAATCTTATGTATTTGTTTATCGTTTCGGAGGAAGAAAGTAGAATCAAGTGCTGCTGCCCCTTTGGAATGTGGTCTGTAGGGGTTGCTGAAGTGGGTGGGGTAATTCCCTTGCACTTTATCAAGTGATTAGTGAGTGTCTTTGGATCTTCAAAGTTCACCCGTGTTCAGTTGTGATACACCCAACAAAATTCTCTGTAGCAACCTTCGACATAATCAACATCCGCTGTGGGACTGAACGTTTAACTTGCTTCTGAAGAGTCTTTAAGAAAAAGAGGGAAGCCCTTCATGCAAATACATTAGTCATGCGCAAATGCTTATGATATCAGTTTCTAAGTTCAACTACATCTATGATAATTTCCTTGTCATTCTTGGGTATTTGATGAGAGTTCATTCAAGTTTTTTTGCATCCATGACAGTGTCTCACCGATCTAGGTTCCTTGTATTGAAGGACATAAGGCTAGTTTCCACTTCACAACAGTATCATTTCATAATGAATTTCAAGGATGCTATTACCTTTCAATTTATGGAACTTAATAACAACATATTCTATACAACGTTCGTAAACAGTGATTTTTAACTTAATAAGATCAGATTATAAATCTGCAATTGCACAAATTGTTGTGCTGACAACTGAATATCTACTTTCCAAAATTTCCTAATTTTTAAGAATCATATTTTACAGAGGATGATTTATATAATAAGTGCTTAAAAGCTGGATGAAGGCTTCATGAGGAAGTCTTCAACAGCGATCACATTCTGTATCAACATGATGCACGGACAGTTCCAGGCCATTACTTATTACCACTTTCATTGAGAGTGTTGTATTGAAGGCTTACCAAACTGAACTGATGCTATTCCTCCCCACGCTAACAAGAAATTTCCATCGTCGAAATGTTTGAGATCTGCTGTGCTAGGTGAGTGATCCGACACCACAAGGTCCAACTCTCCAGAAGATACAGCTGCCCACAATCGCTCCTGCAACAGATCATTCATCACAATAAATTAGATAAAGAACAAAAGTCTTCATTTTTCCTAAAAAAAAAAAAAAGAAAAAAAGTGGCTCAAAATGTTTTAATATACGAATAGCTCTCTACCTATCTTAGATTTAAGAACCTTCGGTATTTATTTCTAATAAATCTTTAAAACCTCAATGAAAAGGTACATGAATATGATAAGATTGTTGTTGGTGATATGATGTATTATGTTAAGAAGTTCTGTTTCATGACTATTCGCAAAAAGAAATTAATTTTCAATCAGTCAAACATTTTCTAAAGCATTGATTTGCTAATTATTTTTTTCACGTTCCTCTAGATTTAAGGTACCTATAAACCAAAATGAAAAATATAACTTTTTTTGTAATCTCTGAGTTTATTTCCCCTGAAAGAAACTACCATACACACCACTAGCGAATTGATTTATCGTGATGTGGGCAATACATATGTTGGCAGCCACGATATTCACACTGTCCATATCGTCCACGCAAATTCTCAAATATATCTCGAAGACATTTTTCTTTTTACTCAAAAGGTATTGTGCTGAAAATTCCGAAACATCGCTTGGAAGGCGTCATTATTGCACCACAGATGGAAAGACGAGGCTTGAAGATCTTGCGTAAATCTTGCACCATGTACATGAATCTATTTAAGGCTAATGCAATTAAAAAAAGGATGAAACTTCTTCGGAGGAAGAGTATAGACATTCGTTGATCTCTGGAGGACTTGTATGGGCCACTTATGGTTTTTTTTTTTAATGGAAGATTAGGTATAGCCGCTCTTTGAGTTTTGGAGGACCTATGTGGAACTCTGTGAATACTGATGGTGGACGGCAAGTGATGGTCATTTGGTTCATAAAAGACCATTGCCCCAAATACAATCACGAATGCGCATTGGATATCCGCAAGTTTCAGTACTGTATATTTTAGCACATGCCATATTATTACCTCCAGCATATTGAAATAGGTAAAGCGTAGATCAGTCTCAAATTTCGTCACATGTGTCCTCGAATCCTTCCCCATTCATATTACACATCGGAATCAAATGAGCGGCCTTTCTTGAGGTCTTCGTGCTGTTTCCATTATTGCTTGATTTGCTATACAGTGTCGAAATCTTCTGAAATGGACGATTTTTCTTTCATTATTAGTTATTTTCCAACATTCCACCGCACTAAGTTGTACGTTCACCAAGCATCGGTTTTAACCTCCGGTCTTGTCGTATGAAAGTAGAAAATTTCATTTTTGAATGGCTACTCTCTCTTCTACTCTTTGATGTTCATCGTTTACATCTTTTGTTCATCCTATGATAAATGCACCCAAATTATTTAAATTTATTAGGATCCTTAATGTAATGACCTCCAGATTATCTGCATTTTCCGCACAGCATAAATAAAGGCTCTGCCCAAAATTGATCTTCGATTCCCATTTAGGCTACTACATTCTTCTAGAGGTTTCTTTAACGGAAAACAAGTATCTTGTTCATAATTCGCTGTAATACTTAGATTGTTTCCTTTTCTGAATCTCTGTGTCAAATGAAAATTAGATAACAGATAAATATTGCGATAACGCCCATCGTTAAAATGAGATAGCACTGCATGCTGTCCTATGGTTGATATCAGTGGCGGCCGAAGGTGATTTGCTCAGGTAGTAACAACACTGAAATTTTTCCACGGTTTACTGATAGATATTCGTTATTGAAGTGAAAGATGCCTTGAAAAACAGCTCACAACTGATTAAGAATCTCGCAAAATACAGATAATAAAAGCAGAGAACCGTGAGAGACACGCATCAGTTAAAAAGGGTGTAAGACAAGGTTGTAGTCTATCCCCGTTAA
Source organism: Vandiemenella viatica (assembly GCA_031002005.1). Lineage (NCBI taxonomy): Eukaryota > Metazoa > Arthropoda > Insecta > Orthoptera > Morabidae > Vandiemenella > Vandiemenella viatica. The sequence continues at coordinate 281,950,589 of CM061920.1, forward strand.
TTTTCAACTTTTTTGAAGAAGAAGCAATAAAGGAAATAATGAAAAAAATTCCATGTGGCATAAGGGTGCTACTACGATTTGCTGATGACATTGTCTTGTTAGCAGAACGAGCATAGGATATTGAGATGTTACTGAATGGCATGAACAAAATACTGAAGGAAGATTTTGGACTGAATATAAATTAAAGCAAGACAAAAGTGATGAAATGTAGCAGATATGGTACCAATAACAGTAGATTAAATATAAGAATAGTATCGGATTCAATGGAAGAAGTAAGTGAATTCTTTTACTTGGGAAGCAAAATTACAACCGATGGCCGAAGTAAGAATGATGTTAAAAGCAGAATAGCTCTAGCAAAAAGAGTCTTCATGAAAAAGAGGAATCTTTTAGTTTCAAATATTGATCTAGGAATTAGAAAGAACTTTTTAAAACTCTATGTGTGGAGCACAGCACTTTCTGGTAGCGAAACATGGACTTTACGAATACCGGAAAGAAGGAAAACTGAAGCATTTGAAATGTGGTGCTACAGAAGAATGCTGAAAATTAAGTGGACAGATAAAGTAAAAAATGAACGAGTATTGGAAATGATGGGCAAGAGAAGTTTGCGGAAGAAGATTACAGAAAGAAGAGAAAGTCTGGTAGGTCATATTTTGAGACATGCTGGATTGGTTAACTTGTTAGTGAAGGGAACAGTCGAAGATAAGAACTGTAGAGGAAGATAGAGATTAGAATATATGAAGGAGATAACTGAGGACGTGGGTGGGTTGTAAGGGATATGTAGACATGAAGAGGTTAGCACAAGGTAGGAAGGGATGGAGGATTTCATCAAACCAGTCGAAAGACTGAAAAAAAAAAAAAAAAAAAAAAAAAAAAAAAAAAAAAAAAAAAAAAAAAAAAAAAAAAAAAAAAAAGATAGTCTCATTTCCTGCGTGTACTGCCGCATTAAAGAAATGATTTTGAAATTAATCAATGATAAATGTTTTAAAATTGACCAAATGGTAAACATTGACTGATTAGCAAAAAAACCGACGAGTTAACATACAGGCACGATTAAACCCAACAGGCACGACTACACCGTAGCCTGGAGCCTCCGATTTTTGAAGGCTGTCGGAGAGTTAACTTTTTTCATTTAAAAAGTAATAAAAAATAAAGTCTTTCAAAATAAAACAATCGAAGTAATATGAAAAGCATAAATTTTTGGTTTTATTGTAGCGAACGGTAAATAAAAGTATTTTTTAAAATGTCATAATTTTAAAATTCTTTTGTTGAATTGAATAAAAAAAAATGATAAATTCAATGAGTAATCTACAAATCCTGTTCTTTGTACTCATAAAATACACATAATTATTTTGAAAAACAGAGGTATCCAAAATTTCTTAATCCGGCACTGCCTTCGGATGATCACGGCGGCAGTGAAACACATTTCGCGTGAGAATCGTTTCCTGTTACGTACAGCCATAAACTTATGTAATTCTCCTTCAAAGAAAGTAAGAAACAAAAAACAATATTGCCTCCTCGCATTGACAAAGCTTCTATAGCAGCGTTTCTAAGCCTTTTTCAACCAGAGGACCAGTAGACTAAATTGTGAAAAATAATGTTGCAGACCACTATCTTACATGGGCATAATTTTACTATCCATATTATTATTATAATCTGGGGCATGTACCATTATAACATAATAAATCTAAAACCATGTTTTGAATTCTTATGAAAACACGGTTATGAAACTGGATGTGAACTATCAAAAGTTAATTGTGTGTTAACCAGATTCAATATTTACCAAATCAAATAAATAATAATGTTACTACAGACTGGACGCTACACTACACTACCGACCTACATGCACAAAGTAAAAGACGCTGGACCGTACCCCTTTTATTTTTGTATACTTCACCTCTCTTATGTTGCCAATCTTACCACGTACCGCGGTTCCTCATACCTGTTTACAACCTTTAGGAATCGGTCATTTACTTTATCCCTAGAGGAATGGCGCTCTTTCTGATGCCATCTGGAAATGAATAAACTATTATAGAAACAGTGCTGTTCTATCCTCATCCTGGAAATGCCAAATTTTTGCCCGGTAATTAAAATATTCAAGGCTTTTGAAAAGTTGGGCTTATGGCCTCATACAGTACGAATATGGTATCAAAATTTACTATATTCTGCCTGTGGATTACCTCAACCATTTTCGCGGACCACCAGTTGTCCACGAACCACAGGTTGAAAATCACTGTCCAAGGGGATATTTAATTGAATGTCGCAAAAATGGCAGCTGCTACTGCTGCATTCTACTGACAGTGTTATTAACTTTTTCGGGGCTCCATACTACTCCACAGCCCGCGTTTCTGCCAAAGCGTTCCTTGAAACTTTCCGCTAGTGCGCATGCGCGTTTTGTGACACCTTGCAACTGTCTCCCCGACAGCGAAACAGTTCACTGATGTGGCCAACAATTGGTGTTGAATATTTTCCCTAGTTGTCATAATTTATGGTAAAGTAGTTGATGTCACATTATTAAATATTTATTTTTCTTTCACTATATTTATTTTTTAATTTGTTTATTCTTGATTAGAAGCTGGCGCCATGTCAGAGTGTCACTATGTCTAGAGACGCCAATGGTTGATATTAAAAACCGGTATAGAAAAAATTAATATGCACAAATCACCGGGCGTGAATGAAATACAACAGAGACTTTTGAATAAAGCATGTCGTAAGAGGACGTAGTGTTGTGAGTAGGTTTGGTAGGGTTTACTCACCCTGTTCTGCAGCTCCCTGATGGGCGGGCAGCACTTGAACTGAGTGGCTCTGTCTGGCACCGCCTCTGCAGTGAGCGTCAGGTAGTGGTGACAGGTCTCCACAGTAAGGGGCAGTCCAGCGGTGCGAGCCTTCCTCAACAGCGGCACGGCGTCTGCTGCCGACAGGTGCACCACGTGACACCGTACCCTGCAAACAGCGGGGCGGAGATGTATTTAACACCGCTCTTGTAGACACGGACAATTTACCGCTCAGTTTTCGGGGCTTCCAAGAGGTTCTTTTAGGACAATGCCTTACGTTGTCTGAAGTCGTTTCTCCAATGAGCGTTCACTGCCTGTAATGTTTCACGTAACAGTTGCTTATGTATTGGCTAGCTGGACTTATAATTAATTGAAAATTTGGATTTTGCGCAGGTAGATTTCTAAACATTCTAACGTATGTCATCTGAATAAAATAGTTCATTTACCATAGCTACTAATGGCTATTGACCACGAAGTTCAGTAAATGATTGGTAATTTGAAATAATCGCAAGGGCACAGAATGGATTTAATTTAATTGCGATGGGGCGCATGCTCTTGTGAAAATTTCCTTGGTCATCTAATTATACCATTTTTATAATTTTTTATTATTATCTTTTACGGGCGGTCGCCTAGCTCAAACGGTAGAGAGTCTGACTACACGGCTCGGAAGACCGCGATTCGATCCCCGACGAAGCCAAGGATTATTTCCTGGAAGCTGCGGCCGTATAGGCCCACCCTCAAATGAGCACCGTGAGGGAAACTCCGCGGGAAGGTAAAGAAAAAGGGCCGGATGGTGTCGCTGACCACGGCACGTCCACCCTAGTGCCTACCGTTAGGAAATAAGAATGCGAAGCTCTACCTCCGCTAATCCTACGGGAATACGACTTGAAACTGTGAAAACCCACTGCCTTTGCCTATTATATTATACACTTTAAGTACCGGTATTCAATTTCTCCACCCATCTACTTTTGCCATTTACGAATTACAATTTTAAATTCGTTCAGAATTTTTGGTAAATCATTCATAACTTCCCTTGATAATTTATTCCAATCCCTGACTCCCTTAACCACAGAAGAAAATTTTTTGACTCCCTTATGCACGAAATCTAGTACCAGCTTGTGGCCATGATCATCTTTACACTTCCATGCACTCTCTTCACCCTCCTCCTCCTCCTGTCTCCCAGTGACACCCAGTTTGACGCATTTAACTACCACTGTTCTTGTAACAAAAAGATCTGGTAATTGAATTGAAGGGTCCAGTTTCTTCCATCAAGTGCGAAACTTAATTTTGGGCATAAAAGTCCAGAAATAGGAAACCGCGTAATTAAAATGTAATCTCCACTCCATAGCAGATGAAGAAAGTAATTGAAGTGAATGTTGTATCTGTATTACTGTTCAGTGACGTATTAGTAAATACTAGATGACCAGTGCGAAAATTTCGCGAATGAAATACGATGAATATTGAGGTTGACTGCTTGTAAATATAATGAAAAGTAGAATTACCTGTTTTGTAGCAAATACTTATTCGTTTAGTGTGATAGGTACGTATCAAAATACTTACAACATATTACGAAACAGAAAAATTTAAAACTCACTGTATGTACAACAAACTGTCACTGACCTTAACAGAACACAACCAACCTGAACAAAATGCAAGTATCATATCAACAACTCTGTGATCTGTGTTGCTGTTATCATAGCCTATGAGAAAATTTTACACTGGAATTGTATAGTAAAACAGAAATGTTTCCGTAACATAAAAAAATATCCGAAAAGATACTTATTGTATAAAAAACAGTTTATTAACATCTCTGTGATATCTGCTGCTGCAATCTAGGGACTTGGCTCTGAAATGTGTCATACACGCGACCTCTTCAAGCATCAAATTCCGAAAAATTCTTTCTTAATTTATGATTATATCTCATTGGAGACCTTAATCTTTAAAACTATATGTCATTTATCGATTTCTCTTAGGTATCGAAGCAGATAAGTGGCTCTTAATAAAAAAAATAAAAAAAAACACGTTGCAGAAATAATATTGATACTTTTGCCCTTTAAGGGCCGAATTCCAAAAAATTCCTTTTAAAAAATATGGTGTGACCAAAGCAGAGACCTTAATCTTTAGAATGATACCACATTTATCTATTTCGGTCAGATATTAATGGAAATAAATGGCCCGTGACACAAAAATGGGTTTTAGAAGTATTGATATTCTTTTACTTTAAGGGTTGAATTCCAAAAAATTTCTTTCTTAATATGTGATGTCACTAAAGCGGAGACATTACTCTTAATAACACTATTTCATTTATCGATGTCGGTTAGGTATCCAGGGAGATAAATGTCTCGAGACACAAAAAAAACGCATTTTAGAAATATTGACGTTTTTGCGATGTAAAGGTCGAATTTGGAAAAATTAGTTTCTTAAAATATGATGTCACAAAAGCGGATTTCTTAAGCTTTAAAATGATACGTTATTTATAGATTTCGGTTCGGTATGAAGAGAGATAACTGACAAAAAAAAAAAAAAAAAAAAAAAAAAAAAAACACTTATAGAAATAATATATATGATAAGACAAAGATGCCTCCTGGTGGTGAAAAGAAAAAACACGTTGTCTGGTATTTATAACTGTGCTAATTTGTCGTACAACCCTACCCTTAGAAGCCTATTTCAGACGTATTTCAATTTACAGTTTAAAAAAATTACTGTACTCACCTGTGTTTGTCGCAGAGCTCTATTATCTTTTGAACAGCTTTAACTTCCATTTCAGGCGGTCTTGACCTCAGATATGTTTGATACTCTGTTGGGAGACCTGTTAAAAAACAGAAACATACGTAATATAGCACCAGAGAAAACAAGTAAATGCTTACTACGTTTATTTTAGTATAGTGCCTACCGGGATCTGTGTCGTCGGTGCTCGGCAGTGTGCATTCAGCGTGGAACTGAAAAGTTGTTATAAGTTTAGTGGAAGATATTCTAACAAAACTCGAGATATTAGCATAAATACATTGCCGAAAAAAAATTGCAACTTCCTCAAGGTCTGTTTTCGTCGTAACTGGTCATACTAATGGGTACTGACGGTTAAAATGTTAATGATTAATGTGCCACGTTCACAGGACAACAGATGGTACTGAAAAGGCCCTTTACAGTCAGCCCTCTGTCCCTACTCTGTAGGCAGTCATTATGATGCCGTTAGAGTAGAATGTTTATATTATAATTCACCCTAGGATATAGCCATGTCACGACGACGCTTACGTTCTTCTGATGGACAACTACAGCCATATCGGATCAAAAATATGTCGAAACTATGGCCTGGTTGTTCACTAAGTACGGGTACAAATCAAGATCAAGAACAAGTTGATCTTAACTGGTTTCGGATCGATGTATGAGAGGAATCGATTTATCTAGATTTGAGAGGTGGCGGTAAATACAAATCACTTTTTGATCTTCTAAGAGATACTGCTGATGCTGCGGAAACGCTGACAAGATGAAGTTCGGCAGTGGAAGGGTAGGCAGGAGAATTGCTGAAGGAAGGTGGAGTCCCCAAAATAAGCGAGGAAGGTGGGGCAACAAGTAGGGGGAGTAAAAAAAGAAAATAAACGAAATTTAAGAGTAGGTGGAAAGTAACATCTCTGTTACTTGTCTATTTTATTTTTACATACATTATTGATCTTGTGTGCAGCCGACAGTCTGATGAAGATTATACCGAAGATACCAAATTCTTTAGTAATTTAATGTTTGTTGTTTAGCAATTTATTAGTTTCAAACCTCCTACTTCTTAAAAATCACATAACTTTTAACTTTTTTATGATGTGAATTTACTAGACACATTCTGAAGATGTAGGCTTCTCTGGAGATTGAGCCATAAGGAAACATGCATAAGACTTAAAACATTTCGGATCTGAATCCTGTTACAACAATCCCTAACTTAATCTTCACCGCTAGCGAAATGTGGTTTTTGTTGATAAAATACCCCATTACCGACTCATCCAGCAATAAATTGTTATTACTCGATTTGATACCAGATTTTTTCATGATAGATTGATTATGCTACGAGTTAAAACTCTGTCTCTAAGATGACTGAGCTATCCTTAAGTGCCAGCAGCTAGCTTATGAGAGATCAGTTTGAAACCATAAAAGAACACAAACTAAAAGCTTGCTAACTATTTACTTGAGATGATTAAAAAAAAAATATTAAAAGAGTATGTTAACCCACCAGAGTCAAAGGAAGACGTATTAAAATTAAACTTGAGAAATATTATAAGGAAAAAAATAAATACGATATTTGCTATAAAATAAGAATTAAAAAAAGTTAACATTTGTTGATTAAATAGACTTTGTGGAAATAAGTGAAATAAGTGCAACTCACAAATACAAAGTGAAATACAAGACGTGTTTCTCCCGTTTTTTCTTTTCGAACTCGTGTACCATTTAAAATTAAGCTGAAAACTTATGTGAATATGTGGCTTGAGTTTTAAATATCAGTGTTGAATCGGTTTGAATTACAATTTTTCTATCACTTCAAAAACATGACATTTTTAACTAACAGCTATAACTTAGTTCTACAATACAGTGTCACTCATTTACCTTCTTATACTTATTATTTGTATGCCACCATATCAATAAATTGGTAAATTTAGTGGTATAATTGTTTCATAAACCGGCAAGTATTGCTCCAATTAGCTGTGTGCATGCACTGGGCAGTTTAGCAAATTCTTGTGTGACCTTTTTTTTTTCATGAGAATATTTGCAACAAACTTTTTCAAAAAATGTATTTCTTCGATTTTGAAAATTAATCACAGAATTTTTCCGTCAAAAATTGATACGATGGTAACAGAAATCGAAATGAATTTAAGGTATTTTCAGAAATATTTTTCGATATCATTACATGAGTGAGTGACGAATTAATGGGTTGTTTGTCATTTGTTGCAATTAATGACGTCTTTGGAAATTCAGTACATACGCCATGATTTGGTAGCTCATTGGTAAGGCGCCTGTCTTAAAAACCGAAAATTTTAGACGTTATCTCTGGCAAAGTCTGCTTTATGTATATGAAGTAAGCAGTCATCGTTCAATGGTTCACGTTCCTCGTTAGACTGCAGGTCTCAATGAAAGGAGCTGGCCGAACTACCGTTGACCCAGTGCTTAGTTTGCCTCTTTCACGATGTTCCAATTGACCATCGGGATGTGGGTTAAGTTAGGTTTCAGTCACCCTATAATACTTATTTAGTGATTCTATCAATAACAACTAAAAATACCGCCAGCACTGATCCAGTTCCTTTGAGTTCTCTGAGGGCGGACTCCACGCGTTTCCAGTCCACGGCGGGGAACTCGTCAACTCCACTGGGACACAGAAAACACTTGAAGCCCACAACACCTGCAGACACCAGATCTGCAAGCTGCCCCTGCATATAAACGTCAGAAATATATTATTCAATCTAGGAAAGACGAAATATGTGCAGTAGGCCTATATACATTTATCGTATTACGGATAACCAGACCGAGGGGGGGGGGGGGGTGAACGGTTAACGTTCTGGCTTCGCGTTCGGGAGGACGCGGGTTCGTATCCCCTTCCAGGCATCCAGATTTGGGTTATCCATGGTTTCCCCAAATGACTCCAGGATGCCAGGATGCTACCTTTAAAAGGCCATTACCGAATTCCTTCCTGTTCCTTGTCCCCAGTCTCATACCGCCTCTAATAACCTTAGCTGTCGATGAGGCGTAAAGCCATAATTTTTTTTTTTTTTTTAACGGATATTCACTATTTGTACATCAAAAATTATTTTCTGTATTGGTTTCGACAAACAACAAATCCTCCCAGCGGTGCCTTGTATTGAGATACAAGCGTTTCGTTTTTACCCGAATAACTCTTTCATTTTTCTTGAATCACTCCAGAAAACAGGCCGATAATAGAGTCTAGAGATACAGGTTTTTTCCATCCAGCTCTGAGTATACGTCAGGTACAGACTCCGCATGTGCTGACTGGAGACTTGACGTTATTTCTATTTCGTTTTACGAGTGGGTAGACTTAAGTGAAATATAACATTTAACTCACTAAGACTTTAGTTTTGGTCGAATCGGCAGCTCTTGTCAACGTTAGCGTCAAAAAAAAATAAAAAAAAAAAATAAAAAAAAAAAAAATATATATAAATATATATATATCCTTAGATCGGCCACAATACATTATTCGCGTTATGGCACTTACAAAAACATCCAAAACGCATTGTGGCTAACTCAGAAAGACCACAACACGAAATTCGCGTCGCGGCTCTCGTGATATTTGACCACAATACGTTGTGGGTATTAAGAAAAGTTACAACGCGTTCAGAACGTTAGCTAATGCAACCACGACACGACGGCCAGATTGTAACTACATCTTCTGGATATTAATTAGTAATCTGGTTATCGTTTCTTTATCTTTAATCATTGTCTGATATAATTGACAGTAAAATTATTAAAAGAAAGAAATTATCAATAATGTTACAGTGTTATTAATTTAAAAAATATTACCTTGACGTTTTACCACCGAGCGTGGTGGGTAAGTGGTAAGGCTCTGGCCTCGCTTTTGGGAGGACTTGGGGTCGAATCCACGTCTAGCCATCCATATTTGAATTTTTCATGGTTTCTCCAAATCACTTCAGCTATAATGCCGGGTTGGTTCTTTTAAATAGGCCATGTCCGAATTCATTCCCGTTCCTTGCCCCCAGTCTTTTCCCACCTCTAATCACCTCGACGTTGACGTAGCCATAAGCAAAAAAATATATATAAAATAAAAAACGTGTCATTTTTAGTTACATTTTATGTTCTTTAATCAATACTGCATCTTCTACAGTGGTACATTATTTTAGAATAAGTTGAAAATTTAAACTTAATAACTAGGTTGTGTTATTTGTGAAGATGACACCTCAGGAGCTCATAAGTGTTCAGAGTGTCATGAATATGTTCACATTGTCTGTGGAGAAAGAAACAAGAATAAGGGATTTGAATTGTTACTGGGAAGCTCTGTTTAAGTGAGAACAATATGTATGCTGAGAAAGCAAGCGGCAAATTTGGCCAAGAAAAACAGGCACATAACATTATTTTACTATCCAACTGAAAATTTCCTGCAGTTGAATTGGTTCTAATGTTTTAGTTAGAGTACCTGAAGTTGTTGAGGACGTGCAGCTCGCATAAATGTTTTAGATGTTGATATGATTATTAATCCCCAAGTCTCTATCTGTTAGGAAACAAGAATTGTCTCCTCGATCGACTTTATCCTCGCAATAAATTACATTTTCAAACAGTAACTTTATTAACATTCAGGATGTACCTTCAACTCCCTCAACACTTCGCTTAGCATCTACGTTATCATCTGGAAGTCAGCAAAGCTTTATAATGTGTCACTGTAAAAGATACTGTATTGATATTGATTTTGCTCATAAAACATAATAACTCAAATTGTCATGGTAAAATTTCTAGTAAAAATAAATAACTCTACAACATTATTGTTAAGTTTGCTGCCAACTTTCTTTGCTTTAATAATTTTACTGTCAGCTTATATCAACGAATAAAGATAAAGTAACGAAAAAAGTGTATTAATTTCTTAACATCACCTGAGTATTAATTAACATTCAGAAGATATAGTTACTACCTCTCCGTATTGTCATAGTTGCATAAGCTAACGTTCGGAATGCTTTGTGGCTTTTCTTAATAACCACAACGCATAGTGGTCAAACATCATGAGAGCCAAATATCATGAGAATTTCGTGTTGTGGCCGTTTTAAAGAAACCGCAATGCGTTGTGGTAGTTTTTTTTCGCTCAGTGAGCGTTTTTGTTCTTTGAGCCTAACATATATACAAAGTATACATATTTATCGATTTCAAACACAAAACATTGCGTCAAATGGTAATGATGAATTGTTTTGGAGATGATAATTAACAAAAATCTACACGATGAGACCCTATGCTTCTGAAAATGGCGACTCAAATAAATCGAAATGATTGGAAAGAGCATCTCACAAGTGAATCAATGATACCATTGGAACTCTTTCAGAGCGAGTGAGGGCTGGTTTATACAGGCACGAGCGTATACACGATCCTTAAACGGTATGGATACGCCGTGGTTTGAGCCGAACGCGACAATCCAAGAGCAGGAGCGAGTAAAATCGATGTTACTAGCAATATTCAAATTTGAGAAATTTGTGCCAAATCCAAAGACATTCCACACAAACATTAAGAACGCGCGACGGGCGCAAAAGCTGGGTTATTTCAAGCGAAATTCAAATCAGCTCCTCCGTGACAAACAGGTTTGAATCTAAGATTATTGCTGTTAGTTTTTTCGTATTTCCTTTGACTTAAAACGCTTGTACCTTTCTCTAAAGTCACTGCATATGTCCCTGCTCTTTCCGGTGATGTTTGAATGATCATATCCATTAATCTGAAGCGAATAAATTTCCACATTTCTCTGTTAGGGAGACACCCATACCATTCAGTAATTTTTTTTAATAATTTATTATTTCTTTCCCTTTGTTTACTTTCTGTTTCTTTATTCGTTGATTTTTCATAAAAGTTATCTTCGAAGGATAGTAACTTTTTAATTGTTTTATATATCTGAAGCATTATACCTTTAACTTTAGCAAAATTCTTTAATATTGGTATATATTTTTCACCATTTAAAATTCTTGTGGCGCTACCTTTAAGGCGCGTACCCACAGTGCGAGGCAGTGTGCAGCGCAGTGCATGCGATGGACGCATCGCACTGTCCGTTCCTACTACGGTGGTACCGAGGCATGCGCAACGCACGTGCGCGGCCATTCGTGGGTGGTCGGTAAAATGGTTGTGATCGAGACGCCTCAGCCCGAGCAGCGCGTTGCGTGTGGACGGGTGATGATGTCCTCGCTACGCTCTTCGCACCCATAGTGGACAACCAAGGCAGCAGCCAACCATTTCTTATTATTTATCTTACTAGCAGAGGTCCCGGCGTTGCCCGGTTTAGTTGTTGTTGATTTACCCATACACTGTTTCTATTCATGCAATCAGTAACATGTTCCAAGTTTCATACAATTTGGGCCATCAATTTCCGGAATTAAAACATACCTAGATTCATCCCCAACTTACCAAGAAAGAAGTGGGTTTAATTTGATTTATCCATACACTATTTTTATTCGTCTGAACAGATTCATGCTTACCAACTTTTACTGATTTCGTACCGGCCATTTCCGGTACTAAACTAACCGGTGATTTAACAGCACACTTCCAAGATACGGAATGTCAGTTTCATTTTAGTCCAGGTTACATTTCAACCTAATTACATTTGCTAATGTTGCTGCTCGAAAATCGAAACATTACGCACATAATTACATACCACATACATAAAAATGTATCTGGAATATATCTGTTTATTCCGGCATTACGCAGAAAATACACATTTTGAGTGGATTTTCAGAATTTGAAAGTTTGAGTTCAAAATTAAAATTTTACGTATATCTTAAGCCGTTACGGCTCCTTTACTCAAGCATTATCTGTAAACTGCTGAATCGATTTTGAACGAGTTTTCGTAGCGTCAAACATTAGATGTGTCTGAATGTGCTTAGTCATCTGCCGCTGGAGTTAAAAAAATTTCTCATTATGTTACTTCATCTTGCACTGTAGCTCAAAATTAAATTCTATTTCGTACCTTTAAAGTTGAATATCAGGTATTCACAGCTATTCAGAAATAAGCGAGAAATAAAAATAAAAAAAATCTTTACTTCTATTTATTTCAGGGATTTACGGACTATGGCACCATGATTATCATAGAAACTGCATTACGAAACAACGCAATAAATTATAAAATGAAGAAAATCTGCTTTGTTGTCTTAAACTGTTTTTATTTGCAACACTAAAGTCTTAATACAACGTTCTATTTCTGTTAAAAGCCATCAGCCCACGCATTAATTATTATGAACACAATGACTCTACTTTTAGCCCCATACGCCAGATATTTTTGTCTGACATTCGATATATCGAATAGATTATAATACGACTGAAAGCTAGATTATGTCAGAAAGTAAGGAAAAATTTAATGTTTAGCTACAGGCCCAAGAGGTATGCGTCACATCCTGAGTATTTTGCTTGTGAAACCATGTACAATCGAAAAATGGATGGCCGGGTGGGGATTTGAATACAGGCGATCTCGAGTTCAAGGCTTGAGCGCTACCGTTCAACCATCAAGCACGCTTTATAGTTTAATTTAATTACGATAGAGTCCACGCCCCTGTAGCAATTTCTCCACACACCCTTTTTCGCCTAAAAGAGTATTTTTGCTGTTTGAGTTAAGTTTTTGTAGCTCAGAAATGTTGCATTTAAACTTTCTTCACAAGAAAACAAAATTCCATGTCGATTTAGTACTAAAACAGTATTCGTTGAATGTGAATACTCTTTTATGGAAAATCTTTCAACTGTCGCGTTGCAATTTGGTGATGTATTCTTATGTAACAGCACAAGACAAATCAAAACTGAAGATATATGTATATATATATGTATATCGTTTACACTTCTCGTTAAACCAGATGATGGATTCTTATCTAACTTGACGAGACACATTGAAAGTGAAATGTAAATGTGAAATATTGTTTTGTCCTTGGGATATTGTATCTCTAAATTGAGGTTGACAGTTTGAAATGAAACCTGGACAAAAAAAATCCTAAAATCACAAGGTGCTAGCTACACGCTAGACATTTACAATGGAAGTTTTGTTTTATTTCTAGCGCTTGTGGTCAAGTTGAGAAGAAAATCGTTGTCAAACGGAAAAGAATATATACCTATAAATAATTTTTTACTCGAGAGCTAAGCGAGACATGTATTTTTTTTTTTTTACTTTCTATCTGTCTCATTGAGTTATATAAGAATTCATCATCAAATTGCAGCGCAACAGTTGACGTAAAAATCGCATTAGTAAACAACTGAATAAATTATGAAATTAATAAAAGCTGTTAAAAGCCTTTGCATTAATAAACAACGCTATAAAATATAAAATCAATAAAAGTTAGATTGCAAACTTCTAATGATATAAAAAAAAAAAAAATCAGCGTACGTATTAATTGCTGCGAACGGAATGAATCTATCAGCACCTAACACTAAAGGTTGAATACAAACTTCAGATGATAAACAAAAAAATCATCAGCGTACGAATTAATTACTGCGAACAAAATGAATCTGTAAGCTCCAAGCGCCTGAAATTTTAGCTATACAGATTCAGTCTTTTATGCAAATATAGAAAATCCAATACTGAAAAAAATACATTAAACGTTGGTTAATGTGAATAACTGAATCCAAACTGAAACGACAGAGATATTTCAGTATTAGTTTACCTGTATAATTCAGGAGTAGTTTATGTCGCGATACATGATGTTACAACGTGACATAGTGGTTATGAAAGTTGCTTAAATAACTGATAACTGGGTTTTCCATGGTTTCCCCAAATCACTCCAGGTGAATGCCGGGATGCTTCCTTCAAAAGGCCATGGCCGAATTCCTTCCCATTCCTTGCCCCCATCCTTTCCCGTCTCTAAAGACCACGTTGTTAAAAAGGGACGTTAAACTGTTTTTTTTTTTTTTTTAAAAAAACCAAAAAAAAACTGTTAACTAAATTCCTCGTACCATTGGTTGTAACAAAAAGGTTCAGTTTTCACTATGGTCCAGGCTGAATTTCAACCTAACCACAATATCCGCTAATATTGGCGCCACAAATTCAAAGCTTCAATCACACGCGCATTGATACGAGGGTTGTTTTATTTAAGTAAGGGCCGTTTTTATTTAAAAAAAAAAGATACAAATACTTTTGTAAAAAAACCTTTATTTTCTGATTCTACACACTTTTACATATTTTTCTACATAGTTGCCTTGTTTATTTAAGCACTTGTCATACCGTACAACTAAGTTTTTAATTCCCTCTTCACAGAATTCGGCCGCCTGCTCCGACAGCCAAGAGTTCACGGCCGCGTTCACTTCGTCGTCGTCATTGAAGCGCTGCCCGCCAAGATGGTGTTTCAGGTACCGGAAAAGGTGAAAATCGCTAGGAGCAAGGTCGGGGCTGTATGGTAGATGGTCCAAAACTTCCCAGCCAAAAGAATCAATCAAATCCCGAGTCTTTTGGGAGGTGTGAGGCCTAGCGTTATCGCGCAGGAGCAAAACTCCTTTTGTCAGCATGCCGCGCCTTTTGTTTTGAATTGCTCTGCGGAGCTTTTGAGTTGCACAGTAGGTATCTGAGTTGATTGTCGTTCCTCGTGGCATAAAGTCCACTAGCAAAACACCGCGCCGGTCCCAGAACACAGTTGCCATAATCTTGCGCTTTGACAGCGTCTGTTTGGCTTTGACCTTGACGGGTGAGGTTGTGTGTCGCCATTCCATCGATTTTCGCTTGCTTTCGGGAGTGATATGCGATACCCATGTTTCATCTCCAGTGACAATTTGACTCAACATGTCTTCCTCGTAACGAATCAAAAAGTCCAATGAAGTTTCAAATCTCTTCCCTTTGTGGTCCTCTGTGAGGAGTGTGGGTACCCACCGAGAACACAGTTTCTTAAACTTTAGTGTTATAGACACAATTTTGTACAAAACCGATCTTGAAACTTGTGGAAATTCCAAAGAAAGAGTGGAAATTGTGAATCTTCTGTCCTCACGAATCTTTGTTTCGACTGCAGCCACCAAATCATCAGTGATCACAGAGGGCCGGCCTGAGCGTTCTTCGTCATGGACGTTTTGACGGCCATTTTTAAACTCTCTAACCCATTGACGCACTTTACCTTCACTCATTGCATTCAAGCCATAAACTTCTGTTAACTGACGATGAATTTCTGCAGCTGATAGGCTTCTCGCGGTCAAAAAACGTATCACTGACCGTATCTCACACGCGGCGGGCGATTCAATAATCGTAAACATTATAAAGTAGCACAGCGATGCGTACACGTCAGCTACAGAGCTGCAACTGGCATCAGTGTGAACGGGAAAGATGCCGGCAAGTGGCGCGGTGGATTGTTGCGGCGTCCGCGCGAACTACGGGACTATACGCGCGAACGGCCCTTACTTAAAAAACAACCCTCGTACAATCATTTTGTCCTAAGTTAGCAACGTCGTATATCGCGACGTAAACTTGAACCTATAATTCAACGTAATTTATCCAGAAAAATATCATAAATAATTGATTTTAATAACATTGATATCAGAGACAAATACTAAAGCTGATGGTCAAAGACATTGCCAGACATCAGGAGTAAAGAAAATCTCTACTGATTTTTCGTTCTTAATTCCTCGCATTCAATACGGCCATCGAGCGTTTAAAAACTAAACACCCCGTACTAAAGGAAATAATATTTCAAGTTTTGTTCAGTTTGGAGTATGAAAAAATGGTTATTATTGTAAATTGCTCATCAAAGGCTATGGTCAGAGATATTATATTGTAGTTGTGTGTTTAGTGCGACGTATGCAGCATTTAGTCATTCCTCCTGTGGAATTCTTCACCATACGTTCAGAATTTCATTTAATGCTCCTACATTATTTGACGTTGAAACATAAGACATGCCAGACAAGTGAATTAAGCTTCTAAGCTTTAAAACGGTGAAAATCCCATCGAATTCTGCTGCGTAGATTCCGAGTTTTTATACGACCAATATTTCCGGTTTTCGTTTTATAGATATAAGATAGATAGATAGATTACATAAATGTATAATTGTATGATTCTTAAATGTATAAGGAAAAATTCAACAATAAATTATTATATTGTTACATGAATTCATAATTTTCAGCATTATTTCAGTTTTGGTTTTAAATCTATAAATAAAGTCAATCATCTCTTACTTTTTTATCTTACTACACAATGGTATTATTTTCAAAAAATATTATTTATTTTCTAATATGGTGGTATAAATGGCATGAATAAGAAGTCTACAAAGAAGCTATAAACTGTGGCTTATTTTCTTTTTTGGACCGTCATAGGTATCTAATGATCAAGAATGTGCTTGTTTATTTACTTTTGTATAACCTTTTAACACTTCCATCAGTGCATCACTCGCTCCTGGAACAATTACTGATATGATCTGTTTGGAAATGTGGAACAAATACTCTAAACTTATGTATGAACCTTCACTTACTAAGAACATTAATGTAACAAGTCTTCTTTGACGGTTATAGTGTCTCGCATATAATTATGTCTCTTTCTTTTTTATCAAAAGATATATAAAGTCTTCAGCGGACAAATGCATTAATTTTGTATCTTCTTCGCAAGTTTATATCATTCAAAAGTCTGTTTCCATATTCACAACGCATTGCTGTATAGGCCAACACAAATTAACCGCAATAAACGCGGCGATAATGTGCACGCTTCGTCGTTGCGGAGCGATGCTGTGTGTTAAGGAGCGGGCACAAACTACGTGGCTTGGTCAAGGGGAAAAAGGGGGGGGGGCTTGACTGGAAAACTACGCTGGGCTACGTAGCTTCTTTTTCATAACATTTTTCATAGTTAAAATGAGGAACAGAACTCACAACAGCATGTGAATATTTATTTCTCTCAGTTAATTATCTCTGTATGTAATTTACAATAGTCTGACAGGAAAAAACAGTACAAAATGTCTTTGGAATCAAAAAGGAAAAAAGCTACGTTCTACGTGGGGGAGGGGAGGGGGGGGAAGAGAAAAGCCACGTACGGTTACGTAGGAGGAGGGGGGGGTTCACAGGAGGCCAAAATCGAGCTACGTGGTTTATGCACGCTCCCTTACGTTGATCGCCCTGAGCATGCGCCGATTGGATAATTGTGCAACGCATGCCCCACACCGAGGCGTGCGACGCACGCTGCCTCGCACAGTGCATAGAAGGCTTTATTCGTCTCGGTTTTTTTGTTAGTGTTCATTGTAAACGTAATCACTGCATCTGCTTTGGAAGCTTTATGCTAAGATAATTACAATTTTTCCTTCTACTTGTTGTCATTAACTTTGTTATTTTGTTCTTGAGGTGTTAATAATAATCATCTATGTTTTTCCGCATATGTCGGTTTACTTGTAGTTCTTCTATCATGTTGAACCGTAGGTTAAGTTGCCATCTGCATATGCAGAAGGCGTAGCTGTACTTTAAGCGGAAAGTATTTTACAAGTTTGTATATTTGCCACGAAGAGTGACTGATTAATTTATAGGTCATAATGAAGCTCCGTAATAATAGTATTCAGAGAGAAAACAATATGGATATTTATTGGTCCAACAAGGCTAATTTTTACAATGGTAATGAAATTGTACCATTGTAGCGTGAACATGAATTAAGATTACGCGCATTTTTTTCTTTTTTCATTTTAAGAGTTAATTTTAATGTGTAAGTACCTCGTTGTCAGGCACTGCGCCTCCCCAGAAGGCCACATCGACGTACAGCTGGCCCTTTGCAGCTTCTATCTTCGCCCGCAGGTTCTCTTTCGTTGTCGTCGGAGGTATTGAATTCCTGCACAAAATGAAACTGTTCAACATTGTAATCATTACTCTAAAAACTATCTACTGCTTCCAAAATCTTGAAATCAATTTAAAAAAAACTGACTTGTTTTATTTAAAATTTTAAACTCTTCAACTGGCACAAGAAATCACAATGTAAATCAATCTGGAATTCGAATAATGTAATGACCGCAATTACCTGATTCCAAATAAGGAGTTTTTTCCAAAACCATTCAATTTGCTTCAAAAATTTATGTCATCAATGTAAAAAGTTAATAATGCGTAATTGGCATATTTCTGAGGAAGAATGTAATATTTATTTTCCTTATGAAGAGGATATGAAAACTTATACATTCTGCTAACTGATATTTGAATTTTTGATGTTATTAATTAGAATAATAAATTCCATAATTGCATTTTTTTTTCTACTTAACGTCTCTCTAACAGCGAGGTCTTTAGAGACGGGAAAGGATGGGGAGCAAGGAATGGGAAGGAATTCAGCCATGGCCTTTTGAAGGAAGCATCCCGGCATTTGCCTGGAGTGGTTTGGGAAACCATGGAAAACCCAAATCTGGATGCACGGACGGGGATTCGAACCGCCCATAACTGCACCGTGTAGCTAAAATAATTTATGAAAATGTTTACGTGAATATTCTTGAACTGAACACTGCTGGTAGTTTCCGTTATAGTTGTGTCTATCACCAAGATTCTTTTTTTTTTTTAATGAGGCTCAGACATGTAATTTTTCCGATACAAGTTAAAAACCGTATTTAGTGTGCACGTAAATAATTCTTAATTTTAGCCCTTCCTGACATGACTCCCTAATGAAGGTACTTAAAGTATTGCAGTGTAAGGTTGGTGTGTGGAAAATCAGATTTTAAAAGAGAATGTCTAATATCCTCATCCTGAAACACTTTATAACGTATTGTTGTATTACTTAATATTAGTTTTTGAGTGCAAGTGCGAGTGTGATGCATATATATCAGTTATGCTAGGCATGGCGTGGGTCTGAGAAGGAAAGCTAGAGTTGTGGAGTGTTTGTATTTTACGTCTGCCAACTGGCGTTCTTTCGATCGGTGCTTGATTTTGTATTTTTATAGTCTTACTTTGTTACAACGACAAAAATTATGCCACTTTTTAGTTATTGTTGGTTTCGAGTTTATCAGTGAAATACATTAAATTGACGTTCGTTACATGACTGCATCATGCAAAGTGATGATCCAGAATCTGTTAGTGAAAGCAGCAGCACCAGCATTAGCAACGAGAAGATTAAAAATCCTTGGATAAATTTATGCGATTATGTTGCATTTACACCAAGATTTGGAGAATAGTTGACTTATAAATGCAAACTGGTTTTTCTTAACTTCCTGAAATCAGGTATCACGTTTCTAACCTTAATAATCTTAAACAACATATTAAGAGGAAGCATAAAACCAGATATGTATAGTGTAAAAAAAAGTAAAATTGGGGTAAACTTGTGGGGAAAAAAAACCAATTGAAAGCCTTCTGGAAGTACGAGCCCAATTTGTTAGCTTCCATCAAGAAATCAATACATGCACCACGCATCACGGTACATAACACACTGATAAAGCGTGCAGTAATACCTATTATAATACATAAACGTCAGTACAACTTTTGGATTAATAACTTTTAAATGATAACTTTAATTTGCGTTAAATTTGCAAAAATGTAACGCCTTAACGATTATCGAAGATAACTTTTCAAGCAGCGGATTAACGATGTTAATTTTATGATTAACTGTGCCCATTGCTGGTTAGAACTTCTCGTGCTGCATGCTGCTGGGAGCAAACCTACAACATAGATAGATCCATCGGTCGAATGCGGCCAGATCCCTGCTAGACATCGAATGTACCTCTTATGAGAGTGAGGAAAACGTTGAACATAGATCACTATTTTTTTTTTTTTAATTGGCATTTGGCTACGAGGCCATACAGCCAGCACTATGTGATTTTTTGCAGTTTGCAAGTATGTATTAGATCACTCAATGTATTACAGATTCTCCGTGGTATAGATGACACAAGACAAACACAACACTTAATTAAAACCGCCCATGCCCGAGGCCGGACTCGAACCGGCGACCCCTGCAACGCGAGGCTAGCAAGCTATCCCTTACGCTGCCGGGGTCGGCCATAGATCACTAAAGAGACCAAAGCCCAGACGGAAGTACCTGACGACACATAGGGCAACAACTAAATTGAACACTCAGCAGATGGGATGTCTTTTCCATATGTCTGATTTCTTCTTCACCAATTAGCCGCTCAACTAATGGCTTTTTTTTAAAAAATTTTTAAATCATAGAAACTTGACATGATAGTTTCGTGAATTCTGCATGAAGTTTAAAAATTATCCAGCAAGAAAACATATCGTAAATAAAATTCAAGTACAAGAGAACACTTTAAATATGATGCTCGCTGCAACAGCGTCAAGAACCTGCAATTAACTCTTGAATGACGCCATCATCTGTCAACCAGACGCAGTGACTCCTGTCAGAAGGTTTTGGATGAGAGTCACATCTATGACGATAAATTTTTAAAAAATATCATAATAATTCAATACTTGTTTCCAAAAAGCGATTACAACAAAATTTTAGTGAAATTTCTTGTTTAATAATTTGTCGGTTTTTATACTGCCATTTCCTTTCTATATTTACCTTCTTGATGTTTGTATAACTTTTCAAGTTTTTGTGACTTCAGTAGTTTCATGTACTCAATTTTAGGAGGAATTATTCTCATGAGTAATTTGGATTGAGGAAACAAAAGCACCATGAAAATTTTTTCATCTTGATATCCTGTAAACACTAAACCGTATTACATCATTTCTTAAGATGTTAGTGATAGACGTTTAGAGTGTATCTATATGAAAATTAAATTAGCACCTTCCTATAACAGGTATTCGCTAATGTGTCGGTATTAGCACCTGTTTCTGATAGCAATATGGAACTATGGACTCGTCAAATCTTCTTTAAGCACATTGTGGCGTCCAGCAAATATGAGTAGAAAACTATGATTCAGCGACAATATATTTGTAACGTCCGCTGTCTCTTGGTGACAAAAGGCTGCTTTGTATTTGATGCTGTCATCCGCACAAGAAGACATTCGGATACGTGTTCTACTACTACAACAAGAACTACTACTACAAGAACTACTACTACGACAACTACTACTATTACCTCGCGATTCACTAAAAGTGGATGGCGAAGGGTGCATTGCACCAATCCTAATGTGTAATCATTTATGCATAGCGTTCTGTGTCACTTCTCACTGATTCTGTCTTGAGATATATCGTACTAAACATATTGATTAGCCAGTACATTATAACTAGCTACCTACTATCTATATACACCCGTTCAGGCAATAGCAGCGTCACCTAACGAGGAATGACTGCTAGTCAGACACACGCACGGTGCATGTAGTATCAATGAGCGTGCTATCTGTATTTAGAATGGGGAAGGCGCGAGAGCTATCTGAGTTTGACGAAGGCAGACGTTCGGCACGAGCAGTTCTGAAACTTCGCGACTTGTCGGGTGTTTGAGAAGTGCTGTGTTAAGTGGCTTCAACAAGTGGCGAAACCAAGGTGAAACCACTTCAAACGTCGAGGGGCTGGGCGGCCACCCCTCGTTACAGATGTCGGACGTCGTGGGTTGGGCAGGCGGCGACCTGTGGCGGAACTAACATCGGACTTTAATGCTGGGCAAAGTGTGTCTAAACACACAATACGTCGAACACTCCTACCGATGGGCCTCCGCTGCCGACGAGCCATTCATGTGCCAATGTTAACACCACGACATCGGCAACTACGACTGAAATGGGCGCGTAGCTATCGTCACTGGACGTTGGCGCAGTGGCAGAGTGTTGCATGTTCTGATGAATCCCGATACCTTCTTCATAATGCCGATGGGAGTGTGAAAATCTGTCGTCGTTTTCCACGGGAACAGCTTCTTGACATCTGTATTGCCTCTTCGTTGGCGGCGGCTCAATTATTCTCTGGGGAACATTAACATGGGCATCCATGGCTCCAGTGAAGCTCGTGCAAGGCTCCATGACGGCCAATAAGTATCGTACATTGGTTGCAGACCACGTACAGCCCTTCATGACGACCATGTTTCCCAACGGTAGTGGCATTTTTCAACAAGATAATGCGACATGTCACAAGGCCAAGAGTGTAGTAGAGTGGTTCGAGGAACACAGTGGAGAGTTGCCTCCCTGCTCGCCAGATCTGAACCCAATGGAACACATCTGGGATGTGATTGAACGTGGCGTCGGAGTTCATCACCCTTTCCCCTGATTTTACAGGAATTAGGTGACTTGTGTGTGCAGATATGGTGCCATCTCCCTCCAGCGACCTACAAACGCCTCATTACTTCGATGCCAAAGGAGAACATACCAGCTATTAGGTAGGTGGTCATAATGTTCTGGCTGATCAGTTTGTATTACGACTAACTGTTCCAGCGATTTCGCCCACGCGGAATCATTTATTTCTAGCATTCCTTGAAACTCAAACTAATTTGTAAGATTTTATAATTGGTGATGACGAACAGGCACACTTAACTATTGTTCACTTAGCGTTTCTGCAAAACAAATTGTTTTATAAGTATGTACTCGTAAGAACTGTAGAGGAAGACAGAGATTAGAATATATGAAGCAGATAATTGAGGACGTGGGCCGTAAGGGGTACGTAGAAATGAAGATATTAGCACAGGATACGAAGGGATGGAGGATTGCATCAAACCAGTCGAAAGACTGACGACAGAAAAAAAAAAAAAAAAAAAAAACACCCTCCCTTGTAATTTAAATGAAAAAACTCTATTAGTGAATAATTGAATTAGCCACCTGTTTTATAATTTCCCAGGTTGTCGTTGTCACAATGTAAGTTATCACTAACGTGGCATTAAATATTACTACGCTCGTACGTACAGTTTCGTCGAAATAGTTGGTTATTGCTTGATCCTTGCACAGACATTCAGAAATTCCAAAATGCAACTGGTCTCTGCATCATGGACGAAATACAATAAGCTATCACTAGCTGAATTTACACTTAAAGCCAATAATTAGTTTTGTGTGAGGCGCGTGAACAAAGACAAAGATTATAAAATTTAGGGTTTTGGGCTTTAAAACCATTGAGAAATATATTACTCATCTAAAAAAAAATGGAAAAGGAAAAAAAGCTATTCTATGTTCCTATCTGTTAAATAACTCCATAACGTCAGTGACCTAACTACGATTTTTCCGAACAAAGAAAAAGACATGCTACTATCGCAGATTCCGCGGTTCCCTGTTTTACCAGTTTACATTAGCTATCACTAAGTGTAGTTTAGTAAAATCCATTCACTGTTACTCTAACCAGAGACAAAAATTTCTGTTTTTATTTTTTCGGTTTCTTTTGGTATCTGCATCATCGGGCAGTATGTTAATAATCTGGTTTAAAAGTATCCCATATCTCAACCAGTGCCAAAGGAAATCACTATGTATAGTTTCGTTTAAATTCATTTATTAATAGTTGTGTGTTTGCGGCAACACAGAGGCAAAAAATTTACTTTTTTTTTTTTTTACTGCTTTACCCCTCGTCGACTGTTTAAGGTCAATAGAGGCGGGATGGGAGTGGGGGACAACGAACGGGAAGGAATTCGGCTATGACCTATTTGAGGGAAGCATCGAGGCATTTACCTGGTGTGATTTGGGGAAACCATGGAAAACCCAAATCTTGATGCCCGGACGGGGATTCGAACCAGCGTCCTCCAGAATGTGAGGCCAGAACGTTAACCGTTCACCCACCACGCTTCGGCTTACAATCTACAATTTTGGAATGTTTTGGCTTGTGTATCATCGAAAAATACATAATTAACCTAGGTAAAATGGTATCCTATTTCCTAACCAGTGATATAAGATAGTCAGTACCGGTTCTAAGGGGATAGTGGGTAAAGGGGAGGGGGCAAACCGGGTCACTAAGGGGATAGTGGGTAAAGGGAAGGGGGCTAACCGGGTCACTTGCTCCGGCAACTTCAGGGGAGCGGTACAATAATGTTTGAAGGAGCGACAATCTTAAAGTTTTTGCCCCGTCTCGGAAAATTCGTAAATCAGCCCCTGTACTTCGTGTATCTTCGTAAATATTTATTAATTAGTTTTCGAGTGATCCTTGTGTAAGTCTGTAATGTTATATTGATCGCTTTGTTAACAGCTTCTCAAGCCGCTTTGTTTATCTCGCAGGCAGTTTGTATACGATTTGTTAATAAATTCTATGAACAGCAATTTCTTTTACATATTTTGATTTCTTTACCCATAATTTAGCATCCTTGCTTGTTATGTTTTTGTTGGGCAGAGGTACGTTCATGGAATGATGCGAAAGATAACAAAACGAGTACCAGATAGGACTTTTAAGAATTATGTTTATGTTTCCATAAATATGGAATTAAATAATTGGATTTTAAACTTAAAGTAAATTCCTAGTAATAGGACTAGTGCTGCAATCGGAACAGTTTTCCCCGGAGGAAGTTGTTCCCGCCATTTCAAACTGTGACCTCCGGTTATCTCCGAATACTCCTTGTAATCATCTCCGGCGGTATAATCAGTGCTAGTTTCTTAGATGATCTCAATTTTGTAAGAGAGGCTAGATCAAATTTATTTTATAATTACTGCGAATGATCTGGTTTAATATTTTAGAAATATTCAGTATTAAAAAAAGACTTACAAAAAATATACGTTGCTACGAAGTATTTTATTATGTGTAGACAAAGGTATTTTGTGATACTGATGAAATCTTATTCTATTTGATTTGAACGCATTTTTCCCTTGGTTATACCCGATTGGGTGTTGGACGCTTTTGCAATTATACCCACAAACTCAGATGAATCCGTACTAGTAAAGGAGAAATTATTGAATTATCCACTAATGAGTAGTTGAAACCAATACTTGAAGAAGTATACCACAAATTCCGTCTACAAAAATAGAAACGAAATTTATATCTCGCATTATGGATCTCTGTACAGAAGCTGTTGATTTTTTCGCCATCTTCCTATTTAGTAGAATGTGGATTTAGTTCGTTTAGTTACAAAAATTATAAAATGACAGGAAATTAGTGTTTATAGACTTACGAATGTTACATAATTAATTTCTTATCACCCGTGAGGTTCATCCACATCATTGAAAAAATAATAAGTATTTTTATATTTTAAAACAAAAGATATATTTTCAGTAAGTACTGCTTTAAATATTAAAACATTTTATTTATATTTTATTTTTACGTCACCATTTACCATTAAAAACATCAAACTTAAATTTGTTATTTCACTTGGGGGTTCACGGTCAGATTTAGCTATAAAAAGGAGCCCATGGGCGTAGTAAGTTTGGAGACCGCTGGTTAAAATTAACCTTCTATTTTCGTTTAAGGTGGTCCAACAAATTTGATTCCCCAGTTGATTACACTCGACGACAAATTTTACACTTAGCCGATTTGCTATTATTTGGTACCGTTTATAAAAGTTTCCACGAATCAGGTTGTAACAGCCCTCATACCTGAACTTTAAATAGACTTGTATTTAATGAAGTATTTTTAGTGAGCTAAAGTTTGCTTGAATATGATCTGGTATGTTTGTTTTGCAATTTCATGTAAATCGGTGTATACAGACTTTGTTTTATGAGAAGAAATTATTTAAAGGCCATTTAATGTGTTTAAGAACAGAATTGTACAAGAGAAATTGCTTAAATATTGGTAAATCCAAGCATTAGTGCAAGTTACGATGTATAAAGGACAATTTGCTACAGTTTAAAATGATTTCTGTAAATAATTTTGTGTTTAAGTATCTTTAATTTCAATTTCTGACCATTTTGTAATGATGTATTAATTCTGATTGTTTTTAATAGGTTTCAATTGTTTAAGTAATTATTAATGTTCGAGGAATATCTGGCGGAAGCTTTTAAAGTTTTCTAGAAATTTCGATAGAGCCTATATAAAGAAATCAGCAGAAGGACAGTAGTAGTTTATATAGATCCACTTTGCGACTGCCAAGGACTGTGTCAGTAGTATTGTATGCAATCTCTGGATTGTATGAATGCATGTAAGCAGTATCGTTGACGTGTTGTTTGAAAATAAACGCAAGTCTAAACTGAAATACATTGTGAACTACTTAGTTACCGTATTAATTAAACCACGAAGAATCTGACAAGGTGCTCGCAAGAAACCAAAGCAGTACAGTTAGTAATAAAAAAATATAAACAATGCTCCAATTTATTTAAATTATCTCAATCCCACGCTGAAACGGAATCAATTCGAACTAGTCCACAGGCTGCGAGAGTTTGTTTACTGGCTGCAAGCTTGAGGAAATCAGAATAGGGATGAATACAACAGTCCTCGCAACCTCCTCACTGCCTCCGCTTTACCCCACTATACCACCCAACCTTCGATGGTTGAACGGTAGATCTCGGGTAGTGGCCGTACTCTGTTTCCTGCGATTCGCGCGTCAGAGCAGGTTGTGCTCGCATTTCTTTGTGCGAGCTGTGCTCCGCAGGTTGTACTCGCTTCCTTTGCCAGCTCTAAATACGACCAATGGAAAGCATCTACATTCGTGTGCCCAGAAATTATCAGAAATTTTACAAAGCTTATCACAGTCAATCATAAAAGGGCTAAGGAAGACTGGGACACTGTAGGTAAAATACATATGTTATATACAATGATCAGCCAGAACATATTGACCATCTACCTTATAGTTGGTATATGAAAAGGAATCCGTCAACAATCCTATTCCATCAACTATGTCAAATCCGTAGCGACGACGCGTCGTGGCATGGAAAAAATGAGGCCTTGGTAGGTCGCTGGAGGGAGTTGGCACCACATCTGCACACACAAGTTACCCAATTCCGGGTATGGGGGCGAAGAGCTCTGACGCTACGTTGAATCACATCCCAGATGTATTCGATCGGGTTCAGATCTTGCAAAATGGGGGGGGGGGATGCCAGCACATCAATTGCAACATTCAGCTGTGTTCCTCGAACCACTCCATGACACTCCTGGCCTTGTGACATGGCGCATTACTTGTTGAAAAATGCTACTGCCGTTGGGAAACATGGTCGTCATGAAGAGGTGTACGTGATCTGCAAACCAGTGTACGATACTTATTGGCCATCATGATGCTTTGCACGTGCTCCACTGGACCTATGAATTCCCACGTGAATGTTTCCCATAGCATAATTGAGCCGCCGCCACATATCTCCGTCCCGCAGTACGGGAGTCAAGAAGCTGTTCCCCTGGAAAACGACGGATTCGCACCCTCCCATCGGCTTGATGAAGAAGATATCGGGATTCATCAGACCATACAACGCTCTGTCACTGCGCCAACGTCCAGTGACAATGGTCACGTGCCCATTTCAGTCATAGTTGACGATGTCGTGGTGTAAAAATTGGCACATGCTTGGGTCGTCGGCAGCGGTGGCCCATCGTTAGGAGTGTTCGGTGCATTGTGTTCAGACACACTTATACTCTACCCAGTATTAACGTCTGATGTTAGTTCCACCACTGTCCACTGCCTGTCCTGTTCTACCAGTCTGCCCAGCCTACGACGTCCAACATCTGTAATAAGGGGTGGCCGCCCAACCCCTCGACGTTTGGACGTAGTTCCACCTCGGTTACGGCACTTGTTGAAGACACTCACCACAGCACACCTCGAACACCCGAAAAGTCGTGCATCTTCCGAAATGCACGTGCCGAGCCTCCGGACCATCACAATCTGCCATCGGCCAAACTCAGATATATCGCGCGCCTTCCCCATTCTAAATACGGATAGCACGCTCACTGATACTACATGTACCGAGCGTGTGTCTGACTAGCAGTCATTCCTTGCCAGGTGACGCTGCTATCGCCTGGACGGGTTTATATCGATAGGTAGGCAGGTGGTCATCATAATGTTATGGCTGGTCAGTGTAATTATAATAATTACCGTTAATTGTGATGGACCTTATGTCACCGTAGCAATTTTCCTACACATCTGCTTATGCCAATTCTTTTCTGTTTAGGAATTTTTTAGTAACATCTTTTTCCAGTAAATCTCTATATTCTTAACCTATAAACGAAAACTTTCTTCTTCCTTAGCCTGAAAACTAGCGCTAATTTATGGTCATGAAACAGAACTTTATTTCTTAACTGGAAGCAAGCGAGTCTGGTATATGAGCGGCAATACCAAGGCCTGGAGTTCAGGAGGAAGCGGGTTCAAATTCCTGACCGGTCGTAGATATATCCGTTTCTCCATAGATTTCTGAGAACATTGTGGGTGAATGGCTGCATGGTTGTTTCAAAACTATATGGCCGAATTATTTACCGATCCTTGCTCCCCATTCCCTCCTGGCTCTAAAGGCCTCGACGAGCAGTAAACCTCCTTCCACCCCCCATCCCAAAAGCTAAAGGCAGTAATTATAACCATAAAAAAGACACATATGAAGCCTGTGCCACTGTCATGTCGCTTTGAAATTCAAAAAATCTTCAAAATGTTATAAATGCGATGAAAGAATAAAATTCTAAGAAAGTTAGCAAAAATAAAGCTATCATAAAGGAAGCTTCTGTGATCTAATTAAAGCTGTTAAGATTGTTGTTCCTAAAACCCCCCTGGAAAAATTGGAACACTGACGAATGATGTATTGGTCAAAACTCATGATTTAATGTGAACTGTGCTTATTATAAACTGGTGAGCAAAAACTTATGACCATTGCCCACAGCAAGATGAAATGCCAACTGGTCAGTTTCCGGGTACATCATGCGGCAAGGAAAGTATATAAGCAAGGCAGAGACGCACGGGTAGTCATTCTAGCGACGATACGTGTGGAGAATGGGAAGTCGACTTTCGTATGAGTCTTTGACAAAGGGGAGATTGTTATGGGAAAGAGTATCTCGGAAACGGCAAGGCTGATAGGCTATTCGCGTGTTACTGTAATGAATATGTATGGAAAATAGTTTAAGGACGATGAAATCACGCTTAGGCGGCAAGTTGGTTAATGTTCACATCTTGTCACCGAACGTGGAGGTTGGAGGCTTGATCAGTCTGTGATGAAGGATAGGGGGGATCTGTGGTGGATCTGACGGTAAAGTACAATGCTGATTTATGTATTTAGAAGCACTCTGTGCAACGCACATTGTTGAACTAAGGAATCCGCAGTTTGCCTCTACGTGTTCGCATGTTGATCCAACGACATGGTCAATAAATTACGATTGCAGTGGCACGAAGTTTCAAATGACCCGGCATTTTCTCACTTTCAATACGGAACGCAAATTATTTAATTTGGAATGGTGATACCATAACCGTTAAACAAAACAAGATCGCTAATGAAATACTAATCATAGTGGTTTGTAATTACAAAGTCGAATCATTGAGCGTAGACAACTTGCAGCGAATAATAATCGTACGATAATTACAGATTGGTAGACAGAACTAGACGAACAGTGAATACTCTTCAGGAAAACAGTGTGAGAGAGATATACAGAGTACAGACGCTTGAGATATCAAAATGAACGAATCACATGTTTTTTTGAACAAGCGGCGAGTGGACCTGCAGTCCCGCACGGCTCTGATAATCATCCGACAGTGTCCCGTGCCGAGTTAAGTCCATTTGTCAGTGCTGTTCGCCTGGCAGCTGGCCAAATCAGATGAGAGGCTGGGAACCACGTGCCCTGCGGTGTCAGCTTCGTCCCGTTACAAGCCCTTTAGCATCTCTCTTTAAAACGGCCGAACACCAGTATTTGAACGGTAATTCAACTTTTTCACCGTGACATTTTTCTTTCTTGACACCAGTTCATCTTTATCAATCATTGATCTGTAAGTGTTTAGGTAACTGGGTAGACATATGTATATTCGTAGGGGAACGAATCCACAGCAATCAAAACAGTTTATGAAACATGTGAAGCAGTTTCGATTAAAAAAGATATCAGTTTTGTTGCTTATTTTGTTTAATCTCTTTTCTGAAGCTGTTATTAGAGAAATCTTAGAAAACGAAAATTGTAAAATAAAGACAAAAAACATGTTATTAACATCAGGTACGCTAAAGACACTGTTGATGGAGTTCCAGCCACTGGTGGTTTGCTAACTTCAAAGAAGCGAAGTGTTTGGCTTTCCTGTTAATGTCTTAAAAACCAAAATTATTGTATTTTCTAAGATAATGAAAAGTTCAACTCTCAAAAGCGCAAGTACCATGTTTCAAAACTCTTTCGGGTGATTAATACGACTGAAAACGAGAGACTAGTCCTAGGATTAAACATGCCAGTCTAAATACACTACTGTTCATTAAAATTGCAACCCCCAGAAGGGATAGTCAAAATCACTCCAGAATTGGAGGATAGCAGTTGCGGGCGGTTAGCAGCTCTAATATTTATGGTATCTTAAGACTCCTCAATGCATTATAAATCTTCGTGATGGAATAATCAAAATACAGTTTCCTTACAGCTATACAGTCGTGATTCATCCCATGTGCTTTTATAGTAATTCGATATAAGTTTCTCTGTTATCAGTGAAAGCAACTGAAGCAACGTTAAATAGATCCCAAAATACGATATTCTAAATTATTCTGTTTGCTGAGAATGGCAGTTAAAAGGCCTTTGAATTAATCTAGGGGCAGTATTATTTCATTTGTTGCTCCTTTAATGGCTCTGTTCAATTGCTGCAAAATCGCATAGAGTCACAAAGTCGGCTTTGCAATTCCTAATGAATATTACTGAACTCGTTTGAATGGGACAATCATTCAGAACATAAATATGCAGTTAAGGTAAGATAACGTTAAAATGATATATAAAATATTTGTTATACGAATTGTTAAACGAAACAGAGAAGAATCTTATCTTTTTATACAGATTTACACATAAATAACTCTATTCAGGTATAAAATGTCAAATCTAGATGCATTAATATTAGTATTACTGGAGTAATAAATATATCTTGAGCAGTCATTACTAGAAATAATTGTTTTTTATTGGATATTTATGAAGAATTTTACAAACGTTCACTTCTGTTCAGTTAAGAGAAGTGCAAAGTTACATGCCAGTGGTAGATATCAACAGACACATTAAATAAATGAATAAAAGTACAAATTTTTTTATAATCAAAACTCAACAACCATACAACTAAATAGAAAAATCAGTACATTGTTTCCGATACGGTGTTGGTGACAGAAGTTTTTACGTTCTCTATGGGACGAATTAGATCAACATTGAGAGTTGTTTTCATAGTAACATTACTTAAAAGCAGACATCGTTTTGGAATTGCGTACTTTTAATCGCGTATTTAATGGCTCTGTTGAAATGTGAAAGATCGACATATAATTGGCCAATATCATTTGTCTAACAGGAGTGAAAGGTTTGTGGAATGCTTCATAAATATTAGATAAAGGGTTACGGCTTCTTATTGTCGATAAATAATAGCTTAGAAAATCTTCAATTAAGGATGTCTGACTACACTTAGAGATCTCCTTGTAATTAATATTGATTGCAATTGTTTCTTTTACGGCACAGATGTTCCAAGTTAGAGAACTTCTGTCCATTACGTAGTATCACCTAATATTATTAGTATTCGCTTATTTTACAGTCAAGAACTTATAATAATATTGTCGAATTTCTCGTTGGGGATAAAAACAACTTTATACATGGACGTCTACAATTGTGACGGCCTTCGCATTAATCTTCTTCAGATTATACTCACTTCTTTTGGCACTGACATTATTGTTGGAAGCATTTATGATAGACTTCTTTGGAAGAGGACTGTAATTGAACTGCCTGATTCATTAAACACTCAAATTAAGACCAGTATTTTTTTTTTTGTAAAAAAAAGATACCTACAGCCGACCTAAAATAACCAGAGAAGAGTTGTGACCGACCAAAGAAGTTTAAATCTGACTGGAAGAACAGGTCATTTGCCCCTCAGTTTCCAACAATTGTTCAGATTCGTCGTCGGGTATGTGGAGAACGCTGCCAACTTTTAGCGAAGATTCGAGCTTATGGTATTTCGGCTCAGATTTGCGAGTGGATACGTGATTTTCTAAATGGTCGATCACAATATGTCGTTGTTGACGGGGAAGCCTCTTCTAAGATAAATGTTACTTCGGGCGTTCCTCAAGGAAGTGTAATAGGTCCACTTCTTTTCTTAATATTTATAAACGATCTAGGTGACAACGTCAAATGCTGGTTGCGATTGTTTGCCGACGATGCGGTTATCTATAGGGAAATAAGGTGCTCCGACGATTGCTTAGAAATTCAGCGTGATTTGGATGCTATTTTCGATTGGTGCCGTAAGTGGCAGCTTACACTTAATTGCAAAAAGTGCAAGGCAATGCGGATAAGTAACAAGAAGAATCAGGTTGTTCACGAGTACAAAATAAACAATTCACCTGTTGACACGGTTGATTCCGTGAAGTATCTGGGGGTGATAGTACAAAGCAACATGAAATGGGACATGCACATAACTTCCGTCGTAGGCAAGGCAAATTCTAAATTACGATTCATAGGTCGTATTTTGAGGAATTGTAATGCTCAAACAAAGGAGATAGCGTATAAAACACTAGTGCGTCCGCATCTGGATTAGTGTTGTGGGGTTTGGGATCCGTATCGCAAGGTTCTGATTGACTCAGTTGAGAGGGTGCAGAGGAGAGCCGCTAGATTCGTGACTTGTTGTTACAGCCCTTATGAAAGCGTCACAGAATTGATACATAGATTGGGCTGGGATAGTTTGGAAAACAGACGACGTAGCTTGCGTTCGAATTTATTGGAAAATATGCGAAAAAATTTAAATTTCGAGTGCAATGAAATACTTGTTCCGCCAACCTATTTAGGTCGCAATGACCGGAGGGATAAGATTAGAGAAATAAGATGCCGTACTGATACTTATATGTATTCCTTCTTTCCTCGCACTATTCGGGATTGGAATGGGCGGGTTTAGGATTGGTGCTTAGCACCCTCTGCCACCCACAATGTTTGTGATTTGCAGAGTATGGCTGTAGATGTAGATGTAGAACATATTGCATCTTAATTTATTTGCCATAAATAAATGATTTTTTTGGCAGTACTGCGAGGGTCTAGAAAACTGATCAGGTAATCATCTAAGGACATCCTTATAAATGCGTTGAAAGGTCAGAAAAATTGGCGCAGTCGAGAGGGACAGCGGTATTATAGCCCGTTCAGTTGAGAGAGGCGGCTCAAGGTCAGCCTGCTCTACTCCCACTCGACTTCCCTTACACCTACATGCGAAGGGGAATATTGTCACTCGCATACGTGGACACAGCGATCAGATGAGAGAGGTGGGAACTGGAGAGGGTGGTGAGATGAGGAGCGGGGCCAGGGAAGATAACCTTGAGCCGCCTGTTGGGAGTGAACAGAGTATAACTGCTTCTGTTTGTTATACTGACAGTGGCATGTCGACGACGGTGGTGACTCCTCCTCTGGCCGCAGCTCTGGTGGCGCTGCTGAAGCCTTCCCACTGCGTGCGCCCGGGCTCGTTGATGTGCACGTGTGAGTCGACCACACCCGGCATCAGAACCAGGTCTCCCACGTCCACCACCTGCGACAAATATGCAAGCGGCGCCGCCATTACATGAGGATTCAAAAAGTCTAAGGCGTGCTGCTGTAAGTTTACATTTATTTAGAATTTAGTGATTTTAAGAGTGAACGAATTCTCTTCTAAGTTACTGATAGGCAGATTTACATGGAGAAAGCGAATCTGTTTGTTATCTTCGCAATTGTACGCTAGCATTAAAGGAGAATCCAACAGTTTTAGAGTGTGAAACCACGGTCCCTTCTACTAGTTCAGAACTAGGAAGAACAAACAAAGCCAGCAGCCAATAGCAGTTGTTTCATGCAAACTTCATGTGGAGTTTCTACAAATCCGAAAGTCCTCTTTACCAGGTCATCAGCAGGGGAGCTCAGTTTGATTCATGGTAGTAGGGATTATTTCGGAACCATGAAGAACAAAACACGTTAGAACTACTCAGAATGTAGTAAGTGACTGTTTTCCCGTACTGTGATGTTCTTCGTTAGTACCACTGCAATTTAAGGGATCTGGCCATACGATGTTACTCTGAACAGTGCTAACCAGAGTCTATCTCAGTTTTGTTTTTCAATGAATCCTCGGAAGAGTGTGATTGTTTATTTTTCAAATTTGTTTGTCTACTTACATAAAAAGTTAATCTAAACTGTGAACTAAGGCTTCGCTATTTAAATTTACCTATGATTTGTACTACGAAAGTTATCGAGAAACTCAATAGATTGCAACGCTTCAAATAATTACTAGTCTAAAGCATAATCATTCCGGATAATGCCACAATACTCTCAGTGCACTATGGTAAAGTACTTCTTAGCAAACAAATTGATACTTTATTTTATATTTATCTAGCAGAGATATTTTGTAGCACAACGCTACTGTCCAGATATTGTTACAAATCTTTTATCTACCATTTCATTACCAATCCAGCTTCATAATATATGCTGTTTTATTTCGCACATTTCTCTCACTCCATAAATCAAATGGCTAAATACTAGAAATTAAAATTTCTTCTTCATAGCATTGCAGACGATTGCAAGACCAGAAGCAAACGTTAACTTTTTGGAACTTATTCTACAGTCGGTGAACGCGACAGTGCCACTCCCTTAATTCAGGCATAGTAAGTTACCATGAAGTGTCAACCCTCCATAGCATCTTCCAGGGAAAATTTTATTGGGTTTATTTCCCCTACCCTTCCTCAATAAGAATATTATTCGTGACTGTTACTGTATGTGTCGGTAAGTATGATGCGTAATCAGATGTTTATGGTGTGAATGACAGGAGATAGGGTGAAATCCAGTACCGATGTTGCGTTCCGAAGGCCTGTGATGAAGTTGTAAAATTTAACGTTTCAGTCCGACAGACATATCACCCTCAGACATGTCGTATGTCCTAATGCAATGCTCGGAAGTTTGGGATTGGATTTTAACTATGATTAGGCCGGCCTCGGTAGCGTAGGGGCTAGAGTGCTAGCTCCTCGTGCCGAAGGCCGCCGGTTCGAATCCGGCCGCGGGCATGGATGTTTAATTGTTGTATGTCTGTGTGAATGTCCTGTCCGTCCTGTGGCGTCCATACATTGGAAAAATACAATATATATACTGGATGACGACTTATGCACTGAAAGTAAATAATAATTACATAGAGCTGGCTGTATGGCCTCCGTTGCCAAATGCCATTTAAAAAAAAAAAAATAAAAAAAAACTGTGATTAGGAACTGCGCTCTAACATCTCTTCTCTTCCGATGTACATGTCCCGAATAATGGAATTTTATTCACTACCGGGATCGAAGCAGTTACCCCGTAATGCATCCATTAAAGATCCATAACCACATTAACTCGAATTAACTTCCTATAGACGACTCATCTCTTTGTAATTATTTCTTTTGTGTTACATTTACATTGTCCATTTAGTTGATTAGAGGTTTTTTTTCTACCATGGTCAATAGTCTGGCGCGGGAAAATAAGAGAGAGAGGTCAAGGGAAGATTATTACTGTGTTGCCGTGTTAAGTGTCCCAACTGCAACAGAACGGGTAAATAATGTAACATAAATGTTCGCCATGTTGAAACACTTGTGTTCTTCGTCTTCTCTTAAAATGCTGAATAACCTCGACGATCGGCGATAAAGACGAAAACAGTCACGACAACATTTTTAGATATTACCGTGAAGATTGTCAGTCAATAAGTATTTTTTTCCGCTGCCCTCTTTTAAGACGCCTCATGAAGGCTAGCAATCATTCAACTGTAGTGAGATATCCTTGGAATACGGTACGAGCTGTCGAGCCTGGTGGATATTTGATACTGCTCTATCCTGTCATTCGGAGGGCGAGGTTTCATATCTCGTCCGGCCATTCAAATTCGGTTTTACATGTTTTCCCGAAACAACTCCAGGCGAATACCAGAATGGCTTCTTAAATAATAATAATAATTCCTTTTCTTACCCCGCTCGTTAACATCTCCCATACACAGTAAACTAGACGTCGAGGAAATCTATGAATCGAAGGAAAAAAAGGTAATATTACCAATACTTTCACGAAACAAGGTATCAAAACAGTCTGTAGAATGTAAAATTTCCTTGTATATATATATCTTTTTCAAAGAATTTAAAAAAGGTTATGCGTTTTTTTTTTTAACTTCTTTACGTCTCTTAACAGCGAGGTCTTTAGAGACGGGAAAGGATGGGGGGCAAAGATGGGGGGCAAGGATGGGGGCAAGGAATGCGAAGGAATTCGGCAATGGCCTTTTGAAGGAAGCATCCTGGCATTTGCCTGGAGTGATTTGGGAAACCATGGAAAACCAAAATCTGGATGCCCGGACGGGGATTCGAACCGGCGTCCTCCCGAATGCGAGGCGAGAACGCTAACCGTTACACCGCCCCGCTCGGTAAGGTTATGCGGAAATGGTCGTTAGTAATAATGAGAATATCAGGTACTGTAGCTTGGTTACTCTCATGAGTTGTAAAGTCGCCTTTCAGGACTATCCGATCATTCACCTGGAGTGATTTCGGGTAAGCATGGAACTTTGAAAGCTGGATGGCCGTACGGGGATTTGAACGCGCGTCCTCCCGAATGCTATGCCCTAGTGTTAGCGGTCACCCACCAGAATCATTGGTAATAAGGCTGTCATATATGCTGCACTGTTGTGCTTATGTTATAGATGGATATTTCCGAACGGTTAATACATGTCCGATT
Organism: Vandiemenella viatica; assembly: GCA_031002005.1. Taxonomy (NCBI): domain Eukaryota; kingdom Metazoa; phylum Arthropoda; class Insecta; order Orthoptera; family Morabidae; genus Vandiemenella; species Vandiemenella viatica. The sequence goes on from CM061920.1 coordinate 281,987,485, forward strand.
GCCAGAAGTTTTCATATTATTATTATTATTATTTTAATGGAATTCGGCTACTGGGCCATACAGCCAGCTCAATGTGATTTGTTGCTATCAAGTATTGACACATGGACACTACAACACGGACAAGACATTCACAGACACAACATTAAACACCCATGCCCTCGGCCGGACTCGAACCGGCGACCTTCGGTACGCGGAGCTAGCACTCTAGCCCCTACGCTACCGAGGCCGGCATTTCATATTATTACAGAAACTGGGATTGTGGAATATGTTAGGAGGAACAATGGCAATACACTTTTCTTTTAAAACAATCTGATTAAGAGAAGCTAATGGTAATTCACAACGAGCGTTGTGAGTGAATGGTTATCGTTCTGGCCTCGCATTCCGGAAGACATGGGTTCGAATCCCCGTCCAGGCGTCCAGATTTGGGATTTCCATGGTTTCACCAAATTACTCCAGGCGAATGCCGGGATGCTTCCTTAACCCTTTCTAGGGTACTAGCACAATAATGTACAACTTTTTTTTTTTTTTTTTTTTTTTTTTTTTTTTTTTTAAATTCTCCTTCATAAGTTCTTGGTGCAAAAGAGTACCACTGTGTAAATGTATCAAGCAGTGAATACTGAAGCCTCCTGCCATCTAGAGGGAGCCTGGTAACTACAAGACCAGATAGAATCGTGCATGTATATCTAAATGGTACACATTTGTACCACTGCTCGTTTGGGGTGTTTGTTATTGGAGGGACATCGTGGAGGTGGAAAGTTTCGATCTAATAATGGAACAAACAAAGAAGTCAGGAAGTAACTTGATGTAAGTATGAATTCATTATTATGTATATTGAATATTTAACTGCATGTTGTATTGTTTCATATAAATATATAGGAATACTGTGCTTGTTTTTATGAAATCACTTTCTAATCTCAAATTTGTTACAATGTTTGAAACTTTTTTTCCTGATGATATCTGCAATCTACTTTATTGTTGATACTACTGTATTATATTTAGAGAAATAGGGAATGTGATAACGTATAGTACATTACTCTTATGTTTTACACTACGATAATGCTGAAGGAAAACAAAATGATTGTACGAAAATGATCTTTTCTTCTTGTACATTATGAAGGGTCTGACTCCAGGGGAGATTGAAGAACTCCTGGAATCTATGTCGAGTAACCGGGTTTATGATTATGAAGATGGAGGTGATGAAGATGTAAGAGACGTCACACCGAACAAGGGTCTGATAACACCACCAAGGCAGGAACAAGTAGAGATTATATTTGTAATGATGGTGAAATCTCATCTGACAATTCTGCAAATGATTCGAACTATGAAGTGGGTCAGCAGGACCATAGTGATGACACTGATTCCAATACTGAAAATCATTGGCAATCTGAAATCGAGAGCGTGGATACAGAATGTTTTAGGGCTGACACGACGAAGGTGTGCTCACTGTATCACAAAAGATGTACAGAAGCATACTACAATGTCTTGCAACACTTGCAATATCGGGCTTTGCAAATTATGTTTTTTTCTTTTCTATAAATCTAAGTTGTGTTTCGATGGTACTGCCGCTCTTTTTATTTACTTGGTTTTTATGTTGTAATATTCTTTTGTATTCATAATAAAATAGTATTTGTTATATTTCGATTTGAATGTGAATGTTACTGTGATGTATGACTAGCCTAAAACTTGTGTCTTACTTTGTATATAAGAATTTAGAAAAATAAATTTGTATTTCGTGAAATTGGAAGTATTTTTGATATGGTACACATATGTACCAGTGATCATAATGAAATGTTCGTACCAATAGGTCACTGGTACATATATGTACCACCTTTTTTGAAAAACTAATTTCAAAAAAAAGATTTTTAATATTTTTCATGGACTCTAGGGACTCTATAGTGCACAAAAAACAATAAAAAAATAAACTTTAATATCGTCTTTACTTTCTGCCCTATAAAGGGTTAAAAATGTCATGGCAGCATTCCTTCCTGTTCCTTGTCCAAAGTCCTTTACCACCTCTAATTACCAGCCACAAGAAAAAATAAAAGGTAAGTCACGGGTTGTTAGTTACCAGCAACCACGCGAAATCTTAAACCATTAATGATGCATTTCGAACAGTACATTAAAATTCCATTTTTATTAGGCCTAACATTCAGCAGGACATAGTTTAATTTGATTTGATTGCCATGGAACGCACGCCCCGGTTACAATTTCCCTACACACCCATTTTTGCCATTTTCTGTTCCTGCCTACTATTGCCCTCTACAAATTTTTCGTGACTGTTTAAAGTGCCACCATAACGGACTGGGTACGTAAAACAGGCCGAGGTTCAAATGTAATACCAGATATACAGGCAGTCCTCATCGTGGCATTTCGTAATCACATAAGCGAAAGTTAACTACACGGTTCATAAAACAATAACAATAAACACACAGAACATAAGGAACACAATTCACAGCGTGATGACGCTTTACCTAGCGGTGGAATGTGGTAAAAGAGTAAATAAACCAGTAATTACCAAGGGTGGTGGGTGAACGGTTGACGTTCTGGCCTCGCATTCGGAAGGACGCGTGTTCGAATCCCCGTCCGGGCATCCAGATTTGGGTTTTCCATGGTTTACCCAAATCACTCCAGGTGAATGCAGGGATGCTTTCTTCAAAAATGGTCATGGCCCGATTCCTTCCCGTTCCTTTTCCCCAGTCCCATCCCGCCTCTAATGACCATAGGCGTCGACAAAGCGAAAAAAAAAAAAAAACAGTAGTCGATGAGTCAAGAATTTATTTTTTCATTTCCAAAGCCTCTGACTGTACTAATTAATAACTATGTATTCTAAAATCATTCACTGCGTCATGAAGATCGCTATTCGATTCTACATAACAGTTGTTGATAAATTTTAATTGCAAACGTATATATATACTTAAATTCAGTGGCGTAGCTAGGTCAACAAGGACCCCGGTGCAAAAATTTGATTTTGGGCCCTCAGGCTCGATGGGGAATTTTTTTTTTTGCTTTGTGTTGCTGGTAGGGGCCCCCGGAGCTGAGGCTGGGAGCCCCTTAGTTGTGCTTGGGGTCCCCCTGAGCAGTGAAGGCCTCTTGGCCTCTGAGCGTAGGGGTCCCGGTGCACTGCACCGCCTAGCCCCATAGTAGCTACACCCCTGCTTAAATTGAACCTATAGTCAACACTTTGTATTAGAGACTCTTAAATCTGTCACATTTTGTACCTGTAATCTAAATCTTTTTAATTTATCTAAAATACCATCAGGGTAGAAGAACAATCCGAGATCGACAGCAAAACATAGTACAGGCTAGGCCCAAGAGGAAGTAATGCCCGACTCAGAATGGGTCCCAGGAGTTCATCAAAGTTCCCACTAGTCGTGCAACTCTACAAAAAATCCGTTCACTATTAAAAAAATTAATATTGTGTCACAATATCCTTTAAGCTATCTGCCGTTTTTCATGAAGTACTTAGCAAGTGATGGATTTCACTATCTGCCAAGGTCATAATATCCTAAACCTAAATATGATAATGTGTGTATCGAAGACCGACATCACGTGTCGGTTTTAGGTTCCTAGAGCCACGCTGAGGTGACTAAAAACGATTGTTGTGAACGGCAACGATCGTTCAGTTTGTTTGATGCTCAGTTTTTAATGCGAAACCTGTGCTCGTCATCCTTGTCGATTTGAGAAACAAACGAGAATTGATGTACCTATATGATGTTATTTTGTTTTTGTGTTTGTTTTGCGTCTCGTCGATGTCGATGACATTAGAATCGTTAAAGGAACGGGATGGAATTCGACCATACCCTTTTGAAAGAACCATCCTGACATTCATCTGGAGTGATTTCGCGAAACCATGCAAAATAAGAAATTTGGATGGCCGGATGGGGAATCGAACCCACGTAGAAGACTAATAAAATATTATTCCCAGAAAACATCTTTGATACCAATACCAGAGTTTTAAATTAAAAATATCAAATAGCATGAAACTACACTCCTGCAGTTGCTGATATTTATTTTCTCTATGTGTAAAGCAGGCAAAACAAAATCAAAGAAAGCCTGATGTATGAGGAGAAAAGCAACTCTTGAATGTGTTAAAGAGTATTTCTGTAGCATGATTTACCATTTATCACAAGTAATAGGTGGATGTAAAAGAAGAGGATTTCTACTTTAAATCGCATCATCAGACTGACACCTATTAATAGATTTTCAGCTGGTAGTGTGGGTAACCAGGAAATTAGAAGTCATGTGATATCGAGGAAGAAACTGACACGAATGTATGAGAGAGTACACGTAAGAAAACAGGGCTTGTTGTAGACAGAACGAAGAATGTGAGCCTCGCACTGAGTCGGAGAGGATTTTATACGCACACACTTTACCATAAAATCTGGCCGCCGGCGTCAGATTCTATAACCCTTACTTTCCGCAATTTGTTATATCATCCCAGCAAACAGTATAGCTCCACCCCTTGGCAATTTAATTGGCGCTTATTTCATTCAGAGCCATCTATATTTCAGATTATTAATTTCCTTAAGTCAATGCGTGAAACAAAACAATAAGACTGGCTAACAGGGAGGAATTAAACTGCTCCCACTGACGATTCTTACTGGCGGGGTAGTTAATCAACCTTCCCCTACATTTTAGTAAAACTTTTCCTAAATTCAGATCGCGGAAACCTATCGTAAATGTTGTAATTATCGGGATTGCACTAAGGCGAGGCAAACAAGAGGCCCAGTGCTACAGTTTTACTCCAACTGATTAACGTAAAACTATGACGATAATGTTTTATATACCGTTTTTTTCTAATTCTTTCCGATAATATTGCACTAATAATGTGGTCTGTGGACACACCAGCGGATAACCATGTTAGAGAAGGTAGAATTTTTAGTACTACCAAACTACTGATCCGTGGATGCAACTAGATATACTCTGGTGGCTGGTGACTGGTCCTGCAAGAGATTTTCTGGGCTGAATTACTTTGGGGGGTGGGGAATGAAAGAGAAATCATATAGAAGAGGAACAGAGGTGGTTTTCCAAGTCATAAACCGCTATTACTATGATTCCGTCACGTAGTGTGTCTTGGAAGCTCCAATTGTGCTATTGATATGTAAGACTTATAGTTTCCGAAAAAAATGTGTCCAACAATCGTCTCATTTTTGAGCGGAGCGGAGGTTCTTTGGAGCGATCACTAAAAGGTTCCGGATACGACATACTAAATCACATTAATTAACAGCAATAACTGTGTTAGGAGCCGGTCTGACGAGAAAGAAATGTCTCGTAAGGACGGGGCAAATCACGCAAATAAACTCAAAAAGTTGTCCCATCAAGTTGTGTGACCTTATTCCACACGGAAGAACACCTCCGAGTAAGCGGGCATGGCGGGCGAGTGGTAACGTTCGGGTCTGGCATTCGCGAAGCCGTGGCTTCAAATCCCCCTCCGGCATTTCTGGCTTTGGTTTTTCGGGGTTTCGCCAAATAGTTTATTTGTAAGGCCGTGGCCGAATTCCTCTCCCCCATTCCTGTCCCGCCTCTAATGACTTCAACGTCGACGTAAAAACCCACAGGTTAGATCGAAGTATAGGTGGAGCATAAGCATGAGGCATAGTTGGCGGTCGGAAGATACATGACACAATGGAGGAGAGGGGCTCAGTCTGTTGATTCTGATCATGAAATGATATGACCTGTGACTAACTGTACCTGTTACTTTGTCCACGTGAAATGAATTAACTGGAAACCTATGAAAGAAATGTTGATTAATCGCGTAAAAGCAGAAGAGTGATTTATTTTTTTCTCATTCTTTCTTAACTTCCTTACCTTAAATTTAAGTTATGAGTAAATATTAAAAACGTGTTAGTGCACATTGTGCGTTTCCCCAGACCTTTGGAACTGCCACTATTTCCGCAGATTTTATGGCCCACTGGTACAATTCAGCATTAATCAGAAAACAATGTATGAAGTGGGGAAAGTAGGAACAGATTATTTTAAAAGAACATACATGAAACATTACAGAAAATCACTGATTGTATGGAAAAGCCAATCTATTATAGTTTGAACGAATTTATCACACCGTTATAAAGTAAACAACGATTTTGTTGTTATATGTAAGTAAAGTATTTCTGCATTTGAGAGTTTAAGATAATTATATGTACACATATAAAGATAAAAAAACAACAATTACTTTTTATTTTGCTTGATTTTAAGATGATAATTGTGGAAAATTAACAGTACGTACGGTCATATGTTGCATTAAAATCGAAAAAGCTATTTGTAAGGTGACAAGAGCTCATACGTTAATGATCAGCTTAGTGAATGGAATGCAATGAATTTTTTTTATTAAATTTGAACGTCAGCTAGTGTTGACCGTCGCTTCTTTGAGTCTCCAATGGCGGAAGATCATCACATCCGTTGGAGAAAACATAATACTTGTAGGGGACGTATACCTCCACGGACACAAAAGCTGTTGTCAACGGAAGGTTGTTTGCAGATGATATAATGCTATATAATAGGAGCAAAACGGTAGAAGATTATAAAGCTGCAGGGTGATCTGAACCGGATATCTATCTGGGTAGGTCAAAACGGGATGATGATAAATGCAAAGAAGAATCAGCTTATTAAGTTCACAGATTAAAAAAAACTAATGGTTGATTATGATTAGAAGGTGGGGAAAGAATTGCTTGTTAAAGACTTGAAATGTAAATAACTTGGCATAACATTTGATAACAAACTCAAATGGTCAGGACACATTGGACAGGTCGTAGGAAAAGGTTTCAAAATCCTTCATTTGTTGGAAACAATGATAACGGGCTGTGCCAGAGAAGTAAGGGAATTGGATTGCATAACTTTGGTCTGACCATTGCCTGAATATGGTTGTGTATGTTAGTTGGACCCATATTTTGGGCAGCAAATACTGGAGTTGAAGGAGGTGCAAAGAATGGTTGCTAGATTTATCTCCGGAAATTAATGTACAACACAATAAGTATATGATATTAAAAAAGAGTTGGAATGGCATTCATGGGAAGACAGGAGGGTGAAGTGAGTCATAGGAGTGTACAAGGCGTATATTGGTGATGTGGCTTGGAAATATATTGGTGGAAGGATTAAGAGAGGTGCATAGAAGGGAAAGAGAAGAACATGACCACAAGCTGGCATTCGATTTCAGGCGTAAGGGTGTGGGATGATTTTCTTTCTTAGGTAAGGGGGTCAGGGATTGGAACAAATTACCAATAGAGTTTACCAAAAACGCTGAAAGAATTTATAGTTGAAATTTGTAGATGGCAAAACTACGCGGATACAGAAATAGGTAAAAATGGTTGTGTAGGAAAATTGCCATCGGAGCATGTCCTCAATCGCAATTAAATTAAATTAATAGGCGTAATTTCGTTGACATATCTGCATTCGTTTTGGCCTGATGCGTGCACATACAGACCAAAATTTCCAAATTTACTGCTTTAGCCCCCAGCTGTGTAACTTCCTAGGATAAAAAGTACCATATATGTGTAAACATGACTGCTGCTATTACTACGAGTAGTTTCATCAATTACATTTGTTAGTTTTAAGAGATGGCTCCATTGACAGACTAGTCTTGAGGACAACAACTTTTCTCCCGCAGGCAGTTTCTAAACATTGTGTTATAAGTAACCATGCAGTGTGTGATTTTCAACATATTTGGTTTAAGTACATTTGTCCATGGTTCTTCTGCCTATGCTTTTAAATATATATGTGGACTAGATTCCGACCATAAAAATTTTTCATTTCACCCAATTCGCTGATGACACGGGGACAAAACCTTTAGGAGAATATCGCCTGAATTAGGGATGGGCATTTTAAAAAATATATCGATAAATATCGAAACGATATTTGCAAACACTATCGATATATATCGAGGAAAAATATCGATACTCGATATATCGATATTTGGATATTTTTGGTTAAAGGGAGTAATTATCTAAAAAAAATATATAAAATTTATCGAAATATTTAAGAAAATTAAAGACTCAGGTAGAAATTATGCAAACTTTTATTAATTTATTATTTTTTTCAATCAGTCAGACCAGTATTCGTCTGATATGGACATCAATAGGATTCTCTGTTTTATGAGCTCCCCCGTCAATCTACACCTATTGTTCGGTACAGCTAAATTCACTGCAGAAGATAATCTTTCGGACGACACAGAAGTAGCTTGACATATAAGGTATTTCAGCGCGATTTCCGAAAGCACTGGCTTGGAGCGCTGGCAATTCGCTCAAAACTTTACTGGGTCTGATTTTCTGTCTATTAATGGTTGGTCCAGATACTACTTAAGCTCATTAGGAACTGAGCCAGAGCTTGGAACTTCTTGGATAACAGTAGTGCTAAGAGATAATAGCTATTCATTTGTGGACCAAATTGATGTGTTATCCGCGATATCTTGTGTTGCTGCTGTAGACCTTACTTCTGGAGAAAGTTGTCCTCGTCGTCTAAGTTTCAAGCGAATATCATTACTTATTGTAGATATCGCATTTGATACACCGATTGGAGAAGTAAAGTGTATACGTTTGAAACGAGCGTCCAAAATGGTAGCTGCTGCAAGGAATGTATTTCTTTCTAAAGGACTTAATTTCTCTTGAATTCTTTGGAGGAAAGCCTCTTTTACCATGAATCCTTAAGTTGTCGAAGGAGTAGCTGGTTCCGTTACTTGTCGAATCAGATTTGTAACAGGAATGGCTAAGCTAGCAGTCACATAATTTGTACCACTAACCTCTTCAGTGGCTTCTTTGAAAGGACCATGAAGGACAATAAGGTCACGTATTACATTAAGCTGTGAAGTTGCAACCATATCAGGTGTGTTTATACTTGACTGACATTTTGTAGCTCAGATTTTAGCTACAATTGCAGAGTGTCTCACAAATCGTTCTAACATATTAAAGCAGGAGTTCCATCTGGTGCTAACAGCTTGTGTCCAAGTCAACACCTCTCCTTCTTTATTCCCATATGATTCTTGTTCAGATCTTAATAGATCCATAGCATTGACAGACTGCTTAAAATAAGTCACAATACTTTTCACGTGATAGCAGAGTGCTGCAAATGAATTATTTTCACTTAACACTCCATCAACGATTTTCATCATCAGGGCTTGAGCAGTAAGGTGCAATTTCTAATCACCAAACCTCTCTGCAGTGCATATGGGGCGAGGGCATACGATGTTGTTGATGGTGATTCATCCGTCGGATGGGAATGTTAAGCTTGGCACCTCCTTTAGAATGTTTCGCAAAAGTAGGCCTACACATGCCGACATCCTCTCCCTTCTTTCATCTCTCATCCGCAACACTCTATACTGAACAACACAGTGTCACTGTCGTACACACTTAGGAACACTGTCACACTGAGGAAGGAAATGGGGAATTTTTTTTAACTGCTTAACGTCTTTTAACAGCGAGGTCTTTAGAGACGGGAAAGGATGGCGGGCAAGGAATGGGAAGGAATTCGGCCATGGCCTTTTGAAGGAAGCATCCTGGCATTTGCCTGGAGTGATTTGGAAAACCCAAATCTGGATGCCCGAACGGGGATTCGAACCGCCGTCCTCCCGAATGCGAGGCCAGAACGCTAACCGTTACACCACCACTCTCGGTGAAACGGGAAACCACCCCAGTTCATCTTCCTAGGACTTTCCTTGGAGAGATATACTTCATCCATGGTAATCGCCTACAACCTGACACGGGAGAGGCGTTCGAAGAGGATCTTACTATCAGCAAAAACTATTGGTGTCACAGTAATTGAAAAACTCAAAACCGCTCTCACTAAATCAATTGAAGACAGCAATTGCATGAAAGTATTGTTTAGTTGGGCTGTAATTCACGAGAACGCTATATGTCTTTATGCATATTTTAAAGGTAATTACAATGAACATAGAGGATAGAGGATTTAAAGCAATCCAGAATTGCTTTATTAAGTTCAGAGTGCGACAATCACTCCATTACATCAAAATTTTTCTGTATATTTAGAACGTACTCCCTATAATCCTATATAAACTACCATTCCGTATTCAACGACTCCGTATTGAAGATTTCCGAATTCAAGATTTTCATATTTGTGGAATATTTACGGAACGTATTCCTTCCGATTAAGGAGTTTTTACTGTAGGCTAGATTGTAGACATTTAAATGAATTAACGGTCATACATAATGACTTGTGTTTCATCAACCCATTCATTGTTATTCGTAAATGAAAAACAAAAGTTTAAACGAGAGAATTTCAACTACAAAGATAAAATAACCGCTTACATGCTAACATAAAAATAACGTTAACGTAAAGTTGTTAAAATTTTAACCTCTCAACTGCTGATGAAACTATTATACTTCGACGAATTACCTTTTTAAGACACTTTCAGAAGATTAGATATGTACGTATATTTATCCTATGTACATGTAACGATTAAATTGGATACTGAATTTCGTTCGTAGAAAAAATATCGAATTGGTGCTAAAAATCGATACACCAAATACAATATCGATGTATCGATATATCGAAAATAAAAATATCGGCGATAAATATCGATTATATTTAGAAAAAATATCGATATATTGATACATCGATATATCGATACATCGATATATTTTGCCCATCCCTAACCTGAATGCAAAACCAACTAGTGAAGATAGAGAAATGTAGTAAAAGAAATAAAATAACTATAAACTGCGACAAACCGTTACTAAACCATCACTTGACTATTTTCGGAATACACATACAGTGGAACAACCATCGCAAGTACGAAGGAGTCATTATAGACAAAACGCTCACATTTCGCAACATACAGCACAACAGAAAAACAGCTAAATGTCCTAGGTATAATCAAGAACAGTACATACTGATCAGTAAATCAATGAACCTACAAATAAAACTTCATCTGTACAAATCATCAATACTACCATTAATGACATATGACTGTCAAATTTTGGGAACACTGTGTAAAACAAACCTATTGCATTTACAGATATTACAAAACAGGTGCCTCCGTCTAATCCTAAATGCTGACAGAAGGACAAGAATCACTGAAATGCGCGAGGTAGTATAAATAGAAACAATGGATCCATTCGTAAAAAAGATAAACCGAATCCTTTCATCAAAGACTCGATACACTACGCCAAACAGAAGATAGACTGCAAAACATTGGAACCTTAATCCCTAAACTGTGGCACAGGTACGAAGTGCCACAATCAATTATTAAAACTCCAATTTTAAATTACCAGCACATGAAAGGGGTCTTTACGAAGTGAAAAGTATAGAGAAAACAATAAATTCGCACTACTACTTGATATTCGGGAGGACGGGGTAAAAAAAATAAAATAAACAAATAAATAAACGAACTATTAAAATCCTAGCCAGGACGCCAAAGGTTTCGGTGCCAGGAACACAAGAACACGGAAAAAGGAGAGTTATTTGAAGGTGTAAATTAAAGAGTCATCAGGCCTCTTCTTCCAAGGCTAAATGGCTGTTTAATTAATCTGACAGTTGTTTTGTAAGTAGTAATATTAAGGAGACATCATCATCTCGTAATACAAACTATTCTCTTATGTAGCTCCCAGTTCTACAATTCTGAAATTTTTTAACAGTGGAATATCAGCCTAACATTTAAATATAACCCTTAAACGTTAGTCAGTTTATATCAGGAAGTTCTTTTTGCGAAGTTCACTTATTTGTCTGTCAAGCCTTAATCACACTGGTAGACAAAGTCGCACAGCACGTGACTATGAACAAAGTTCTGCGATTGTTAATAGACAGTCGGGAACAATTTTCATGTTCCGCAGCTCCCCGTAAAGAAAGATGCGTCTATAGGTCTCCCGCCTCGAATGGAAGACTTGGCGATTTGTCGCGCAGCATTTCGTATTATTTGGACAGAAACTTCATACTCTCCTCGCCTTGATATATAGTTTCCATCCAAGGTTCTCCTTCTTCCTTTAGTTTTTACTTAAAACTAATTTTTTAAATGTGGTCGGATGAGAAAACTTTAAATTTAATAGAATATTTTCGTGTCTACGGGACATTACTTCAAATGACACACAAAAATAGAGATAAAAAAGGTGGCACTGAATAAAGTCGCCGGAAAATTTGATTTAATGGCCAGCGATATAGAAAAAATTCTCAATTTAAAGACTCTGTTTTACCGAGAACAAAGAAAAAATGGTTCCTCTCCAAGCAGATGCAAGTGGATTTGTGGAGTAAGGTATATCTGTACTACAATGCATATTTGTATTACCATGTATCCACAATAGTTATTCAACTTTTTTTGCTATCCCTCTGTGTACTACTCTCTTTTAAATAATATAATATTTCAGTTTGATAAATCCTATACACTAACATGTTATTTAGTTACCATATGTGGGATGGTTACCCGGGAAATCGTTTGTTACTTGGCGATTTTTCCCCAAACCTGCTTAAGCAAATCTTCAGAACCATTTGGGGACAACCAAGTGAAATTTCGGAATTCCATGGCATCTTCTAATCTCAGTTTACCCAAGAGAGTTTTACCGAATGTAGGCCTCTCTGATAAAATTTGTTGAGTTCAAAACTTCTTTTTTGTGTTTAGTTAAAAAAATAACGACCGAAGCGGCTATCAAACACAAGAAGCAATGTCTCCTGCCATGACAAATACTCCAATACTGACTCGAGACATAGTTGTGGACGCGTGACAAAGTCTACCAACTGCATTGCAACTTGTTCCCAACAGTTTATAGACAAAAGTTTTGGATTGTCTGTAGACAGTTGCGGACTTCGTCTACCAATGTGGAGAAGGCTTTAAAATTAATTTTCAACTTATACTGTGGTTGCTAAAAGATACATGCTTTAAAAATCGGGGACCGTAAATTCGTATTGTCTTGTGACTTGGTGAAAGAGATTCAATTTGGCGCGCATTCCGCCTCTGTCTGATTGAACTTACAGTTTTACGTGGAATTTGAACCACGGAACGTCCTTCCTGGTTTATCTCACATGATCGAGAAGAATTCTAAATTTTATTTTATCTCTCACTGGGATTTGAACTCGGAACACTAAATATGGAGAAGAAGCAACCAGATTGTTCTTAAAAACGCATTCTTGTAAACGACATTGAAAAACAGACGACCAGAGTAATTTTTCTCAAATTTTAGCAGACTTCAAATGTAATGCTGTGGAGCGATAGTAAGGTGCATCTTTCAAGAATTCTCAAGAAAATTGACCTCAAAGTTATATAATGGTAACGTGAGATTAGCATTCGATTGTCACCTTTCTGCCGTGTTTAGTAGTGACGGATTAACACGTGGGCAATCGGAATTCGGATATTCATGTAGATGATATCATTTCCTGATACGTTTCATTTCATATATAAACATAGTAGCAAATTAATTGCGTTTTAATTATATATACCTACCTGCGTTGTACTTTTTACTTGTCTTTCAAAGAAAATAATTATTCTTTTTAAAGAAAATAATAAGTCGCGCCAACAACTTTAAATGTATACTTCATAACTTTAGCGATTAAAACTATTTACAGATATTATTACTCTTGTCTATCAAATAAAAGCAGAATGTGAATTATAATGACGTATTCACCAAACGTGACCTGGCGAACAAAACTTGAAATGATACAATCTAAACTAAAGAGTAAAATCAAAGTCTTCGAAGCTTATTGGATGCAAAAAGGAGCTCTAAGTGTTTTATTAGGCATTGGCTTACGAATATTTGAATTGCTATAGATGTCCCTGTAGCATAACTCTAAGTAATTACTCAGAATGGTTTCCACCATCAAATGTGGATGTAAACCTACAAATATTTGCATGTTTGTAGTTACGATAACAATGGTAATTCGAAACAAATAAAGAAATAAAACTATCTCCAAAAAATATTCATAGATATATATGTTCACTTTGATCCCATGTGAGAACAGTCTCGCGGATTTGGAACAATACATATATAGGCCTACTTATTTACAATATCAATAATATTATCAAAAATATTATAAACCCATTAGTATAATAAATTTCTACCGTAATCTGTAAACACATATTGTCCCATGTTAGTGACTGTATATGAGTACAATATCCAAACAATTTAATTGCTGTACATGTATACTGTTTCTAAGCAACGAAAACCACACACCATTTTGGTAATGATGAACAACTTAGTCATCATATACTTTCATACACCAAATATTTAGTATTATCTAAGTCACTCTTAGTTACCAAATTCCAAAAAGAAAATTCTTTCATAGAATAAAATGGATTCTGAAATTAGCTTTTGCAGATAAGATTTTATTTCTTGTGGTAGGACTTTGGATAAAAATGCTCCAGTGCTCTTTTCTGTATTATTGACAATGACTTATCTTTATTCCTAGTATTATATCTCAGCATTAATATTGAAGTGTTCAGGGTTTGACACTACAGATAGTAGGGGGTATACATACTGTGCTTGCACAGTAAGTACTTCAAGATTTCCAAACATATTTCTGTACGAGGCGATGTCCGTGGGCTTGCACCATAAATAATTCTTAGAGCACGTTTTTGTTATTTAAATACCCTTCATTCTTGTGAAGAATTTCCCCATAGTATGATCAGGGAGTAAAAATACGCAAAATAAACCGATTTCCTTGTTTCTATATCAGCTATTTTAGCAATTATCTTCAATAAATGTGTTGTAGAAATCCATTTTTTAAGAAGTTTTTGAATATGTTGGTTCCATTTCAACTTGTTATCAAAATATATCCCCAGGAGTTTTGTGAAACAGCTTTCATTGTTTGCTTTTCCTGCAGATATAAATTTATAGTTGTCCTTTTGTTTCATTATTTGTAAAAAATTGAAGTGACTGTGTCGTATTAATTAATTAACACTGAATCATTTTTTAATTTCCTTTAGAGCATCATTTGTTGTGATTTCAAGCTTTTGCACTGATGGGTGTTTCAATGATATGCAAGTATCATCTGCCAAAAGCCCCGTGCATTCACTATGACGTAATATGCGTGAAGATCATAGGGATAAATTAAAAATAGCAAAGGCTAAAAAATTGGATCCTGATTTAGACCACATATAAATACATCTCATTCCGAGTTTATAATCTCTCATGTATTAACATCTTTGAAGTATACACATTGCTACCTATTTTACAGGTACGATTTAAACTAAATTCCTGGCCTACCAGTAATTCCTTAGTGCTCTAATTTACATAGGAGAATTTTCTGGTCATTACAATTAAAGGACTTAGCTAGATTGCAGGATATACAGGGAATTTAATATTTTAAATAGAAAGACTTTCAAAACTTACGTTGCTCCAATTGTTACTTTTCTGTTAAGATATGTCAACGTTCACGAAAATATGTAACAAATAAACAATTTACTCAAAACTTTCAGAATAAATAACGTCTAATAGAAAATGATCGCGACTATACGTCAAATGTTTTATGATAAATTGGCTCTGTTGGTAAACACTTCCTTTCCCAGATTGTTTTTCATAACTGTTGAAATTGCTCGCCGTTTCCTTCTAACTTTGTTACTTACAGAAATATATTTTACAACTGCTCCCAACAATGACCGGATGGAAACTTTCTACTTTTTCGAAAGTTTAAATAATCTTTCCATTTTATTTAAAGAAAAATCCATTTACCTCTGAAAATGAAAGGAAAAACGACACCAACGAAGAAATTTAGTTACGTAAAGCAATAATTATAAAAATAATAAAATTGTCTTCATGAACTACACATTTCACAAAAAAAATTATCATTCACGTTTCGGACACAGGTGTTAATACAAGACATTCTCCTAAAAGATTAGGTACACCGAGCCTAATAGGCCCTGTTAGATTTCGAGCAGCAATTCAATTCCTCTTCCCTCTCATGATTGACACTGACCATCTTTGGTCCATGAAGATCGAATCGGAAAACAAAAATATGCCAATGACTAAATGTATGATCTGTGTGGCGAAACTGTCGTTTTATTTCGTCTCTATAACCGCGACACAACGGTGACAAATGCATTGTTAAAACTATGATACCATTACACAAACCCTATTCACCTTATTAGGATCTTTGAAATTCTTACCAGTGTCCACCTATTATACTCGGGGTCTCCTACTCGGTCCTAATATTAGAGAAAATTCCTGACCACCCATTATCTCGTGGTCTCATTTCAGTTCACATGCAATTGCAAACTACATCTTTGTCGCCGGTCCTCATCCCGTTATCTGCATTTATGATCGGAAACAAATTGCTTTTAAATCATCATTTATATGAAATTGTTCCTTTCAACCAGACCAATTTCCTTTTTTTAAGAAGTAATTTTTGGTACACTCCTAGAAAATTCCTTACTGGAGTGTTATTGCAATAAGCGACTCACCTCTGTCTCCGGCGGCAGCTGCGGCTGGTCTCCATCCTCGGCCGACTTCCTAAGCACGCGGACTACTTTGCCGTCAGCAGAAACCACCACGGACGCTTCCTGCACGCCGTCCTCTAGCACCACACGTCTACTGCGGAACACTCGGCAACGGTCCGCACCACCCATATTCCGTCCGTCTGAAACACAAGGTAGACCAGCTACAGTAGTAGAGTTTTTTTTAACTGCAATACGATTTCTAGCAAGGAAATTTTCGTTTTTTCTTGTCGATGGCTGCTACACGGTGGCTACATCTCTGACTCCCCTTGAGAATCAGGTTTTCTAACGTATGTACTGGTTTTCTAATGTTACCATGTGCTAGGAAGAAACAAGCTTGTTTGCTCTGACGTATGGAATGACTTCTAATTTTTAAGGTATAATCAGTGTGGATTATAATTCTACCGGTGGAACTGCTTTACAATATGATGACGAACAGGAGCGTTGAATTAAGTCCCTTTGCCAAAATCAGAATAGTATCAGAGTTGCACCTGAATTTCTGTTTCTAAATGCTGGACGCTACTATCCCGGCTGGAGCCTCATGTGTTAGGTACTTGGGGGGCGTCCATTAATTACATGAGGTGAAATAGGGGGGGGGGTTCGGCGAAATCTCAGCAAACCTCACCAAGGGAGAGCGGGGGGTCAACGGAAATCTCACGTGAGGTTTCGAAATTCTTGTTGGACTATAGAGCTAAAAAAAAAAAAAATCTACAAATGACTCAAAAGTCGATTTTAGGGTGTATTTTGTCGAAAAGTGGGGGAATAAACGCCTTTGGAAGGGTGAGACCTAAAAAAAAAAGGTCTCAAAAAGTTGCGATGGCAATTTCTAGGGGGGCACGCACCAGATCTCACCAGAGGGGGGGGGGAATCCGGAAAGACATCTCACGTAATTAATGGATGCCCCATTGTGACGTTTTTTCCGCTGATGTAACAATACTGTGTATGCCACAAGGAAAAACTGAAAATAAATCTAAAATATAACACAAAAATCTAAAAGGCAAAAAATTAAGTCAAAAGTGATATACTGGACGTCTATTGTCACATTTTCTCATAAACGCTTTTATATTGAAGTGCCAAAGTAATGGGATGGGATTCTAATATTCAGACGGAGACATTACCGCGGAAGAAACGTATAAACGTGCCGTGCAGTGTCGGGTCTTTCATTTGGACAATCGTTATTATAGCGAAAGATTTTCTCTCGTGATTTAGCAGACTTTGAACGCGGAATGGAGTTGGCGCTAGAAGCCTGGGGCATTCCATTTCGGGAATCGTTTATGAATTCAATGTTCGTCGAGTCACAATTTCAAGAGTGTGCCATGAATGCGTAAATTCCGGCATTGCCTCCCGTCGTGGACAACGAACTGACCAACCACGTCTACTTAATGACTGAGGCCAACGGCATCTGTATTGAGGTCTCAGTGTTGACAGACAGTCAACAATACGTCGAAGAACAGCAACACTCAATGTGGGACGTATGACAGGCATGTCTGTCCGAATAAAGCAGCGGAATTTGGGATTGGTGGGACATGGGAGCAGAAGATCGACATGAGAGACACCACTAACAAAGCACCAACGGATGCAGCGCCTCTTCTGCGCTCGTGAAAATATCGCTTGGACCCTAGGTTATTGCAAAAATGGTTGGTGGTCAGATGAGTGACAACTCCAGTTGCCAAGAGCTGATGTAGGGTTCGCCAGAACCCATGAGGCCAAGAATACAGGTTGTCCGGCAGCCACTTGACTTTTCATGGCTCCATTTTCGTAAGGGTTGTGTTTACATGGCATCCTTAAGGCTTTACACCTCGTCAACATCGAGGTCGTTAGAGGTGGGAAAAGACTGAGACAAGGAGCGGTGATTATGTTTCGTATATCCAACTTTTCGTGGAATCGAAATTTAGTTGCTAATTTAATGTAATAAAGACAAAAAAAGGCATTTCAGGTGGAAGTATTCTCTTTGTTAGAATGTCAAAACTCACTATTTTCAATCATAATTATAAACTAACAATTTATTTTTAGTGAAAAATATCTTTTAGTTGTGCGAATCGATGTTTAGTTTCGTTTCTGCTGTGTAGCGAGTTTTGAATGTGTCACTACTTTCTTGAAGAGGTCGGTGGCTCCTTGTATCCAAATAATCCTTGGCTTTGTTCGATGCTCACAGACCCAGAATAATCCGGTTCTATCCGGATAACTAATCACTTAGCACTATGTGCGTCTTAAAACAAATACTACCTTTGTTTAACAAGTAAGAATGTTTTCTAGTGACTATCTTGCTAGCTCTCTAATCTAAAGAATACAACATATTGAACTGTCAGTTGACCCAGGCGTTAGGTCACTGGCCGAACGTACCCAAAGCATATTATTTGGTCAACAGATGTTATAGAAATAGCATATTTCTGCCTCTCTTTGTTTGCTTTCTTTCCAAGGGAAACATGCTTCACCGCGTTTTGTTTTTATCAAATTACGCAGTATAAGTAATAATTTCCAAATGATCTGATTTGACAAAACGACTGCTGAAAAGTTGGTAGTAACTGTCATGGACCGGATTAAATGGTTACTAACACTTCTCGGATTCTCACTAAGCTCAGTGAACAGAAATCTGAAGTTCTGCTCATATCTGAAAGCGTGCGGATTCTTATCGTCGAGATGTAGTTGCGACACTTTTCAGGCAACGTAACTTTAATGACTTTCTCGTAAACTGTTTTAACAAAACATATTGCTTGATTCTGAGAATTTATCGATAAATGACTATGGAAATACGGGCCAGTTACAATTAGGGGTTTTGTTTCATGTTGTAACTGTGAGATTTTTTTTGGAGTTTTTTTATTTTTTGAGCTTTTCAATAATTAAACTAGTAATTATTGTTTAATAAATACACCAGTACAACTGTTGGATATTATTTATTTTCCGGATGCGTTTCGCCCCGAGGTATCTTCAGCGTATAGTTAGGAAAATCCTAACAACAAACAATACAAATCACAAAATTTTATCTCTGCAAGAAAATTATCAAATTCAAAAAGCAATAGTCTCAGGAAAACACGTACTTAATGACCATGTAAACTTAACCAACCAAACCTTGTTCAAGTTAATAAAAATCTAAACTGACGTAAAAAAGCATCAAACACACAAAACTTCACCACAACAGTAATTTAATACCACGTTGTGTCTCCACCATCCACCACAAATGCACATTTAGCTAAAACAAAGCAAAACACACACACTAAAATTCAATTACGAAATTCAAACTCGCCGTTCACGACATTTTCGACAGAGTACCGCCGGGAAAACAGCAGAATGGCAAAAGCACACACGAAAACTAAAGTTTGATAATGTCGTACATCGAAAACTATGATTCAAAATTGATTTCTAGTCGAGTCATAAGAGCAAAACTATCCCAAAATTGTAAAACCAACTGCAATAGTGTAAGCAACTTGCTGGTTGAGGTCACAGGCGACCAACGACCACACCTCAAAACGCAAATGGAAATCTAAATTGCAATATAAAGCCTATCTTAGTATACTTATATAAACGAAACGTCCTGCATGGTAATCCAAAACTGATATATAAATATAAGTAATATTATGCTTCCTATGTAAGAATAATGTCGTTAAATGTGAAAATCATTATATTCAAAGTCAATAACCAATCACATATTTACAGCAAAACTGTACGCTGAAGATACCTCACGAGAGGTGAAACGCGTCCGGGATATAAATAATATCCAACAGTTGTACTGGCGTTTTTTAAAAACAATAATTACTAGTTTAACAAGCAACTGTAGAAGAAATGACCTACAATAATCAAATATAAATCAAAGTACGTTTTGACAACAAAAATTAAATTCCCGGTTATGGCTATGAACATTTTCAGACCTTCTTTATTCATACGAAATTTGCCAGGATGCTACTTAATTCTGATTTCACATTAAATTTTTGTTCCAGACACGAGAGGGATGGAATTGAAGGCAAACAGAAATTCTGTATCTCGCTGGCCGAATTTTTCGTTGATATCCCTCACAACAAACAAACCATTAGAATCAATTAAACTACGATATCTGTTTTTTTTCTCTATAAAATGTTGCTTGTGATTTGTAAAACCCAATATGCGTATGTCAGGATATAAAAGAATATTTGATGACGTGGGCTAGAACAGAATCGGTCACTCCGCAGTATTGAACTTATTACATTTACTGTGGTTCTTTCTAAATGTTTGTAGAATTTCAGACTGATTCCCATTTTGGACTTTGGTTAACTATGAACTCCATTCTTCAGCGGAACGACCTCAAAATTTTAGTGAACTGGCAATTAACAATTCTTCTAATAAATTGGTTGAGCTATCACTGCACCACCAGATCGATGAAACAGTCTGTTGGCAGCATTAGTCTGTATGATGGTTATGCATTTTATTTAAATCATTGTACAGTTGAGTCCACAAACAATGTTATAAAACTTGAAGTTTCTTTGTAAATTTAAATTGAATCACTGGCTCAGGGCTTTAGCCTGGAGTGATTTAGAAAAACAATGAAAAACTTAATCGGATACCCCGCCGGGGATTCAAACCCACGCTCTCTCAAAAGCGAGGCCAGAGCGTTAGCGCTCAACCACCACGTTTTTTATTTCCTTCTTAACATATGCCTTAACAGTGTATAATGCAATAGTAAATTAAAAAATCTGATTTAGTCGTCATTTAATAACATTATACTTAAGAATAACTAATTATTATTTGCTTCTGGGTTTATTACATTTTTTTACTTATGGCTTTACGCCTCGTCGACGTCGAGGTCATTAGAGGCGGGATGGGACTGGGGACAATGAAAGGGAAGGAATTCGGTCATGGCCGTTTGAAGGAAGCATCCCGGCTTTCGCCTAAACTGATTTAAAAAAAGAAACGATGGAAAACCCAAATCTGGATGCCCGGACGGGGATTCGAGCAGGCGCCTTAATGTGGAGCCCGAGCGTAACCGCTCACCCACCACGCCAGGTAAGAATAAATTATGATTCTTCCATTAGCTATGCGTATCTTTGTAGCTATGCGGTAACCATCTTAAGTGGCAACTTGCCAAGATGCTTCGAGTATTGCATCAGAGTTTGATAGGCTGCTTGTTTAGAGCAGAGTTTAGTGAAAAATAAGTACAAACAAGATAGGTGCTCGTTGGCAAGCGAGCCCACTGACATTGTTTTGAGAACTGTACTGATAACGCGCTCTTATGTCTGGCGAGATGAGAATGACATCTGTCCGGCCGCAGCCGAAGGTCAATGACGTCACTGGCGGGATGTGAGCGGTGCGGGAAGCGGCTTCACAGGGGCCAGACAGCAGCCAACAGGCACGTCCGTGTGTTTACAGTCATTCCCGCACATCAGATACTATTCACTTGCAGAGGTTTCAGCTTTACATTCAAAGGAATTATGAATAAAGAAACAGCTTACAATTAAATTTTGTGTAAGAGCTAAATATACAGTGCGCTAGTACTAATTCGAAATATGCCACATTAGTAAAAAAGAATAAAGTCGTATGCTTTATCATAACGAAGTTAAGAAAATATTAAAGAAATACATATTCTCATGCTGCACCACATAACTGGAGTTCATTTGGTCCAAATGATCTATTCGCTTCATCTCAGACGTCAGTTGTTAAGAAGCTGCAGACTATTTGGTACAAGAGAATCTCAGTAACCATGAATAAAAAAGTTTGCTAATTTCAATTTAATGTTTGCTTCGTGTACTTACATGTAAGAATAAACTTGTGAAGTAAATGGTAATCATAGAAAAATCAACAAAAAGTTGATTATTATTTTTTCAATTAATGCGCGGTGTACCTCTAAACTGTTATCGAGGAAATTTTGAAGTCAAAGTGCTTAAATTGCGTGTAATGAATTAGCTTTATCATTCCTATCATTACTTATTCAACACGATGTAATGTACTGCAGTTGTCATAGGTTTTAATTAACCTAATCACCATTCCCGACGGAAATAACATTTTTTAAATCTATTTTAGGCAATAATAAATATACTTGTTGTGGTTAATTCCAAAACTCCTTTAGACAACCTCATCACACTTTATCACCTCTAAATTCGGATAAAAATGGAACTCGTACTTATCATTTCATTCATCCGATGGAAAAGCATCACGTTATGATAAAAACGTTTTCTTAATGTTCTTCCTAAGCGTCAATTTAGTTGTTAGATATTACTAGAGCGTTAGGGTTATTCCCATCACAATGTCAATGTTTTCCTTGTCTTGGATATAACAGTATCAATCATCTTTGAGCGAAATAACAGCCTAACAACAAGTTTTCTCTCTCTCTCTCTCTTTTTTTTTTTTTTTTTTTTTTTTTTTAAATACGCTGTCTTATATTTCTATTTAAAACAAGATAAGTACAGCCAAGAGTTGCCAACATTGAATAACTTAATTTGTTTCCTTTTTACATTTGAACTGGGCGACGACCTCGCTCCAGATTAGAGAGACCTTTGACCGCCGTCATGACCTGGATATTAACGTAGTTGTGCTAGAAATTTCATTGCAAGGTTGAACTAAAAGGTCTGATTAGCTTTTGTACACAAAACAACAGAAAGAAACAGGGGGTACCATTTGGTGACAGGTTTGTAGACAGCGAACATCCAGCGCTGAACACTTTCTACGTGAAACAAACACACGAACGTCAACGATTGTGGAAAAATCGACGTTCAATGAAATCACAAATCACTGAACTAGCTCTCCATGAAATAAAGTTACATTAACGTATTTAATGTTCGATTCCTTTATTTGACATCGTATGTGTATTGACTACTGTTGATGGGCAGGGACATTTTCATGGGTTTTATGCGTTGATTCAAAAACTTGGAATCATTCCACAAATTTCCTGGAACGAATGTACAATTTCGTATTAGTATATACCTAATTGCTACTTACTGATTATCCAAATGATAGGTTCCAAGATAAAGAAATATAATATTTGTAATTGGATTAATGTGGCGATATTTTTTAAGACATAATACGAATAGACGATACGAAAACGGGTAATATGTGGATGATTTACTTATTTCCAATATTTTCGTGAAAAAATACTACCAGAACTCTTAAATTTATCGTAACTAATTTCGAATCAAACGCATTTCCTCTTACAAGACACAATTTTTCAATAACTTCGATCAGGAGTGTTGTTATAAGAGGATAGATAACGTGCCTTGCAAACATGGCATTAAAGAAACACTTAAATGTGGTACTATATAACATCAATAATTTGAACTTGGTTTGTATCTTTATACAGTTGGAAAAATATTGAAATTAAATAAAGCTTTTATGAAGAGACATATAATCAGATTCACAGTTCACATGCTTAGTAAGAATAGTCAGTATTTTCCACACCGAATCATAATTTTCGTTCATAATATTGGGAAACACGTCGATTATATCTTAGATTTTTTTTTTTATTAAAATTTTTGTCCTAATATCAAGATTAACTGTTTCAATCTACAACAATCTAAAAAAAAACGATCGTCAGACCGGAAGTAATTTTTTTACAAACATTAGAAATGAGGGGGTCTTAAAAGTTCTTGCCTCGGCTGTAGACAAAAACAACGAGCAATATATGATCTAACAATTTTTTTTAGAATACCATTAAGTAACCATTTATTTGACTGTAGGGAACGATAATCACTAAATTTTCCGTAAAATTTCATGTTTCGTAGTTTGCCTGAAAAATTACGCTGTGTGCTCGAGGCATTCAGACCACCCTCACACATGGTAACTCTGCGAGTAGTATACAAGCGGTTAGTATTATGGTAACGTAGACAGAAAATCCTGGTTGTTACGGTTTATAGCTTTATGGCGTATTTAACCATTTCAACCAACTGAATTTGTCATCTTTTTAATAGCTTCACGCAAATAAAAACAAATTCTTGCTTAAGTTTCTGGACAAGAACCGGGCGAAGACACAATAATGTCGTTTATTGTGATACTCAGCGTCCTGTAAGTGAAGTTGAGCACTCTGCCTTAACTCTGACATTGCTTGGCACTCACCTGCCGTGGCTGCGAGGCGAGTCTGCCGTCCGTCGTTTCGCCGACTGCACCAAAGGCGGCGTCGCTCGCGATCATCGCTGCCGCCTCAGGTCACGTGACCCAATTATCTTCTCGCCGCGACAGTAGCCGCTGAGACTGCAAACACACGTCGCGCGTTAAAAAGCACACGCACAGCAGATATTCTAGTTAGCTGTCGAGCACGACACTGAAGAATAGTGATGCACAAACAGTTCTGTAAATCTACATTGCAAAATGTTTTCACTCAATCAAAAATATAATTCAGAATACAGTTATTTTAAAAAATGTTTAAATAATAGCATACTGCATTGTTATATATTATATTTAAATATTTACAGGACATAAAACCTACTGTGTAACTAGAAAAAAAAATTACAATTCTCAAGCGTTGATGTTATAAATTGGAAGAAAATGTCTGTATTTAGATTTTACTCATCATCATAATCAAAAGACGATTTCACTTACGCGGGTCGTCCAGCACATCATCTTCAAAGTCTCCAAGTTTGTCCCTACACCACTTGTCTCCAGTCAACTCCCTTCACCACTCCGACCTTCTTCGCCAGGTCATTCCATCTGGTTTGTGGTCTTCCGATAGGCCTCCTTCCGTTCCCACTGTGAAAAAGTGCTAACATCGGCACTCTCCCCTACTCCATCCTCAAGATTTAACTGATTCATGAAATTAAGCGTTCATTTAAGTCGTTAATAATTGATTTAGGCAGGGTGCATGTGTTTTTCTGCATTATAAGCCAAAGTCTAATAAGACTATTTGCACAAATTTCGGACGAAGTCACAAAGATTTTGCATCTAAACTGTAAAACATAAATCTTTTCTAAATTTCTTACTCGCTTCCAGACTTCAATAAAACGCAGTCAGCTACAATGGACTATTGTTTAAATGTTACTGAGGGCAACTTCCTACTGAGCTTGGTAGACCCAAATATGTACTAGTACATCTGATTTTAATATTTCAACTTTAATCCCTTTTCCAGGTTTCCATATGAAAAAAAATTTTCAGGTGTACAAAGCTGCTTCAAAATTTCGTGTCATTCTAATAATTTTAGTGTCCTTGTTCAGTAACTCTACTTGTAATCGAAATTTTGTTTTTTAAATTCATTTTTATAGAGGTAATTCTATCCTAACGATACTTGAAAATATTTTTATTCGTAACAATATATCTGAGCCGACAACCGAATTCAGACTGAAGAGCTGTTCGTATTAACCATATGTTTTACAAATATACTGCGTCCTTTAAGTAAAACGAATGTAATAAATGTTAAACATTTAAAATTCTTATGTCAGAAGACTGATATATATTTAGATATTACCGAGTATATATTGACTTTCACATAACACAAACAGAAATAAGCATTATTATATGAAAATGAAATCGCATAACTTAGAAAAAAATGTATATAATCCTTTAGTATTTTATAAAAAACTTCCCGGAATTAAATGTTTAATCTGTTACAGGTATAGAGAGCAGATTCTGAAATAAAGAAGAAAGAACTTCGTGCTCTGATTAAATGTTTAAGTAAGAAAAAGAAAGATCTCAATAGAGAACATTCTTGTTAATGAGGCAGAAACATTAGGGGAGGATACCCATGCCTACCGCAAAGTGAAAGACTGAACTTAAATTGATGGAGACAGGAAAATCATACTGAGGAGGCATCATGCAAGCCAACAACAACAATGGGTCGCACTCTGACAGACAACTTGGGTATCGAAAAATTAGCAAGCAATTAAAAGGTAGCGAGGTGGTAGCCATATGCAGAAAACCTACTCTGCTTTGAAGCCTTTCCCGTACACTTTGTTGAACGATTTGTGCCACTTGATGAGGCCTGTGTCTATCACTTTACCCGAGAATCGAGTAACGTTGTCTATTTTTTGCTTCTGTGGTTTCACTGCTTCTAGTTTTCCTTAAATACAGTGATGTAGTTATTACAACCTTGTGAAGAAACTGCCAACAAAAACAGATAAAGAATGCGTCTGTTATTGTTGGCCAGATAATCACCGAAGGATCCGTCCTCCAAGTGACAAAGAGTTTTTCGATTTGCCGCTGCTATAGCCTAACCCGGTGATTCACACGGATGTAGGTGACCTACAGTTTAAGCGGAATCCAAACCAGGGAAGTGTTATATCGTACTTCACATTACACAGCAAGCTATGTCAGAGGTGAAGATCGGCTCAAAAGTCCTTCAAAGTCCCCGCCACGACAAGGATTAGAACTGAGGACTTTTCGATCTCCAGTCAGACACCTTAACCAGGCCACTCTTGTGAAAACAGGTGATCGGAACAAATATCTCATTGCCGTGGCTGCAATTTAACTCTGGACATCAATTAATTTTCAAACACCTCTTTTCTCTCGATTTTGGCGCCTCTGACATTTACCTGTTTCAGAAACTTTTTGTTTGTCCCACATTTCAAGTCGGATGATGATTTAATGTATGCTACCACATTCTTTTTTAATAGTCTTGGGGAATCGTTCTAAGTGGAAGACATAAAATCATTTGAAAGATGTTGGAGAAATTTTGGAGAGCTCAGAGCGGACAGTTGGAAGAATTTTCTTTTAGGTCAGGAGGTTTAGTACCATTTAATGAAAATGTGACCGAACAAAGGCGTGAGCAGTAATGATCAGCCTTTAAAATCTCCTACCGGCCATCCAGATTTCAGTTTTCCATGGTTTCCAAAAATTAGGCGATCGCAGGGATGGTTCAGTCAAACGGCCGTGGGCGGATTCCTTCCAGTTCTTTGTCTTCATTCCTTTTCCGCTCTTATTTTTTTATTCCCTCAGCCCGTCTCCACGTTCAACTCTTTTTACTAAAGTGGATGGATGGATATTAAATAAAATAAATAAATCTGAGCAACAACATTGTAAGTAATCTGATGTCATATGTCAGATTTAATTTTCTAAACGAATCATTCACTTTTTAAAAACTAGAGAATGGTATGATTTGTGCATGTTTCATAATTCCTAATTAATACCAAATGTTAAATTGAATATAATTTTTAGCTAGGTAAATTGTAAACAAAAATACCAAATTTATGTGGAAACAGTTTCTTAATGAATAAATGTTATAGTTTATTGTTAAATGGAAGGTTTACAGTAATCGTGTTGCAGTTCATGAAACTTCAGTTTCAGCAATTATATAAATCATGATTTATCTCTCATTCACTCGTCTGGTCAGAAGTATTGTTAAAGTTTCTAAACGTAAAACTGTTGCCACATACATTCTACTGCCATAGTGATTTCTTACGCGCTAACATGTGGTTGGTTCTCCTCGTTGGTTCAAATGGTTGAGTAGCGTGATGTTGTCCAGCATCTGACAATTAATCACAAGTGATGGAAAAACAAGAAAATTAAGAAATTATACTTTATACTAGGAACATCACCGTCGTATTTTCTTATTTAAAAATATCAGTGATACTATCACCTGCGAGACAAATGGAAGAATAAAGTATTTTTGTCATAAATTCAAAGAAAGATTATCTTCTTCAGTAAATAGGATTAGTTGTTAACTATATACATTTTCACGACTTCAATGCTGTATAAGAATTTCTCGGGTTCGAAGTCGCGTCAAAATTAAATCGTCTGTCGACGTTTCGGAGTTGACAATGGAAGCGGTGCAAATTTCCGAAACGTTCAGTTCTAAGGTGGCTTGAAACCTGAGAAGTTTTATACAAGATTAGTTGTGTTTATCTACACTATGTATCAGAAATCCTTATGTTTACGCTAATTCATAGTTTTTCGTGAATTTCGGTAAATGAACTTCATGGGTATTTGATTACATTTGTCTCCAGATGCAACCTTACTTCTAGTTACTGTAAAGATATGAGCAAATTTCAGTCAATAAAGACGAGCTTATCAGAAAATTTATCTTTAATACAGGTAATGCAAATTTCGTCCATTAACTAAATCGAAGTATAATTTAGAATCCCACACTATATTTAATTTACTCGGGCATATTTGATAATCTGCTGTTCAATTTTATGATACTTCTGGCACCTAACAATGATGAAGCATAGTGAAATCTTTGGGGGCGTCCATTAATTACGTGAGGTGAAATCTCACCATATCTCATCAGGAGGTGGAGTCGACATCTCACGTCATTTTTTTAATTCCTTGAAGAACAGCAGGGCTAAAAAATTACTCCAAAAACTTCAACTTCAACATAGGGGAAAGAGGTGATGTTGGGACCCAACACCAGATCTCACCAAATCTCATCACGGAGGGGTGGGGGAGGTCCAGATTTCCGCAAAAACACCTTACATAATTAAAGGACGCCCCCTTTCGGTGGAGAAATACACCGGGTTACTGGTGATTGAGTGATAACTTTCGAGCCTACCGTTCACTTTGGGGTGGAAGCGGTTTCAGATCCCTAGACAAACATCTAGATTTCTGTTTTGCATAGTATTCCGAAATTACTCGAAACGAATGTGGGAATTCCTCCTTCAGAAGGCCATGGTAGAATTCCTGCCATTTCCTTGTCCCAAATCTGCTCTTGCATTTAATGACCTCGATGTTGACAGGGCGTAGAACCATAAATAAGAAAAGATACATGTTGCCTGCATCCAATTTAAAATTTTCTGTCAGCAAATGTATAAGGAAACAAATATGTTCTGCTTCTAGGTACTTGTTCTAGTGATTAATTTTATATAGCTACAGAATTTTCTGTAGGTGAAACTTTGTCTCAACCCAAAAATATCAACATATTTCTCCTAAAGAAGTGAGATTCGTTTCTTATAATAATCAGATAGTGTTTAAGCGTTTCACATTTCCCAGTACTCGACTGAAGTCAGTAACAAAATAATATCATTTTCTGGCAAATAGTACTTCGTCTGTTAAAGCCTCTCGGAAACAAAGTATTTTTCATTCCAGATTGGAATTTGATATTTTCTTTTCTTTTGGAAACTGTAGTTTGTTCTACCTGTCATCTACTATAACTAATCATGTATGGATATCTGTTTACTCTAGAGATAATATGGTTATTGTGCATTATCATCTTGGTAATCCATGTAATCAGAACTGATCTATTTGGCAGTTCTAAAGCAATGAGAAATTGGAAGATGCCAATACTATGTTGCAGAGTGAGTACTATGTGGCACACGTAACGTCACTTCATAATGTTACCGTAAAGTCATGTTTGATGATCTATGGTTGCGTTTAGTGTTCGAAATAACACTCAACGACATAATGTTTCAGAAGTATGTAATGGTCTCCGGAGAAAGTGGAATCAGAGACTAGCCGTTGCATTACACGCCATTACGGGGAGTTTAATAGAAGATCAAGTGCGTGAGAAAAAAATTAAATATAGACGTACATAAATATTGAATAAATTGCATGATTCTTTAATTTTGGTAGGCAGCAAATTAAAAACACGGAAAGACTTGTGTTGCTACCTGAAGCAATAACTACTACCGTTGATGCTGGGCATTTTTAAAACCAGAACTTCCTACTAGAGAATTTTCTGATGCGACTATTGGGTACTTTTCTGTGGAAGGAATGGGAAGGAAATCGGCCATGGCCTTTTAAGGAACCAGGCATTAACATGGAGTGATTTGGGAAACCATGAAAAAAACCGAATCACAGGAGATGATTGTCCTGACAGGTATTCGACGCAGTTGTCGCGGGGGTCAAATCTCCCGAAGAAGATCCATTCTCCCCCCCCTCCCCCCAAATGCAGGGATTACTTTATTTACAATTAAAAGATCACCCCTACTGAACCGAGACGAGCATCCTTGACTCGGTTCTGTCTCTGTGTTGTGCAATCTATTTTTAGTTCCTTTGTTTTGAGTTATATTTCTCTGTAGAGCAACAATGAGAGAGTTTGAAAAGCAAACGCCATTAAAGATATCCTATGACTGCCTCTTCTAAGCTGCCTTGGGCAACGTGGCAATAAAAAAAACTGTCTATACCAGTGGATCTTACAGTGGAATTTTCTATATCATGATCTGTAGTAAGGGCAGAAATACAAATCATCACATCAGTTGTCTTTAAGATAAAACTGTTTTTCACACAACAGGTAATCTTATCGATGGAAAGACAGTGAAAACGTATCGCTGCTGATAACTGTTAACAGTGGAACTGGCGCAGAGAACAGCTTGATAATTTGAAATAGCTATCTAAAACAAATAGCATAATTTCTAGATGTTTTAATTTACCACCAACACAGAACTAGGTAAAAATACTCATATCAATAACTTGAAAATAATCATTTGATTCATTACATATTATATTTCTGACATAATATGGGTTCATTTATTCATTCTACAACCTTGAAGTAGTTGAACTGTTAAGTTTCATTCTCGTCTCAAGTAAACTAGTTTACAGGAAGTATTCCATTTTTTCATAATTATTGAAGACATTTAAATATTTTCGGGCATATCTGGCGATAGTTTTATGATATTTTGGTATGTTTTATGATATTCATTTGATAATAAAAATAGTAGCGATGTTCTATCCCTGTCCACAATAATAGGTAGAAAAAAAAGAGAAATATTTTGTGAGATTGGTGAGACAAAAGACTTGGGTGTAACATGTGTCAATACTAATTCCACTTCTGCTGTTGAAGTGATTGGCACAGTGGACGAAATAATGGAACAACCTGTGTACGACTTTTTGCTTTAGACATAATGTTTCAATCCCTTTGATATCTTTGAGGAGAAATATTTTAACTGGTTGGGAAACAGAAAAATAATTGCAGGGGAACAGTGTAGTATGATATATGTTTGCTCGTATACGCTTGTTTTTGTGTCAGAAATATAATATTAATTCTCTGTTCAACACTGTCAACATAATAATTTTCTCAATCTACACGCACAAGATTTTGATGCTTGTGCTTAGCGTGGAGAATTCCCAGGTTATAGGATACGTTTGTGCTTATGAATTGCATACTATGATTCGGATTTTACAAAAATTAAAATAAACCAATCATGCTTTAAAAGTTTAATAACTGAGGTCAATTTTGATTTATATAGGAACGAAGTCATTCTCGGCGTTGAGAATGGATGTAGTCTTCTCGGGAGATTAGCCGAGTAAGTAAGATGTTTCCACACGATATTTCGGCGATCTAATCTCCGTCATCCATAAATATATAATTCTTTACTCGATAATACGGGTAAATATTCCTCTGAACTGGAATAAGTACCATATATATAGCTGGCTGTTGCGTAATGTAGGATGAGATTTGTAAGATGGGTATATTTATTACTTACCTTCACATTGATTTCACACAGATTTCAAACGAAGGTGCTCCAATTTTCTAGACTGGGTTATAGAAATTGTCTCTTAACTTCTTACAGCCTCTTAGATTTGAATTAGAATTTTGCTTTAAAAGACGGTCGGCTGCACTATTGTTCAAACTTAATAGAATGCAATTTTCTATCGAGAAATCTTATATATACGCATTTGATTTTAATTGAATTGCGTATTTGAAATTATTATGGTTTTACGTTTAGGGAAACTGTTGTGAGTATGAGAAAAGTTCTAAGCTTGAAACTGGTATCAAAATTCCTGCTGTCAGCCACTGCGTCATTTACAGATATTACATGTATCTATTGAATTACTTTCATATTTTTACTGTTACTCTTATTCGAAATGGTATTTACTAATTAAGGTTACTGAGCCATTTGTTTGTCAATGTTTTCTTATAATTGATAATTAAATTATAAATTAATTTATTCAAATAAGCAGATGTCCAGATCCATATTTAAAACATGACATACCACACTGCAAGTGACGTCACAATGTGTTAAGATACACAAAAAACAGACTGTGAAAGTTGAATTGACAGTTATAGAATAAGTTATAAGGACACAGAAAATCAAAGAGTTAGAAGTATATTATTTTAAATAAAGTAGCAGTGTGACAATACAGCCGTTAGTTATGTGATGCGAAACACCAATCAGAGCTCATGACGTCATTCTTTAGTAAGCGTCTTTTTGTCATCGTGAATGTAGTATCTGACGACAATCATTGCGTCATTT
Source organism: Vandiemenella viatica (assembly GCA_031002005.1). Classification (NCBI taxonomy): domain Eukaryota; kingdom Metazoa; phylum Arthropoda; class Insecta; order Orthoptera; family Morabidae; genus Vandiemenella; species Vandiemenella viatica. The sequence goes on from CM061920.1 coordinate 282,019,858, forward strand.
ATTTTAAGCCATAATTTAGTTCTGGTTACCAACCCGCGAAGAAAGTAATATTTTAAATGAAAACTGGGTTTACCAAAGAAAATTGCTCAGAATTAATGTGACATTTTTACGCATCAAAGAGTAATTTCAGTTCAGCAGAATTCTGGAACGTCAAAACTTCCATGAATGTGTACGTACTTAAAAATTTAAATCACAGTTGTATGCGGTAAAGTATGCTTATAGTTATGTAAATAAACAAAGTTATGTAAGAATGAAGTCTTTCTTGGTGTTGCATTTGAATGTAAAATTTTAGAAGGTAAATCACAGAAATTTCTGTAACCTAGAAAGAGTTGTTATTAAAGCTGAAATATGTTTTAGAGAAGCAATATTAGCAGAGGTAGGAGATAAGATGAAAAGATTGCTTAACTGATGCACCAATTAGTAGGTAATCAGCTATCAGCAAACATTCGTTGCTACCATCAACAAATAGGAGACATTGTTATTAACGAAAAAGTACACTCTTATTAAGAATTTGATTCTTACTTTGGTAACTGCAGCAGTAGCCTCCATAGAAAATGCTGGGTGTTGCTAGGGCAATAAGTTCATTCGAAAGAATTTTCTTAAGTAAATTTATGGATACTTTTCAATGGATGATATCCGACTTAGACGCCAAGATGTAAGTTTTGCTATATCCCTTCTTCCCCTATGGGTTCTGGAGAAGATCGTATTATGGAAAAGCGGGAACTATGGTTCATCCAAGTATTTGCGATACAGAAGACACTGTGTAACAGCCCTAATACCTGTATTTTGAATAGTATTGGACTGTGTGAAATATTTGTAGTGAGCCAAAGTTTGCTTGAAAGTGATTTGATATGTTTATTTTGTAAATTCTTGTAAATAAGTGTATATAGACTTTGTTTTAGGTAAGAAAATTATTTAAAGACCATTTAATATGTTTAAGAACCGAATGATGCAAGAGAATTTATTAAAAGTTTGTAATTACTTGTATTAATGTATGTTACGATGTCTACAGGACAATTTTCCACCATTTGAAAGGATTTCTGTAAATAATTTTGTATTTAAGTATCTCTAATTACCATTTCTAATCATTTTGTAATGTTATTAATTAATTTTGTATCAATTCCGATTGTTTTTAATATGTTTGATTGTTTGAGTGATTGTTAATGATCGAGAAATATCGGGCGGATGCCTTTGAAGAATTCTCGTAATTTCGATAGACTCTATATAAACAGATCGCCTGGACAGAGAGTTTTAGTTTGCATTAAGTATTAATTCAGTGTTACAGAGACATTCATGCAAGTTTTCATTCAGTAAGTCAGTATTGCATCTTTGGATTGTAACAACTATGCTTGTGAATGTCGCAGACTTGTTTTGATTGAAAATAAACGAGCATCAACATAACCTTGTTTTTGGTGGACTTTATTATTTAATTAAGGCAGTAATTAAACCACCAAAGAACCTTAACATGGCGACCGTGACAGGACGAGAAGTTCTTAAACATCTGTGGGATGTTTATCTTCTAAAAAGAATCTGCAGAAAATTGCGACGGAGTATCGGCCATAAGCGAACATAACCTGCGAGGAAATTTCGACCGGCTACGACACGGATTTGACGCCGAGTGGATCTTCTTCGGCCTAAGGCAGAGAATTTTCATCGGGAATTGGCTGTAATCTTCCGACGTCGAGTGGATTTCCTTCGGCCTCAAAATCGTCTTCCTACAGTGAATTGTGAAAAGTGTGGTTAAGTGTTTGAAGTCAGTGTGGTGCTTAATGATCAATTAAGTGCTTCTAAGTGAAATTTAATGTGATACAAAAGTGAGGAGTAACTGTAAGTACGGCATTGAATATTCAAGTGATTTATTTTGCATGTTAATGTGTGGCAGATTGGAAAGATTTTAATTTTACTTAATTTTGTTTTTTATATTGATTTGGCTGATTACTAAAAATGGCTGATAATCAGAACCTGCAAGCTTTTCTAGAGTCATTTGTAACCAATTTTAATGCAAAATTTTCTGAACTTGATGGTAAACTTGATAGTAAGTTTTCTGAATTTAGAAATGAGTTAAAAAGTGATACTGACAGTAAGTTCTCCAAATTTGACAGCAAATTTTCTGAAATTAATTCTCAGTTTGCAGAAATCAATGGTAAATTCGATAACAAATTTTCTGAATTTAAAAATGAGTTAAATCTTGACAACAAATTTTCAGAATTTAAAACTGAGTTGAATCTTGACATCAAATTTTCTGAAATTAATTCTCAGTTTGCTGTAATCAATGATCAGTTTTCTCAACTGCAACAAAACAATGATAAAACATTCTCTGATTTGACTAAATGTTTTGATGTTAAAATCGCAGAGCAATTTCAGGGTTTTAGCTCTCAATTCAAGGAGGATATTAACAATTTAGATTCTAAATTGGGGAAGGTAGTAACTGAATGTCAGGAGAAATTTGAAAAAGTGACAGAAATTTGTGAACAGAATAAGACTGAATGTGTAAATTTGATTCATAAAGAAGTCAGTGAAAATTGTGATAAGATGAAGCAGGAATATGTTGCTTTATTCCAAGCCAGTGATAGTAAAGCTGCTCAAAGGGTCAATGAGTTGAGACAAGAGGTGGGATTAAATATTAATACATTGGTGCAGCAGCAGGAACAGTTAGCGCATGGATTAGAAAGTAATGTAAATCTGTTAGAAAAAAAGGTTACTGGGTTACAGATTCAGTTAAGTCAGGTTCCCGTAACAGGTAATCCAAATTTCAGTGTCGATGTAAAAGAAGAATTTGAATTCTATGATGATAGTGGGAGGCTTCACCCTATTGAATTTATAGATAATTTTGAAAGATCAGACTATTTTAATTTGTTACCCGACAGTAAGAAAATTGCACTTGTGGGTAAACATCTAAAATCTTATGCTAGGGCATGGGGTGATAGACAAGCTAGGGAAGTGACTGACTACAAGCTGTTTAAAGAAAACTTTTTGAAACATTTTTGGTCGACAAGCAGGCAGATTCAAGAAAAGAGAGAGTTGATGACTGGTAGACCCTATAAACCTGGTAGGGAAACTCAACATGATTTTTTTCATAAATGTTGGATCCGTTGTAAGTACCTTAGACCATCCTTATGGAGAGGAGGAATTTATTGATTTGATAGGAGCTAGGCTACCTCAGCAAACAAGAAATTTAATTGCCACTTTGGATGTAGTAAATGTGGATAGAGTTTCTGAATTGTTGAGACGCTTGGATGCCCAGGAGTCATTCAATGAACAACATTACCACCATCAACACCATAGGAGGGGCAGCAGGAGTCCCCCTAGAAGGGGTAATGGGTCAAGGGATGGTAGATCTAGGGGATGGTTCGTGATAATTACACAAGGAGGAATGATAATGGGGAAGTGAGAGAACAGAACCCTCAATCTGAAAGGGAAAGGCAGCATGGGGGGCAGGCAAACTAAAGACCACCCCTGTGATGGGCCCCGCAGTGGTGGACAAGAATGTGGGTCCAGGTACCAACTGCTATAGCGTTAATACCATTTTCATGAATAATCCCCGAGAAGATTTATTGGAAGAGGTGGAGGTAGCAGCAAGTGAATTTCAGGATAAGGTTATGATAGATGTAATTAATGATGTTGATGATGTAAAGGTTGATAATAAGATAAAGCGGGAAGGGGACCACCATAGTACCTTATCACTAGAATCAGTGTGCGAAAGTAATAATTTTCATGTAGAAGATTTTCGAAATGGTCACTGCTTAATTACAAAAAGGGGTGCAGAATTTATAGTGCATACTACAGTGTGGCTATCAGAAACTTGTAAGGTCCAGAATGGCATAGTTGGGACTATGTGTGCTAGTATAGGTGGTAATGAAGTTTGTAGAAGTGCTGAAATCGAGGAGTTTCTCAAATATCTTGAAGATGAAGGTGATACAGTGGTGTGGATAGGAGACCCAGATGAGGAGGAGAATTGTAAGTCAAAGTATTTGTCTTCTGAAGAGAGAGTGGTTGAAAAGCCTTATGTACCAATCCCTAAGTTGGAAAAATGTCCTAATTTTGACCTAGCTGATACGTTATTTAGCTCTTTATTTGGTGTAGATGATGACATTGAAGAAATGGGTGGGAGTAAGGATTTATCTGAACCAGTTTCTAATTTGGAAAATTGTACAGAATGTGACTTAGATGACACTATGTTTTGTACTCTCTTTGATGTGGAAGCTGATAGTGAAGTAGTAGTTGCTGAGAAAAATAATTATTTGGTGGATGAAGTCAGTAAGCCAGATGTTAAAACAGTTTTAGGTACTGATTCATATAATTTGGTAAGCTTAAGTAGTAATCAGATGATGAAGAGTGGGGTTGGGAGTAATGATGGACTAAACTGTAGTAGTGAGAATAATAAATTTGTATTACCAGTTGAGTCAACAGCATTGCTTTTAAGTGACAATCAATTTGCTAAAACAGAACCATTGTATGTCTCAGCTGTTGCGTGGTTGTACCAAAGTCTGTTGTCTGAGATGATTGGAAGTTTGTGTTTCTGTATGTATATAATGAAGCTTTGTGAAAATAGAAATGTAATATTAGATGTGTATACAAAAGTTGAAGAAAACTGGAAGGTTAGGAAAAAGTAACTTACATGGTTCTGGGTTTCCAGGGAAATCCTGAAACCCACTTATGAGAATTAATTGAAATGCATGGTTTGGGGAGGGGTCCCTACATGTAAATATCTAATTTTGTAAATAAGTATGTCAATTGATGCATGTAAATAGTTTGTGTGAGTACTTAAGCTCAGATGCAGATGTAAGCATTTCAATGTATAATTTGTGACAGTTTTGTGTAGAGACTTTTGGTATTTTCATGATGTTGTGACTTTCTACATTGTGGTGACAAATTATCAGCTGTAAAATGTAAACAGACTGGTGTAATTAACAAGCAGACATCAAGTGTGTAATTTGGAGTGAAAATAATTGTAACTTAAGGTGATGGCATTGAACGTTTGTTGTGTAAAAACAGTAAATGATAAAATGATTGGACCTGAGAAAAGACAATTATTGTAACCAAAATCAGTGTCATGGACTATGTGCAGATGTTGTATGAAGAATTGTATTTGTTCATTGTAAAAGTCATTATGGTTGATTGATTGTAATCTGTTCGTGTCTGCATTATGTGTACATTCAACCTGCTTAGATTCGTGACGGATTCAATCAATTTTATCTGTGTAAAATTAAGTGAATCCTGGGGAGGGGTTGTAACAGCCCTAATACCTGTATTTTGAATAGTATTGGACTGTGTGAAATATTTGTAGTGAGCCAAAGTTTGCTTGAAAGTGATTTGATATGTTTATTTTGTAAATTCTTGTAAATAAGTGTATATAGACTTTGTTTTAGGTAAGAAAATTATTTAAAGACCATTTAATATGTTTAAGAACCGAATGATGCAAGAGAATTTATTAAAAGTTTGTAATTACTTGTATTAATGTATGTTACGATGTCTACAGGACAATTTTCCACCATTTGAAAGGATTTCTGTAAATAATTTTGTATTTAAGTATCTCTAATTACCATTTCTAATCATTTTGTAATGTTATTAATTAATTTTGTATCAATTCCGATTGTTTTTAATATGTTTGATTGTTTGAGTGATTGTTAATGATCGAGAAATATCGGGCGGATGCCTTTGAAGAATTCTCGTAATTTCGATAGACTCTATATAAACAGATCGCCTGGACAGAGAGTTTAGTTTGCATTAAGTATTAATTCAGTGTTACAGAGACATTCATGCAAGTTTTCATTCAGTAAGTCAGTATTGCATCTTTGGATTGTAACAACTATGCTTGTGAATGTCGCAGACTTGTTTTGATTGAAAATAAACGAGCATCAACGTAACCTTGTTTTTGGTGGACTTTATTATTTAATTAAGGCAGTAATTAAACCACCAAAGAACCTTAACAACTGGCAGCCAAAAATAAATTAGCACCTTACTTCAGAGCGCCTCTCTGTGGAATTATGATTCGTATAGCATAATCGCTATAAATCACTAGTGTGTTGAGAACCGCTCTAGAGATGGGCAAAAGCTGGGAAATTTCTCAACGATCGTGAGATTTCCCGGAATATCGCTTAGATGGGAAACTCTTCCAGCCAATGACGGTGCACTTGGAAGTATTGCAGTGACAAGTGAACCAATTTATGTTATACACTCCAAAATCACTGTAAATTTCTTTTATATACGGCCAACTTCACCGGATGAAGCAGGTTTACAAGACCGTGGTCGGTGAATGACATTTCTCGCTCGAGAGATATAGGTCCTAGGGGTAAAGGAGGAGAGATAACGTGGACTTGGCTTGACGACTCCGTCGAGGTAACTTCAAAACTGGTGGAAGATGTCGGCACAAGTCAGATGCTAAAACCTATATTTGTCGCCACTGCCTAAGCTCCATGTTGGATTCATGTGAAGTCATTAATTAATCTCACTGTTTCAGCAAAATCAATTTTCTACATCGTGTAGCTAGTATGTGCCTTGCATAATCATGCACACAGTGTTCTATCTTCCAATGAACTTGTAATAATAGCCTAGACTAAAACCGTTCACAACCCCGAACTATTTCTCTCACGACCCTTTCTGCTAACGTAAAAATTGATAAGAATCTCATTTTGAGGCACATTTGGATTGATTACAACTGAATTGTGCTTTTTGATGTGAAGCATTCTGTTATTAAAAGTAACCATATGTTTGTGTAGTATTTGTTGATTTCGAAGAGGTATTTGATTCAATAACTCACAAAGCTGTCAAATATATAATGACTGGATATTGTGGGCTATTTCCTCAATTGCAAGTTAATCAATTTTTTATAAAGGTGAATAACACGCCAATGCAATTGAATTTTGTTTTATTTTGGTGTCGTACGCGTTTCGCTCTATATCAAGAGCATCATCAGCGACATCTGTTAGATATTTATTCATTTATTTAGTTACATTTGATTTACAAAACAATATAAAGTTGAGGTGAAATTAAATCTACTTACATGTTACTTTTTTACTTTTTTCTCATGATCAGGGTTGGCTTCTGTGTGTATGTTTTGTAGAATTTGCTGAAGGTATGAAGCACTACACTGCACTGACCAAATTTCACATTGATACTATTGTTTACCGTTTTCAAAACATGAGAAAGTAAACACCACGCCATGTTTTTCACAGGTCCATAGAGTGTGTGTTTGTTTATGTTTCAGGTTTCATTGTGTTTAGAGGTCCTTGGTTTTTACAGTCTGCTTTGTGTTATCTTTGTTGGTAGGCGGGGATTTGAAATGGTTGTCTTTTTGTGGATATTTATTTCTTTTTTAATGTGGCATATAGTGTCTGATTAGTTAAGTTTGTATAATCATTTATGATCTGCTTTCCTTCAATTAGTGCTTTTTGGATGTAATAATTTTCCTGAAATGTTAATGCCTGTGGTCTGTTATTGTTTATGGTGAGTATTTGCATGTCTCTGTGGATATCTGTCGGTTGGTGATTGTGTTCTAGAAGGTGTTCTGCAAATGTGGAGTGGTTAGTGTGTTTCAGTGCTCTTAGGTGTTCTTTGTATCTTGTTTCGAATTGTCTGCATGTCTGGCCAATGTATTGAGCTTCACAGTTTTGACATGTGAGTCTGTATATGCCTGAATTATAGTAGTTGTTTTTGTTTGTGATGTTTTTAATGTTTTTCTTTATAGAGTTATTGGTTCTGAAAGCGATGTTTAGACCTTGTTTTTTGAAAATGTTTGCTATTTTATGTGTATTTTTGTTGATATAGGTCATAACATGCCATTTTTCTTTTTTCACTTGTGTGGGTGGTTTGTTTTCTGATGCTGAGTTTGTATTTGCTTGTAGCAGTGTTGGAATGGTGTTTTGTGTTGTCTTTAGTATTTGTTTTTTGATGTTGTTGTTTATTTGGTGTATTCGGTTTTCTTTATATCCATTTCTGGTAGCTATTTGTATGATTGTGTTCAATTCTGATTTGTAATTTTCTTTGTTTAGGGGTGTCCTATTTAGTCGGTTGAGCATGTGCCTTATTGCTGCTTCCTTATGTGTTTGGGGATGGTTTGATGTTGAGTTTATGATCATGTCTGTTGTAGTGGGTTTTCTGTCAAATATAGTTTATCTTTAAATCTAACATACCCACAAATCTAAACATAATAGATTATGACCAGGCATACGTCATGTGCCGACAAACGGCTACGAGACCTGGACTCTACATGAATTTGCAAAAGGTAAACTCAAGACTGCGCAAAGAGCTATGGAAACGTCAATACTAGGTTTCGCTGGAAAAGAAAATGAAAGAGCATCCAGCATTAGGTCACTTACAAAGGTCACAGACATCTTAGAGTAGACAACATCCCTGAAGTGGCAATGGGCCGGCCAAATTGCGCGGAGAAAAGACCAAAGATTGACAGAATCAGTGTTAGAATGGAGCCCAAGAGATCATCACAGATCGAGAGGAAGACCACCAGAATAATGGGACAAGGACTTGCGCAGGGTTGCTGGAGTTAACTGGCAGAGGATTAGTTAAAATAATACGGCCTGGAGAAGACTGCTCTACAAGAACTCATGATTTTGAGAGGCCACATCAGTTAATGATTGAAATGGCTGATGTTGATAATGAAGATCTCAGATCCAGTTACCTCACACCGCACTTGTATCTTTCCAACGTGTTTTCAGTTTAATTGATGGTAAATAAAACGCGTTAAATTGATTGCAATTTTTTTTAATAAAGTGCACATCATGTGGTTCAAGTTGATTAATACTTTCAGATGGAATCTTATCCCACTCACTATCCAATGGTTAATAAAGTTTAAAATGTCATATGACAATATAAAACTCATAAATGATAAATCAAACTAACGATATGTAGATGATTACGAAAGCTTCCGCGGTCACTGTATGTTCTCCGGGTGGATCCTCCTCTGAAGAAGGCCACAGCACGATGGCAGAAACGTTAGATTTTAATAAATCGACAATAACAATAGGTAGCTCATAGAATGGAAAACCGAGAAAATCGTGTAGCGTTACATAACAGACTTGTTTTGGGGCCAAAAATTTAATGTTTATCCCCAATTCCAGACTGTCAACATGAAAAATTTCTCAATCTGCACGCGCAACATTTTGCTGCTTGTCTTTAACTTGCACCATTTCCGGATTACGGGAAATGTTTGGTCTTATCAATGCATACATTGCTTCGGAAATGGCACATTTATTTTGTCTAAAATCAGAATAAACTGATCTCCTATATATTGTACAGCCATCTACGATTTCGCGTTTACATAAATTTCCACTTTTGGAAAACGTAAGAATCTAATCCTTTACTTCATAAGATAGGTAATTATTCCTCCAGACTGGTAGCTTCAGAAACAAGTAACAAATATGTAGTTGGCTGTTGGATATACAACATTTGGTTTGCGGGTCGTAGCTTTCATAGTTTTTATACTGATTCCAAACGAAGAGACAGAAATTTAGTCTGCGCTAAATTATAAAATTTGTTTCTCCACTTCTTGCTCCTTCTTTGACTTGAATAATAATGTTTCATTAAAATAGGGTTACCTGGGACAATGTTCAGATGTAACTAACAGCAATTTTCTGTTGAGCACACAATATGTTAGATTTGACAATAGTACAAAATTTTATAGAAATATTTTATTAAATGAAGATAAAAGTGTGATTTAGGGCATTTTGTAAGAACAGTTTCTGCCTTATTCGCGAAATATTGTTTTCTTGTTTGCAGTTGTCCTTCTGGGAGGCGCAGCGGAGGAATGCGTTTGCTATTGTGCAGGTGCAGGTTTCACTCCGGCTGCAATGTAAGACGTTAGTCTCTCGAAAAGTGACAAACGCAAACTCACCACGGTGAGTAAAACTTAATGAGCCGACGAACTTTGTGCTTTTACAATGACAATTTACAAACATGTTACTCAATCAGGAAGTGTAAAGAGCCATGGTTTTCAACAGCGAATGAGGAGCGTTTTTGTTGTTAAATAACTATGTATCCAGTAAGAAAACAGGAGTTTCTTATTAACAAGCTAGTAGTTTATAATTTTACTGTTTTGCATGCCAAAACACCGGCAGCAGCTGGCTCGGGACTGAAGGACTGGCTGGTGTGTATTGAGAATTGGCGAGGAAATATTGGTTTTGTTTCACATTAGTACTCCTAGTGCGATCATTTGTTGTGAAAATACTCGTTTACACATTATTCTGGTGTAAGCTGCACAGAGAACTGATCCTCTGCCACTACCAATGCTGTACACTGGCACAAGTGTGCCAATTTTCTATTCAACTAGGTTGCTGAGGATTTCAAGACTCTGTACCAAGGTCGTCAACTAGGGAGCCACACAATGGACGGTTGCTTTACATCGATTCACCAGCCACCGTCCTTCAACAATACGGTAGATATAATAATAATAGTAATTGATAAAATTGCGATGGAGCGCCCGCTCCGGTGGCGGTCTCCCTACACACCTCTCCTTCTCCTTTCCTCTTCCAACCTACTTTTGCCCTCAACTAATTTTTACTTTAAATTCCTTCAGTGTTACCGGCAAATTATTCATCAATTCCCTTGGCAATTTATTCCAGTCCCTTACACACTTTCCTATGAAAGAAAATTTTCCCTCACCCTTATGCCTCAACTCAAGTGCTAGCTTGTGGTCATGGTCAACGTTACCCTTCCAAGCACCTCTCTTAATTTCCCCACCAATATCTTTCCACGCTTCATCACCAGTATAGGCCTTGTAAACTCATGACTATCTTTACCCTAGTTCTATCCTCCAATGAATCCCACTCTAGCTCCTTTATCATATTAATTAACGATTGTTTTTTTCCGTAATTTCCAAAGACAAATCTGGCAGCGCTCCTTTGTACCCCCTCCAACTCCTGTATTTGATAGCCAAAATTTGGGTCCAGATCTACACCACCATATTCCAGCAGTTGTCTGACCAAAGTTTTGTACCCCAACTCCCTTACTTCTCTTGTGTATCCCTTCATCACTCTCGCCAACAGGTGAAGAATTTTTAACCCTTTCCCTATTACCTGTCCAATGTGTCTTGCCCAGTTCAGTCTGCTATCAAACGTTATGCACGTTTTGTTTTTTATCTTTTAAGAATTCTTTTACCCAGCAAATCACCTTTTTATGAAGTCCAATAGTTTTAACCTTATTTAGCATCATTTTATGGTTCACTCTTTAAAAGGCTTTTGAAAAATCTAGTGCTACACTATCAACCTGACCTTCCCTGTAATTTCATCAGAAATATATTGCATATAGCCTACTAACTGAGATTCGCATGAATATCCTTGTCTAAAGCCATGTTGCCGACTTGAAAACCACTTATGTTCCTCACACAAAGTTCTAATATGGTTGCCTATTAATCTCTCCATTAATTTACCTACCAGTGATGTCAAGGTGATTGGCCTATAGTTTTTGATTGTTTGTCACCCCTCCTTTATGGACCGGTACTACTATCGCACTTTTCCAGTCATCTGGTAAGCAACAGGTATCCAGAATCAATTTAAATAATGTTTCAAGGCAAGGTACAATGTCCCATCCTACTATCTTTAAGACAACTGTAGTAATATTATCAACACTTTTTAGATTCCTTAGTTCCTTCATGATATCTTCATATTTAGTTTCAAAGTTTCTAATCTGCTCACCTCCAAATGTGCAGATAGGCTCGTTTTCTGATATTACCCCTGAATTATTGTCCCTAATGGTCTCACTGAACCAGTTACTTAATAACTCTACCTTTTTAAAATCCTCAGTTACTTCTTCTCCATCCTTATCTATAATTGTGTCAGTACCCTCCTTTCCCCTCAGTTTCCTGATATAGCTATAGAAATTTCTAGATGCAACAGTCAGAAGTACCCAAGCACCAATTTTATTCTTCATAAACTCATCCTTAGCCGGTTTCTTTGACATTATTAATTTCTTGGTTAGTTGTTTCATGAAATCCCTACTGCCTTGCTTTTTCTTAACTCTGTTATGTTCTAGTCTCACCAATCTCTTTAACTTCCTCACCTCCCTGTTATAGTATGAAGGTTCTGTACTTATCTTTATTCTCTGTTTTGTAATAAACATTTCTTCACTCTTTTTCATTGTTTCCTTGAACTCTTCCTACTTTGTCTCCACTGAACTTTTTCCATTCTTCCATTTAATAAAATTAACCCTGAAATATCTTTTCAGTTCTAAGATTTGTTCCTTTTTATAATTATATCTATTTCTTCCTTCAATTCTGGCCACTAGTTTACTGAATCCCCTTATATCCATCAGAACTGCATTGTGATCACTTATTCCTTCAGTTACTTGACATCCGGTCAGGTTATCATCCGGTTTTGTTAGGAAAATATCCAACATGTTTGGTCCCCTTGTTTTTTGTTCAATCACCTGTGTAAAGCCTCCTTCCCTTACTAAGGTAGTTGAAAATCTTTGTTTCTTTGTGTTATTAATCTTTTTTCGTACCCAGTTGACAACTGGTAAGTTCAAATCCCCACCAATAATGACCATTCTATGTTCACTTCTGAACTCTGAATATGAATTTAGTTTTTCCCCAAGAGCCTCATCTTTTTCATTCATTTTCCCACTACGGTAAGCAGCCAACCATGACTTTTTTTTTATTTCCTCAGAATTCTACCCCAAGTAACTCATGGTTATGATCTCTGAACACCAGTGAACTGTATTAGTCTTTGCTAACCAGTATGAATACCCCTCCCCCAGTTGCTCCTCTATCTCTACGGTACACTCTGTAACCATCGGGAAAACCGTCATTGTCTAGTACTCCATGTTTTAACCCTATAAGTACTTGAGTTTCATATATCTCTATTAGGTTTGCAAACTATATCACTTTGTTCATTATAATTCTACAGTTTACCGGTAACACTCTTATCATTGGCTTTGTGATATTTTCAGCACTAACATTTGCCTATTGTCCCCCTCTGTTATTGTTTCAAAAGATTCTTCAAATTTCTTTAGTATTTAATAACCAATTACGCTGTCGAGTGCAAGATAATGTATTTAAGCAACACATTTAAGACAGGATTTGAACCAGAGCTGTCTGATTGGTTAACATAATCTGATAGTCTCATTACTCAAACTTTACGAACAGTTATCACCTGCTGTTTCACAATTTTAATATATAATAATTTAGATTTTGTTTCGAGTATTTTAAAATTGATGGTAAAATAGTTTTGTTTGATAATTCTTTGAGGTTTGATTATTAACAATATTATTACTAATTTTTTTCCCCTGGCTTTTCGTCGACGCCGAGGACATTAGAGGTGAGGAAAGTCTGGGGGCAACGAACTTGAAGGAATTCTGCCATAGCCTTTTGATGAAGCCATCCACGCATTTGCCTGGTGTTATTTGAAAAAACCATGGAAAATCCAAATCTGGATGGCCGAATGGGAATTCGAACCCATTTCTTCCTGTATGGGAGGCCAGAGCGTTACCGCTTACCCACCACGCTTGGTAATATTATTACTTTCCTGGTCTATTACTTCCATTTTATAGCATTTATGGGTCTTTTTATAAATGATTATTAATGACCTTGTTAATTTGCTAATAATTCCAACGGTGACCTACTTTTAATTATGTTTATAATTTTTAATAATTTGATTGAAACATTTAGTAACCATACCAACAACTTGGAACGATACAAGCACAACACTCCTGCACATACATATCTAATTTTATTTGAATTTCACAATTCGGACTTTTTCAGTTTTACGTTTATACTTTTTTTGCTAATGGTCTTTAGTAATTCACAGGTACGGTACATGCGATGTCTGAAAGTGATGCGATGGCTGGCAGCTAAAATTTTGATACCAGTTTCACGCCAAACTCCAGCATGGGAGGGTGATTCGAAAAATAAAGATAGTTTTGTTCTGACCTGCAACAGAGTTCCCTCACCAACACCACCACTGTGTCACTGACCTTTCTCATTCTCTCGCGCCAATCAGACGTTAATAGCTAATCCCTTCGGTCGTTTACGATTTAAAAAGTGGTAAACAATTTACCATCCAGCCAAGCGTAAGGTTCGTAGTGTAATACGATTTTAGAATGCGAAAAAAATCCGTCCTATCAAAATTTTGGAGTATTAATTTTAAGTACCAATTCGATATTTTTATATGAACGCAAATCAGTTTGTGGTAATGTGCTGAACGATGCTTCAATTTGAACATGGCGCAGCATGTTTAATCGCAAAAGGATGAATATGGATGACGATAATGTTCGGTCCGGTTCTGAATTGACGAAGAACTTGCTTCAGCAGAAGAAGTCGGAAGTGTCTGAACATCCACCTTATAGACCAGAATTGACACCCAGTGATTATCATCTTTTCATCGAATTGAAGGATTTTTATAGAGTAATCCACTGTGACAACAAACTTAATGAGAGTGTTAGATACTGGTTCAACAACTTGGCTCCAAGTAATTACGCTGAAGACATAAAAAAGCTGGTGAGACGTTACGACAAATGTTTAAATTAGAAATACGACTAAGCAGAAAAATAGCTAAGGCATAACATATGTTGTAAAATAAGTTTTGTCTCATTTTCTTAAATAATGATTGATTTACCTTTGTTTTACAAGAATTTTTTTTTTCCTTACTTTTTTTCTTCTTACTTTACTTTTCGTAGATCTTATTCGAGGCAGGTTACAAGAATCATATCAGTGGCAACTTCTGCAGTGATAAATTAGATATTTGTTTAGTATTTCACATTTGAAACAGTAAGTAATTATACATAATAATTACTAGCATAATAATTACTAAGCAGTAAGAAATAGGCGTGGAAAAAATATATTTTTAGTCCCGATATATCAAAAATCTCTATATATATATATTTATTATCACTTTTAAGTACCAATTCGATATTTTTGCATGAGAGAAAATCAGTTTCCAGTTTCATGTGTTTCATATGTATTGCATAAATATTACCTGATTGATCGCGTCTTAAATAAAATGAATTCGTCGTAATTTAACAATCTTTCATCAAAGTTTAACAGGTTGGAAAAGATATAAAATTTTAACAGATTTACGTTAGCATCGTCATTTCTTGACACTATATTTGAATATTAACGGTTAGATTATTTTTAGTCAAGTTGAAGAATATTGATTAAGCATCCATGTTGTGAAGTTAAGGGTTGACGTAAATTTACAGCTGCTGTTTTCAGTTGGTATTTTCATTGATGAATAGAAGTTGATGCGTTGAAGAAGTACCTGATATACCAAGCTTTTTCTGTTTCGTCCGAAAGACTGGCTTCTGCAATTAACTTGCTGGCAACGGACAACAGGGGTAGCTTGAGGGGGGAAGATATACAACGCAGAGTTCTTTTGATGTTTACAACAGATAAATACTGGTTTGATTGATTGTAAAATTAGATAAATTAATAAAAAAAAATATAATTTCATTAACCCTTCGATGAAGAACAATAAGTGATAAGACTAAGCATGAAACGAAAGAAATTAGAATTTTATTTATTTATAAATAAGAGTTAAATTTTCACCCGCGAGAAAAAGAATCCTTGTACAACGAACGAAACTGGTTAATTTAACCACAATTTGTGTCATAGATCGCTTTCTTCAGAGTCTTGTGATAACTTCTTTAATACATTATTCATTGTTACGTGTGTTATGTGGACACTGTCGTTACTAAATCATTTGAGGGTTCGGTGTGCGAACTGCATGAATTATATGATTATAATAATTTTCAAATGCGACGTTGCGTCTTGGAATTTTGCAGACAACATTACTCACTATCAACATATAAGAAAATATACAATATTTGATATAAGTTCAGAAACTGTTTATATTCCTTGCAGGTTAAATCATATTCAATTCATTATTAGAATCAAGATATATTATCAGCCAGTTCAATCATTTTCTGATGTGGCCTCTTAAAATCATAATTTTTTCATATATAACTTGAGCAGTCTTTTCCAAGTCGCACGACCTTGGACTATCTTCTGCCAGTTAACTCCGACCACTCTGCGTATGTCCTTGTGCCATAGATTCTTCCTCACGGTTTGGGGTGATCTCTTGGGCTCCATTCTAACACTGTTTTCGTCCACCTCTGGTCTTTTCTTCGCGCAATATGGTCGGCCCATTGCCACTTCAAGGATGCTGTCTTCTCTAAGATGTCTGTGACATTTGTAACTGACCTAATATCATATCAGTTACTCTTTTCTTGTCTTTTATAGATAAGCCTAACACTGACCTCTCCATAGTTCTTTCGGTAGTCCTTAGTTTACCTTTTGTAAATTTACTTACAGGTCTCACAGCCATATGTCATCACAGGACGAATGCGACAGAACATTTCAGTTCTTACATCACCTCTCATATTTACTAGCTGGCCAAGATAAATGTACTCACTCAAATTTTGTAAAAATTCATTATCAAGCTGTACACTACCGTCTGTGGCCAATTTGTTAGAGATAATTTTTGTGTTTGATAGATTAATTCTTAGGCCAACTGCTTTACACTCAGAGGCGAGGTCGGTAACCAAGCTTTGGAGTTCATCAAGGTCATTAGGAACAAGTGCAATGTCATCAGCAAATCTCAAGTTGTTAAGCTTTCTTCCATTGATTCTAATTCCCTTTTCCGTCCATTCTAGCTTTGACATTGACATCTCCAAGGTAGCTGAAAATAATTTAGGATATATGGGATCACTTTGCTTAACACCTCTTTCGATGCGGAACTGGATGGTTGGTTCTCCAACGTTTACAAAGGCTAAGGAGGTGACATAGATGTTATGGAGCACTCTAATATAAGCTGTATCCACGCCATGTTCAGTTAAGGCTTTCAGGACAGCCTTGTGACTTATTGAATCAAATGCCATTTCGAAATCTACAAAGGCTACATAAAGAGGCTTCTGGTATTCGTTTGCACGACGGCTATTTAGTTCTCGCAGGGCAAGAATGACGTTTTCGGCCATGGAGCCGGGACCTCGTCAGCGTTCGCATTGACCCACGTGCTTACTACCTGCCGCGAATGTCAACTTTTATGAGAAAGAAGGAGACTACTCGACAGCTGGGATACCCTGGTTTTGTCCGCCACTGAAAGCTGCAAGAAATCCAGCAGCCGTAGCAGCCGCTATCCAAGCCAGATATCAAGAGAGGCTTCTCGAGTTGAACGCCAGCCCCAGAGATTCCGGCGAGATGACCAAATACATGGCAAAGTCAAGCAAACCTGCCACTACCACGACGCGCAGCCCTCGACAATTGGTCATACAAGTTGTCCAACAGATTGGTGAGCAGCAGACCAACACAAAAGCACACTGTCGTCGCCAAGAAAACAGTCCGTCTGCAGCAGCCAGGAAACTACAACACCTCCGAGCATCCTGCCTCCGGCAGAGATTCTCAACGCACTGTTGGCACCATCAACGGAGCGCACCATGCAGCACTCACCGCAGTTTACACGTCTCTCCGATGTCCCTGTTGTAGCGAAGGGCCCTATTCCGTCTATCATGGCACTCTACCGTGGAAACTACTTCACCTTGCTGGCCCAACTTCAAAGCCTCACCGTGCAGCCTCTGTTCGCTTGGCCAGAATACCAAGGCATCAAGATTCTCCTGTCCTGTCCAGACGACTTTGAGGCAGTTACCCGATTTCTTCAAGAAGGGTCGATTGATCACGGCTACATGTTGCCCGACCATATAAAGCACATGAAAGACGTTCCTATGAAGAAGACAGCAGCAAGACCTCCTGCCAGGAAGCTGGTCTAATGTTTCACGTGCCAAAGTTTTTGGCACTATGCCAGCGACTGTACCAATGAAGTTAAGTGTGTCAGCTGTGGAGGTTGTCACCACCTTGCTGACTGTAAGCAGCGTCGCGAGGAAGCCATCTGCTGTAACTGCGGGGCTAAACACGCTGCTTCTTACTGTGGATGCAGTTCGTGGAAACAGGAACGTCGCAAGAAGCTAACACATCTGCGAAGTGAGCTGCCTAAGCTGACTGCAACGAGTCCTCAGCACAACAGCGCTTCCTCACCGTCCACTCGACCCCAGACCGCGGCCAGTAACACTGATCACCTCAGAAGCAAGAAGAAGAAGGGGGAGCACCCAGCACTAAACCATGACATACCGAAGACTTCAAGTAGTGAACTCAGCACCTGCTGCTGCGCTCACACCTGTGCCCAACAAGTCGTCGACTGTCGGGAAGACAAGCTCGAGAAACTAATTGTCCTCCTAACGAAGCTCGTCCACCATCTGTCAACATAAGATCCAACCTCGGCAGATCCATTGTTGCTGTCGAACGCTCATGAAGACACCTAACAACATCACGAATAATCAAGATAAAGAAGACATACTGCAACATCAAGGTTTAAACAAGATAAATGCCAAACATGAAGCTATGACAACTCTTGGAGTAAATGTCGCAGGACAAAAACTCCATAGTATTCTGCCAATGAATAAATGGCAGAGAATGGCACTGTAGGAGGAGGGAAAGAATGTGGTCGGTTGTGCTAAAGCTGCTGCGGAATCCTGCTTGCTCAATTGGTTGGGCAGAATCAAGGGTGGTTCAACAACAGAACAGCCAACAAGCATGTAGGTTTGTAGTTTTATACATTTATAGACCCACAATTTAACTAACTGGTAGGGACATGTATGTTAGTCTGTTTATTTTGATGATTTTTCTAAGGCTGTTGCAGCGTAATGAAAACTCAGATCAAAAAATGTTGCATTAATGTAAAAATTTATATCCACCGTTGCCTCCATCGAATTTGAAACTATCTGTCTGCAAATAAATAAGAAAGACAAAAATGTAGTATTTCAGAGTGATTACTTTCTAAAAGCTAGTGAATACGTAGGTATTGTATGCAGGAGCAACTTTCTTTTACCCCGTACTTATTTTGAGAAGACAGACTGGTTTTGTATAATAATTCGCTGAGTGTTCAAACACTCCACAATTCTGTGCAGTTCACTGAAAACAGGCATAAAATAAGCGTGTTTTCTGGTCACCAGCACTCCAAAGCTATAGCCGATTTGTGAACAGAATCTCTGGTTCCTTACGTGTTTTATATGAAAAATTGTAACTATAGTTTGGTCTACCATAAATCTTATCTGCTTATTTATATTTGGATAGCTGTCTAACCGAGAGATGATGTGAAGATATGCCATTATTATATCGGTTGTCCATCTAATCAGAACTGGTGCCTTTGGCTGTTATGAAGCAACGAGTAATCGGTAAATGACAATGCTGTCGTATAGAATAAGTTGTGTCTTTGAGTGCGTTACTTCTATCCGAATTGTCTCGATAACAGATTATGAGATGTATGGTGACTGAACATGGAGCAATATTCATTCATATCATTCAACACAAAGTAATAAATAACTAGTAGCATTAATGAATCGTTTTCGGATTAACAATCATTGCCAAGCGTTCAATAAGGTCTTCAGTGAGTGAAAAAAATAAATATCAACATAAATACACGCCACTGTGGGTGATTTCTCATTTTATTTAGAGATTAAATGAAAAACTTGGAAGTTTCTTTTTTGTCACATGCAGCAATATCTACCACAGAAGGTGCTAGGCTTTGCTAGATCCAGAACATTCTTCAATAGCAGCGTTTCTCAACCTTTTTCAATCAGTAAATAATGCTCTGTACCACTAGCGTAAATAGGCTTGAGTTTTATTTTATTTTTTGAACCTGAGTGTATATTATTAACATCTCTGACATATGTTATTGTAATATTAAAAAGTAATAAATTTAAAAGTATGTTTTGAATTCATACGAAAATACTGTTACGAAACAGGAAGTAAACTATATAAAGTTAATTACATATTACGCAGATTATTGATATTTAGTAACCAAATGAATAATAATGTTACTACAGGCTGGATGTTACACTGTACCAGAAACCTACATGCACAAAATAAATTAAAAGAATTAAGACATGAAAACTTTTATCTTTATTTGCTTCACCACTCCTATGTTCCAAGCTTGCCACGTACCACGGTACCTCACACCTACTATGAGACTTTTAGAAATAGGTCCTTAATTTAATGTTTAAACGTACAGCTCTCTTTTTGATGCCTACTGGAAATGAATACTCTTATAGCAATAATGATATTCTATCTCCATTCTGAAAATACCACATTTTTTCCTGATTATTGAAAATACTGTGGCTTTTAAAAAAATTGTGCTTATTCTAGCTTTTAGCCTTATGCAGTACGAGTACGCTACCTGATTTTTTAATATCCTGTCTTCGGACCACCTGAACCATCTTCGCGGACCACATGTTGAGAGATACTGTTCTAGAGAATTTTCTGAAGCAAAATTCGGGGCGCCTTTTTTAATTATGGCTTCACGCCTCGTCGCCGTAGTGGCCATTAGAAGGGGGAAAGGGCTGGGAGCAACGAACGGGAAGGAATTCGGCCATGGCCTTTTGTAGGAACCGTCCTGGCATTCACCTGGAGTTATTTCGGGAAACAATGGATAACAGGAATCTGGATTCGAACCTGCTTTCTCCCGAATACAAGGAAAGAGCGTTACAGCTCCCCCACCACGCTCGGCGCGTGGTACTTTGCGAGCAATGTATTCTTGGTAACTACATTATAAATTATATTTTTCGCGATAGTCTGAATAACAATTTCACATTAAAGGTATTCGAGAACCGCATCTCCCAGAGCTGCCTGTGTTAAAATGAACATGCACCGTTCCTACCGATGAGCGTTGGAGGGAAATTTGTGATACTGTCCTATACGGTATTGGTAGAATTACTTTGTTAACAGTATGTGTCTTAAAGTTAGCGGTCTAGTTGCTCAGTGGTTAAGGCGTCTGACTGGACATCGAAAGGTCTGCAGTTCTAATCCATATTTTGGCGGGGATTTTCAAAGGCTTTTATACTAATTGTCATCTCTGGCACAGCTTGTTGTATAATGTGAATTTCGTCGGAACGCTCTAGTATTTTAGATTCCACTTTTAAGCTGTAGGTCTCCTGTACCTTATATGATTACCGGGTTATGTCTCGGTAGCCACGGTAGAGGCGCATGCGGAGCGAGTCGAAAACACTGTCGCCCGGCGGCCGAACACTTCTCGGATATCCCGGCCAATAATTATTATCTTAAGGAGAACCAATGTTTCTTACGGGACAGCAAACCTTGTAGAAAAAAGACACTGCAAATAATGTATCGCTACAGTTAACTAAATAAGTAAGTACATTCGTCTGGTTTTGCCACCGAGTGTGGTGGGTAAGCCTCGCACTCGGCGGGACGCAATTTCGAATCCCTGTCCGGGCAAACAAATTTGGGTTTTCCATGGTTTTCCCAAATCACTCCAGGTGAACGACGGGATGCTTCTTATAAAAGACAATGGCCGAATTTCTTCCCTTTCCTTGACACTTTTCTTTCCCGCCTCTGATGATCTCGACGTCGACGAGGTGTAAAGCCCTATGCAAAAAAAGACCTTCCGCATTTCGGCTCTGTCGTTGCTGGACCCAGAGTCCGAACCATGGAACGCCCTAACGTAGCTTATCCGATCAAATAGAACTCTCAGTAATTCCTGGCTCCACAGGGATCTGAACCTGGGACTCTATTTCAAGCGCTCAATTACTGAGCTACCAGATTAACTATGAGAATAGAGTTCAGAATTATTACATATTTGTAGATTAGAATAAATTTGAAACAAATAGCATTATTTCCAACCCTATAAAATCACTACGTAGACGGAAGTAAAATCCTTAATACATCACATATATTTTGTAGTCATGACACGGCACATTTATTCATTCTGTATCATTAAACCATCGATGGTATGAAGTAATATTTCTTTATTTCGTAATCCAGTTTAGAGAAAGTATTGCATTCGAACAAACTTTCGGCTTTAACGTTTTTAAACCTTTTGACAAGATATTCAACCATTTTCTGTCATATCCAGCAGTTTGGCGATCTTTACATAGTGTGCTTTTTACTCTTGACAATGCAATTAGTAGCAATGCTTTTCCCCGGCCCACAATTATGGGTAGCAAAATGGCACCACCGCAGCTGATATGATTAAGGACATGCGTCGGGACCCACTGCAATATAAGTGTCTGTTGATGAAAGTGTTCCGGAGTATAAGGCTTATATTAATGATATGCCTGTGGTATATATTGGTAGAAGAATTAGGAGAGGAAGAATTTGAGAAAAAAATCTTGTACTTGGATTGTATGCTAGCCGTGAAATTGTCAGCAGAGAATTAGTCAAAATTAAATTAATTTAAAAATCAATTAAAAAGTAAAACAAATATATCATGATACCAGTAGACGCAATGGACTGGTACAGCGAATGCCTCGCGAAGAACCTCCTCCAACTTTTCGTGGCAGATACTTACATAATGTTTCAGTCCGTTGGAATTTTGTTTGGGAAACAGATAATATATGTTGGTATAGAAATCTAGCTCTTAAGTTAATTTTTTCAGCATACACACTCATTAGAGGACCAAAAATTTAATATTTATTTACTTTTTCCGCACTGCTAACACGATAATTTTCTCCACGCGCTTATACATAATGCTGCATTTCCGTCTTGGCCAAAGTTAAAATAAACCGATTTCGCTTTTCTAACTTTGCAGCTGTTAATCACTGCTGAGGTCAGTTTTTTATAAGCAATGAAATTATTCAACTGGACCGGTAGTTTGAGATTTAAGCACAATAATTAATTTCGTAAGTAACTTTGTAGTTGGCTATTGTGTAGAATAAAATTTTCGAGATGGTACTTTCTACTACATAGAAATTTTTGCGTTAGTAAATAAGATAATTTCAAATAAGGAAATGTATTTCATTGAAGAAGTTTTATTTTAAAAATGAACAAAATATGTATAATATTTACAACATTCCAAGTGAACTGTGAATCTCCGATGAAAAATGAAATCAAATACAAGCAACTGTGAAATAGTGGATGGATTTCTGTCTGACCATATCTTTTTTATAAATTTGCACACCGAAGGATATAGAAGAAATTTTTTAATTTTTTTTTTTAAGGTCTAGTTACTTCAATAGATCGACTGCTAGTTCACTTGACGAAGGCAACCAGCACAACTGTCATAAATATCCAAAACAAAAAAAAAAAAAAAAAAAAAAAAAAAAAAAAAAAAAAAAAAGAAGAAGAAAAAAAAGTGAGTTAAGTTCTCCTTAACAACATTGCAACATTCTTTAGGTATAACCGAAACCTGGATAATACTGTCCATGTTTATGATTTTCACATAGGAATGATTAATGTTTTGGATTAAATCAGGCAATTACGAAGCTTTTGGATGGTGAGAGGCTACAAAACCTTTATTACGAGACCTCCGAGCATTCCGATTGCAGATGTGCTGTCGATTGCCTAATGTGAATGGAATCTTGTCCTCTGCTTTTGCGACATCTGCTGACCGGAAACGATCAAGAATTACAAATTTTGTTTCGAGCTTGATAGGCGAGTATTTAACGTTTCCGCCTGGTTTTCCAACGGACATTCCTTCGTTTTCGGATCCACCTATCCAAATTTCGGTTTTCCATGGCTTTCAGAAATCACTCCCGAAGGAGTATCTATATATTAATACGCTAAGCGAAAATTTATGTTACATTTTTAAGAATATTGCGCGCACGGAGAAGTTTGAGATTTTGCATAGTTAAAGATTATATGGAGAAGAAGTGAAGGAAGCTAAAATCTATATATAATATGTGTTACAAATACATTAAATTAAGTAAAATAAAACGCTCGCTCGCCTACGTAGTTCGCTCAGATGGCTGGTAGATGGCGCAGCAAGCGGCCTTACTTTGTCTTTATTGGTTAAACAAAACAGTCGAAGTTAATCTCTGAACTTATATAGAAGCAAGAAGCAACATTTCGAGGGCTGGGAGATAGGCAACTAGCGGCCAGAATATTGGGCGAACGGAGGAACTTAAATAATTACAGAAATCTAAAATTATATGTAATATATTTTACAAACCTTGGAAGAGATAATCGATTGCTTCAGTTGTAAACAAATGCGCAGTTTGTCTCTGGTTTGCGACAAGGGCTGCGCAGAACGAATTTCCCGGAAACTTTTTACTCTTGGTCCAGGCCGAATTTAAACCTAACCACGATCACTACGACAAAACGAACCTATTTAGGTTGATATGATCCCTGTACAGATAATTTTTATGTCATTTTTACAGTGCTGCTAACATTTCGCGGTTGCGGAGCATCCCATATTTCGGCATTTTTAATTTAATTCGTGGCGACTTTTCCGGAAAAGAAAAGTGCTAAACGTGAAGAGGACACTATAAGGAAACAGTTAATACAAATTTCAACAGGTCAGTAACAGTTTTTCACTGGTGGAGAATGTCCCAACCCACCCAAAAATATAATAAGCATAGTTAATACATGTTACAAATAGATTATTAAAATAAAAAATTAAATTGTGAACGTGCGTGTGTGCGTGAAATAGGATCGGAGCCAACGCTCTTACGTGAACTCCCCGCATTGAGACACTCTGTGGTCTTTGGTAAAACGAAAGACTCGGATAAAGTATAGATTAATGTTTGAAGTTATGAAAGGAATACGTTGAAACGGAATGTAGCGATTCTGCCAGATACTATATGGTCATTTGATTATTTAAAATGTTAAGCTTTGGTTAAGTGTCTTTTTATTTTTTAATTTAAGTAATTTCATTAGAGAGAGAGAGAGAGAGAGAGAGACAAGAAATAAGGAATACTTATTTGCGTGAAATTCAAAATGATAATAGACCAAATTTAAATAGCGAACACACAAAATTACGAAATTATTTTGATACATACATTTAAATGCGCATGTTTCATAAAGGTAGAGCAGTTTTCCGGCCTAAATGATCCATCGATAAATACATTTCATCATTTGCTATGGTTAGATTAGAAGCTAAAAATTATCATACAGTCAGGCGTGGAGTGTATCGTTTTAATTTTATAGGTAATGCAGAGGATTACTAGATTATTACTCTTTCATGAAAGAAACTACACAACTTAATGAATTACGGTCGAATTTCGATCGCTGGGCGATCACTAGTATCCTTAAAAAACGAAGCTGCATAATTCCTTCCCCTTACTTGAGCCCATATCTCTCCCCACTACAACGATCCAGACGTTTGCGAACCTTAAAGAATGGAGTGTTATTTTTTTCTATAAAAGGGAAATATAGATATTGGAGAAATTGATTGGATCCTTGCGGAGAAAAATTATATGGCGTATTTTTATAGATGGAACTACAAGCTCTATCTCTCTGTGCATTAAGACGTTGTTATATCTTTTTAGATGTATGAGATGATTGTATTTCTGAGAGGATATTGTTCTGTATACTGAGTGCTTATGACGTTGAAATCCGGAGCCTGCCCTTTCAGGCTAACAAATGTATGTAGCAAGCATAAAATAGCGTTACAAGAAGCCTGATAGGTAATCCATCTATCACTAATCTCCGAATGTTTACCATGAATTAAGGACACTGTGCACTTTTTGTGTCACTGACAAAGTGTACTAGATTTTGTTTTTTTTCATCTTCTGCTTGTTATTATAACTGTTTTTTACTTGTCACACAAGAGACTTGGCATGAATTACTCTCAGTAACTGAGAGTTTCGTACGCTAATTGTGTGTTAAATGGCATTCACTTATAACACTTAACGAACAGTGATTATAAATCGAATTCAAAAAAATTATCAAAAATTTTCAAAATAAATATTTTCTCTGCATATTTTTTCTATCAAACTGAAATGATTTTTTATATATTTTTTTTTAAATTGTCTGTTGCAGGTATCAAACTAGTTAAAATAACTATAGCCGTTTTGTGAAATAAGTGCTTCTGGAAATATGGTTTTTCGCCGAAGTCTGAAAGAAATAATGGAACTGAAAGAAAAATCCTATCATTTTGAGAGTTAGCAAGTTGACAACTATTATGAGATAGTCATAAAGACATTTATTTTTTTCTTTAAATCCCCTACAATTATTATCATCCCACCACTTTATTAAACATTACGTTAATGTTAATTGTAACTATAACAGTATGCAAATGTAATGTTAAATGTGATCAAGACAACTATAGTGGCTCGCAAATATTTCATATAAATATTGACAGCTGCTGTAACTCTGTGTGACGTTTATGTTCTGTGAACCGTTCTTCAATCGTGCGAATGGTCTGCCGACGAATGCTTTTCTGCACTCACACGGTATGTGGCATACGCCAAGTTTCCTAAACTCCCAGATCATCTTTAATCGAGCCAAGAAATGTTTTAATCTTGTCTGGCGGGCGGTAAACGCACTTGATGTTTTGTTGGCGTGCAGTTCTATCAATCTTGCTAGATACATTGCCGTCGGAAGGGATGAAGGCCGTGGCTCTTTGCTTGTCCTCCTCGTCAGTTGGTTCTCAGTTGATCGGGTCCAGAAGTCACGTCCTGGACTGCGCTCCTCACGCCAGACAGCAGACGCAACCTGAAGATGATGGCACGTTACGCTGTCGAAACTTCGTTGAACTACGATCAATTGATCCGGCCGCATGTCTGAGAGATCTTCAAGTAAAATATTCTACTTCTTTATTTCTGGTGTTAGAAGAAGAGGGGCTCAGCACCAAATTTACACTAACTTACTAAGAATGTAACGTACTGATCCAAGTATTGGACGTAGTGTCCGCTTTATTCGACACAGCCAAGCGGACAGACCGATGTTTCATTCGACGTGCACACTGTTTCAGAACAGTTGCCGGGGTAAAAACAGTTTTTTTTTTTTTTTTTTTTTTTTTTTTTTTTTGCCAATGCTGATCCTGCCAGCGGCGTCTTCTTCGGTGATTCTACTCTAAATAACCTCATCGAGCGCATACTGCAGTGAACGGCGCCTTGACTGTAAAGAACTACCGTTACTAACCATTTACAACAAAATGAGGCAGTTAAGGATGGATCTATAGATATGGAGTTTGATAGCAGTGACAATTTTCCTGCTTACACCTCTGCATACTGTCTGATACTTACATCTAACAAGTACATCTAACAAGTGTTGTGCAGAAGCTCACAAAAAACAGGATAACACCGTTCATTGCCACTCATTATTATGACGACTAGCTTCTTGGATGCACAGGGTTTCAAGACGAGAGATGGAGTGTTTTTTCCCTCAAAGTAGTTACCGTGAGTGTAGTACAGTCAGACTACAGTATCGCTACATATTGCATATACTTGTCATTACGAATATATGTGAGTGATGACACAAGTGTTAGGTCATTGACATATAACTACCATGGAATACCCTCCAATTCTGCTAGTGTGACTTTCAATGAACTTTGTTATATTCTGCATGGAATCACTAGTCAAGATGATGCAATTATATGTGTTAAACGACTGGAGAAATATCGATTGTTCCAGAAGATCATCAGAAAGAAAGTCTGCTGCAGTATAGAAGATTTAAGATGTCTACCTCTAAGAGAACTCTGGAAGAATAATTTGATAAAACTTTGTATAGGAGATTTATTTTGTAATGCTATATGTGGTGTTGAAAATGTATTTTTATTTGCCCAATGTCGGGCCAAATTAAAAGAAAACAAATCAAAGACAATGTGTATTTATTTATACTTTTCACATAGAAATATCCAAGTTCTTGATAACTATATTATTAATTAGTAAAATTTTATATGCAATGAGTAGCGTATAGTCCAATGGCGAATTCTGAGACACATTTACACATCAATCAGTTTTTTGCACTGTAATCTCTAGCAGTTTACTAGCTAGAATGCCCACAAACATAACATTTGTCATAGTATTTCTTAATTACCGTATATCAAAATTAGGCAATACCAGTAAATGTTTATACGCAATTAGTTTTTTTCTTAATAGCGCATAGTAAAAAGATGACCTGTAAGGCATTTGAGCCACATACACATCATTAATATTCATATAAACTGTAGCACTGTAGCACTTTACTAGCTAAATGTACGAAACCCGGTGTGTTCCAGCATTTTCTGCACTGTCTAAGTTCATAATTCCAGATTCACTTCCAAGAGTTTTTTGGGTAATGAAATTGAGCATGAAGACACCGCGAAATATGAGATTTACGCAAACGTGTTATTTTCTGAATAGTAAATGCTGGTTTTAAAATTCATTAGACTTATTTCATTTACACTCCTGAACAAATATGCCATCTTTAGTTCCTTCGGGATTTGTTTCAATAACACCTAAACAGCTGGAATTTTTCAGCATTTCAGTAAACTTTCTTTACTTGTTTTGAAATCGTATATTCATCAATGAATATTAAATCACTACTAAAATGGTTATTATATAGGGATCTTCCCTTTGAGACATTTAACAGAACTACGAGTTATCTTAAGATATGTTCTCGCTCGCAGGTGAATTTACATTACTGCAATTTTAAAATAATTTTCAGTAATTAGTTGTTTTCATATGCATCAGAATTGATTTATGGTCATTAGAAGAGTGTGCGATAAATGAACGATGATCTGATTGTCGAATGAGAGTAATGTGACAATTGGTGATTATTACGTGTGTGCATTTTGACTGGACGTCTGATTGTTATAGATAGTTATTATTTTAGAAAGTGACAAGAAATTACGTTTCGTGTCGAAGTTGAATAACTCGACAGAACTAAGCTCGGCCACCAATCAGTACGTGACCAGGGGAGCCGCACAGATGGGTGACGAGGAAAGGCTGCCTTGCACTTCCGCGCCATGCGCGTCGAGCGTCTCAATGCCGGCGGTCGTTGTGACAAGTGCGACAACGGATAAGGATATGGCAATGGATGAAGACGCTACACCACCCGCTGTGTTTAACATTCAGCGTATACACGGTAAGTAAAGAATTAACACCAAGAAAGCGTCCCACTACTCCCCCAGAGAGGACATACAATAAACAGCCACATGCCGTCAACTACAGAAAAAATGAGGTGAGTCAGTCTAGCAGTGTCGAAACTAGGGACAGCCAAAAAACCAAAGAAAGCTAAGGCACAAAATAAGAAGACCATGGAAGCCACCGACAATACTGCAGCCTCGGTCTCCGGGCGGAATGGAGTGAGAGAGCGTCGTTCCCAGGGTCCCAAGAGCAATGAGGATAACCACACTTACCAGAAAAGTGGGGAACCAGGTGACGGGGGCTTTGTCTTCCCTTGCCGTAGAGCGAGGCCACCACCAACGCTTGACCCGGAAAGGATGGAAACAACCAATCCTTTCGAACCAATTCAGGACGATTCATCAGAGATTACCAGAAGTGCGCATATCCCGCCAATTGTTGTGCAGTTTGAAGAGAATTATAAAATTCTGCACCACAAAGTGGGTGACGTCGTGAAAAACCCTTTCTCAGCCAAATCGGCTGGAGGGGACAAAATAAAATTCACACTTACAACCGTTGAAGACTTCACAGCAGCCACCGAGATGTTGCAAGCTAGCAACATTCCTTACTATACCTTTCCGATTGGAGCAGTGCCACTTCTGAAGGTAGTACTCCGTGGGATCCCCCGGACTATGGCCACTGACGACATCAAACTCGAGCTAAAAGATATGGGCTTCAATATCCAGACAGTGGTTCAGCTGCGCCGCCCAGGAAGCACTGAGGTCATGCTTCTCTTCCTTATCGTTCGTCCTGACATCCCTGAGAATAGGCCCATCTTTAAGGTGGAGAGCATCTGCCACCTCAAGATTCAAACGGAAAAACTGAGAGCTACAGCTGTACCCGATCAGTGTTTTAATTGTCAACGTTTTGCTCACGTTGAGAAAAGGACACGACGCAGATAAGTACTTGAACTGTGGGGGCATCCATGTTGCGTCCTATAGAGACTGTCCAGTGTACAAGAAGGCACGAGATCGCCAGAGAGGCCTACCAGCCAATAGTGATACCGCCAAACAACATCGCAAAAAGGATCTACGGCAACCGGCAGAAAATTTACAGAGCGTCTCCACTATCCAGCATCAACAAACAAATACTTCCTCTCCGCCGACTGGCAAAGAACAGAAGAAGCCCACTAGGATGTCTAGGAAGCATCCAAAGAACCAGAAACACAGAAAATCCAGTGAGACTGACGGTCGCCTCTTTTCGGAAGTTGCGGGTCCATAGTCGGCGACTGCTTCAACTTTTGACTCCAATCTGGTCGACCAACAAAAACATAAAAACCCGCAGAGCTCCTGCACAGAAGATCTGTTAAACAACCAACCACGACATTGGCCTCCCTCAGCTGCTCCCGTTCCGGCGGAATCTGATGGACTGAGTAAAATATTGGAGACTGTCCTAAATATGTTGGTCAGTCTAACCAAGCGGCTAGACCAGATGACCACGGACATCTGCGCTGCAGTGAAGTCAGCTATAGCTACTCCCAAATGCAGTTGTAATCTTCATTATGGATAGACGACCCCAATTCAATAGCCTCTCTTTCTGCATATGGAATGCCAATGGCATTCATGGACAGACCGTGGAATTCCGGCAGTTCATTAGGGAACAAGACATAGATCTATGTCTTGTCACCGAAACCCACCTAAAACCGGGACTGAAAGCCTCAGTAGCCAACTACTGCAGTTATAGATATGATCGTCCAACTGCAAAAGGTGGCGTGGCTATCTATGTCGAGAGAAGCATTCCACATCATGAGATCTACATTCCGCCCCTGCAGTACATTGAAGCTGTCGGCATTGAAGTGGCCACGACAAGAGGACCACTGACCGTAGTTTCTGCCTATCGGCCTCCTAGAAGGGAAACAGCAGAGGCTGATTTTAACACCTTGGCAAACATCAGAGGCAAGCTGTACATCGGAGGTGATCTCAACGCCAAACATACAGACTGGAACAGCAGAGTTAACAACCCTTCAGGTAACATACTATGGAGAGTCGCCAACAGACACAATATGTGTGTGTGGGGACCCGAAGAACCCACCTACTACCCAGCTCACCGCGGACGCCCAGATGTTCTCGACGTGGCAGTCACTAAAGGAATCACCGGATTCGTCGCGGCACCCACGCTTAACAGGCTGTCCTCTAACCATTTCCCAGCCATCGTGGAGCTAGAGTCTGACCTAATCCTAAATGCACAACAAAAGCCGGAATTCAGGAAAACCGATTGGGGCAGATATCATCAGATAGTCTCAGCAGCACTACCGGACCGCCCGGCAGAGGATATAGACTATGCTCTGTCCTTCTTCGAGCACACTGTCAAGGAGGCATCAGCAGCGACGACTCCGAAGAGGTGCCTCACCAAGAACATTTCACGCCAGCTCCCGCCCCACCTTCTAGCGGCTATTCGGCACAAAAACCGAATAGCTAAGGAGTGGAAGTTGACGAGGAACGCCGACACGCGAAGACTGCTAAACCGAGTCCAGAGAAAATTGAAGGTGCCGCTGGCAGAGCACCGGAGCAGAGAATGGGAGGCTCGTGTTTCGATGCTGACCCCAGGTGATGGGACGCTGTGGGCAGAGACAAAGAAATTCACTAGGCAGTGAACTCGACTTCCACCCCTACACGGCGAACGGGGCCCAGTCTATCGCCCAACCGACAAGGCAAACGCCCTAGCAGATTCCTTCGAGAGGAACTTTCGGCCATCGGAAGTGCAAGACCAGTTGCAAGTAGAAAAGGTACATCGCTGCCTAAACACCTATCTGCAGGCTGAGGAAGGGGCGACGAGGAAGAAATTGACACCATCACTCCGGAAGAGGTTGCGAGCTGCCTAGCCACACTTCACCCAGATAAAGCACCTGGTCATGATCGTGTCTTCAATAGCTATCTCAAGAATCTACCACCGCAAGCGTCAACTTACTTGGCAGGAATATTAAACAACATTCTTCGCACTCAGCAATCCCCCCAATGCTGGAAACATGCTGAAGTTGTGGCAATACACAAAAGCGGGAAGGACCCGCACCTACCTCAAAGGTACCGGCCAATAAGCCTCCTGCCGTCTATAAGCAAAGTCTTTGAGTGGTTATTGCTCAAGAGGCTAGATTATCCCCCATCACCAGCTCGGCTTTCGCCGCAATCACTCCACCACGCAACAGATCATGAGGGTGGTTGAAGCAGCGACAAGGGCATTCAACGAAAAACAATACTGTGGCCTCCTGCTTCTGGATATCGCCAGAGCATTCGACTCTGTGTGGCATACAGGTCTGCTACTCAAATTATACGAACAAGGCTTCTCAGGCAGACTAGTAAAGCTCCTTATGTCATATCTCACTGGCCGCACCTTTTGCGTTCTTGTAGGCGAGGCCACTTCAAATGTGAGGCTAATCCTTGCTGGGGTACCGCAGGGATCTGTACTGGGACCAGTCCTCTATGTGCTTTTCACCGCTGACGTGCCTACCGCTCCCAGAGTTCTTACTGCCACCTATGCCGATGACACGGCATACTGTACGGCAAGCAGAAGCTGTGCCCTAGCAACTAGGCGTCTGCAAGAAGTCCTTCGATTAACTGAGGACTGGGTGAAACGGTGGAGGATAACCATCAACGCCACAAAACTCAAGCCATCATAATCAGTAAGAGACGCACTCAAAACTTTCCACCCCTTCGACTTCACAACGAGACGATCCCGTGGGAAAACGAAGTCAAGTACCTAG
The DNA here is from genome assembly GCA_031002005.1 of Vandiemenella viatica. Lineage (NCBI taxonomy): Eukaryota > Metazoa > Arthropoda > Insecta > Orthoptera > Morabidae > Vandiemenella > Vandiemenella viatica. The sequence continues at coordinate 282,052,328 of CM061920.1, forward strand.
GAGTCACTCTAGACCGGCGACTGACTTGGCGATCCCATATTCAAGATATCAGGAGAAGGGCAAGTGCTAGATTACACGCTCTATACCCTGTGCTGAACAGGAATAGCCTTTTGAAGCCCGCCACGGGAGTAAACATCTATATCACCCTGGTGAGACCAATTATGGAATACGCTTGTCCCGTATGGGGCAATGCGGCTGCTTCGCACCTTCGACGCCTTTAGGTGATACAGAACAGGGCACTAAAACGGGCCCTCCACTTACCGAGCAGATTTCCGACTGCAGTTCTGCACGAGACTACTAACATCCCGCTGCTGACGGATCGCTTCAGACAGCTGTCTGCGACGTTCTACGAGCGCGCCCAGAAGACCAGGAACCCGGAAGTCAACTCGCTCGGGCAATACGTTACAGGTATTGACCGTCATAAAAGACCAGCCGCTATTCTAAACTAAGAACGTCAACGATAAGCCATACCAAAAGCAAAGTGTTGCTCCTTCTAAATTATGTTGAAGTAAATGTCGAAAGACAACACACTTCAAAATACTCTGCCTGTGATTAACTGGCAGTAAATGGCGTGGCTATATAGCTGATTTCATATGATATATATGAATAACTTGTTTGTTGTCGTCTGATTTTTAATACATAATCTGTTCCTATACGCATTATCAATAAACCACAGTGCAATTGATTATAACGATTTAAAAATTAAAAATAGTAAAGCTAAATGTATCACAACTCAGTCAGGTGATGGCATAATAACTATAGAGAGAGCACAGTTGAAGCCAAATCGGGAACTACTGTAAGAAGCAATTACGACTGTTGGGCCACAAGTATTTGTGGGATGAGATTTAATTGCCACGCATTCAGCATGGAATTATAAAATTACAGGCCCACATGGCGATCTGTTTCTTCAGGTGGCAAGAGAACTAAACCTAAATAACACTGATCCGGAGGTAACAACCGACAAACCCTCAACATCTACCATATGTCATCTTAATAACAAAGTATATTCCGTTTATATTACAGCCAGTGACGATAAACGTGTTGTCTTCAGACAGTGAAAATGTCAAACTGGGTGACCACAAGACCACTTTCAAAATAACAAAACAAATGGAGTGGGATATATTCGTAAAAGAACTTCGCTACTCAGTAGTGACCTCCTACCGAATGGACAGACAGGAACAATTAGACGTTACAATAAGTCTCCTAACGAAAGCCATACATCGACCTAGTACAAGGGCTCAGTTAACGACGGTAAACTCAGCATGCAACTACAGCACAGACCTACCAGATGACATGGCATCACTGCAAAATCTAAAATAAAATAATGGCAGCTATATACAAACCCTCTAGACAGAAGGCTAACATTCCAATAAAGGAGAGAACTTAATAAAAACGGCAGAAATAAATAAATATCGAGCGTTGGGAAGAGAAGACGGCAGTGCTTACCCTCGAACTCAGGAATGCTCGAAACTTATAAAGGCAGTAAAATCTCCAAAGATAAGGCAACACTAATTACTGCCAAAGATGAGTTAATCTTTGAACCAACAGGCAAAGAGAAGATTCTGGCAGACTATTTTGAAGAACAATTTCAAACGCCCGAATAAAAAAATAATAAAAAAATGACGGAGAAAAGGACGATGAAAAAAAATATATATATCAAAGAATCTGTTACCACGTTCCTGAAGAAAGGTGCTGGAGAATTCAATGATTTGGCTACTCCAGAGGCAATAAAAAACATAATTAGTCGACTCAGAAATAAGAAATCCCCAGAAGCAGACAAAATAAGTAACTAACAACTAAAATACTTAGTATAGTATTAGTAGCACGAATGGTAAACAGTACAACAGACAAATCAATATGTTTAACTTGACAAGGGAAGTATTGGAAATAGTGGTGCTGACAAGAATCAGCGAAAACTGACTTGCCCAAATTTTATTAGGAAAGAACAGTACGGCTTCGAACCTCAAATGTCAGCAACGGTGGAGTTACCACATCTGGTCGAAGACATAACCAACGGCTGTACTCTCATAACATCTACAGCAGCAGTTTTCAGCGACATGCAAAAGGTCTATGATAAGGAATGCCATTTTAATCTGATACACAGATTAATAACATAAACGACAGAGAACAAAACCATCATCTACTTGATAAATAATTTCAAGGAAGAAAGGACCTTCTATGTAGATATACAACGAGTACAATCCACTATACACCAAAAGAAAGACAGGAATACCGCAGGGGTCGGTATTACCACCTACGCTATTTAATGTCTATGTAAATGATATTTCAACGATAAACATCGTAAAACATGTCCAATTCACTTGTAATACAACAATTTATACCGAAGGAAGATAACATCACCAATCGGCAAAATCAAATCGTGAAAATAGGAAAGTGGAGCATTTTAAACAAAATTCCACTAAGCTGCAATGTAACGACAAACATATTATTCATTCACAAAAGGCTGGAAACAAATCGTAGCTTGAAAACATTCGGTGAGCAGAAACTTGGAAGAATCATCGCAAGTCCCTTGGAATAATTATGTATAAAACACTCACCTTTCGTCACTATAAATAAACATAATGGCTAAACATTTTAGCTGTTATAAAAAATCTATTCCCCATCCTAGCAGGCAGTCAATGAGTATAAATACAAAAATACAACTTCACAAACCCACTATATTACCAGCGATAGCACATTGCTGCCAAATTTGCGGAACAACGTGTAACGTGAATGTATCAGAGCTACAAATAATACAAAACAGATATCTCAAGAGCACCAGCAAAATAAGAGTAAAAATAATTTTGATATAAATGGAGAGACTCCTCAATTTTGGTTGGATTGACCCATGCGCTTTGATTTCCTGCATAACTCTTTAAAAAAAAAAGCCTAGCTGAACTATATGAAACCGGAAGGATCAAACACCCGATGACCCGTTACAAGAGCTCTTCTTATGACAGAAGGTAATTACTTCGAGATAACTGTTCTAAGCTTTAACAATAACGCAAAAAGTTGAAACGCGTACCTTCATATCTGGTGAACGAAGCTTCCTCAGCATTTTCTGTCAATGTCAATGATAGTCGTTTCTGTCGTTATTTAATATTACGGAGAAGTAGCAGAATGTAGTTACACTAGCACTAGTAGTGGACAGGCGAAGTATTCACAACAATATAGCGTATTTACGCTTTTAGTTAATGTAACGTTTACAGTATGGTGGCTGCACTCACAGAGGTTTCTTCTTCTTCACCACCTTTTCCTAACATCAGGGGTCGGCTGCCCTTAATAAGTTTTACTCGTCATTGGCTTGATCAAATTTGGAGATTTGATTTTTCGGCTGTATGCCCTTTCTGAGGCCAAGCATTTGATACCTGGAGGTTGTACTACTTACTAGTAGAGGAAATGAAGGATTGCCATCTGTCTGCGAAATTTGTAACATCTTTCTGACTGAGATAAGTGTATTTTTGTTTGTGAAATGTGTAGTTTATGAGGCGAAGATGGGGGAATCGTCCTGACATTTGCCTTGATGGCTGCAGTAAACCGCAGGACACGTGGCATTGGTCTCGTTTGACCTTCCCGATCTAGTGTGCGACGCCTCAGCGCACTGCGCTACAATGGCGAGTTACTTGTAAAAGACTGACTTATAATTTATCGATAGTGCCAATTAACAAATTTTATATAATTTTTCAACTATTCTTGCCCCTTCGACGTCCATACCAGTTCTATCTATTGACGAGACTATAATTACACATTGACCGTAATCTCATAGGTTAAACTACATAGTACCTAGTAGTAACTCAAATATTGCTACACACACTTCTTGCAATAAATGAAAAAACTACTACAAACATCTTTTGACTAAATTTAATTGCTTTAAATAGCAGACATACACTGCCGGAGTTGTGATAAGTGAATGAAATTTAGTGATAAGTATCCCCATATGACGAGTATCAAATGATTAAAAATTGGAAGTTTTACATCCAATAGTATCAGAGTTACGGGGCTATTTATTTTACAAAATTGCTATGTTTTTTAGCACATGAGTGGTGAGCAGTGCAGTATAACATTACACTTTCTTGTCCACAAGTTCTTGTTGACCGAGTATGCCAAGGCGAAGAGTAACGGCCCTCTAGCCAAATGTCGAACTGTGAGAGAGATCGGAGAATTGGCGTCTTTCAAATGGATGCATCTTATCGTGAAATCTCCAGAAGGTTTGGCCGTACTGCAATATCAGTATACAGACTTGTTACACAGTGGATGGAAGAAGGCTACAATATTCTAGAAGCAGCCATAGGTCCATACACATGGACAACAGCACGTGAAGACCTCCAAATTATATGTGTGGCTGTTGCTGGCAGAAGATTAACTGCAGGCCAGATCGAAGTAGTGGTTACAGAGAGAGTCACCACTCGACGGTTGTATACCAGTTGCTTAAAGATGAATGACACTCTCTGATCCCTATACAATGTGTTCCATTAATATGATTTCATTACCAGCATTGTCTAACCTTGTGTAATGCGTAAAGCAAATGGACACGTGAAAGGCGTACATTTGTGTTTAGAAACGAGTCACGATTCTGTCTGTTGCAAAGTTATAATCGACAAAATATGTGCAGGCGTAGTGGAGAAATGGCTTAATCTGCTGTGATTTCAGAATTTCACACAGGTCGAGCCACTGGTGTCATGATTTGTAGCCATTCAGTTTCGACAGTAGGACTGAGTTGGTTGTTATTGAAGGCACAATGACAGCCCGCCACTATGTGGACGGAGTGCCACACCCTATTGTGATACCCTTAATGTCCACCATCCAAATCGCATCTTCCCACAAGATAATGTCCGTCCTCATATTATGGCCATAGCAACACAACCATAGCTAAGGGTTACGATCACAACTTGGACCGCACGGTCCCCAGATTTGTCCTCAACCGAGCATGTCTGGGATGCCAGCAGTAGACACATTAGATCACATGGTCACCCGGCACAAACTGTGCAACAACTGACTCCACAAGACATGCAGGCACAGAGAGATATATCCTAAGAAGACATTCGAACACTTATTGATTCAACACTGGCAAGGATCCACGAATGCATAGGTGCTCAATGTGGGCGCACTTCTTACTGACAACTGTACGTAGAGGTAACAAACTAAGTTTGATCCACTTCAATTTGCTATAATTTCTTATGGATATGACCCTGGATATATCTATAAAGTTTCATAAAATTCCACTATCCCTGTCTGAGTGTTGCACTTTTAATTACCACCAGTGTGTATGCCACATAATAATCCCACACTTATTGAAACGACCGTCTTATGTCTCAATGCAGGTCTTACGTCGCACCGACCACCCACCCATCGCAACACGAACATTTCTTTTAATAATGGCGTACGGTTAATGGGTCACACAGCCAACTCTAAATTACATTTCTGTCAAGTGCAATGATTCGATTTTTGTGGCGCTAATGACCTCAATGTCGACGCGCCCTAAAGCATCAGCAACAACAACAACAACAGCAGCAGCAACAACAGCAACAACAACACAACAACAACAACAGCAGCGGCAACAACAACAACAACAACAACAATTTTTGTACTGGTTCAACACAGGACGGACACAACACTTGATTAAAACTACCCATGCCCGAGGGCAGGCACGAGTGAGCGACCCCTTCAATACAAGGCTAGTGTTCTGCCTCCTACACTGCCAGGACCTATAAAGCACGCTCATCGTTGATTGAAAAAGTAGCGACAGATTGGTTCGAGGACAGAATCTGGTGAGTGGGAAAATTTTCGTCTGACAATCTGTATTTCGATTTTCCACAATTTCTCGAAATCTCTGCGGGAAAACGCGGGACGGTTCCTTCAAAAGAAGATGTATAAATTCCTTACCGTTACTTGCCCTTAATCTTACCCACCCTTAATGTCCTTGATGTCGAGAATGTGCAAAGACCAAATTAAACAAAAATGCTAGTGGGGCTCGCTTCAGTGATTCAATATTAAACTAAACTAACTTACTCCACTGAAGGCTGATTGGATCCTCCCGAAAGGAGGCATAGTAAGCCATTGTGTCAGAGGTAGAACGGCCAATTCCTTTCCTCTGGGACCTACAGTTAAACGTGGAATTCGAATCACGGAACGTCCTCGCGTAGTTCATATAATCAAACGCAACTCTTGAAAATCCGGGCCACACCGGGATTCGAACGCTGGATCAGACCCCAATTTCATGAAAGCAAGCGCCTTAACGACTGAACAACCAGATCGCTAAATTTACTGTTACTGTTCTCCAAAACAGGCCACATTTAATGTTCTGAAAGAATATGAAATCTACTAAATTGTTTGAGAACCAAGTCGAGGTAGTTCATTCCATTTGAGGCGAGCGGTCGAAAAGTCTTAGAAAAATTGTCCCATTTTCCATTTTGAATGGGTGCAATGCAATCAAAGGCATACGATGGTCTTTGTAGGACCATTCAATCGTAAAAACAAACTGAAATTTTAAGAACGCAGATTCGAATTCCCGTCCGGGCATCCAGATTTGTGTTTTCCATTGTTTTCACAAATCACTCCAGGCGAATGCTTCCTTCAAAAGGCCATGGCCGAATTCCTTCCCCCAGTCCTCTTCCGCCTCTAATAACCTCGACTTCGACGAGACGTAAAGCCTTAAGCAAAAATAAAAAAGCTAATAGTTTTAACAGATAACAACAATAGAAGTAAACAGTAAGCAATCACACTATTTACTATGAGGGTACTTTTGTTTAACAACTGTGAAGATGTTAATTGTTATAACATAATTAGTTGCTACTAACACAGAAATAAATGTCAAACAAACATCATCCTACTCTCAGATTATTTCTTCAATAAGAAGACTGGTGAGGTGAATCCGAAGTTCAATTTTTAGCCGACTTCAAAAAAGGAGGAGGTTCTCAATTCGTCTGAATTTTTTTTTTTTTTTTTTTTTTTTTTTTTTTGATGTATGTTCAGCGATATCTTCGCCAATTTGGAACCGTTTTAAATGAAATTTTTACAATGGATAGAGTATACCTCCAAAGTGGTCCCATGTGAATTTAATTGAGAAACCACCCCTTCTACCCCTTTACACCCCTTAATATTTATACAAACCCACACTTTTTATCCGATTTTGATGGAACTTTGGAAACGTATAGTAAAAAATAAACAGAAAAATACTGTCAACTTTTTGTTTGAAAAAACCGAACCCCTCTCCCCCTATCCACGCCTTAATTTTTGCCAATGTTCTTTATACAAAGCTAAAGTCGACATTATTTAACTGATCTCCATTAAAGTTGTCATATACATGTAATTTTTCATGGAAAAGGTTTCTGATCCAAAAAAATAAAAAAAAACCTCTCTCCCTTTACACGCCTTAATTTTTATACACATCCACATTTTTTATCCGATTTCAATGGAACTTTGGACATTTATAGTAAAAAATAAAGAGAAAAATGCTGTCAACATTTGGTTTGACAAAACTGAACCCCTCTCACCCTATCCACCCCTTAATTTTTGCCAATGTTATTTATACAAAACTGCAGTTGACATCATTTAAATGATCTCCATTTAGGTTGTCATATACATGTAATATTTCATAGACTAGGTTTCTGACCAAAAAAATAAAAAAAGCCACCCCATCTCGCCCTTTACACCCCTTAATTTTATAGAATACTATATTTCGTATCTGATTTTGATTGAACTTTGCCAATGTATACTTTCAAACAAACGGAAAAATCTTTTCATCATTTGGTCTGCCAAAGCTCAACCCCTCTCCCTCCTACCAACCCCTTAACTTTTGTCAATTTTTTTTTATATAAAAAGCTACAGTCGCCACCGTTTGACCTATTACCCTGAAAGTTGGCGCTTATATGTATTTTTTCACGAGGATGGTTTCTGACAAAAAAAAAAAACACCCCTACTCGTCATTAAACTGTTTAATTTTTATACAAACTCACAGTTTTTATCCATTTTAGATAGAACTTAGGAAACTTTTACTGTAAAAAAAGGGAAAAATAATGTCAGCGTTTGGTTTGCAAAAACTGAACCCTTTTCCCCGTTTCCGCCCCTTGACGTTTGATAATTTTCTTTTTGAAAAGCTACAGTTGACACCATTTGACGGATCTTTATGAAAGTTGACACATACATATTTATGGAGAAGATTTCTGAGAAAAACAAAAACAAAACTACCCTAGCTCCCCTTTTACAAGCCTTAATGTTTGTACAAACCCACATTTTAATCCGATTTTCGTGGAACTTCGCATGTGTATACTTTAAACCAAATAGAAAAAGAAACAGACTACTCACATTACTTTGACAAAAACACAAACCCTATTCCCCTTTCTACCCCTTTAATTACTGTCAATGTTCATTATATATAGCTATCGTTTCTATCTGATTTTGAAGGAAGTATGCTCATGTATACTTCAAAACAAACATAAAAATACAGTCTGCATTTGGTTTAGAGAAGCCAAACCTCTCTTCCCCTTTCCACCCCTTTAATCTACACAAAGCACAGTTTCTATCTGATTCTGTAGAAAATTTGCACATGTATACTTTAAAAAATACCTAACAATTTTGTTTAAATTAGGTTGCAGAAGCCAACCCCTCTTCCCTTCGACCCCCACCCCTCCTAATTTCCAATGTTCTTTATAGATACCTACCGTTTTTATCAGATTTCAATGGAACACTGCAAATGTATACTTAAGAACAAAGAGAAACATTCAGTTTACAAAATCCAACCGCTCACTCCCTTACCCCATTTAATTTTTGTAAATGTTCTTTACACAAAGCTACAGTTTTTATCTGGTTTTGATGGAATTTTGCACATGTATACTTTTAAACAAAGAGAAAAATACTGTTCACAGTACCTTAACAGAAACCAAACTACTCTTCACTTCCACACCCCTTAATTATTTTTTGTACATACCTAAAATTTTTATATGATATCAATAGAAATTTACAAACATATACCTTAAATCAATCAGAAAAGACAGTCTACATTTGGTATAAAAAAGCCCAATCCCTCTTCTCCTTTACCCCCATCGTTTATAATTTCCAATGTTCTTTACAAAATCCACAGTTTTAAGTAAAGTCAAAATCAATTAAGCTATTTTTAAGTCATTTCAGAATATTTATAAAATGTATGTGTCCTAATGTCTCAACTTGGACCCCAAGCTTTTACGTTGTGAAAACCAATTAAAAATCTATATTTTCTGTGTGATGCCGGAACGAACAGATATAATCCAGAGGCAGATTTGTGTATGTGATATGTATCAATGTCCAGATGTTACATGTTTCGATTATCGAGCAGCAGCTTTAACAGATGTTATGATTAGATCGAAACACAGCCTGGACCAAAATGTAAACTGACATTCCTTAACACAGCATCCAATTCACCCCATTTTGAAAGTTCTTGTAAAGACAGATTTTTTAAAAAAGGCATTCGCTTTAACCACTGAGCTACCAGGAAGTTCGCAAAATGAGAACTGCTGCAGCATATTTAAACACAAATTAACTATAATACCACTAAAAGTTTAAAAATAAAATAATTGTTTAAAAAACATAAAAACCTCCTTCAAAAAAGAGCACTAAAAATTTTAAAATAACTTTATACCTTGCTTAGAAGAAAGTAAATCTAAATGGACAATATTTTACATTACTGTTATTGAAATTTTTACATTAATTGGTTATTTTTGGAGTCGGTGCCAGCCAAAGCAAGAAAAATAAAAAAGATAAAAACAATAATAAATAACATTAATACATAAAAAATCATGTTACTACTTACCTACAATTAATCCTAGAAACATTTTTCAACAAAACTGAACCATAAAGATGATACACCGATATTATACTAACTATAAAGTGTTTACTGCATGATAAAACCAACCAACCAACTGACACTGTAGCGCCAGAGATATGCCTGGATGGCCAACGAGGCCGAGCCACAGAAAACATACCTTTAATTTGTTTCCCTAAGCTGTCTCCCACAATAAAACTATCTTCCTCACGACATGCTGTAAAATATTTGGAATTTTTTGTTCGTACTCTCGGTTTGCCTCGAACACCAAATAAAGTTCAGTAATTCGATCTGCGCGATCTGACAGCTGGCACCGACTCCAAAAATAACTAATTAATGTAAAAATTTCAATAACAGTAATGTAAAATATTGTCCATTTAGATTTACTTTCTTCTAAGCAAGGTATAAAGTTATTTTAAAATTTTTAGTGCTCTTTTTTGAAGGAGGTTTTTATGTTTTTTAAACAATTATTTTATTGGCTCAATCCGCTTCTGTCTTGGCTGTCATAGCCTAACCCCGCGATTCCAGTAGGTATAGAGTTAAGTTGAAACCAAACCATGGAAGCCGTCTTATTGTACTTAACCCGAACAAAACAATGTTTTCGCTAAGGTGAAGTCAGTTATTACTTAAAGAAGTAATTAATTCAAAAATTTTAGCAAGATATACTTCAAACTTCCAGAGAACCATCTAGTGATGCAACAAACTCAATAATTTATACGCCGAAATCTGGATCTAATTAATCATGACATATAATAATCCCAACATCTGGGAGAGAAATGTAGGCGATGTACATTTTCAACGTTAGAATATTAGGAGTACTGGTCAGATTGTAGACTGGAACTCATTAACGAATTTCATCCTTCTCCATAAGTTAACTTCTTAGTTACACAGTATTGTTTCCCATTATTGCAAATCGCGATTGCTGGGATTACTTACAAACAGTGTCCGCGGAAAAGAAATTCATCGTGACTGCAGCTACCGGCTGGGACAAAAGTTTAGCTACTAACAAGATTGAGGAGCATTCGGTGATCGAATCAGTCAGAAAAAAGTAGGTAGATGGATCCAATTAGGAGGTTTCTAGGATTGTCCTAGCAAAACGAAGAGATGATTAAGTTTGCAGCTTCCAATTTCTCCTTATCAAACTGCATTTTTAAAGTTTTTTCCGCACTGGCTTTATAGAAACCAAATTATCGTTTGTCTCCGGAATATCTGCTGTTAGTTTGGATCTTTTTACCAACTTTCCTGAGAATAAATGTGTAGTCGTTGCCTCGGGGCACAAATGTTAACTCTTCTATCCGCCTTGAGGAGTGAAAGGATTGCCTCACGAATCACCAAAAATTTGTTACTCCTCCAAAAGTAAAGTTCATTAACAGTAAACAAACAGAAAATGTACATATATGCTACATAAATTTATTGAACTTGCACCTTATTATCCGTAATCATAAGTTGAGTGAAGTACTATATCTGAAATAAATACACTCATTACAGTTCTGTAAAATTTTGCCTAATTATCCAGTGCCTTTGTCCCTATATTTCCAAAGAATTCGTATATGAAATTATGACAGATCGTTTTTTAAACAGTGAATCAAATGATTAACTAATTTAATAATTAATAGTAATGATAGGAAGATTCAATTACATAAAAATTATTATAATAAATCCAAATCGTCCTACCTATGGATAACATTCAGATTTTTAAAGTATTCCTCACTCAAAGTGATCCTGTGGTTGTAATTCATCACAGGTACTTGAATTCTCTAGCAGTGAGAACTACAAAGAAAAACCATTATGGTGATAGAAAAAACGTAAACGTAAACGTAAACAGCCGAAAGTAATGGAAAGAAAATTACTGGACTTTCAAGCTTAGTAAATTCCAGGGTATAATCAAATCTCCTCTTCTGGTTTCTGTGGTAACATGGAAGAGTATCAAAATTTTTTAATGCATAACAAACAATAATAGTAAAAGATACTATTTAATAAGTCGAAAAATGTACAAAAAGTCACTCACCCCAGAGAGGAATCAATTTTTATTCGTTAGGAATTTGTGTATCGCGTACACATTCATGAACTCGTGCAAAATGCAACAAATTATGTTCCACAGCCGTGTTATGTACCACCAGAATTATGTTTCGATTAAAATTCTAATTAGCGTCTTGATAAATAGCTGGCATGGTGCCGTTATTTCCGATTTACGGTGTTGCCTCTGTGAGTTAAAGCAGACGAAACGGCTATTGGCAGGAAGCAGCACAGCCACGAGTGCCATCTGTTACCCAAACGAACTTTTATGACCTTGGATATCTTAAGCTACGTTTTGTGGTAATAATCTTCACAAAATCTGCAAGTGGCCATTTATTATAACTTCCTGCTTTCAATGAACATTCACATCTCGTGGCTACGGAATTACTCACGACAGTATTCTTTCAATATAAAATACTGAAATATTTATGTAACCGACAAAGGAAATCAGTTGTCAAATTTAGTTATTTCATTTTTGTTACCAGACATAAAGAATGTAGAAAAATAAGGAGTCAATTTTACTTTTTTTGTTGAGATTTGATCATTAATATTAAAGCCACAACGTTCATAGACGTCAAGAATCACGTTCATTAGATAATCTATATTATACAATAGTCCAAGAGCCCGTGAACGCCAGACGTAGTCATTGAATAAAGGTTAAAAAAAATTCTGCTTATGTACACTACAGCGGGTATGAACGTTTGGCTACTACGTATTAACCTAAAATTGCGGTGGCTTTGCAGGATAACAGGAAGTAAAGGTGAATAAAATGGCTTCCCAGCGACGTCATAGTATAAATTTTTTTTATATATATATTTTCTACGGGACTCTATTAGAAATCACATCATGTATTGCCAGTCACTTTGTGCGGTGGAAACCCCCCGCCACACACCTTCAAAGTTTAATAAAAATGTAATTATACTTACGTCATAATGAAAAATCTGAATATGATATATGTTACTTGCGCAACTATTTAAAAATGTTTCCTAAACAGACAGCGAGTTTCGAAGGTTCTAACACCCTGCCAGACGTAGTTCAAGGTCAACTGTAGGGGCGAGCGCGGAGGCAATGGATATGTAAGAGAGTATGCGTGATACAGTCAGTTGGTCTTATTGGAAAATGCAGTTATATGGTAAGTATTTATGGATTAATAATAATTTCGAATTAATCATTTAACATAATTTTTATGTTAGTAAATTAATTAATAAATCAATAATAAATAATTTAAGTTTAATAGATTTGTTTTCTTAAAATATATTTAAAATTAGATTAAATTCAAATTTCGAATTTTTAATTTTTTTATTGTTTGTTACAAATCTAATAATAACAAAATTGTCTCAGTAATAAATGAATTGATGAATAATTTTTTAATATTATATTAATTGCTTGCAAAAATTGGGAATATGGTTTAACAGAAATATCATCGGTTTTATATAAATACAAAATAGATTTATTCATTGTCATTATCGTAGCCGATACTTTTCAATTTCTTCATCACTACTACTCCAGTTCATCTTCTTTATCAGTTTCTGTATAAATATAAATAAAATAATGAGATTACAATTACATACCTGAAAGAGTTTTCAGTAAATCACTACCAAAGTTTAGTAGCTGATCTCCATCACACCATTTGAAATAATACATGCTGTCTTGCTGTACCAATTCATTATTTTCTGGCTCATATATGCTGGGGTTTTTCAAGTGAGCATTATTTCAAATTTTCTCGTCACGGTCACTTATGACTTTGTCTACTGCTTTAAAATAAACCATCATGTTATGAAAGGGCCCTAAATGTATAAATAAATTATCAAATCTCAGTTCTTTCCGTAGCTTTGATTTGAAAGGCTAGTTTTTCTAGCCCGAGACCGTATCTAACTTGTGTGTAACGTTGATGTAAATCTTCAGCTATATTTTGACTTTGATTCGTGATTTCCAGAACTATGGATGTAATAGTAGGTGATGCATTTATTGGAGTTAAATAATTTATTGCGGATTATTTTTATGATCAATCTGACTATTAAAACCAACGCATATGGGAACATCAGGTGATTCCAAAGCATTACTAATCATCCAAATATTATCTGTTTTAGTATATAATTACAAATTAGTGGGAAGTATATTTTCCATTTAATCAACTGTTGATTCTAAATCTTAGGTTTTTTAGGATAAGGCTTCAGAAGCTCTCCTCCTTCTTTCTTTTTCTTTTTTATGTGCCAAATGTCCTTCATTATTTGGAACTGGTGATACGGATATTTAGGACTCTTCTGTAGTACTTGAGCCAATGGTTTGGTAAATAATCCCTGCCGCACCGTGTAATGTATCCTTACCACTTCTTGTTTACACGAAACTGTCAAAACTGTTATAAACAGCACCAGTACAAAGTTTAGCTGATTTTTTAATATTTTCTGTGAACAAACTACATTTTTCATAGAAGTATATGTTGTTTCTGTTTCTAGTTCTTCAACTCCTTGATAACTATTGCAGTGTCCATATCTGTTGATAATTTCAACATTCTTTCAGCTACTTTTTAAGCTTCTCAAAGTCAAGCCCAAAATGGTTTGTTTTGACGTCTTTATTTAACCGCCATGTACTCAATAAACTACATCTTGACAGTAAGAACGAATTTGACGAACATACTATTTTTCCATCTTTGGATACAACCTCAATGAAGAGTAGAGTAAAAGTCTAATAATTCTTGTGGTAATGATACTTCTCCTGATATTAAATGCTGTACAGAAATATTTTTATCAGGCAATTTTTTCTTTTCTCTATTAGTAGTATTAATTTTCTTAAAATTATAGCAGCTTTTTGTAAATGTTAAATACTATAGCTTCCTGATATTTAGGTGCTAATATTTTTTGTTATGGACTAAAAAATTTAATGTCTTTATGAAATACTTTCTTTATTTTATCTTGTGCTATATAAGTGGCATTTATTTTTACTGAATTTTGTTCAAAACCTTTGTCCAATAAATCAATATATAATTCATGTAAATAAACTAACAAATAATAACGTCCTTTTCTGATTACATCTTCCTTTATAGTGCATTTAATTTAATACTATCGATGGTCACGCAATTTTACTGGATCTTTTGCTGAATGAAAATATTTTATTATGAAAATCAGTATGATAGTACTGATTTTGAGCCAGAAATACTTTCTAATCTATTTAATGACTCGTTATACTCTTCTAAATATAATGATGGGTGTTATGCAAGACTTAAATTGTTATTTCTCAGTTTCATGAAGTGAAAGCATTTCTGATTGTATTTTTCTTTTTTTCTGTTACAGAATACACAAACTACATTATACTTATCAGTACTAGTATAACTTTCGGTAGGAATATTTATTTCCGAGACTGAATCATTATGGTCACTTACTTCTTCAAATTGTAAAATGTCAAAATTTCCTTGAGGGCTTGAAAGTTGTGGTTCTATTCATCAAAGTATTACAGTTGCTTCATGTATTTGTAAAGATTCTCTTCATAGAGACTGTGGATGAGATTGCTCTTTGGCCAACTCAGGTAGCAACAATGGAGCTTGAGATACTTTATTCCGGGGTGTACTTACCGAATTTTTTCGAAATTATTTTTTTAGTGCTTGTAGATTCAGAAGTAAAATATTTTTTCATGAGTGCTGTAAATAGTTTCTAACATTCTCTGTTACAACCACTTTCTGTATATTCTGTTGGTAAAATAATGTCCTTATATTTCAGGTCATATTTCTTTCTTAGTACTATAATTGTTTGACATTTTTTTCAATGTCTCCTCAGTTAAGAGAAATATTTTTCCTCTACTTATAAAAAAACACAAATTAATACGTCTCTCCTTATGATATTTTATCAAAACTGAATTAAAATTAATTATCTTTGAAGTAACTGCACAAACAGGGTGTTAGAACCTTCGAAAATGTCTGGCTGTTTAAGAAACATTTTTTAAATAGTTGCCCATGTAACATATATCAAATTCAGATTGTATATTATGGCGTAAGTACATATAATTACATTTTATTAAGCTTTGAAAGTGTCTGGCGGGGGTGTTTTCACCACAAAAATCGACTGGCAATATATGATGTGATTTCTAATAGTATCCCATAGAAAATATAAATATTACGCTTTAAACTATGACGTTACTGGGCAGCCATTTTATACACTTTTACTTCCTGTTATCTATCAAAGCGACCGCCACTAAAGGTTCGGTAATAAACGGTAGTAAGTAGCTCTTCTACTGTATAGATTGATATGAGATCTTTGAAAATGGATGGCAAGGAGACTGTTCATTACATAATTCATGATATATCATCACTTGTAAAAAAATTGTTGTAATATTAAATTTCAACAACTGAAGTCAATGTCACAATGCTTTAATTACATTTTAGAGACAAAAAGGAAGTTTGGTGGTCTCTCAATGTTGAAGGTGTTGCCTGTGTTATTTTTGAGGCAACTAAACTAACTGCTGAGCTGTGCGGAGAAGTCTAACTACAGCTGCTGTTGCCCTCTTACGCCGCCTACTCGAGCTGCCGTCACGTTGTGCCTTATGAAGCGAAGCTGACACAGATCCCACACAGGTAGATGGGCTGCGCGTCACTGCCATCCCGTTAATAAGCTGCTCGCAACGAGACGTTAAGAAGAGGGAATTAATTTAGGATAAAATATTTAGTGGGGTAAAAGTTCCTTACGTATTTTTTTGAGAAGGCTATCTTCTTGTTTGAAGCAAACGCTTTCTACTTCATGTTCGTGTCGAAGAGATAATAAATTATATCACGATATTTCTTACTTGAAAACACATTACTTGTAGCGAAAACACATAGAGGTGTGATGAGGCAAAAGGATTAACTAACAAAAAGGGTTGCTAAGTTAAGCTGAAGACAGTCAATGTATGTACCACGAAAGTATGAAGTTAGCTGCTTAGAAGTTGTCTGCTCAATTGTTATCTAAGCTCAAACCGATTTAGTCTTAGTACAAAGCTAGTGCTTAATCGCCGCAGTCCTAGCTCTCGAACGCCGAAGATAGCAGAAATATAGACTCGAAAATTCATGTGAGCTGGATTATTTATCTACCGATAGCTAACTAACTAGGAAATTACAAATTTTCTAATACATTATTATACATTATAGTACTGAGGTTATTATCTGTAACGTGCTTTGCCCAAATGTATTATTTTATTTGTTAATGTGTGTTAGTAAATTTCATACAATTGATGTTAGCTTAGGAATGTTGTTAATTCATTGTTATGAATTGTTGATGTTTACTGAATTGTTTTATAGTTAATTTTCAGGTATCTAGTTAGATTCTGTAATTTCATACATCACGATTTTTTTTTAGATAAACTAGTATTTTCTAACCTATATTATTTGTTTTTATACTGTGTGCTATTTCTTAAAAAAGTTAGAGGTATTTCTGATATCTCAAATAACACATTGTTACATATCAGAACAGCTAAAAAAATTTTTTAAGGAAGTTTGACGGATACTGGAAAGTCGCCGAGGCTTACTTCTGAAGTACAACGTCACAATTTTGCTGTGAAATGTTTCGCAATTTACTTTGTAATCGTGACATGGGTATTACTACAACAGGTGTTCTTTGACAGCTAAATACCTTTGGCTTAAGTGATTGGATACAGAAATGGTCTGCTTTAAGATATAATATCAACTAATTATCATTTTAAGGTATGTAGTGTTTCAGACACACTAGTATTGCAAAGATCCAGATCGCTCAGGTGGTCGATGCTTGATTAACTGGAGGTGGAAGATATTTACGCTTTTCGGAACTCGGTCAGCAGGTTAGGAGAGGCGATTGTGAAAATATCACAGAAACCGAATTGTGAGTTAAGCTCCAAAATTCCCCGCAGTGCTAAAGTAGTCAGTGAATACAGCACTGCGTATGGGACCGAGCGTGGTGGTGTAACGGCTTGCGTTCTGGCCTCGCATTCGGGAGGACGGCGGTTCGAATCCCCGTCTGGGCATCCAGATTTGGGTTTTCCATGGTTTCCCCAAATCACTCCAGGTGAATGCCGGGATGCTTCCTTCAAAAGGCCATGGCCGAATTCCTTCCCATTCCTTGCCCCCCATCCTTTCCCGTCTCTAAAGACCTAGTTGTTATAGGAGACGTTAAGCAGTTAAAAAAAAAAAAAAAAAAACTGCTTATGGAAACGTTAAACTTGATCGCACCCTAGCGAAATTGCGGTCCTAATCAAATCACTGGAAAAAGTAAAACAAAACCATCCAAGTTCAACTTGCTTGTAAGTTGCTATGAAATACTAGTAGAAGAGGGAGTTGGAGATGATACTGGGTATGGCTCTGTATCACACCTATTTTTCATGATGGATAAAATATGATGGTAATATATTTAATGTAATACTGTATAACAATATGAATAATAATGGTTATTAATATAAATATAGATTTGTAAAAGATGCTGCTCTGTGGAATACCAAGGGAAATATAGATCGAATAACTACAAGGAATAAAGAGTAGATTCAAGAGACGATGAATGAAAGAAACAGAATTAATTAAAAAGGACACTGTAAGATATCACAGATAAGGAGCTGTCTATAGTAAAATGGTAATTAATATTGTGATAATGACTGTGTTATTTTATTAAAGTGTGTTATATTGAAATTTAAATGATGTATACGGTGTTTATCTTCATATCCAGACTACATCAATATTGAGAGATTAAGGAGGCAAACTACCAAATCTTGAAGGGATAAATATTCTGTTTCAGTTTTTACGAAGCGGAATCTGAATTAAAACCGGTTAACTACTACAGATACGAACACAAACATAATGCTCTTCGGTTTAAGGAAAAGTTTACGCCTAAGGTAAATACATCAATCATATTTTATTCGAGGTCAAGGCTTCTCATAGCTCGTAATTTAATTTTTTCAGAGAACACTTTGTGTAGTACAGTGGTGACCTATCCCTCACAGAGCATCGCTCTGACTTCTACTTGTAAACCAGTGTAGGCACTACAACAGGTGCCGAAGAACGACCGGTGCATTGCCACAGAGGCCATATGTATGGTTACAGCGTGTGAAATAGAACTCGAGGCCTCGCTTTTGAAGGAGCCACTGTGGGTGTGGTACGCATTTAAATGTGAATTACACGCCCTGCCCCGACACCTACGCCGTCCGGGCAGAGAGCCTCTTGGCCCGGCGACTTTTCCAATATGTGCGGCCCTCCGGCGTGGGGGCGGCGTGAGTAATGGCCACGCCACTGCCAGGGGGAGAGGTGGCTCCACCTCCCACGCCTACATAAACGAGGGGCTGGACGCTTCATAGACCTCGACCCGGCTGTCAGCTCAAATGACGAGATGTTGAATGTCAGCGGCACGCCAACAACTTCAACAGGAACTTGCTTTGATAACAAAGTTACAAGCTTTCCACCTAATTAGTATGGCTAACCAACTTCCGGAATTTGTCAAGACAGCCCTCGAAGATCTACAACGATTACTAGTGTTGCCACACTAACCAGTGATGACAGCATGTTGTTGGTTGATTTAGGACCTTTTCATCATCACTCAACACGTGCGAGCCGTCACCTTAGACAATTTTTGATTAATATAGTTAATTGTGTAACCACCACCAAACGGCAGGTATTGAAATGAAGTCGCAAATGAAAATGCACTGTTCTGATCAAATACCAATGGATTCAACAAACTACGCTCCTTGAATCACTCATATAACATCCAGACAAACTTTCTAACACATTTTATAAAGTATTACAGCTTTCTTACAGTGAAGTACAAATAGGCGTCACGCGACATTATCTACGCGGTGCAACACACTCGCTCGGCCAGCTTTTGTGGGTCAGAGATATTACAATATAAATTCTCAAAGACTATAAATTAAAGCTACCCCGATTACAATTCAAACAAACTATCATGTGTGGAAATCAGGAAATTACACAGCTTCAGACATTCATAAAAAATATTTGAGATACCTTTAATTTATATAAAATAAATAGTAGCATAATAACAATAACATTAATAACTAAAAATGATTGGAGGGGGTTGTATTGTTACAAAGCGCGCTAAAAGAGTGTTTGAGTAACTCTCTAAATTTGATGTAATTTATATAAAACTATTTCTTGAAATCAAGGTAACATTTAAAGTTTTTACTTTAACTGCATATGATAAAACAGACAAGTACTTTACTGCAAAAAGCTTACATTTCCGTATTCAAATTTCACTTTTTTTTTTTTTTTTAGGAAAGGGAAGGAATTTGGCCATGGCCTTTTTGAAGGAAGTATCCCGGCATTCGCCTGAAGTGATTTGGGGAAACCATAGAAAACCCAAATTTGGCTGCCCGGACGGGGATTCAAACCCGCGTCCTGCCAAATGCGAGGCCAGAACGTTAACCGTTCACTCACCACGATCGGTTCAAAATTCACATTGTAAGCCCAGGACGTTATTTCTTCCATTTCAGATGAGATTTTTCGATGTCTTTCTGTCTCCATCATGAGTTAGTTAGTTGGAATGTCTGTGACAAATCATTATAAAGATGAAAACTCGATTACTATTGAACAGATGAATATGATGTTTCGTATTTAAGTCGACAGCCAGACATCAATGTACCGATCAACCTAACTATAGTTTCTAGATGAATTACGGTTTGGAGCGATGCTATGGTAGAAAATTTTCTGCTCCTCTTCTTTCGCATTTAATAAATTATATTCTTAAACATTTCCACAATCAATTGAACGACAGCTAATTCTTTTCTCAATACCCATTCACCAATTGTACCCTATATATATATATTAGGTAGTTCGATCACTCTCTTCATCTGCCTCCTGTCTTTCAAAGAAACCAAAACAAACACTTTGATTTTATAATTTACTGTGTTCTAGGTTTATTTCAGCAGAACATATCTATTTCTCCTCCTGTTTACTGCATCCAACTCTTTAATTTAATACCCATAACATTGGTTCCACACGACCCTGCCATACCCAAGCAGTGGTCTGACCAACCTTTTGCATCCTAATTCCCTCACTTCGGTGAGACATTTCCTTCTAACGCTTTCCATTAAATGCAGAATTTTTTAATCCTCTTTCCACCACCCTTAAAACGTGTTTTGCATAATTATTTTTAGTATCAAATGTTATTCCAATACGTTCACACTTTGTTTCCAAGCAATTCCTCATCCGCCTTACAATCATACGAAACATTTTTTTGATGCGAAACTGTCGCGCCCTGGGGATAAGACCCAACTCGTATACGAGACAACAAACGGCACGACGCTCTCTTATGACGTCATGCCCCTCTACGCCACCGCTTTCTACTCCGTTTTGTTTTCAAAAGAACATTGTCTGAAGGGCTTAAAGATTTTATATCAGTGACAGTATTATTGAGATTAAACGTGAGTGACAGGGGCGTTTATTTTCTGCTCATGCGTACACAAAATGCGGGATATATACATCCACATGTTTTAACTCCTTACTCCCTGCGTGTACATATTTATTGGTTTACTTTAATTATAAATTCTTTCAATAACCTCTGCTGGGCGTTCCATGAAGGCCAGTTTATTATTTATTATTCTATCTGTGTAATTACCAAGCTAACCATTTTTGGATAATTGCGTGTTATTCAAAATTTTATAAAATTCTTTATCCTTAATGACCTCAGAGAGTTGGACTGGACAGTAATACAGTCACGATTCGATAAAAAATATATTTTATCTTATATGATAACACAGATTATTTGAACCATAGATATAAGGTCTTTTCTTTAACAGTTCGCCACAAAACTAAGAACCTTTGTGCCTTCACACAAGCGGTATTCAGTCTGTGGATACTGCCCTGTGACTAGTGTTCATACCTTGATGAACTAAGCTGACAACAGAGACATGAGTGTACCATCGTCGGAACAAAGCTACCTACCGTCTGAGTTTTGTAGCGTTGACGGTTTCAGGCCCAGGTAAATCCCTTCCCTACTATGAAATGGAACATTAGATTTCCTTCCATTCAGATTTATTCTCTACAGATCTCATTAAAGGTACTGTGCGTTGTAGAAGTCATTGGAAGTATTGTAAATCAAGTAAAGCGTAAGAACGGTAAATCTCTTACAAAGAACAGGAGAAACGGCTGTCGTTTCGAAAGAAATCAGAGAATCACTTGGAAAAAAACGTCCTGATTTATTTTCTTATTTGTTTTCGGGTTTCATAAGTCCTGACTGTCCTCAACTGTAGTGTTTTCCAGGAAACATAAGAAGCCGAAATGTGGATGGCTGAGCCGGGGATCGAACACGTGTCTTGCCGAATACGAGGCTCGGTGTAGATGGACACTGACAGATTGCAGGTAGCATCTAAGAATCCCTTTGACAACTGCAAGGCAGTGAAAATAACATAAAACAGCATTGCACCATACTGGAAAACATACAAACCGATACTTACTATTTTGCCGAGTAACAATTTTTGGTTCGTGACTGAAGTCATTAGCTAATCCAGTGGTTCCCAAATGTGCCGGTACCGCTCACTGGTGGGTATTAGGGGATCATAGGGGAAGCTTGAGGGACCAAGCACCGCCCTCCCCCTGCTTTCCACTATTCTAATGGGTTAAAGGGCTACATGAAAGATTTTTTTTATTTACATTCACATGATATATAGTAAGAAAGGATTTAATGCAGTTAGATATTTATTAGCTACGAAAAGAAGCAGATTTCCAATGTCGAAATGTGGCGATTTCAGATTTCTCGTGACAAATAAGGAAGCAAATATGAAAAAATTAGTGTCATCACATCTTGCTCAACTTCCTAATTACTAGCACATTTTTCGTACTAAGTGTTTGTTAATCAAACTATGAATAATATACAAATGTTTTTAGTATTTTTAAATAAAGTAATTTTAGAAATCCTTGTTTTTCTATATATGATATTGTTCGCTTCACCTAAGAGGTGCGCCATCGAGTCAATGTTTCAAAAAGTTGAAGAAGGAGAGTCGGTGTAATTTTTTATTTTTTTTCTGAAAAGGGGTTGGTGAGTAATTTTTTTTTTCTAAAAGGCGGTGGTAGACCAAAAAGTTGAAAAACTATTACCTACAATTTTATGATTCCTATTAGCTGGCAGTTAGATTCACAGAAAACCGATCGAACACTATTGCTCTACATTCCTGAAAGGGGGAAAAAAATAAAACAGGAGTTAGATTCAAACACGCATATGTGTTCCTGTTTGCCTAGGGAAATAGATAGCTGGAGATAGAACAATGCAGAAGCTAGTAAATGAGACAAAAGTTATGTTATCGTTATGGTAGTGTATGTTGGTTAGTATTAACACTGTGGCATTAAAAATGTCCTTGAAATGGTTTTAAGTTTATTATATAGTTGTAACTGACATTTAAGGAGTCTTTGTTTTAGCCACTGTCTTATTCCTTTCCAAACTAACAGCTCCAACATCTACAACTTTATAGCTCGTATTGGATTGCGTGTTTACTTGAACTTTGCAGGTTTGTTTTGCAGGGATACTCTTCCTTAATATCCGAGAACCAAAAATATTCCATCACACTCAACCTAAAATGTTAACAGCCAATTTACCTCTTTTTTTTCTTCAATTTTTTCCTCTTTTGTTGCCAACGGCTCCAAAATACTTTCTCACAGTCAGCCCTGCTTAAATTAATCTCTTTATGAAGTTTATCTGATTCGAAATTATCAGCAAGCTCATAGTAAGAAATATTTAACTGTTCCGTCACAGCACCAATATGATACTTTGTTTTGTTTAAGTTTCTACCTGTTATGTGGTTTGTAAACAAGGTTTTATATTGATTCACTGCTTCAGTTTACAGATCTGATGAGAAATTTCTCTGTTAGAACCTTGCGTACAAACACATTTCTGTGTGCGAATGACTTTTTCTTTATTTCAATTGCTATAAGTTGGCAAATAATGATTAAGTACAAAATGGTGTATCTACGGCACAGGAGTGGTGTCCTGATCAAATGGATTTTTAGTTTCTTTATTAAAATTTTGCCGATTTTTATTTGTACTCTCTTCTCTGCCATTAATTCTTCCTGCCTCAGTAAACAAAAGAACAATGTACCGTTAAGCTATCAAAAAATATATTAAAAGACCTTGATATTCATAATAATACGCCAAGGGTGAAGTTATTATTATTTCTTAATTTCAGTGAATGGTAAATATTTAGTCTAACTGTGCAGTAACGACTATTCGATTTTAAACATTCTATTTAGAGGTTTTACCTCAATTTAGTACAATTCCGTTTATTTTAAACGAAAGTATCGAAACAACAGCTTTTCTGCTAGTAACATATGAAATCTATTGTTAAGAATCGCGTACGATTGCTACAACTTGCAAATGAAAGATAAATTGTAGTTAATATTATGAATTTACAATTAGTAGTTTTTGTCACAGTCCCTGATGAATAGCAGTTGTTAGAAACACATCCTGTGCATTAGGTGATAAAATGGGTCATGCTAGCTTTTCTGTCACCGCGAAATGTTTATTTTAGTGAGCAATGAAGTCACAATTAAGTAATTAATTTCTATATGGCGATTAAATTTCTATCATCAGTTGTTTGTGGTTATCCATGTGAAACGCATCGAATTATTTAAACCTGACGTTCCATTAATAGAACTCTGGCTTTAAGCTCATATTAGGTATCGAAATGGCGATCCGCTTGCTGTGAAAAAGACTAATTTAACATCCGTTTAGCATCGTTTGTTCTGATACTGGTATCGATCGGTCTTCAGAACACAATCCGAAGGTACACCAGTTAAGACTTCATTGCAACCGTACGGTGGTAAAGTCTCCGTTCTTAAAAGAACATGTAGCCATAGCTAAGCCATACATCGAGACATTACACAAGCAAAACACCAACACTTGCAATCAAGGAAAACGCCATGTTGCACGTCAATCAACCTTGTAAGGTCCTCTTCCAACCTCAACCAGCTATGGGAGCAGTCATCAGTATTAAATATACATCTAGTTGAAAACCCTTCCATGCGGATACATAGATTTAATCTCCCCAGATGTCAATGGAGAATCATTCATTGGATTCAAATAAGACATGGTTGTTATCTGCTAGGACTGTTAATAATATGTCGATACCATTAAAAAAAAACAATATTTATGAGTGGTAAATTTTACTACGATATATCGATACCGAAATCTGGGTTTCGGCGTCGATATTTCTTAAAATAAGCAATAATTTTCCTTTCTCCTCTTAGAGAGTGTCAATTTATTTTTGGGGTATACAAAACGATTAACTGTGTTGCACGCACAATAAATTTAATCGTAGATACCATCTTAAAAAAAAAATGTCTGAACAAATAAAATCTATTGCTACATATTTTAAACACTCAATTAGTGCTTCTGATCTAACATCTGTGTAATAAGCAGAAAATATGTATATATATATATATATGTATATACGAGAGAGCTAGTCATAATGCACCAGTTATAATAGCTACTTCACAATTACGCTTCTTGTTAATGAGCAACGGAAGAACTGAACGATAAAAAAATATTTCACAGCCAGTTTAGACATATCAGTAATGAATTTATTAAGACAAGACATTGAACAGAACAAACACTCTGCTGCTATTGGACTGTCAATACAAAACCCTTTCTTGAAAGGTATTAATGCCAGAACTGTAGAAGTATTATGAACGAAGTAATATAAATTTCAAACTTAATAGAGATACACGAACCGCAACTAATAATAGTGGTAGACTCTTGGTTAAAAGAAGAAGTACTAGACAATGGTGTTTTTCTCAATGGTTACAGACTGTAACGCAGAGATAGAGAAGCAATTTGTGGACAATGTTTCATACTAGTTAGCAAAAACTACCACAGTTCACTGGTGTTCATAGATCATGACCATGAATTACTTGGGGTAATAAAAAACAAAAAATCAGGGTATTGGCTGCTTACCGCTGTGGAATTGTTATTATTGCTGGGGATTTATATTTATCAGGTGAAAACTATATAGGAAATAAGATTAATAACACAATGGAACCGAGGTTTGCAAATGCCTTATTAGGAGAAGGAGAATTTACACAAGTGGCAGAGCAAATCACTAGGAGACAAACATCCCAATGATAACCTTGTGGGATGCCAAGTAAATGAAGTAATAAGTGATCATGGAGTTCTGATGGTTATTACAGGATTCAGTGAACCAGTAGCCAAAAGTGAAGGGAGAAATAGGTACAATTATAAAAAGGCACAGATTTCCTACATGAGATATTTCAGAGAACGTTTCAGCAAATGAAAGGAAGGCACATGTACATTAGAGTCAAGGTGGGAAGAGTTCAAGGAGATAATAAGAAAGGGGAAAGAATTATTTATTCCAAAACAGAAAATAAGGATAAGTATAGAAACTGTGCATTCTAAAAGGGACGTGAGGAAATTGAAAACGTTGGTAAGAAGAGAACATAACAGAATTAAGAGACAGCAGCTTAGTATGGAAAATTTAAAACAACAAAACAAGGACTTAATAATATCTAAGAAGGTGGCTAAAGATGGGTTTATCAAGAGTATTGTCAGTGCAGGGGAATAATTGACTGAGAATCGAAAAATTGTTTTGACTGTGTTAGAAAACTGAGCGGAAGGGAGGGTGTTGAGACGCTTATGGATAAGGATGGAGAAGAAGTTGCTGGGGATTTGAAAAAGGAAGATATTTTAAGTAAATGGTTTACTGAGAGCATTAGGGACAGAGAATAAGAATCTGGAGGGTCTAAACTGAATAACAAGCTTAACAACACCATTAGAAATGAGCAGACGAAAAAATTTGAAATTCCTTCTGAGTATATCATGAAGGAACTAAGAAAGCTGAAAAAATACAAAGAGGTTGGTGCAGATAATATTACTAACGTCTTAAAGATAGCAGAATACCTTATCTTGAAATATTATTTAAATTGAGTCTGGATACATGCTGCTTACCACAGGACTGGAAAAGTGCGATAGTAGTGCCGGTACACAAAGTGGGGGTGAGAAATAGAATCGAAAATTATAGGACAATTAGTTTGAGACCAGTGGTAGGTAAATTATTGGAGAGAGATTGATATGCAACCACATCAGAGATATATGTGAAGAGCATAAGTAGTTTTCAAGTAGGCAACACAGCTTTAGGCAAGGATATTCTTGCGAATATCAGTTGCTGGGATATATGAAAGATATTTCGTTTGAAATGGACAAAGCAAGCCAAATTGATAGTGTAGCACTAGATCTGCCAAAGTCTTTTGACAGAGTGAGCCATAAAATGGCAGTATGAAAAGGAAAAATTATTGGAGTGGATGAGAAAGTGATTTCCCAGGTGGAAGAATTTTTAATAGGTAGAGCACAAAAAGTTAGGGTAGGAAATGCAGTATCAAAAGAAATGGAAGTAAAAATGGGAGTGCCATAGGGTAACGTATTGGGACCATTGCTATTCATTATTCTAATGAATAATGTGTTGATGGTTTATTATCAGAAATTAAATCGTTTGCAGATGACATAATGCTACATAAAAGGATCAATTTGATAGAGGCGTGTAAACAGCTGCAGGGTGATCTGGACAGGATATCTAGTTTGGTTGGTAAATATGTAATGAAGATAAATGTAAAGAAGAGTAAGCTTATTAGACACGCAGATAAAAATCTAAAGGTTGATTATGGTTATAATATGGGGAAAGAATTGCTTGTTGAAGACTTGATATGTATACATCTTGGCATTACATTAGATAACAAGGTTAACTGGCAGGGCACATTGGACAAATAATAGAAAAAGATATATAAAATTTGTCAAATAAATTAGTAAATCTCAAATGTCATTATATTAAGTAACCTTCACTAATTGTTCTCAACACTACCATTTCATTAAAGTTAATTCAGATATCAATTTTTACAAAAAAGTTATTGTGTACATCAAGTTAAACACGCAATTCTACCAGTATCAAGGTCTTTACAAATTTTATTTGGTAAGATAATGTTATAAAGTTTTAATTGTCATCTTATTATGTTATCATTGTTATCACTGATTGATTACGTTATCCATGGTGAAATAATGTCTGATTATATTACTGATACAAGTTAAGCAGAAAATGTAAAAATTAAAGTAAAAATTGAAGCTGGCCGTTTGGTCGATAGGCTGAAGGCTATCATTAATAAAAATAAATTTGTCAAAAGATATTAGTGTTTAGTATAAAAGAAGAGACATTATTTCCTGTAATGTAGGAGCTTATCCATGCTGAGCAGAAAATCGTCATCCGTATGTTAACAGCTCTTACCACAGCTATTTAAGAAATACACCTCAGATAATGCTATCATAAAAAAATCAGTAATATTAAAACAACGAATATTTTTTTAAACTGTTTCTTATAAGGATTGAGAGATATAACTTCATTTTTTTTTAATAATGGCTGAAAACACAGAGACCTAAAGTTTCCATTCATTTGTCATTTGATTTGCCCAATAAATGTACTTGATTTAAAAACTTTGTTGCTGGAGTGAGCAACGTCACGAGCAGCACAGCATATCCTTTTCTGGAAGCAATTTGGGCCATTTTAGCACCTTAATATTTTCGGTCTGGATGAAGCAACGTGTTTCAAATGCATAAATATCAACAAGCTTGGTAAACACATTCATTTTTTTTTTTTTCTATTCTTCGTTTGTAAATTATTCACGTGCAAATTTCACCGACTTTGTCCCTTACTCACGGAAGGAAGTCATTAAACAGTAAACCACTTCCTGTATCTGTCGAAAAACGAAATTTTGTACACAGATAAGGTTATTCCCCAAAATCACAAGAAAAGTCCATAATTCGTGAATTTTCGTGGAGTCACTCTCATCTGCTCCATCATGGATCCGCTTTCTGACCTAATTTCTTTGTATGACAGAAAATTTTAATTATAAGCGGAGTTTACTGAGCCATACTAATATTCCTCTGTTTACATTAAAGGTTATATAAATTCATAGTTCCTATCAGACTTCGACACTCTGTCTTTCTAATTCCACAGTACTTACTGCGGTCGTAGGTAATTTGGTACAAATGTATGGTTTCACCGTTAAATCATAAGAAAAGTTTAATATTTGTTATTTTACATATATTTATCCAGTGAGGGGATATGTAGACATGAAGAGGTTAGCACAAGATAGGAAGGGATGGAGGATTGTATCATATTAGTCGAAAGACTGATGACAGCAAAAAAAAAAAAAAAATATGCAGTGACAACTCCAAACATGAAACGTTATGGTGTAAATTTGTACATTAATTGTTCTGCTCTGGATGACACTTAAGCATAGAGATCATCGAAGATTATTAACACTTTAGATTGTACTAAGTTTATATATTTAATTTTGATGTTAAGGTACGCCATCTACTCAGTTGATGACAGGAATGTAGGCATGATATCGCTCGCTCAGCACGAATGGAACGGAAGCCCATTCTTTGAAATGAGCGTGCGTATTGTCCAGGAAAGTCCAACTTGAAAACAGTGTGTTACCAGGAATAGTGTGAAGCGTAGAAACAAGTAGTTTCTAACATGCAAAGATTAAGCTAAGAAAGTAAGACAACTCAGAATATGATATGAACATATAATCAGAAATGAAAAACCACAAATAAAACTTGTAAAAAAAAGTGACTTGGCCGTTATGCATGATATGATAGTTCAACTTTTACCTACATAAATGACTGAACCATATTGCTTATCAATCTTAAAAATACACAAAAACCAAGATTGTCTTCGAGTTTTATGATAATTATGACACTATAATGGCGAGTAACTTCTTTTTATTTTTTTAAAGTAAACAGTAATCATCACCGAGAGGAACCATTCCTTTTCAGAAAGTGAATACTTGTTTGAAGATAGAACTGTTGATAAAACATCGGTATATAGATATTATTTTTTTGAAAATATCGATATTTATAAGTGATATATTTTTGGACGATATATTGATATTTCGATATTGAAATCTGGGTACCGGAATCGATATTACTTACAATAAGTTACAACGAGTATTTTTTAAAACAGCTGCTGACAAATATTGGTACACATAACTTTATTTTTTTATTAATATTTCTTGGAAGCACAATCCACATCTCTACCTTAACCTTCATATCCCACTAATTTTTATTTAAATGGCCGTTTATTAAGCTTAACTAATGTGCGAAATTTTATTCTTTCCCCGCCTTACTTCGGAAGTTTGTGGAATTCAAACTATTTGAAACGACTACGACACTCCTCATCATAATATCTCAGAACTTCCAGCTGTCCTAGAAACAGGTAATTTAGCACACATACATGATTTCATTTCCAAATCATAAGAAAAGTACCTTTGGTTATCCAATGGCAATCCAAAAGGTGAAACGTCTTGTGGCAATTTAGTACTTTAATTGCTTTCCTTTTGATGAGGCTATTTGCTTTATATGTCTATTTTGCACGAAGATCAGAAAGGTTAAGCAATACATTAAATTTTACTTTCTTACTGTACCTTAAGTAAAAATGTGTAATAGCTATGTCACAATTTTGTTCTTTTTTAGAAAAAGAATCCAGTGAAAAACCATTTTACTTCAGAAATTGAAGACTCGATTCAAGAGAATATCGCACAACTTTTTACTAGTAAATAGCCACAAGACTATTTTTACACGATTTGTTTGTAACATTGATTCATAAAATAGGGTCTATTAATATCAATATTTTTCTTCGATATATTGAATACGATATTGATACTTTTGAAAATATCGATATATCGAAAATTCGATATTTTTTAAAATATCAACAGCCCTATTTCAGAAAAATATCTCACATCATTTTACCAGTAAACAGTCCTATGTTTACAAGATATGGTTTCATTAGATTGTATTTATGAAAGTGTCGATAGTAATACTTTTTAAATTTTCGATATTTCGAAAATCCGATATTTTTTAAAATTTCGAGAGCCGCTTTATCTAATACGGGCTAGTTCTGTAAATTCTGACTGTGGAGACAATACGTCATATTAGATATGTTTTCTTTGGGCTAATACAAAGGAACGAAATGGACATTTACATTGAATTTATCGAAGCACCAGATTGAAGAGACAAAAATTAAACAATCGTCAATTTCCTAAAGCAGCAGCAGCAGTGACATTCCTTACTGGGAAAACTTAAGTCCCAGGTTGAGGGGAAGTTTTTGCGCTATAGCGCATCTCCTTCCAGTTTATGTTATTGGTTGTCATTATCAGAATGGTTCGTCTCTATCTGGATTTGTCGTATCCGGTGCTTTTGTCATTGTTCTTATGTTTTAGTGCATAATTAGTGGTCCAGCAGTTTCTTTGGCCACCTGAGAGTGTTATCATATACTGGATCCGCACCTAGAGCGGTTATCAGCGGATTGGTAGATTTTTTATTATTGGCGTAAAATTGTCTTGCCAGCTGTTCAAACCTCTCGCGAAGCTTGGGTAGGCCACTTATTTGGTGCAGCACATGTGTCCTCGTCTCACGCGGTAGATGATATGCCTGTCTTATGGCCCTGTTTTGTACAACTTGCAGTTGCTGTAAGTTGGAGGCAGCAGTGTTCCCCCAGACAACTGCTGCGTACTCCAGTATTGGCCTGACTAGCGCAACATAGAGGCGGATTCCCAGCTGCGGCCTCAGTGCTGAAGAGTGGTTGAGAATCGGGTATAGAATTCTCATTCTCCCAGATGCCTTTGCGCGGACGTTGGTGACGTGAGGCTTCCACGTCATTCTCTTGTCCATTTTCACACCTAGGTAGGTGGCAGTACTTGTCCAGTTGATATCTTCGCCGAAGAGGGTTAGAGGAGTCAGGTTTTGTGGAACCTTCTTCCTAGTTAATACAATTGCTTGGCTCTTTGGCGCATTAAAGGCTAACCGCCATTTCGTTGCCCATTCCTGAATATTGTCGCACGCTTGTTGTAGTCGACGTCGCAGATTGTTGATGTTCATGCTTCTGGCAAACATGGCCGTGTCATCGGCATACAGGGCTTTTTTAACACGTGCTGTAGTAGGTGTATCAGCAGTGTAGAGGCTGTATAGCACCGGGCCTAAGACCGAGCCTTGTGGGACGCCTGCAGCGATGTTCTTGATTGAGGATGTGGCCCCATCCATGACTACTCGAAAGGTTCGTCCCTCCAGGTAGCTCTTGAGTAGTTTAACATGAGAAAGAGGTACTCCTTGCGTGAGAAGTTTATATAAGAGTCCTTGGTGCCACACTGAGTCGAAGGCTCGGCTGACATCCATCAGGACCGCACCGAAGTACTCGCGACGTTCAAAAACGGCAAAGGCTTCTTCAGCAAGACGAAGGAGCTGCTGAGGGGTGGAATGCCCTTGTCGGAAGCCGAACTGTTCATCCGGCAGCAGCCTCTCGTTGTCTATGATTCTGCGCAGTCTCTTAAGGTATATCCTTTCAAACACTTTGGAAAGTGTAGGCAGCAGGCTGATCGGTCGGTAAGACTTGGGTGACCTCCTGTCCTTGCCCGCTTTGGGAATGGGTATAATGTGGGCATGTTTCCACGTTTGCGGGTATTCGCCTGTACGGAGAATTTCATTGAAAGACTCCGTGATGTATAGGATTGCCGTAGGAGGCATTTGTCGGAGAATCCCTCCACCAATCCCGTCGTGTCCGGCAGCTTTCTTGATTTTCAGGTTCGCGAGGGCCGATGTCACCTCCTGCACCGTGATTTCCTGTATGAGGTCTTCCTCCGAAGGAACAGCTACTAGGAAGCGACTCAGGCGTCGCTCCACGAAGTTTATGTGCTCATCGTCTCTAGGGACGTCGACTGGTTTAAAGTTTGCCCCAAAGGTCTCAGCAAGAGCTTCAGCCTTTTCTTCTGGGACGCAGACATGGTTGTTTCCAACAACCAGAGGTGGGATCTTTATCCTCTGGCGGAGTCGGGCCTTCGTGGCTCGCCATGCAGACCCGTCTTCTATATTCAAGGTGGAAATGAAATTAGACCAGTCAGAAATTCTGTACTGTTCTACCTCCGCTTTGATCTCCCGCTGCATGCGATTTACCGCTCTCTTTGTAGCCGGATCCCTAGTGAGATGCCACTCCCTATTTAGTTGGTTTTTGATTGCTATTGCCTCTCGGATGTGGGAAGGCAATTGTCGAGATCGTTGAGGCTGGTTACGGCGCGGCCGGGTAGCCGCATCTGCTGCCTCGTTTATCCAGTCAGCCAGTACAGCAACGGCGGCAGAGGGGCCAGTAGCAGAGGGTGGCGCTGCAGATTCGATACGCTGTGTGAGGAGGTTCTTAAAGACTTCCCAGTTAATCTCACGTAAGTTTCTGGCTAGTCTGTTCCCTGCGTGATGATATGTCCGCCGCCATATAATAAAGCACCGGGACATGATCGGATGACAAGACCGTTTTGGTGGTGACGGCTATGTTGTGTCTTAGGCCCTTGGTTATGGCGATGTCAAGAACATCAGGGAGGCCACGTCCATAGATGGTAGGTTCGGTGGGTCCCCAAACTACCGCATCGTGGTTCTCGACCACTCGTAGGAGTTTCCTTCCGTGATTGTTGGTGATTCGTGAATTCCAGGCGACATGCTTGGCGTTCAGGTCACCTGCAATAAACAGATTGCCGCGCAGACTAAGAAGCGCAGAAATGTCCCCTTCATGTAGGCGTCCTGGTGGTCGGTATACAGCAACAAACACAAGTCTCCCCCGACATGTCTCGACAGCGACACCGGTTGCTTCTATGGTCTCCATGCGGGGTAATACTATTTGGTAGTGCTTAATGGCGCTCCTAACGAAGACCGCGGTACCACCTCCGGCGGTTGGCCGGTCACACCTATAGCAGGAGTAGTTGGGGGCAGCAGCTTTGATCCCCTGCTTGAGATGAGTCTCATTCACGAGGCACACATCAATGCCTTCGTCCCTAAGGAATTCCTTAAATTCGCCCATCTGGCGCCAGAGGCCATTAGCGTTCCATATGCAAATGGTTAAGTCTTCAATGGAATTAGCCATGACGTTCTTGGTTACCTTGTTGTACGGCAGTTATTGCCATCCTAACGGCCTCCGCCATCTGACGCGGTAGGTCTTGAATTAATGCAGTCACCGTCTGCAATAGTGACTGCACCATGTTTAAGAGGATGGAGCCGTCATCCTTTCGGGTGTTCTCATCCGGTGGGCGGTTCTTCGATTCTTCAGTTTTCTTCATCCTGCTCGGAGGTTTTGCCTGGGCAGAGGAGTCTCTCTGGTGGTCCCTCCCATTGTCATGAGCACCAACTGATGCTTCTGCGTAGGTTTTACCCGGTCTCAGCTCAGGGTTGGGCAGGCCCTTGTTGGAGGCTGCTGCCTCTTCCTCCTCCTTTTTCTTTTTCTGTTGTTGCCTCTTCTTAAGAATGGCAACGTAGGAGGCATTGTTTGCCTTCTGTTTGTCATTAAATCTACTGAAAGCGGTGCATTTCCGATAGCTTGCGACATGATTACCGCCGCAGTTGACACATTTAGGAGAGGTTTCTCCTTTTTTTAGAGCGCATTGACGCGTTGGGTGTTCGCCCGCACACTTGACGCATTTGGGCGGCATAACACAGTGCCGGGATACGTGTCCTATCCCCTGACAATTGTAACACTGAGGAGGACCTCGAGTGCTACGTAATTTTTCGGTGGTGATTATCACTGAGCATAGAGACGTCATTTTGTAAATTGCTCTATTCTCGGTGGTATCCGAGAGGACTACCAGGAACAGTGGTACTTCCTGTCGCGTTTTTGGTGAACGCAGACGAACGACTGTCCTCGCCACTATACCTAGCACTTTCAGTTCTTCTTTGATGTACTCCGTGCAGAAATTGAATGGGAGTCCTCGTAACACGACTTTCAGGTTTTTATCAGCTTCCGTTGGGAAGGTGTAGAATGGTATGCTGTTTTGTGACGCATAGCCCAAGACGGCTTGATAGTCGGCATTAGTTTTGAGGAAGAGCTTGTATAACTCGCGTCCCGCAGGTTTGACGCGGTACTCGTGCTTACAAAGCTTCTTCAGTGTCATATCGAGGTTTCTATAATCCTCTTTGAAGGACACTATCAGGGGTGCTGGCTTCGACTCCCTAACAGCCTTTGTCTGTTCTGCTTCCACTGTTTCCATAACTTGCTCTGCCTCTATGGGGAGATGCGAGAAAGAGTTGCTCGTGCTGGGAGCATTGGCAGCATTGGAGCTCAGCTGAGCGGCAGGAGCAGGTCTACGCGGCTTACGCCACTTGTCTGCGTCTTGTTCTGCATCTCTGGTTGTTCTTCTTCGGTCGGATTTGAGCTGAGGAGTCGGCATTCTGGTTTTGGTTTTCACAGAAATTTTTGCAGCCCGCTTGGACTGTGTGTCATCTTTATCATTTGAAGTGTTCTCTGCAGCACGCTTACGTGAGACAGAGGCCTCTTGCTCGTGTTCCATCACTGTGTAGTCCACTACACATTCCGTAGTAGGCGTTGAGTCAGGTCTGCAATCTCCACCAAGTCCATAGCGTCGGTAGAGGTCGGCATAGACGCCGCTGACGATGACATGGGCGTGTTGTGCTGGCCCTTTGTTGTCACAGGAAAGTCATTTGGCTGATCCTCTGGTGGGGCGTGAGTTGCTTCTATCTCCACGTTGTAACTGTCACCACGCACTCGAGTAACAGTAACAACCGCAGCAGGCTTAGACGTCATTTTCGTTACCGATGTCGCGGACGGAACGGCACGGAACGGCGTGGCGCGGAAGCCGACGATCGCGAACGCGACGGCGGACGCGGCCCGGCGGTGCTGCCCGTGCAGCTCGATGCGTTTTTCGGCTTCGACGTAAAAACACGATAGAAAGCACTCGACTGCAATCTACGAAATGAATGACCGATACGCGGTATTCGAAGTCGCGCACTCGTAAATAGTCAATCCCTACAATTGATTACACACAATCAACAATTCAAACAAACACACATCAAAATACCACGTAACATTCACCAACTATAGATCATATGACATCATTGCTATCTCGACTTTCATCCATCAATTCACAGTCGTAAACCTATGTGTGTAATTCAATCCTATCCATGAATTTCCTAAAAAAAACGTATATGTTTATTTATAGATAAATTGAACACAAACTGCCTGCGAGAGCAGTCGGAACTGTTGTGGAGATTTTCACAGAGTAAGGAATATAATACATTAAAGAAAGTTACACACGCTGTCTGTTGGTAAATTCGCACATTAAGCAGATAATATTAGACAGATTTTTATTAAGCGGCACATCATAATAATGTTTGCCATTGATTAGCATTTAAAGCGTTTGAAATGCAGTGCTATACAAGGATGTTGAAAATAAGTGGACATTTCGTACTTTAGTACGAAATGAACGAGTTTTGGAAACGATGGATGAAGAAAGAGGTTTGTGGAAGAATCTTATAGAAAGAAGAGACATGATGGTAGGTAATATTTTGAGACGTGCAGGATTGGTTAACTTGTTAGTGGAGGAAACACCGAGCGTGGTGGTGTAACGGATAGCGTTCTGGCCTCGCATTCGGGAGGACGGCGGTTCGAATCCCCGTCCGGGCATCCAGATTTTGGTTTACCATGGTTTCCCAAATCACTCCAGGCAAATGCCGGGATGCTTCCTTCAAAAGGCCATGACCGAATTCCTTGCCCCCATCCTTTCCCGTCTCTAAAGACCTCGATGTTGAGAAGCGTAAAGCAGTTACAAAAAAAAAAAAAAAAAAAAAAAAAAAAAAAAAAAAAAAAAAAAAAGTGGAGGAAACAGTGGAAAGTAATAGCTGCAGAGGAAGACAGAGAAAAGAATGTATGAAGCAGATAATAGAGGACGTAGGCTGTAAGGGGTATGTTGAGATGAAAAGGTTAGCACAAGATAGTAGGGTATGCAGGATTGCATCAAACCAGCCGAGTGACTGATGACAAAAAAGCATGTAGGATACTTTTTGTCTAGACCAGTAAAATGCTTCTCAATGATACGGGGATCAAAACAGTCCAAAGACTTATACACGTAAACTGTCGGTCTGCATGTTCACGCAACACGCATAAGCTAATCAACAGATTTTAAGTAAACTACTTATAGTAATAGCTGATGTAACATACAGGATACGTTTTTTATCGAGATTAGTAACATAGTTAGGACTAAACTGTAAATTTGATGTTTTTTGTTTATCTGAACGCGCATCTCGTAAGAACTAATGAAACCGTTTTACCGAAAAATACAGAGGCCAAAACCAAAAATTTGGGAATCTTTGTCTGTGTAAACGCACCTAACACAAAAGTGTAACTGTATATACTGATAGAAATCATTTATATTTGTTAATAGCTGAAAATCTGGAAGAAATGACGTTTTGTAGGACATTCAAGATTATTTTAGTACTTTTAAGATAATTCAAGTATGTAATAGAGGATTCCAAAGTTTTTAAAAACATATTGGTTGAAATATACAAATACACTACGTCAACCACTTTCAACAACCCAATCCCCCACACCCCAACAGCTACCGACATGTAACCACCATTGTGCACAGTGGCAGATGAGGTTTGCAGTAGGTAGTTTGTGGCTGCAAATTGAAATATAGGGACACACGTCGATGATACAGAGGATAAGCTTTAGAGGATCCAAATTTTTTTCTCATCACGCCCCCTTCCGTCAAAAGAAAAATTCCCACGCACCCAACATAAATTTATTATTAAAAAGATAAATGTCTCTTGCCGGAACTAACATCTCGCAGGAACTCTCTGTGTGATGTTAGAATAAATATTTTCAACTCTAAGAAACGGTGCAGGGCTAGGATATCATCCACACTGACGCGCAGCTACCTCGCACCTCCCCCCCCCACCTCCTTCCCCCCGCCACCCCAAATATGACTTCACACCAGTGGCGGCCAAAATAATTTTCTCAAGCAGTGACAACACTGAAATTTTTCGACGAATTTCTGATCCTCATTGTTGAAGTGAAAGATGCCTGGAAGAACAGCTCAGTGTTGACTAAGAATCTCGCAACTTAAACATTTACAACTTTTGAATGTCTCATTACCTGCGTGTGCTGCCAGATTAAAGAGATGATTTTAAAATTGAAGTAATCCTGATAAATACTTTAAAGTTCACCAAAAGGTAAACAATGACTGATTAGCTAAAATACGACGAGTTGAACTACAGGCAGCGCTGGATTACCCAATAGGCACTAGTTTAACAGTAGCGAGATGGTACTGAGAATTAGGTTTATTCTGAATGTTTGTTTTACCAGGCATTGCTAAACTACGCTCAATATTAATGTGATATGATGATTTTTCGTGCGTCTTAATTTTTCTTGTGAAATGTACCAAATTAGAAACTCCATCGCGTGACCAGTGAAATTCACCCCAAGACAGAACATATGGAAAACAGTAAAACGCAATTTTTCCCATTGCAACCACATAGCCACTTATTTTTTCTATTCACACATCACGGTTAAATTTCTTCAGTCGATATGTTTAAGTATTTTCTCGTCGCTAGGAAATGTTTGAATATGGTATAAGTCTTTCCAAATTTTTCGTTGTAGGATAGTAACGTTATGCCTTCTCTAATAATTCATTACTGTGATTCATCTCGCAATGACATATTACGCAGCTTCGATAATTACAGATATTACTAGCTTTCAGTCCACGAATTCCAGACTGTGAACTCTGCCACGATTTCCTGCATTCCACCTAAGGCATATAAAAAATCGTTGCTGCTGCTGCGCTCTACCGACGATGTTAATAACTTTTTCGAGCTCTTTACAGAACAAGTTTTTTTTTTCACAAACTGATACGTGAAAAGCTAACCCCCTCCCTTCCGAATATCCACGAAGCTGCCATAGCGCATGCGCGATTTGAGACAACTGATATTTGCCACCGCCACACCGAGATAGTTCATTGATGTGGCCAACGGATGGTGTTAAGTATTTACCCACACGTTACAAATAATCTTTTATTAGAGAATTCCGAATTTTTAAATAATTATTTCTATTTCAATACATTTATTTATTTATTATCGATTTGCAAGTAGTGCCATGTCACAGTGTCACTACGCATAGAGCCGCCCCTGCTTCAAACCCCCCTGGGGGAAGGGGATGGAACGTCCCACAGTATGGTGGTAACCTATAGGCCAACCTGTTAAATCTTTTTTTTTTTTATGTGTGTGCGCGTATAAAGCAATACCAACTGTACATTGTTATAGCTTACGCCACGTTAATTTATTTATTTATCTTATGGCCATTGCACAAAAATAATTCAATTTAACATTAACTTATAATTAAAATTCAAAATTATCATGGTGTAGCCAATGTAAAGCTTTATTTGAAATATTAATAAAATCTATCGGTGATCCCCTGAAGACAATCAAAGGCCACGTGACGGATGGTTTATTTTTCTCACCACAGTCGCATCTCGGTGAATCTCTCATTCCCCATGTGTACAGAGCTGAAGCAGATCTTCCATGACCAGACCTAACTCTTTTAAGAGCTGCCCAGGTCTTGCGAGGAAGGTCGAGTCCTTTTAGTGCCTGTTGACTGTCAAACAGGGAGTGCCATTCTGGTGGGGCTGAGGCTATCAACTTCAATTTCCAAGCTTCTCTCCCGTTAAAATTATCAGATATAATCTGCTTTGCAGTTTTTTTGCTTGGAATTCTTGATTTAACGTATACTAGCCTCCTCGTGGTACAACCTGGGCAACGTGCTTGCACGGCTAAATAGTCTACACAGTCGACCAGATAGACAATCTTGTAGGATCTCCTGGCAACCAGAGCACAGTAATCCTCATGTCACGTTAATGTTTCGATGTTACGACGACATGCTATGAAAATATAAAAGGGGCTGATAACTAAATTATTCAGTGATAGACTCTACGCATATTTTATTTAAATATATTATTATTACTTGCAATTGGACTCTGTCGGATCACGCAAAGCTTTAACGATTCAGTTTTCTGAGTTTCCATACAGCTCTCATTTTTTTCTGTGGATTCTCCTCCTTTCTTCAGTCCACTTCGTCCCTGGTTTCTTAGTCACTTCATTCTCCGGCAGTACTTTCCATTTGTTAATTTTTTGTCTGTGCGTTTATCTGTCTATGATTTCTGATGAGTTTATGTGGGCCCTTTCTAAGTTTTTTTTGATCTACGGAACCCAGGGCATAGTTTTTCGCTGTTCTATGTACTTCATAATTTTATGAATGAGTCTTGTTGCTGGGAGTCTGTGAATATGTCCATAAAATCTTAACCTTTTTTTCATGATATCTGCCGCGAGGTTTGACTCTGTTTCTTTTTCGAGATTTGAGTCTATATCCGTTTTTTCTGGACCAAGGATCTTTCTTATAATCCTGCGTCCTTCTTTCAGAAAGCTTTCTAGGTCACCTTTCCTATGCAATGTTAATGTTTGGCTGGCATACAGAGCTTCAGGCTTGATAACTGTGTTGTAATGTCTTACTTTTGTATATATGGACAAACATTTTTATGCTTAGGCTCTCCTAAGTTTTTGGGTGCGAACTTTTTGTGCTATTTTATCTCCTCGTGTGGGTTCGATGATTTCTCCCAGATACTTGAAGTACGGGATTCTCTCAATTTGTCCATATTTTGTGGTAAGATTTTGAGTATGGAGTTTTGAGCAGATGAACTTGATTTTTTGGAAGGGTATATGTAAGCCTACTCTTTCAGCGCAGTTTTTGAGAGTTTTTATCTGTTAATATCATTCTTGCGTCGTCCGAGTTGTATGGGTTTCCAATATTTCTGGTATTTAAGTTCTTTCTCCCATTTTCGGATGACTTTATCCAGAACAAGGTTGAAGTGTATCGGGGACAGACCGTCAAGCTGTCGAGGATGTGCCGGTGAGTGTTTGTTTAATGAGGTTTAGGGTTTTTGAATCGAGCCTTTGCTCTTCGAGGATGTTGAAGAGGAACTGCAGGTCGATTGAATCATACGGCATTTTTGAAATCTACAAAGGAGCAAATGACTGGGCTGTTTCTGAGTGCTTTATATTTTAGTGTTGTTTTTACATTGAATATTTGTTCTATGTAGCTCCGACCGGTGCGGAAGCCAGCTTGGGACTCGCCAGTTTTTTGGTTGAGTTGCTCCTGCACTCTTTGGGAGCGTGCACAAACTACGTGGCTCGGTCCAGAGGGGGGGAGAGGTTGGGCGGAAGGCTACGCTGGGCTACGTGGGGGGAGGGGGGGAGGGGGGGTTCCGAGCCAGGCCCGTAGCTTTCCTTACATAACATTTTTCACGGTTAAAATGAGGATCAGAACACACAACAGTATGTGGATATTTATTTCCTTCAGTTAATTATCACCGTATGTAATTTGCAATAGTCTGATACGAGAAAACAGTACAAAATGTCTTCTGGAATCAAAAGGGAAAAAAGCTACGTGCTACGTCAGGGGGGGGGGGATAGAGTTTAAAGCCACGTAGGGCTACGTGGGGGGGGGGGGGGGGTTTCACAGGAGGCCAAAATGGAGCTACGTGGTTTATGCACACTCCCTTTTGAACAGGCTGAAAGAATTTTGTATGCAACTTGAAGAAGGGAAATCCCACGATAGATGTTGACGTCCGTTTTATCTCCCTTCTTGTGTAGTTGGCGAATGAGGGCTCTTTTCCACTCTACGGGTAATTTTTCCGTCTGCCAGATCTCTGTAATGGTTTGTGTGAGTTCCTTAAATGAATTTGGTCCAAGATTTTTCAATAGTTCCGCATAGATACCATCCTCTCTATGTGCTTTGTTGTTTTTGAGTTTGATGATATTTTATTTACATACATATAAAGCATTCTGTAAACACTTCAGGTACGTTGTTCTTGCTGAGAAGCTATGTGAATAATATTGAAATGTGGCTGTGGGTAATCCTCAACCATGAAATCTTCAGAATTAGTTGGTGTTTCAACGGATGGTAGAAACAAATGATGCGCCAAAAGTGTTTAAAACATTTGTGTTCAACTTAAATTTAGAAGGAGAGGATCATATCCCAGAAAGAGGAAGGAAAAGGCTAATCTTCCGCTTTTCCCAACACCAGACTTTTTTTCTGAAAGTTTTTCTGCCAACTGAGAACACAAATCTTAAAATCAAAGACGACGAAGTAGCGGGCAAAGCTAGCTTGTTATAAATATCTGAAATATAAATATGAAAGTTCCCAAGCTACTAGTTATATTGTATAAATTACATATTTTTATAGCCTGTAGGGATTTTCCACTCTGTTGTGTCTGAAGCGGTAATCGTACTGCCTGACTCCTCTATAATTATTTTAATCACTGAACAGTAACAAAACTGTTATTTTATATTTTATCTGTCTACTTAAATTCAAAAAAAATTTATAGCAACAAATTTCAATTTATATTCTTCCTAGTATTTTCAAAACACAAATTTCATTTATATAAAACACAATACATAGTTTTGCATTCTAAGTCAGTATCTAAAATTAAAAGATTTTTTTCTAAGAAACCTCTTTTGTCTAGTCGAGTTCCGGTTTAAAATTCATTTTGCTTTGTCGTCAATAGTGATATTATTTCCCAATTAACAGAATTCTCTCATTCCTTCTTCTACATTTTTATTTTTACACTGATCAGCCAAAATGTTTATGACCACCGACTTACTAGTATATTGGTCTACCTTTCGAACGCAATTCAGTAGCGATTCGGCATAGATTCTAAAAGTCGTTGGTAG
Source organism: Vandiemenella viatica (assembly GCA_031002005.1). NCBI lineage: Eukaryota > Metazoa > Arthropoda > Insecta > Orthoptera > Morabidae > Vandiemenella > Vandiemenella viatica. The sequence continues at coordinate 282,094,670 of CM061920.1, forward strand.
GCTTCCAGAGATATTTGCCACCATATCTCTACGCACAGGTCATAAAATTCCCTTAAATTACGGGCCAACTATTTGCGAGCGCGGCTCCTGGGAACGAGCATGTCGGAAACGGAGAGGTTGGTCGGCTGTTCGCGTGTTACTGTAATGAGCGTCTATGGAAAGTGTTTGAAGAACGGTCAAACCACGAGTAGCCGAAAATGTGGTGGATATCCCGCCACATCACAGAACTTGGATGTTTTCCCGCTATTTAAAGTAGGGTAGAGGGTGATCAGTAGCAAATTCGCTATTCTTGTGCTCTCAACACTTTTAGGAGCACCAGAATTGTACTCTTCTGTCAGATTTGTTTGTTTTAGCTACAGTAAATTTCTAAAATCACTTCAACCATTTATTATTAGCCTGTATTTTGATCATATCAATCAGTCGCTTTATAATATATTCACTCATCTCTACTAATAAGATAATGCCATCAACAAATTGCAGCAAACTGAATGTTTTTTCATGAACCCTTATACCACATTCTAATTTTTCTTTCACGTTTTTCATTGTTTACTGTGCATATTAGTGGGGTCCAACTACAGCTTTGCCTAATAACTTTTCTAAATTATCCGTGTCCGTCATAATTTTCATTTTATTACAGCCAGCTGATTATCGTCATTATCATCCTCAACATCTTCCAGCCCCCGGCATTGTCTGCCTAGTGTACAACTCTCTCCATTTTCTTCTTTCTTCCCACTCCTTCTCTGCACCTCCTTGGTTCAGTCTTCTCCTCTCTACCATACATACTCCTCCACTCTTCTCAGCCATCCATACCTTGGTCTTCCTGTGAGTCGTTTACCATGCTGATTATTATATAGATTACAAATTAACGGCCAGTAAGCACATATGCAAGGTGGCAAACTAGTTTCTAGAAGCTGCTAAATATACTGCACCATATTACTACGGTATTCCGACGACCGATTGAGTTTCAGTAATTTAAAATGAAATACAATCTTAATATTACTTAATTACTTTGCAAATTATATTAAACATTACCTCATGCTTACGAAAAATATACGAATAAATAAATTATGATTTTCTACAGCTTAAAAGTCTTTAAAAGGAAGTTTTTTTTTTTGTTAGCGTGAACTTCATTTTTTTGGGACAAAATGAGTTATAAACTACGCTAATAGTATCTCTGTCATCGCACAAAGCATAGCAACACGCATAAATGTGATGGTATAAAAAAAAAACTGTATTAAGATCACGTGAATTTAAATCTGTAGTTTTGAGGAGCTGCAAATAAATGTGAATGACAAACCGGACGAGCACATTCCGATAAGAGCGGCAGGAAGCGCCGTCTGTATGACGGACAGGAAATATCCCGGATTAGCTCGAGCAGCAGTAATGAAAATGGAATGTTAACAAGTTTTGCGAACTGCACGGGCTGTCCGCATGGAGAGCTGTGGCGGGAGCGCTCTGGAGCCCTCTTTGTTCAAACTTACCAGACAGGTAATTAAATTATGGAGCCAGCGCCCAGGGCGAAAACTGAAAACGTAATATCCCATTCTTCTTATGAACTTGTACAGAGACGGTCTGTGAGTACAGAAGGGCTAACCCCGAAGAAAGGGCGTGGAGGTGAAAATAAGGATTAAATTAGTAGATCAGAAACGACTCTAGCTGATCCGTGAGTATGACTGAAATTTACTACTCACTTTTGTTATGGTTACAAAGAGGAAAATGGCACTGTGGCGAAGTCAAATAAACCTGGATTCGCTAAACACGGTATTCGTATACAACCAGTCTATTCAATGTACTGCTACAATTGTTCAACAAGTAATTCTACTGTTTTTTCTTTTTCATCAGTAGGCCTACAGCAGTACAGAATTATTTGAATCAGGCGAAAATATAAACGTTTCTTTCACTCGCACTGCTTTTTGTGTAGCCTCCCAAATATTTTTCGCCAGCATCATTTTTTTCGACTGTTTTGATGCAATCCTCCATCATTTCCTATCATGTGCTAACCTCTCCATCATTACAATCCAAGACCTTAATTATCTGCTTCATATATTATAATCTCTGTCTTCCTCTGCAGTTCTTACCTTTGGCTGTTTCCGCCATTAACAATTTAACCAATCCTGCATGTCTCAAAATATGACCTACCATCCTGTCTCTTATTTCTGTAAGACTCTTACGCAAGCTTATTTTGTCATCTATAATTTCCAAAATACGTTCATTTCGTACTTTATCTGTCCACTTGATTTTCAGCATGCTTCTATAGCATCTTCTTTCTGATATTTTTAACGTCTATACTTCGCTACCACAAAGTATCACACATAAAGTTTTAATAAGTTCTTACTGAATTCTAAATTAATAATTGAAACCAAAGGATTTCTCATATCCTGAATGTTCTTTTTGCTAGTTCTATTCTGTTTTCAACATCAATCCTGCTTCGGTCGTCAGTTGTAACTTCATTTCCCAATTACTTCTTCTATCGCATTTGATACTATTTTAATATTTAATCTACTGTTATTGTTATCATTACTGCTACTTTTATCTTACTATTGTTCATATTTAGTTCAAAACCTTCCTTCAGTATTTTGTGCATGTATTCAGCATCTCAGTATCTTCAAGCTGTTCTGCTGACAAGACATTGTCAGCAGCAAATCGTGGCAAACTGATTTTTTTTCTACTTGAACACTTATGCCACATTCATATTTTTCTTTCGCTTCCTTTATTTCCTTATCCACATAGAAGTTGAATGTTAATAGAGATAGATTACAACCTTGTCTCATATCCTTTTTAACTGATGCATGTCTGCCATGATTCTCTACTTTTATTATAGCCACTTGTTTCTTATATAGTTTATAAAGTATTCTCGTTTCTCGATATTTTAGGTACGAATTCTTTAAAATTTCTGACATCTTGTCCTTCCTAACATTATCAAAAAAATTCTAAATCAACAAACGCTATAAAAGTATCTGTTTTTCTTGATCCTCTCTCCAGCTATTATTCTTAAAGCCAGAATTGCTTCCCTTGTACCGTGGTTTTACATAAACCCAACTGATCTTCACCTACTATCCTTTCTATTTTTCTGTATATTATTCTGGTCAGTGATTTTACAGCATGTGATGTTAGGCTTATGGTGCGATAATTCTCACATTGACCTGTTAATGTGAAGAATATAATTTTATTAAAATCGGATGGAATTTCTCCTGTTTCATAACTCTTTGATATCAGGATGAATAATCTTCACCTCGGAATTTCAGAAGTTCTACGGGAATTTTATCAGTACCAGTCCCCTTATTTGATTTCAAGTCATTCAAAGCTCTGTCGAATCCTGTTCTAAAAACAGAATCTCCTAAGTCATCAGTGTCGACATTGCATAATTTTTCCATTACGCTGTTGTTCAAGATATCTCGATCATATAGTTTCTCTATGTATTCCTTCCATCGTTCAGATCTATTTTCTGAGCTTAAAAGAGGGTTTCCATCTGCAGCATTAATGATTATACATATTTTCTTCATTTCTCAAAAATTTTGTTTGATCTTCCCATCCCTTCCTATCTTGCGTTAATCTTTTCATCTCAACATACCACTTGCAACACATGTCCTCAATTATCTGTCTCATATAATCTAATCTCTGTCTTCCTCTGTAGTTCTTACCTTCGACTGTTCCCTCCACTAACAAATTAACCAATCCAGCATGTCCCAAAATATGACCTACCAGCCTGTCTCTCCTTTCTGTGAGCTTCTTCCACAAACAATTTTCCTTCTTTCTGGTATTCCTAAAGTCTATGCTTTGCTGCCATAAACTGCTGTGCTCCAATACTTCTTTCAGAGCCCTAGATCAATATTTGAAATTAAAATGTTTCTCTTTTGCATGAAGGCACTTTTCGATAGTGCTATTCTGCTTTTAACATCATTCCTGCTTCGGCCATCAGTTATAACTTCCTAAGTAGCAAAATTCGTTTACTCCTTATATTACATCAGATCCTATTTATATATTTAATCTACTATTATTGGTATCACTTTTGTCTTGCATTGGTTTATATGTAATCCAAAATCCTCCTTCAGTATTGGTCATGATTATATTAAATTAAATTGCAATGGAGCGCATGCTCCGGTGGCAATTTCCCTAAATACCCATCTTTCCCCTTTTCTGTATCCACCTACATTTACTCTTTACAAATTTTAACTTTAAATTCTTTCAACGTTTTTGGCAAATTATTAATCATTTCTCTTGGTAACTTATTCCAATCCCTGACACCCTTACCTAAAGAAGAGAATCTTCCTACACCCTTGTGCCATTAACTTCTCAATGTCCTCAACTGCACTATCAATGCTTAAATTGAGGAATGAAACAGATATAAAATCAAAGCAACACAATTCTGTTTACTATGTAATTAGACGTGCTCTATTTACTGTTACGAATAAGGCCGTTAAAAATTCCAAGAAAATGCATATTTAGAGTTTTGTGATAGTAATGATACTAAAATCTTGTTATAATTAGCTTAAGAATTTCCTTCGACAAAAGATTATAGAACATAGCTTGCTTAATTTGATATTTTATACATACGATAGTTCAAATTCAGTGGTATCATCCACAATTTATAGATCAGCATGTTTAAAATGAGACTTGTTATGACTGAAGTTTGACTTTAAATTCTAATCGTACAAAGAGATTGTTAGTGCGGAAACGTTTCCATGAAATACAGGTTTATGCATTTTTAATTACTGTCTGTCATATAATAAACACAGATTTAAGTGATTAGATAATGTGAAGCTATATTGAAAACAATATTTAATCTTTTAAATTTTTTTTGGATTGTCAAATGTTGTGCTCAATCGGGAAAACAGTATAAATACTTAATTCCAAAACTTATCTTGAATTATAATGTTATAAAATATTGCATTTTTCCTCCTGAGAGAATAAACTGGTATCGAAAAATACATCTACACGTCTAAGCGTAATGAGTCTGCTGGCGAATCACTACTGTAGTTTGAAGGAATGCGTTGATGGATTCCGTGGAGGGAGTGAGTGTGCAGCCGTTGTCCGAGCCGCCGTGGCTGTGTTCCGCACCTCCTTTATCGATTGGCCGACCAAGGAACTGGCCGTGCTCCCCACCTGCGGTAGCGGGGAGCACCTGACACCTGTCCAATCAGACGCTCTAACGAAACCCAGCAGGCCCAGCATCAAATAGTCAACGCAGAACACTTACTCGTATTAAGAGGATCCATAGCTTCTCTGCAGGGAGGCCGAAAAATAATGCAAGTAACATAAATACTGAAGATGGTTCCTTATTTTTTTAACTGTTAATAACTAAAGCTACTAAGCTGCTAAATTTCGCATCTAAACAACAACACGATTCAAAAATAAATTAACTGGAAGCTTGAAATAAAAATTACACGGACAGATGACAAAACTAATCTATCACTGAAGCAAGATTGTTAATTAAGCTGTATATTCTTTAGCTTATGTCTTGTTAGGCTCGTGATGTGAGGATGGCAATATCATTAAATGAGAGTCTTGGCTAATGATTAAGTTTCTAATAGATGTTTCCTTGTTTTTGTCATGTTTTATAGTCTCATAATGCCTTTCACAATGGAATAAAATACAGGATTACGATTCCATTCTTAGGGAAAGCAAACAGTAGACTGAATATTTGAAAAGTAATATCAAGCGCTGTGACGATAGCGCATAGGGGATAAGCAACAAAACTATGTTGTCACTGAGTTTTTTTTTCTTATGGCTTTACGTCTTGTAGAGGCCATTGGAGACGAAAATAAACTGGGGAAAAGGACGGGAAGGAATTCGGGCATTCCCTTTTGAAGGAAGCATCTCGGCATTCGCCTGGAGTGATTTAGGAAACCATTGAAAACCCAAATTTGGATGCCCGGATGGTGTTCGAACCGGTGTCCTCCTGAATGCGAGGCCAGAACGATAACCGCTCACCTACCACTCTCGGTACTGTCACTGGTGTGCAGGTTTTAATCGAAATGTGTTATCCAAAGAAATTACACAGGATTAAAAAAAAAAAAAGCTGCGCGCTTTATATTTGATTTATAATACTCTTATGACTTGTTCAAAATGAGTTCGGCGAGACAGTATGAAAGATATAAAAGGACATGAAAAGCAAATCACAGGATGATACTTTGGCCTCAGTAGTAGGTATGTTGATAGAGAATTCGCCACTCAGACACATCAGAAAGCTCATTGAAGAAAGGCAATGATTCGTTAATCAGCAACATAGATTTGGTAGAAGTTATTCACGTAAATGTGGACTACTCGCAAGCTTAATTATTGTGTGCTGTGATCGAAGTAATAAATTTAAATATCCTTTTGTAATCACTCACCAAAGAAATCGGAATCATTTCAAGACAAAGACTCCGAATTCGGGGAGATACGGCAATACGTAATATGCACTAAAATTTTAAAACTGTACTGATAATTTCTGAACTCTACTCCTAGGCATGCAATCTGTTGCCTACCTTAGGCATTCACTAAATTTTTAGTCACAGTGGTTTCATAAATTTACTGGCCAATGGCAACGGATATCAATCGAAGGATCTGGAAACATGACGGTAATAAGCACTGACTCCAAGACAACCTGCTGCGAGCCTCTTTAGCAGTGCATTTATTACGGATAACGTCAGAAATTTCAGACCAAGCATCCAAAATAGCAAAAAGCTTATAATGGCGGCATAGTCTATGACCGCCGAAATGTCGTGTTTTATCAATGGATTCACTCGGTTAGACACCCGAAAGAATTTTACCTACATACAACGCCGAGAAAATCTCCAGGCTTACAAAGTTGAAAGAATGTCGCAAAAATGTCCGCCGCGAAGATGGAGACATACATAGCCGATTACCGGGCGCCAACATTAAATGATTCTGTCAATAGACTATTTACAATGAATTAACTAAATACACTGGAGAAACTGATAACATGGTCTTCGTTGCCGAATGCCAATCTAATAAATAAATAAATAAAACCCAGAAGTTTAGCAACCAATAAAAAAAAGCAGACGGTATTGCTGACAGATAGCGTAGGTATTTCTTGAAAGCCACAAACCGCACAAGAGGAATTTGTACATTGCAAGTTTCGCTGTACTCATGAGAAGAAAATCGCCTCTTGCGAATTACGCTCTAATTAGATTCTTGCTGTTACTGTTAGTATGTTTCCGAGCCAATGAGTTGATGCATCTCACCGTGGTGGGTGAGCGGTTAAGGCTCTGGTCTCGCATTCGGGAGGACTTGGGATCGAATCCCCGTTCGGCCATCCAAATTTCGGTTTTCCATGATTACCCCAAATCATTCCAGGCGAATGCTGGGATGCTTTCTTCAAAAGACCATCACCCAATTCCTTTACGCTCCTTGTCTCCAGTACTTTCCCGCCTCTAATGACCTCGATAAGGAAAACAAAACATGAAAACAAAATTGAGGCTTCTGTTGTCTGAGACCGATAAGATTGAACGTTGGGATCAGTTGTAGTCAAGCTTTCTTCAGATCGAGACAGCCTGTCGGAAACAACGGAGACAAGAGAGAGCCACATTCTGTTGGCCCCTGAACAATCAGATCAGCGGAGGGGTGAGGGAAACATTCTACCAGAGACAACACGCAGCTGGGGAGGCACATATCATCCAGACAGCCTGGAATACACCGGGGACGTCACTGGCCAACAACCCGCGGGGACACCAGAAGTGACAGACGACTCCCTCGTGCCTGTGTCTGTAGGCAACCATATTGGCACTAGATTTCGCCAAGTGTAAAGTAGCACGACGATTGACAGCAGACTTACAAAAGAAGTTGAGCCGCGAATGCTTTTGGAACCGCAGTTTCTAATGCCAAAATCCAAGATGTATTTGTTAACTCATATCTAATTTTCCTAAATAAACTGCAACTTTATATTAAAATTTGTCTAATAAAGAAATGTGCTTACACATAATGATTCCTGACTCGCAGTTCATCCTGAAACGAGTTTTTGTGAGGCAAACGTGACAGCTTATTTACAATTTGACAGAACAATTGCTTGATGTTTTTGACATTTCTAAAAGCTTTTTAAAATAAGTTCCAAGTCCAGAGTTCACACTCTTGATCACAAAAAATAGTAATAATAATAATAAATTACCATTAAGCCCATTCTTCACTCCAAATAATTTGGAGAGCTCATAAAACTCTGAAACACTAACATAAATATTAATTTAATAACAAGTAAATTAGAAACTTTCAATACAGTCGTTTGATGAAAATTTTCACTATTTGTTTTTGATTAGGATTGGTAAAACTTACTTTCCTATTTCCGCCTTCTTCATATTATTTCTCATTACTTAGTAGCATTGCTAAACCTATTTTAAATTCATTTCGTAGAGGCAGAAGCTATTCTCAAAATTTGTTGTTTACCCTGTACAATAGGGCTGGATAATTTTTTTGACCCATCGCAGTTGCCGCAGACAAACGAGTGAATCGACGAAACAATTCCAGTGTGGAGTGATTTTGGGAACCTATCTCCCCAATTATGTATTCTGCTGTTCTTATCTGTCAGTTTATGTCTTGAACATTAATGTTCAGTATGTATTGAATTAGATTTTGATGTTTGATTTTCTTATATAAGAACTTTCGATTTTGACTTGTCTGTTAGGCTAGCAACAAGAAATTTTCTGTCCAGCATATAAGCAATCAGTGATAAAATACATGACAAGTAATGAGATGTAACTTACTGTCTATTAATGATGTATGGTTTCAGACAGCAAAAATTTTCTCTTAACGTAATAGTTAGTACTAAAAAACGTTAACTATCTTCATCTTTCAAGAATTATCTCAAAATATATTCAAGTTAAGAATCTATTGATAATGTCAAGTAAAATGTTATGTGTTCTCTGACTTTATTGACTACATTCATCAAAATAAGGAAAACTATTTTTGTGTCATAGTATCTGGTACTTAAAGATTGAACACAAATTATCATGTTATTTCAAGAATTTATTGGTCACAGCATTATTTATGGATAATCCTTACTGAAAGATGATTGTTAGCCATCAAACATGTTCGGACGTTCTGATTAATTGATTGATTTGTTTCCAGCCCTTAGTTTATTAACATCAATCGTATAAACCGATACAACATAATGGTTAAATTATAATCATTTCTGTAATTTGAGGAACCTACACTGATAATTGCATTGCAGCTGTAAAGTTTTTGCTGCTTACCTCTCGTACTTACTAAAACTGCTGAAATAATCAGTAAAAACCATTCACCCGAATGGTAGCTGCTCTATTTACTCTACCCTTTGTTTAAGCAGAACCTACTAATAAACAAAATTCTACGCAGAAATAAATAAAAATAAGAATACAATTAAAAGATTCTTCGTTCAATTTAAAATTGCATTTTTAAACCCTGAGTATTCAACTTATTGTAAGGTATTATGAGAAATATATACGTGAATGAAGCAGAATATGTGTTTGATATTTTCTTTTAATTTTTTAAATCCTATGGTCATTTTAAGGTAGGTTTCTTCTGACAGTAATAGATGTGTTTGAGGTTGGATTGTCATTCCAATATCGGTCGGAATTTATTTGGTTTGTGTGTTATAATAATAGCTCTCGGATCGTTATTTATTGCATATGCTTTCCTTCTGCTTGCTTCTTTGCGTTTACTCAATTCTTGTGTCTATTGAATAGAAATTCAACTCCTTTTACATCAGCACACGTCATGATAGTCTGGAAAAAATATACCCAATCCATAGTTTACTATCGCGTGTACTTCTAAACCATATACCGTCGCTTCTTCCACTTATCTACAGTAATTTTGTAATGTTTTAAACAAATCGTTTTTATAAATTATTGAAATTTATACGGTTCCACACTTTCTTGTACAATCATGGTTGTCTTACGTTTATTATATCCTTAAACAAAGTTTATCCTCTGACAACCGAGAAGGTTTATATTATATCTTTAAACCAGTGCTTGCATTCCTGCTCCTGCTTCTTGCATAAACTTCAGTTTTCATCTCTCTACAAAACCAGCCTCAGCTTTACTCAACTCGAAGATCCTGTCTAGCAAAAATCTCTCTGGTTACAGCCGTCACCACAGAGTTTGTCTCCCAGTTGGACAATTTTTACTACTTAAATTTAAAGTAATATAATTAATATCATACGTATAAAATATTAAAACAATTTTAATTTTTATTTATATATTTGGTAAGGTAATTTATCTTACTGTACGCATTGATTATAGATGTAAGAAAATCATTACAATATTTGCTACAAGAAACTTGTATAAACAATAATAGGCACTATCGAAAGAAAGTAGCAATAATTTAGATGGAGAGTATATACTAGTAATAACGAAGATTTAAGAAGCTACCTTAATGTATCTGCGATGTTCTAAAAATAATTTACTTACACCATTAAAAAAAAGTTCTAGTAGCTTAAAGAAAACAGTGGATATCGTAGCATGAGAAGCTGTGGCGTATCCCGTGGGAACATATTCACTAGAACTCTCATTAGAAACCCAGAGATATTTGGAATTATCTGAGAATTTATTCATATTCGAGTCACAATTCCAGTATTAATCCTCAGGTTGCTATGAAGGAACTAGTTTTGTCACCGACTTCATTTCGGGAGTTGAGCAGGTGTGTTTTAATCACATGCTGAATCTTAAATGCAGCTACAATTCTGAAAACCACTGATTTTAAAGAGGCAATAAATTATAATATAACAAAAGTTACAAAACTACAGTAAAATTTTTGAAAAATAAATTCCAAAATTCGAATTTAAACACTCCTTACGTAGGCAAAAACGCATTTGCGAAATACTGCGTAAACGTAGGGTAGAGTCAGAAATTGATTAATTAAAAGAACTTTTACAGTGATCGTGAAACATGTAATGTTTTAGATCCAAATGATAATCCAGAATGACTTCAGTGATTAAGGCACAGTAATTTCTCTGTTTTATATGTCTTATAAATCAAATATAACTCCGTATCTGTTAACTCATGTCTTCTTCTTCCATTCATTGCTAACCAGTGTGCAGTTTAAACTGGGAAGCCCACTGCCTCAGATGATAAATCGAGTTTGGCATATGTTTAGAGATACGTCAATTTAAGTGAAACATCAGTCAGATACCATCAGACAAGCTTTTAAAGTATTACATAGGACTTACTTGAAATGTTATATTGTTAGCGACTTTGTAACATTTTAAAAGCCTTTATTTTCCTTTAGTGTCTCTAATGGAAACAGGTTCTATAAACAGGAGTTAGGTACAGAAGTGTATTGACAGTTTATTGGCAACTCGTCGTTGATTCAACTTGCAGATGATGAATATGCTTAACTTTAAAGATTGATTGCCATGTAGTGGTTAAAAGAGTCAATTCCTTTTAAAGTTATTTCCTGCAGATAAAATTTTTAGGCTACCACTTGTTTTCAATAATCGAGCCTTTGCTTCCGACGGTTATTACATTTCTCTTTGTTTTCTTAACAGAGGCAGTGTTAGTTTATAAGAGAGGTAATTCAAACTTTAGTATATAATGATTTCATTAAAAATATATTATGAATAATGTTTCACTGTATTTCAACCGAAGGAATAATATATGGCGTAGCTGATATCATACTTCAACAGTGGTAAAGAATTAGTACTTCTTCCTACAATTTTTGTTTTTGTGTGTTTTTTGATTATCGTTGTCAGAAAAACAAAAGTCTTAAGTCCCTGTCATCGCTTTCTAAATAGCATTGTTAAGGTTATTTACAATTATTTTGACTGACTAGTTATTTCATATGATTACGATTCAAAACATGTTTCCTTATTAGGAACAATATGTACTCTCGTGAGGAATTGACATAAATTCCTCTAAACAGAATTAACGATACCATAAAGTTGGTTAGCACGATTTGGAAGAAAATTATTTCAAAAAATCTTAATTCTATATGTTGGAAACTTTCATAAGTAGATAAGACAGTGGCGAATGGGGAAATGTTAAAAACTATCTAGTAAACGCAGTCATTAAAAGCATGAAATGCGATGTTACTTTCTTTACTGTAATACTGATGAAAACGAAAACTTCTGTGAATTTATTTTCTCATGAAATTCATTGTTCAAAAACTGGCAGCTAATGACGTTAAGTGTGTGAAATTTCATTTGTATTTTCGTGTATAAGTTATTTTGTAAATGTTTGGTACAGTTGGCAATATTCTGAAAATCATAAAATGCTAACTCTAGACCTGTGCTTTCATGTGTGGTGTCCACTGATTATAGTAACACGAGGAGGCGTTAGAAACAGTTAAATGAATTTGGTATGATATAATGTCCTTTTTTATTTCATTTTTTAACGCTAAACCTCTAGCTGCCTACGTGGTAACAGACTTCCACAATTGTGTACAAAATGATGAAGAACTTTCTTTTGTACAACTATGAAAACGTCAAATTGTTTATTCCGTAATGTAACTGAAATATCTCTATGCGAATTACTTGAGGGAAAGGTATGATTGTAATTATGTTTCCATGAAGAACTCCTGGATGATATATATAATTAGCTACTGCCAGTCTCGTTGCTCCTTGTCTCGGTTCCGAACTCATAAGAAGCTACAGTTTCATTTAAATATTTTGATCGTTGAGTGGAAATTCCAACATAACACGTGGTACAATAGTTTCCTTTATTTCTTTAGGTTTCCGTATCCAGAACAAAACCATTTGTTGATGCTCCGCTCTACGCTTCGCCTAGCACATGAACGGAATAAGCTGGAGATTTCAAATTTACACGTCTTACGTGTTTTGTTGACCCAAAATCTAAGTGCCGCATGAGTTGTCGACCTGGCTTGTTCTGTTAATTTGCAGTGACTGTTTTCGCTAGCGCTGTTTTGTTATTGTTTCGTTTTCGATAGTGGTAAGTTTAAGCGAACAACATACAGCTGTGAAATTTTGTTTTCTACTCAGTAAAAATGCTGTTAAAACTGATTTAATGTTGAAAACAACTTACATAGATGACGCTATGGAAAAACTCAAGTATACGAGAGTATTATGAAGGGGATAAGGTTGTATTGTAAAAAAATTGCAAATAAATAGCTTTTTTTAAAAAATTCCTTGTTTGGGTACCCCCTCATAGACGAGAGCAGCCGTCAAGATTGATATCTTTGTGGAATACGGAGTTATATTTTTAAAGCCCCAAGCTACAACCTACAAGACCAGCACTAAGTCCACTTAGCCTGAGCGGGCAGAATATATTTTCATCGTCGAAACGACCACTAAAACAAAAAACTTTTGATTATTTATCATAAAGATGGAGTACGCTTTTCCACATTTCGAATACCCGTTCAACAATGTATCAAGAGGAACACATATAATGTAATATAGCCTAAGTAAGAAAACTCAGTTGATACAGCTGATATCACTAAAGAATCGCAACAATAGGAAAAGGTGGAGAGTGTTGACATACGTCTGTGAATCTTGCGTGCCTTGTTAAGGAGCTTCGCATGTAAATGGTACCGCTGGATCCTTGCTTTCTGGAACATTCAGGTTAGAATCCCCACCAGGGAATCCAGATCTCCGTTTCACATGACATCACTCCAGGTGAATACGGGCATTATTTCTTCGATAGGTTGTGGCCAAATTCTTTCACGTACCTTGACACCAATTATTTACCACCTCTAACGACCCTTTTTTTTTTAAAAAAAAAAAAAACCGTTAAATATGTGCCTTAAGAAGTCAGTTGTGGACGTAACTTGATAGCCGCTACGTTTGCTGGGGTAAAATTTAACGCACATTGTCAATATATGCATAGGTGGAATACGCTTCTCCCTGACGGTATCAGAAAAAATTATGGTAAAAATAGTCTTCTATATTTCAACTTTCAGTGGCAGTGACTGGTAAGGATGTAGATTAAAAAGGATATTTTGTTAGTTGTAAAATTTTAAGTGTTTCATCAAACGGTATAAAAAATGAATGCATGGAGGTTTTTCCAATTTATCGACTGTGTGAAATATTCTATTTCTCTCACCGTGGGAGCTCTTCAATTTGATGTGACGTTTCGAAGTCGCTGTTTGCCTGATGATGGAATCGGAGAGTGTCTTCGAAATGTCGCATAAAACTGTCGTTGTCAAAGAGCGACTGCGAAACGTCGCATCCAACTGACATATTCTTCCGGTGGAAAGCCATAGAACGTTTCATACAATACAAAAATGAAAAATGTTTACTTTGAAAGAGATTTTACGTTCGTTATAATTATTACTAATTTAATGCATCTGGGATTTCGTTCATGTAAGTATTTGTTGGCTTAGATTACTTGTTGTCACTTTTACACTTTTTTAATGTGCAAGAATTACACTCGCGAAAATGCGTACCAAAGCAGATGGTATCAGACTCGTCTAGAAAAGAAAACGTGTTTGTAGCGAATAAATCTAAGAAACAGACTTATGTACAAATACAATCGGAGCATCCCTGAAAAAAGAACGTCTTCCTCACTTCTGTCGGGCCTCCACAACACACTTTATTTTACTGGCGTACAAGGCGAACAACATCATGCACTTAATATAAAAGCAACAAAGTTACAAGCGTTACAAATAACACTAACTACATTGAGAAAGATATCGCTAACCAACCAAGTAATAAGTTTTCTCTTGGAGTTGCAACTACTTACCTTGGCAAATGGACATGGCATACACTTTCATTTGTAATTTGGTTACTTAGAAACAATCATTCAAGTTTACAGACCACGGAGGACGCGGCGACAGCACAATGATTGTGGATAGTAAAGAGAGTAAGTTACATAGTTTTAAAGCTAAAAAAAAATAATTAAGATACATTCGAGGAGCCGTTCCGGAGGGGCAAATTAATAACTGAGAAGAAGCATCATTAGTTACATACCTATAAGACCTTCATATTATAAGAAACACAAATGTATGAGATCACACCTTTTCTGCTACAGAACACCTATCATACACAATAGTATTAGTCACAGAATTCTTTATTTTTGCGTATGGCTTTACGCCTCGTCACGTAGAGGTGATTAGAGGCGGAAAGGACTAGTTACAAGGAATGGGAAGGAATTCGGCCATAGAATATTGAAGGAAGCATCGAAGCATTCCCCTGGAGTGATTTGAGGTATCCATGGATACTCTGGGTGCCCGAATGGGGATTCAAACCCTCGTCACAGCTTTCCAACTAGCCTTTGAAAGGAAAGAATAAATTATTATTTGATTGATTCGCTTCTGGAAATTGCGTACTTTCATCATAAATGAGACGCCAGTAGCAAAGGAAAGAAAATATGCACTAGTTGCTGTGAGGTTTTAATTTACAAACTTGTTTTAGAGTTACATACTTTTTTCTTATGTTTTTAATTTCTTTAGACATTTGGCTTATTAAGCGATAATATCTGATACAATGCTTCTAATTCATTTTAACATGAACGCTCGTTTCATCTAAGTATGTATTACATTTTGAATACAACCACCCATCCTCAAGGTGGAATGCGAACCGGCTTTCCTGAACACGTGGAGCCAGCGCGCTAGCCACTGCACTTCCTGAGTTATCTTCACAGATGATGGAAGTGATAGTAATAGGAAAAACATTGTGTACACAAAATAAGGTAAACGGGGTTTGCGGTCGACACCTGCTAAGATGCGGCACCATCGATCGTCTTGCGCCTGAAAGTAGGCCGACCCGCTGCGAGTTGAATGTCTCCTCGACTGGGGGGAGCCGGAGCAGTAGTGGCAGGGGACAGGGTGGGGAGGGAGGGGGGGAATAGCCACTTGTCAGCAAGACTCTCTCTGAGATCCACTTCCTCAATTACACATAGAGGATTCACTCCAACCCACTCACTGCACAATCATATGAAGCGAAGTCAGTGGCTTTACGTTCCTCAATGTACCCTTGTGGATATCACACTATATCTTAATCAATGTCGAATAGAATTACAGACTTATTTTTTAATAAAGGGTAAGATAGTTATTTTTCATATAAAATTGTGTTTAAATATAAGCTGTAAAATTTAGTTGACTTTTCCCATTCAGTAATGAATCGTATAGTAACTTCTAAAATGAAATAATGCCTAATTTCCGTTGGTTTGTGTGTTGCATTAAAACTTTGCATTGTTGGGAGTTTTTTCGTATTTGGTTAAGCATTACATAACATATGAACTCTATATGTCTGAATAATCCAACCTAACATAAGTGAAAGAAGCTAAAATAATCAAAATAACAAGCTTGGAATTTACGACATCTGTAAAAACTATGGTTTTTTTTTTTTTTTTAGATAAAATGACTTGGAACATTAGATGGAAAATATAGACTCTTCCTAATAGTCTGTTTAACAGAGAAGTATAAGCGGTGGCTGTCGTCCCAAATATTCGGAACGTGCGGCCATAAAATAGTTTTTTGTTTTAAAACGTCAATGCTCGAAAACTGGTCGAGAATTTAAATCTTTTAATCTGCAATGAGAGCTGGAGATTTGTTAAACGTGATGAACTATGGCAAGTAAACAATCATATTATATTTGATTTCCATTCACCATATTTAAAAGTACCACAAATTTGTCGATCAACCCAAGATCATGAAAACTGGAATAAAATGATTAATGTGATAGTTTTTAAAGTTTAATTTGAAAATAAAAAATCTGTCTACTTTCTATTTCAAATGCAATACTTATAATCCGCAATAGTGCAAACAAACGCTTATTTCTTTCCTCTGTTAACAAAAGAATATATCGTTATTTGATTTTTTGTTCATCAAACATTAAAGTATTTTTCAACTTCTTGACATAGATGAGAAGTGTACAGCATCTGTAGCTTTGCCAAAAATGTAATTTTCACTGATAGCAATAGTTCCTGTTATTGCGTTTCACTCAGAACTCGCACTATTCAAATCCAAAATCTGGGTAACTAGTAGACAATACCAGTGGACCGATATATGTGTGCTGAAAAATCTGCGTTATTATCTGATGAAATTGTTACAATTATTAAAAGTGCAAAAATTAATCATGCGTGTTTAAATTTTTTACAGAGTTCTCTGCAACCAGTTTAAGCCAGTGAGCATTTTACACTAATCACATATATTTCAAGACGTAATACGGGAGTGAGGTAATTATCAAATGACGTCTTACACATAACAGCTTCATTTTATCATAAACATTTTTACTGCCTCAGTAAGGACACTATCATCTGAAGTTTATATCACGCGCGTTGTAAATTTACAAGAAATGTTAAGAAAAGACAACATCTAGATATTATACAGATAAATCACAACTGTACTTAATGAATCCAGACACACCGTCTTGAGAATTTGTACTATGCTTTTAGCTTATAAAATGCAATTTACGGTTATAGAAAGGTGCAACTAAAGTATTCATTTACTGTACACGTCTTCCAAAAATTTAGAAAAGCTTCAGTGTATTTAAATAAACTAGAACAAACTCTGTAAGACTGGAGATTTTCTCGGCGTTGTAAATGAATAAAATTTTCTCGGGTAACTAGCCGAGTTAGTCCATCGTTTGACCACGACGTTTCGGCGGTCACAATCTCTGCCGCCATTGTCAAGTGACAACAAGAACAAACTCCTTACACAAAGCAATGTAAATTTCTATGTCTATTATTGATAATATTAATGTAATTTCAAAAATTCAACTCAAGATATAAGAAGCTCGAAAAAAAGATGATCGTAAAATTCCTTGCAACAGGGTTGATTATCATCCCATTAACTAACAGTATTATATGAAAATGGTTAACGTTCACACAAAATAGATAAAGTCAAATCCATATAAACATATGAGCTGATATTACTTCTCTGTCAACAATTTAGGTCTTTAAAATAGGAGAAACATTAAGCAAAGACGGCAGCTGTCAACATCATTCTGAAAACCAGAGAAAGAGTTATTTTTTTTTTTTTAATTTTTAATTTGAGTGTAAATGTTCACTTCCATGAACGAGGCTTTGACTGATTATTTAAAACCGCCTAAACACTGTGTCGCTAATTTCTTTGAACAGCGAAAAGCAGGTGGCATCGAGATTTCAATTCCTACATACCACCGAGCGTGGTGGGTGAGGAGTAGTTCTCTGACCTCGCATTTGGGAGGACGCGGGTTCGAATCCCCATCCGGCCATCCATCGTTTCTCCAAATCACTCCAGGCAAATGCTGCGATGATTCCCTCATAAATACCTTTACCGAATTCCTTCCCGTTCCTTCATCCCAGTCCTATCCCGACTCTCATGACCTCCACGTCGACGAGGCGTAAAACCATGAGAAAAAAAATCGTACTTACCGACGTTGATTACCTATGAAGCCTTAATGTGTTTCACTAAATTACTTGGCTGCTGCAATTGACTGGTCCACAGAGAATGTAATATTGGAAATGATTCGCTTATCCTCTGATTCTGGTTTCCTCCCCTGTTTGTCAGCTTGCTCCCTGTATTGCTGTAGTCCGTCCCGGCCGGGAACTGGGTACCCGGCGGGGCGTGGCTGTTTGCCCGCCTGGCATCAAAGCGACGCCGCGGGCGAGTTCCTTGGGACGGCCTACACACACACCGAGGACAATCCACAGAGACGCGCCGCTTTCCTGTTTGACCTCTGGGAGTCCTGAGAGGTAACAAACTTGCTTCTTTCCGAGGAAACCGGTCGCTTTGGTCAAAGGGACGTGATTTTAACTTCAAATTTTAGCACTGGCTAGCATAATTTGGAGTTACACATTCCCCATACTGAAACAGTCGACCAATATATAATTATTTTTAACCGACTTCAAAAAAGGAGGAGGTTCTCAATTCCTCTGAATTTTTTTTTTTTTTTTGGATGTATGTTCAGCGATATCTTCGCCAATTTTGAACCGATCTAAATGAAATTTTTATAGTGGATAGAGTATACCTCCAAAATGGTCCCATATGAATTTCATTGAGAAACCATCCCTTCTACCACTTTACACCCCTTAAATGTGTACAAACCCACACTTTTTATCCGATTTTGATGGAATTTTGGAAATGTATAGTAAAAAATAAACAGAAAAATACTGTCAACTTTTGGTTTGAAAAAACTGAACCCCTCTCCCCCTATCCACCCCTTAATTTTTGCCAATGTTCTTTATACAAAGCTAAAGTCGACACCATTTATCTGATCTCCATTAAATATGGCATATACATGTAATTTTTCATGGAAAAGGTTTCTGACACAAAAAATAAAAAAAACACCCCTCTCTCCCTTTACACCCCTTAATTTTTATACAAACCCACATTTTTTATACGATTTCAATGGAACGTTGGAGATGTATACTCAAAAATAAAGAGAAAAATGCTGTCAACATTTGGTTTGAAAAAACTGAACCCCTCTCACCCTATCCACCCCTTAATTTATACAAAACTATAGTTGACATCGTTTAACTGATCTCCATTAAAGTTGTCATATACATGTAATATTTCATGGAGAAGGTTTCTGACCAAAAAATAAAAAAGCCACCCCATCCCCCCTTTATACCCCTTAATTTTATAGAAACCTATATTTCATATCTGATTTTGATTGAACATTGCCAATGAATACTTTCAAACAAACAGAAAAATCTTGTCAACATTTGGTCTGCCAAAGCTCAACCACTCTCCCTCCTAACAACCCCTTAATTTTTGTCAATTTTTTTTAAATATATATATAAAAAGCTACAGTCGCCACCATTTGAACTATTACCATGAAAGTTGGCGGTTATATGAATTTTTTCACGAGGAAGGTTTCGGACCAAAAAATAAAAAAAACCACTCCCACAACCCATTAAACCGTTAAATTTTTATACAAACCCACAGTTTTTATCCAGTTTAGATAGAACTTAGCACACTTTTACTCTAAAACAAAGAGAAAAAATAATGTCAGCTTTTGGTTTGCAAAAACTGAACCCCTTTCCCCATTTCCGCTACAGTTGACACCATTTGACCGATCTTTATGAAAGTTGGCACATATATGTATTTTTTATGGAGAAGAGTTCTGACCAAAAAATAAAAAAACTACCCTAGCTCCCCTTTTACATCCCTTAATGTTTGTACAAACCCACATTTTAATCCGATTTCGGTGGAACTTCGCATGTATATACTTTAAAGCAAATAGAAAAAGAAACATATTACTCACATTACTTTGACAAAAACACAAAGCCTATTCCCCTTTCTACCCCTTTAATTACTGTTAATGTTCATTATATAAAGCTAACCGTTTCTATCTGATTTTGAAGGAATTATGCACATGTATACTTCAAAACAAACAGAAAAATACTGTCTGCATTTGGTTTAGAGAAGCCAAACCTCTCTTCCCCTTTCCACCCCTTTAATCTACACAAAACACAGATCCTATCTGATTCTGAAGAAAATTTGCTCAAATGTACTTTAAAAAAATACATAACAATTGTGTTTATATTAGGTCGCAGAAGCCCATGCCCTTTTCCCTTCTACCCATACCCCTCCTAATTTCCAATGTTCTTTCGATGGAACACTGCAAATGTATACTTAAGAACAAAGAGAAACTTTCTGTTTACAAAACCCAACCAATCACTCTCTTACCCCATTTAATTTTTGTAAATTTTCTTTACAGAAAGCTACAGTTTTTATCTGGTTTCGATGGAACTTTACACATGTATATTTTAAAACAAAGAGAAAAATGCTGTCCACACTACCTTAGCAAAAACCAAACTACTCTTCACCTCCACACCCCTTAATTATTTTTTATATACACCAAAAATTTTATATGGATATCAATAGAAATTTACAAATATATACTTTAAATAAATCAGAAAAGACAGTCTACATTTGGTATACAAAAGCCCAATCCCTCTTCTCCTTTACCCCCATCGTTTATAATTTCCAATGTTCTTTACAAAATCCACAGTTTTAAGTACCGTCAAAATCAAGTAAGCTATTTTTAAGTCATTGCAGAATATTTATAAAATGTATTTGTCCTAATGTCTCAACATGTACTTCAGATTTAAACTTGGACCCCGAGCTTTTACGTTGTGAAAACCAATTAAATATCTGTTTTTTCTGTGTGATGCCGGAACGAACAGATATATTCCAGACAGATTTGTGTATGTGGTATGTATTAATGTCCAGATGTTACATGTTTCGATTATCGAGCAGCAGTTTTAACAGATTTTATGATTAGATCGAAACACAGCCTGGACGAAAATGTAAACTGACATTCTTTAACACAGCATCCAATATACCCCATTCTGAAAGTTGTTATAAAGACATATTTTTTTAAAGCATTCGCTTTAACCACTGAGCTACCAGGAAGTTCGCAAAATGAAAACTGCTGCGGCATATTTAAATACAAATTAACTATAATACCACTAAAAATTTAAAAATAAAATAATTGTTTAAATAACATAAAAACCTCCTTCAAAAAAGGGCACTAAAAATTTTAAAATAACTTTATACCTTGCTTACAAGAAAGTAAATCTAAATGGACAATATTTTAAATTACTGTTATTGAAATTTTTACAGTAATTAGTTATTTTTGGAGTCGGTGCCAGCCAAAACAAGAAAAACAAAAAGATAAAAACAATAATAAATAACAATAATACATAAAAAATCATGTTACTACTTACCTACAATTAATTCTAGAAACATTTTTCAACAAAACTGAAACATATAGATGATACACCGATACTATACTAACTATAAAGTATTTACCTATTGATGAAGCCTACCAACTGACACTATAGCGCAAGAGATATGCCTGGATGACCAACGAGGCCGAGCAACAGATACCGTTAATTTGTTTCCCTAAGCTTTCTCCCGCAGTAAAATTATCTTCCTCACGACATGCTGTAAAATATTTGGAATTTTTGTTCGTACTCTCGGTTCGCCTCGACCACCAAATAAAGTTCAGTAATTCGATCTGCGCGATCTGACAGCTGGCACCGACTCCAAATATAACTAATTAATGTATAAAATTTCAATAACAGTAATTTAAAATATTGTCCATTTAGATTTACTTTCTTGTAAGCAAGGTATAAAGTTATTTTAAAATTTTAGTGCCCTTTTTTGAAGGTTTTTTTTATGTTTTTTAAACAATTATTTTACTAACACATAATTTTTAGGAATTTGCTAATACCCTTCTGAAACGTGGTGGATACGGGTGGTATTAAATTTAGCGTTTCTTTTCTTCCATTTGATTTAAGCAGATTCTTCTTAATAAAAGTGTGCTCATTAGAAAGCGTTTATCAGATAATTTGTAATACGACATTCGTTTCAAAAGCTGGTCGTCTGAGCAGGATAACTAACTCGTAAAATCTTACGAAAACTACATTTAATCTCTAGTACTCAGCAAAATATCTTTCAGAATTACAAAATCCTGAAAAGAACCTTTATTCTATTTTAGTCGCTGAAAGGTTAATCTGAATTCGGGAAGAAAGAATTTTTTGCTGTGATTAAATATTCGTATTAGAAATTGATTACAGCAAGGGCTATTCGTGGGATATGGTGGCAGCATTAGAAGACGGTGCCCCTGCTTTCAATAAAGAAAGTAATTAGACATGTGAATTTAAACTGGCGATAATCCCCGCGCGCGAAGGGCAGTTGAGAATGTCACTCACAGAAATGTTGGTGGGATAAACTAATCATTGCTGATAGACAAAAGATACATATTTCGGAAAACTGAAGAAATACCAAGCCTATAATAAGAACATCAGATCGCATTCTGACAGAGAATTCGAGGATGAGAATAATTTCCGTCGTTTTTGGTACAAAATCAAAATGTGTAACAACTGTCTCATTACAATCTATCCCACTATGAAGTCAATTCAGCAGAATTTGCTTAACTAATTGAGACTATAGTAGGGAGCCAGGATCAACGCAATGTAGTGGAGACACGCCAGAATTTCTCTAAACAGAACGACAAACCTCTTCCATTTACACAGAAAGTGTCTTTTGTTTGAGGTTCTTAAATGGTGAAACTATAAAGGTAATTACTATTCTAACGTTGTGGAACAACAGGAGCAAAAATCAAGGAAAATAGCAGAAGAAAGTTATTTAAAATCCTGTTGTTTCATCAGGACAATGCTTTCAGCCACAATTACCGAGTTGTGTTGACTGCAATTCATGATTGTGAGCTTCAGACGTCGCAACCATTTGAAGTCAGACGATTTCGTCATACGGGTTGTCAGCTGATAATTTTGTCCACTATTTTTCTTTCCACTTGCTACAGGTGCATCAGCGTAGACCTTGCGGGCCGACGTTAGTGCTTCCTTCGTGCATACAGTTAACACAGCGGATATAAATATTCTGGTTGCATGTATCCAGTCAAAGAAGAGAAAAAGCTTTGAAATATTAACCACCTGTTCATGTTTATCGCTATTTATGATAAGTAACTTCTAAGAGAATCAGTGCATTTTGACTGTAATTTTGTGGTTGTTTAGGTTATTTTCCGCCTTTTTTCATATACTAAGTTTCCGTTTACTTATTATGTCATGATGTAGTAATTAATCAATTGTTGGTAATTATTTTGCAGCGAAGCCATTGATGTTTAGAACATCAAAATAGCTACTTCCTTTCTACCTACGTAATAAAATTTATTTTCCTAAAATTAATACAATGATTGACCAAAAAAGCGGAGCTCCCAGAACGATAGGAGGAAACAAAATGAAACTTCATGGATTAAGAGTGTGTAACTAGGTAAACGCACAGTTCCATTTGGTTTAATTAGTTACTGCATGACAACACAAGTTCATTATTTTATTTTTTGCTGACTGCTGTGAAGCGATTGTAGATTCTGTCTGACCGGCCGCCACGAGTTTGAACTCGAAATTAAATACTAAAAGTCATGGAAGGAGTCACACTTACATAATAAATAGAACAACTTTTCATAGAAACAGTCATCACTCGTTTATTACGTGAAAAGTAAGTTCACAAGTATGCTCCACAATACGCCGTCGTAAACTCACCAGGTTTGAGTGATTTATAATCGGACTTTGGAGATTGAAGATTGCGTGGTCCAATTACGTAAGCAGTGAATACGATCGAGTATTTATAAAACTGTCACTCATACAACACAGTATCCTATGTCACTGTCCGCAGTTCTTGTTTAAGCATACAACACTCTCAAACAGTCGTTAACATCGTTGCTAAAGCTGTTAATAAACTTTCAAATATTGCTTTTAAACCAACTCATATTCATCAGCACATGGTGCAATACACAATCAACTGATGCGTACACACGCTTACTCTAGCCACGCGCCATCTTAACACTTCCTTACTCTATTACTCCGATAGTCCGCTCTGCGGCAACCAACCGATCTATCGATCGTATCGTTACAAGCGTATGTAATGTTATTTCAGTGATTACAAAATCAAGTAAAATTTATTAAGAACCTGGCACTATGAGACCGCTTATCAGTAAGACCTCTCCTCTCTCTCGTAACCGCTAGACCGGCGAGGCGTAAAAGCTTAAGTAAAAAGAAGAATCGTGAATTTTTGGTGAAAATAAACATAAATCACAGTATATTTTGTAACAGTGTATTAACCGATTCCTTGTTATAACCCTCCCAGCGTTCACAAAAAGATAATTAATGAGCTACTAATCAGAATTGCTTGCTACCGACTGTTGACACACCATCTACTGACAGGCAGCATTACCAAAACTGTAATAAATTCACCGAAAAATCAAGTATTATTTAGTATCAATCCTTCTCTTTATTTTCTGACCGAAGCGGTTTAAACCATATTTCCAAAGCAGTTGCCATCCTGTATTGCGTTTTATTGCTATTAATAGTAAGTTATCTCTTATGGTAAGTTTCATTCTTAAGAAGTTTCTTGTAATTGTTACCGTTTCTGGGATTAGGATATTTATTCCCATTCAGTTACCTTTAGCCTTCCTGTGTTCCGTTGTTCTAGAACATTTCTAATTCTGTTAGATTTACTGCTGTAGTCAACATTGACACAACAATCCTGACTGTTCACTAGTACAAACAATCACAGGATCTGTATGCATTGTACTCAAATTTGAAGTATCTCTAAACAAGTTTTTGCTATAATTCTTAGAGCAAGCTTTTGTGACCTAAATACCCTCTGCTTTATAAAGGAGGCGTTTCGTGCAAAATAAGCCAACTTTCTTGCTTCCATATCATCAATTCCAATTACTAGGCTTAACGAAATACACAGACGGAAAAAAAAATCCCAACACCAAGAAAAAATTATTGTAGAGTAATGAAATTTGGACAATGCATTTGTCAAGTTAACATGTTTAATTGATTAAATTTTCAAGATCACAGGTTAATTTAAGCTCAAGAAAATGCATTTCAAATGTGAAATACTGTTAAATTAATAGCCGGTGTAACCTCCAGAATTTTGAATGCAAGCCTGCAAACGTGAATGCATTGTGTCATACAGGTTTCGAATGTCACTTTGTGGTATGGAGTTCCATGCTTGTTGTACTTGTGCTGTCAATACTGGGACGGTCAGTGCTGGCTGTGGATGATGCTGGAGTTGTCGTCCAATGATATCCCATACGTGTTCAATTGGAGACAGATCTGGTGATCTCGCAGGCCAAGGTAACATGTCGACACTCTGTAGAGCACGTTGCGAGACAACAGCGGTATGAGGGCGAGCGTTATCCTGTTGAAAAACTCCCCCTTGAATGCTGTTCATGAATGGCAGCACTACAGGTTGAATTACCAGACTGACGTACAAATTTGCAGTCAGTGTGTTTGGTATAACCACAAGAGTGCTCCTGCTGTCATAGGAAATTGCTCCCCAGACCATGACTCCAGGTGTAGGTCCAGTGTGTCTAGGCCGCAGACAGTTTGGTTGCAGGCGTTCCCCTGGCCTCCTTCTGACCAACACTCGGCCATCACTGGCACCAAGGCAGAACCTGCTTTCATCAGAAAACACAACAGATCTCCACTCCGTCCTCCAATGAGCTCTGGCTTGACACCACTGGAGTCGCAAACGGCGATGGCTTGTAGTCACTGGAATGCACGCTACAGGGCGCCTGGCTCGGAGCTGTCCTTGAAGTAACCGATTTCTAACAGTTCGTTGTGTCACTGTGGTACCAACTGCAGCTCGAATTTCTGCCGCAGACGCATTACGATGCGCCACAGCTGTACGCCGAATACGGCGGTCTTCCCTCTCAGTAGTGCCACGTGGCCTCCCGGAACCCGGTCTTCTTGAGGCAGTACCATCCCTTGACCACTGCACCCAACAATCATGCACAGTGGATACATTCCGGCCAAGTCTTTCTGCAATATCGCGAAAAGAAAATCCACCTTCTCGTAGCCCTATTACACGACCTCGTTCAAACTCGGTGAGCTGTTGATAATGGCTTCTTCGTCTTCTTAAAGGCATTCTTGGCTAACATCAACTCACTATGTCAAATCTCAGCGGTAAATAACGTTCACAAACTTTACAGCGCGTATTTAAAGCAAACCTGATTTGCAAGCTCTGAGTAGCGCTACTAGCGCCACACTTATGCGCGAAGCGCGAAATTTGAATCGATGTCATCTTTCAGATGTATAAACACGCCTACCAAATTTCGTTTATCTAACACAAGTCTTTCTTGGTGTTGGGATTTTTTTTTCCGTCTGTGTAGTTGCATAACCGATTACATTAATATGTAAGACTCCAAGCTAAAAAGGCAAACTAAATGTGTCGTTTGAATTCTGTGTTATGAAAATTGCTTATAGCAAAATTTCAGTAGTTTTTAAGGAGCAATACAATGGATTTTTTGATAAAACTCTTTTTTCTGAAAGTCCGTACCCTGTTTTGTAGAAAAACATAATTTAAATTGCGTCGTGTAGTGGATGGAAAAATAAATCCTGTAACGAACCTTGACCGTTAAAATAATAATTAAAATAAAAAACTTATTATTTATGTTATAAGTCCTCTACTCCAAACGATGTCCATATACATCAATGGACTTCCTCAAGCATAAAATCATTTATTGTAAAACTCTTTCAATTTTTCTTGCTGAATATCAGTAGAAAATAGTATAATACGTTTGCTCTTACTTAGGTTAGTAGTAGGCTGCTGTTGGTAAACTTCTTCTTTTAGTTTTCCCGAAGAAAAAAGCCTACCAGTATCAAACATGTAACATACTGTTTTAAACCGTTTTCTCATTACGCCTAGTCTAAAGATTTGGTAATTTCTTTTCAGGCACCTGAGCTGCTGCAATGGAATATTCTGATGGATAACCATTTGTTGGTCTTACCAGATGCATACGCAATAAGATGCAATAGAAAATGCATGTTTTGTTACAGCGAAATTTAAGAAACTAGTACTTGAAAAAATTTAAAAAGTTTAGAATAATGTGATTTCTTATACGACGTTTCTTATTCCAAACAATTAAAATTATAGCAGAAACAATTTCCATACTATAAAATACAAGGAAGAAGTTTAAGTGATCTCCTTCGACTGGGAAACTCCGTATACAACGTTTCCTGTTTCTTAAGTTCTTCTCTGAAACTTTATACGCATCACCCGAATCCTCTATCGATTAATGTGTCTCCTGTAGAAGCGTTGTTAGATTTACGGTGTCGACTTGAAGTTTTTCCGCAGTCGGGAAGTCTGAAGCGGATTCCACTCAGGCTCTGTAAATCAAGGAGACAGATCATGTGGGAACGATTTTCAGACGAATTGCTATTCGCATAAGGAGAGTTCCTAACAACACGAAACGAAGAGAACAATTTATAAAATATGCTCCCCCGTTTTTGTGAGAAAACTCCAGGTATGTTTAAACTGTAGTGTTTAATTTTCTTCAAGTATCATGAGACTAATTTTCCCATATTAGTTGCTTCTTAACGTGAATAACTATGCAGTACTATTTTTTAAAAAAGACGCTAAAAATAAAACGTGAAATTGCAGCAAGTATTGGAAGAAGAAGTTCAAGAATCAAGTATTTGCTTCTCAAAAATTGAAAGGTTTTCAGAAGTTAAGTAAATCAATATCTTTAAGAAAACTTTTATACAAAAAAGTTTACATCTACTGTTACGTCTACTGAACACGATATTCTGGTTGAAATGCCTTCATTCCTTCCTTTTATCTAGTATAGATACTGTTCTGTAAGGGCTAGTTGAACTCTCGTTGTTAACAGAGTTCGCTGGAAAACTACGTAATTATTCTGAACACTTTCTTAGCTTCTTATAGTTCAAGTGATGGAGGAACTTTCATGATTAGTGTGTTGAACATTGCGTCTTAGATGTGGTGGTTCAAGAGTTCTGATCACCGATTTATCTACAAAAAATCTGAGTTAAAAACGAAACTTTCGCCAGTTCGAATAAGCTGAGGGACAGAGACACCCTTGGTGGTAATTCGTCCACTGAATCTTCGTTACTTCAGTGCTTCTGTGAAAAGAGTAGCCTTTTTTTTTGTTTCTGGCTTTACGCTTCGTCGACTTCAAGCTCATTAGAAGCGCAAAAGGACTGGAGCAAGGAATAGGAAGAAATTTGGCAATGGCCTTTTTGAAGGAACCATCCCGCCGTTTGCCTGGATAATTTTGAGGAAACTACATCTACATCCACACTCTGCAAATCACAAACATTGTGGGTTTGCGAGAGGGTGCTAAGCACCAATCCTAAACCCGCCCATTCCAATCCCGAATAGTGCGAGGAAAGAAGGAATACATATAAGTATCAGTACGGCATCTTATTTCTTTAATCTTATCCCTCCGGTCATTGCGACCTAAATAGGTTGGCGGAAGAAGTATTTCATTGCACTCGAAATTTAAATTTTTTCGCAAATTCTCCAATAAATTCGAACGCAAGCTACGTCGTCTTTCTTCCAAACTATCCCAGCCCAATCTATGTATCAATTCTGTGACGCTTTCATAAGGGCTGCAACAACAAGTCACGAATCTAGCGGCTCTACTCTGCACCCTCTCAACTGAGTCAATCAGAACCTTGCGATACGGAAACCATGGAAAATTGAAATTTGGATGGCCGGTCGCGGATTTGAACCCGTGTCCTCCTAATTGTGAGGCCAGAGGCTCACCCAGTACACTCGGTGAAAGACTAGGCCTCCACAGGGTTTCACCCTACCTCTTCTATCTTCTCATATCTTCAACAACAACAGCAGACATTGTCACAGTCTTCTAGTAACAGTTGTGTATACTTTCACACTGAGGAAGGCAGCGGAAAAGCAACCCAGTTACATTTCATCGAAAAGTTTCTGTAGCTTAAAGGTTACTTAATTATTCCCTGAACAGCTTCAGCAAAATAAATTGACGTTACTTACTTAGTGGAATGATCAAAATAGTTTATACAGAAGTTACGGTTTTGCTATGCGTCGCAAATTTTCAAAAAGATTAATGAATTTATAATAATCTCACCCTGCATGTATCAGGCAAGAATCGTCGAACAGCGGATGCCCCTACTAGACAGACTGTACCGCAATGCCGAAGGACCGTAACTCGGTTTTTCAGATAACATACATAACGGCAACGTGCGAGAAAAATAGAGCGCTTAGCGTAAGAGCACGCGTCCATCATCCGTGACAAGTATCGACGGCTAACCGAGGACAACACAGCCACAAAATATGCTGAAAATTTCAACCCCGTGCCTACTGAAACTCTTCCTCATGCATGCTAGTTTCACATCATTCCTTTCCTTGAATATTTTTGTTCCCAACCTCCTTAAGTGATAGAACGGCACAATTTTTTCTGACACTGTAAACATTATATGTAGAAATTCATAATTAATTAGATTTGTCACAGGAACTAAAATAAAGGACCACTGTAATGTAGTGTGTGAGGAAAAAGAAATCGTCGTATACAGTTGCATAGTGTGTAGATGGATAACTTAGTTTAATATGTGAATAATACGAGGTCTATACCCTATTGACTACCAGCGTCTTTAATCACTTGTGATCTTTCTGCGAAGTATGTAATGATAGTGCAAATATGTTTCGTTTTACTTTGTAATTTATCGATTAAGATGTGGGCTGTAGGGTCTGCACCATCTTTCGCCTTACGCCTAAGATGAACGGAGAGTGGGACCTGAGCATACATCTACTAGTGTCTATTATATCTGTAGACTTGCAGAGCCCTTATAGTCAGCTTTCATCCGCCACTAAGATAACAGTAATCTCGTGTGATCTTAATGGCTTAGAGTTTCTTGTCGGATGCGTAATCCGCCTCCTTCGTAGCTAACTTCATAACCTTGTGGGATAACGGATACCTACATTTTATCGTGGAATCCAAAACACTGAGCGTCCTAGCCCTATCACATTAACAAAGCGGAACTTTTTGAGTGGTGCAGTTTATTTTTAAGGCCTGTAAAAATTCCAGCCAAGAAGGGGAAAAGTCTGTAACAATTAGGTCAAGACCGTGATTATACCAGGGGCCTTTTGATCAATACTTACTCGCCTTAGCCAACTAAATCACCAGAATGGTATTGTCGAAATGCATCATTACACAGAAAAAATAATATAAAAACTTACCTGCTAGCTCATTTAAGTTCAACGATGCGTTGTGAATTTTACTAACTGTTACGTCAAAAAACCGGCTAACACGGTATCATCTCGAAAATTGTTGATGTGTGAATTTTTTTTTATAACCGGAGAATTGTACTGTACTGTAGACTCTAACTTGCGTTTATAAATCATGGTTTCAAGTCAGGTCTCTAGTATTAGCGTTGATATTTAAGTTTCTTAAGTCATTTGAGATAATGAGCATGACAGAGGAGCATTGCCCATAATGGGAAACGGGTTCTTACCACTAAATTGTGTTGTGTCGGGAGGTTTCATTACTTTTATTGACTTATTATTCATTTGACAGTGGAAACAGGTGATCGTGGCTTTTATCTCAATTCACAGAAAACGGCCCTTGTATGAAAGAACGTACATTTGCAATATCTATAACAGATAGATTTGGGTTGGGCCTGATACCATGTGTTTTGCTACAATCGTAACCGCTGAATAACCAAGTAGTACCATAACAAAGCTTAAACATAACTCGGGTAGAACACAGGTGAATTAGACAGGAGTACTCTCTGTTGGTACTTTCATCCATTGTTAAGAACTGTGGGCTCACTTCTTGCTGATTTTTAGTATTGTTCTAGTGACTATCAGAAAGCAAAGTAATACGGTGCTAGACAAACAGAATACGTAAAGTGAAACCACTTATGTATCACACTGGACTCGAGTCTGTAATGTAGGGCCAGATGGAAAGCCGTTAAGTTCAGTTAGTGAGTTCAAATTTTTTAATACGCAACCTATTAGTAATAACAACATATAGAGATTTGCAGATCGTAATTTAAGAGTTAAAAAGCAAAATAAATTACAGAAAATTGGTTGTCCGGATGAGGTGCAGAGTCGTCAGGTGTTGGACTCATCGTCAAATTTTGTCACCGACTATTTACCCGTGGATTTCTATGAAGATAATCTATACATAAAAAGATGAATGTTTGTTTGTTTGTTTGTTCATACAAATCCACAGTTTTCATCCTATCTCGATGAAACTTTGCACACTTATTCTTTGAAACAAGGAGAAAAATACTGCATACATTTGGTTGAATAATTATCTGTATAAATAATACATGTAGTCTCATAATTTCGAAATACTACTGAATGGCGATAGACAGACGCGTTGGATATGGACGTCTGTATACTGCTTTTCCGTGTATCGGACAGACAGCTCAGTGGTTAAAGCGCATGCTTACAAATGTTTGGGTCGTGGTCTCCGATTCAAATCTCCGTGGAGGCTAAGATTTTTAAAAATTGTTTTTGATTGTAAGAGTCACGCCTGGGCCGTAGGTTATTCGGATTGAATGTTAAACTGTAGATATCACAAAGTTAGGGGTGCAATGCGAGGCAAATCGTAGGTAGTCTTGCTGTAGGTGTACACTTTTTTACGTTATAATGATTCCTCAGGGGTTGTTCGCAGTCAGAGAGAGAGAGAGAGAGAGAGAGAGAGAGAGAGTGAACCGCAGTAATACCGTAATACTATAAATACGGAAGTAAGTTTCTGTCTTTTTGTTACGTTTTGACGGCCAAATGGCTATATCGATGTTGATGGAATTTGACAAGAAAATCTGTATGAAGGGCACAGGACATTTTCTCCGGTATGTTTAATAGTTGTAGTCACGAAATTTTGAGACCTTATCGAATGGTGACAGAAATATGTTGGAAACTGATTCTCTTCAAGAGACTGGTTCAACGGTAGAATGATATAGTGATAGCTTTGCTGTCATATTATGCCGACTCGGTGTTGTTTGGGTCAAATCCTTCGCTACCAACAACTTTCTATATTCAAATCTGGCAAAAAATTCTTAATCCACTCGTACGAAGTCGCGGGTACAATCTAGTGTTGTATATTGGTATGGTATCCAATACAAACCTAGAAGTACTGCATTCATAAGCAGCATGTCACATCATGCAATAAGTTCAAATCCTATTAGATTTCCTTACCTATTGACATTGTTTAACGCTTTAAGCGTTCGATAAGAAGTAAACTAAAAAAAAAAAAAAAAGTAAAATGGAAAGCTAACATCACTTTTTAACTGAAAATTCGTTTAAGTTATTGTGCTTAGCAGGAATTGGAACTTTTCTTGTGAATAATGTGCAACAGAACTCATGTTAAAAAGGATCTGTTTGAGGAACGAGCCATTGGAACACCATCTAAGAGTAAATAAAATCTTCTGGTCACATGTAACATCTCAAAAAAATGAAGAAAGAATTCTTTAAAATTTTAGTGTTGCGATTTTGAAACTGAACTACTTAAAAAACCAAGTGATTTGTTTTCACTGTATGTGCTAAAAGCTGGCAAATGTGACTTCGTAACAAAGTGTTTTATAAGTTGGTGCGTTCTGGAGCCCTTGGTTCTCTCAGTAGACATAGTAAGAGTTTTTATACCAAGTGCAAAGGCGATACCCTGAAACCGAGCATGTTGGGTGAGCGATAACGCTCTGGCCTCGCGTTAGGGACGATGCGGGCTCGAATCCCAATACGGCCATTCACATTTCGGTTATTATCGATTTCCTGAAATCATGCTAGGCGAATCCTGCGGTGGTTTCTACAGGCAGGCTGTGGCCAAATTGATTCCGGTTCCTCGCCATCCCCTTCTTCCCCCTGCAACTTATCGCCTTTAATGAAGTCGAAGAGGCTTAAAGCTATAAGCTAAAAAAACTTAAAGAAGAATATTGATAAGCATCATCTGCGATCAAAGATCATTTAAGTATGTTAGTACGCAGTTTAGTGTCATTACTATTCCACCATTTCCGTGTTGGGATGGTTCCTTTCAAAAGGACGTAGGTGAATGCCTTCCAGTTCCTTGTCTCCCACCGAGCGGGGTGGTGTAACGGTTAGCGTTCTCGCCTCGAATCCCCGTCCGGGCATCCAGATTTGGGTTTTCCATGGTTTCCCCAAATCATTCCAGGCAAATGCCGGGATGCTTCCTTCAAAAGGCCATGGCCGAATTCCTTCCCATTCCTTGCCCCCCATTCTTTCCCGTCTCTAAAGACCTCGATGTTAAAAAGAGACTTAAGCAGTTAAAAAAAAAAAAACTTGTCTCCAGTCCTTTTAGCCTCTAATGACCTCGACGTCAACGAGGATTA
The DNA here is from genome assembly GCA_031002005.1 of Vandiemenella viatica. Classification (NCBI taxonomy): domain Eukaryota; kingdom Metazoa; phylum Arthropoda; class Insecta; order Orthoptera; family Morabidae; genus Vandiemenella; species Vandiemenella viatica. Next base: position 282,128,125 of record CM061920.1, read on the forward strand.
AAGCCAAGAACGAAAAAAAAACTATTGCCATATGAAACCATTTCTTGATTCTAGTTTCATGAAACATTGTACAATTAAAAGAGACTTTCGACTACCAAGTCCAATCGTATGTTTCTGAGATTGGTTATTTGTTGTATAAATGTCCCTGTGAAGCGCCACTCCAGGTTTTCGGTGGCTCATAATTCAATCTAGAACTGGACCAATCCAAACTATTAACAGGACACATATGGTCAATCTAAAGAATTTGATGTATTTCAGTATAATATTGAACTATTTCATCTACATCTTGCGTAAAATCGTTTACTTTAATGAAATGAAGTCCTTTCAAGCTAAAGGATAATGTGTTTACACCCACTGCTCTCACTCCAGTTAGGCTGCGGGCATTTAGGTGCTAACACACTGGATCAAGGGGTTACTGTACAGGTTTCAGCTCTGGTCTCCGCGTTCGGTCGTTCTGATTGCTAATTTTTGGCGGTTTCTCACATCCATCCAGGACAGCAAACAAAAATACACTTATCATTCAGAACACAAGACATCCGCTCCACCATTAGCTTAAGTGGCATTAAACGCTGGAATCAAACTCTGTGATCACGGCAAGGTGAACTATTCGGAAGGGTTTCCTGGAAATCAAAGCCATACGCTCTAAAATAAATAAATATTTCCAGAGCTGCCTGGTGGATCAGTGGTTTAAAACTATGAATCAAGATCAAAATGTCTTTAGTTGGAATTCCTGTCACCGCGGGGATTTTGATAAGCTTTTAACGCGACATTCACCTTTAGCACAGCTTTATGTGTAATGTAAAGTAAGTCAGAACGCTTCCGTGGTTCGGATTTCACTTTGAACGGTAGGTGCCATTTAGGGCTTCAACGCTAGCTGTAACACGAATGCGTACACTTCCAAAGCCGGTGGCCTAGCTGCTGGGAAGAAAAGAACATTCGTGTGTAGACAGTTCATTGATTATTAGTATGAAAATTCATAGACACTCGCTGTTTTTGTGTGGTAAATCAGCGGGAATTTAGCAGAATATTTTACAGCCGTTAAATCCTTTAGAATGATTTTACGGATCTAAAATACAAACAGAGAAATAATTTGTTAAACAAACTTAGAAGCCAAGGACCTACTTTAAGTAACAAGGTAGTAGGCAATGAAAAATCAGGAAATAAAAATAAAACATCAAACAAAATTCAAGCCAAACGAAGGCTTAACGTAATCGTAGTTGCTGCAAACGAACATACATAAATATTTCGGATCGGGAGTATGGGGCTACGCTACTAGATGGCGCCACAGACTCAGCGAGCAGGATCCCATCGCCAAAGCGACGGTAGAGTGACCTATGAGTGGCTACTTAACGGCAGCGCACCGCACATGGTGCTCTCTTCACGCCTGAGCATCAAGGCAAGATCACTGCGCTATCTGTCATTGTGTATTGTGAGACTGAGTCTAATAAACCAGATCCTAGTATCACCTGTGTTTTCGTAGTTACTTCCCACTGTCCGAGGGATATCCGCAGCCTACCTTCAGTAGTGAGCCAGCTACTTTTAACCGGGAACTCCATTCAACCCGCCCGACTCCTGACCTTTCCCGGATGGATTCGACAAATATTTCCGGGATTTTACTGCAGAAGTGACATTCAGTTAATTCTACTAGTTGATAAAAGGTTAATACGGTCTCACGTTTGATTAATTAATCATCGCAAGTTTTTGTAGGAGAGAATACGATCCATTATAACTTCAGAAACTCCAGTTTCTAACGTGATAGCAAACATTGGCCGCTGTTAAGATTAATTCATTCTTAGATAATGTAGCAATTACCACACTATAACGTTTGCAAGTTGGTACCAAGATCCAGCTCAGCAGTTGAAAATTAAGCACATCTCGGTTAGTGCCGCTTGGCTAATGGTCTAAACGAGCTTTATAAGTCACATCGCATAATACCAACGACACAATCTGCGCAGCTACCACCCAAATTTAAGCGGCTTACCAATCCTCTGGCTGCGCCGGATTAAAGGCAACCGAACGCAGCGGCGAGCAGAAAACCAGATTTTGAAATTCTCTCCTACTGTCTTGTGCCTACTTCACGAAATATCACCATGATTGGCTACAGTTTCGTCCTGATATACAAGAGGTGTGTTTTAAACCGGGATTGTACCTAATGACTCGAGAGTTTTTATTTTTTTACGATACTAAAGTGAAAATATGAAATGGATCATATGTTATACTGCTATAACTGACAGAGTCTCAGTTGTTAATTTATTCAGCGAGAATCAGATCATTGTATCGCAATAGATTTTTATAGATACTGTGGGAATCACATCTTCCGTAATTAGTACTGGTTACCCGGGATTTTTTTTTTTAGCTGAACATATTTCCCTATTGCTTGGTGTAAGATTAATGGAAATACATTGCAGGTAAGAATATCCGAAAAGAATAGAAAAACTAACCAATTCATTGAAAGATCGGCTCATGACATCAAGTTTGCCGTAACAAAACAAACTGTATTCGTTGGTTGTGACAATAATGCACGCACTTTCAGGATCGGCATTAAAAGGCTAAAAAATTAAGGAATTGAAGGATAATCGCACTGTATATTCAGTTCTCTCCGAATTATGCCTGGGAAGAATTGGGGGAATTTATATCTGGATGACCAGCCTGGGAAATAAGCCTTGTCCTCCATAGTGCCACGGTAGGTATGTTATGACTCACGAGGTTCCATATTTCATACATTCGTTTGTTGTGAAACAAATGCAGAAAAGTGTTTTCTGATAAACGCTATGTAATAGAAGTTATCTGTAACTATATTGGGATTATCAGGATAGCCAAAACAGATAAACATATCAATTTTAGGGAAAATTACTTGATGAATAAAACATATTTTAAATCTAAAACCACGGAACTAAATGGAAGAACGCTTGAATATATTTTTTTTAGGTTATTTATCTTATGAAGCGCTAGAGCCCCTCATCACATCAAACTAAATATGAGAACACTCTACTTTACAGCTTTTGAAAACTGGTAGTTTCAAAATAAATAATTAAAATACTTACTAAAATCAAAGTCATTTCAATTATAGACTATCAAATCAACAATTTCGTGGAAATATTAGCAGACTATGCAGCTAAAGTATCACATATGGTTTGTCGACATTGACACTTGTTACTTGCAGGACAACAAAATGCCTCGTATCACATCTTCAGTAAATGGATAGAAATCTGCGCATATAGGTAACATAACTAACAATATTTAATGATCTCTTAGGATAGCAGCTAAAGTATCACATATGGTTTGTCGACATTGACACTTGTTACTTGCAGGACAACAAAATTCCTCGTATCACATCTTCAGTAAATGGATAGAAATCTGCGCATATAGGTAACATAACTAACAATATTTAATGATCTCTTAGGATAGCCGTTTTTAAAATTCATCCATTATTTATCAGCAAATGTAATTTAATTCATCTGAGATAAATGAAAGACAAAATTATTTACTTGACATACGGCATGATTTATGGAACCTGAATGGCTTGACTATTGTAAGGATTCTTGGTGACTAGAGAAACAAATTTCTCAGGGCATTATTGAATTAAAGTTTTGGAAGGTTATTTCATTACGAACAGTTTACTTATCATGCTGCAAGCAGAAATTCCGGTGGCTTTTTACCCACCACGAGATCAGCATTTGCGACGGAGCGCCGCAAGCACGAGCATTGAATTGACAATCCAGCTGCGAGATATATAAAGAAATAAAGCTGAAACCAATACCAGGAGTAAAATATCTCTCTTCCTGTTGAGGTTCTGGGTACAGCTTTTTACCAGTCATTATTAGCTACTTGTAAATGTTCAATAATAAATAATAAATAAATAAATAATAAAAGTAGAGAATAACGAGAGACATGCATCAGTTAAAAAGGATGTGAGACAAGGTTGTAGTCTATCCCCCTTAATATTCAACCTGTATGTAGAAGAAGCAATGAAGAAAGTCAAAGAAAAATTTCCATGTGGCATAAGTTTTCAGGGAGAAAAAATCAGTATGCTTCGATTTGCTGATGACATTGTCTTGTTAGCAGAGAGGGCTGAGGATATTGAGAAGTTACTGAATGACATGAACAAAATACTGAAGGAAGATTTTGAACTGAATATAAATCAAAGCAAGACAAAAGTTATGAAATGTAGCAGAAATGATACCAATACTAGTAGATTAAATATAAAAATAGGATCGAATACAATAGGAGAAGTAAGCGAATTTTGTTACTTGGGAAGTAAAATTACAACCGATGGCCGAAGCAGGAATGATGTTAAAAGCAGAATAGCGCTAGCAAAAAGAGCCTTCATGAAAAAGAGGAATCTGTTAGTTTCAAATATTGATCTAGGAATTAGAAAGAACTTTTTGAAACTCTTTGTGTGGGGCACAGCACTTTATGGTAGCGAAACATGGACTTTAGGAATACCGGAAAAAAAGAAAATTGAAGCATTTGAAATGTGGTGCTACAGAAGAATGCTGAAAATTAAGTGGACAGTGTAGTACACTCGCATAATGGGTGTACTACATTCTCGTAATATGACGACAAGAAAAGCAGCGTGAGAATTTATGAGTGTGGAGATGTATGGACAGCCACTGTAGCGTAAATGGTATTTTAACTAGACTATATGTTGCTACATTTCCTTTTATGTACCCGCGACGCCGAGTGTGCCCACTGGAGGGATGTGCTCCCTTTTGGCAACGCTGTTGGTGGTCGCTGGAGGGAGGATTTGCGTGGCCGGCATTGCGACGGCTGACCGGCACTCGAGCACTCGCCACGGACAGGTGGAGGAAGAGAGACGGCGGACACAGCGGTCCGCAAGGTGTGCAGTGAAAGTGGTTTTTGTACTCCGGGGAGAGTACCAGTGTTTTGCGAGTGTGGCCGTTTTGTGGTTTCGGCTGCAGGGTGGATCTAGCCAACAAAAGACGGTAAATGCTCCGAACATGTTTTCTCTTGTTGTTCGTGAACATTGCATATCTGAAGGTTTGATAAAACCCGTTGCGCCCCTTTGAGCTAACACTCTGCTCAAACAATAATTGAACTGAGGCTAGTCGGTGCAGCATCAATTAAAAACAAGTACTGTTTCTATCGGGGGCTCATGTTTTGCAATTTATTTAGTAAATGTCCCTTTTTTGTAATACATTAATTGAATCTTTTGTAGGAATTATATCTGGATTTTATAATTGCCATCTTGATGTTTTGATTGTAATATAGAGTAAAATAAACCTGATAACACTTTATAATTTTTCAAACAATCAAACAGTAATATTTCAGTAATTTTACTAATAAAGAATTCATTATAATAACAGTAGAATACCGGTAGGTATTACAATGGCCCCAAACGTGATAGGCGTTTCGATTTATCAATCAAAATTAAAAATGGTATGCAGTGGACACAATCATTTTATCGATATTTTTGGTACTCTCTGAATATTTCAGTTGCTGATGAGAGCAAGGATTTTAGTGCAAATAGACTATATCTCATGAAAATAATTGTGTCTTGCAGCATTTGTTGGAGGTGTGGACGAGAGGCAGCCACTAATAATGATACAATTTAATTTACAGCTCTTTTAAATATTTAATGATATGTGTAATGTTTATAAAAAATTAATTTTTAGAGGAGAATGTCTTTTTTCGTTGTTGTTGCATTTCACATATGTGATGTTTCATTGGAGGTTGATTTTGTTGGTGTAATATTTCTTTCTCGTGGCATGTGTTCAGACAAGCGTTGCCTAGTATTGTTCTGTTGGTAATTTTTTTCCAATTGACTGAATCTTTTTTTATAATTGAAGGGACAATGTTATGCGGACTTAAGCAAAGTTTGTGATTTATTTTACATTTGATTACTAAAATCCGTCGGCATTCGTGAATTCGAAGGCAGTGAAAGATCAGAGTTTATGTTTCTGAGACCGGTAATGCAAAGTTTATGTAGGATATACGTATAAAGTATTTTTTTTTTTTTTAGATTTCAGATGGGTAGAACATGTGGTTCTTTGTGCGTATAAATCTTGTCTTTTGATGTTTTATTTGACGTCATATGGTTCATCTATCTGATGTTTGGAGTGAAAGGTTCATGTTTAAAGTTCCAAACACATGGCATTACTTGTGGCTTAGTGTGCAAATACTTTAAATCTTGTCTGAATATTTTGTTGTTTTGGTACTTTACGTCATATGGTTCATCCATTTGAAGTGTTGAATGATTTGCCGTTCGAACAGCGTTGCTCTAGTGGTCATATCTTTTAATATGTGTTGACTGGTGTTGTGGAGTTTATCTTGGGAATTTGTGGTTAGGTTAGTAGTCAGCTGAGTAGTTTATGATTCTGAGATCAGGATTTAATTTCGGCGACAACATGGAAAAAGGTTATCCGTGCAAGGAAACAGCCGAAAACCCGACGAGTTTCAGAAACACCGAAGAACCGGTAGATAACACAACTAATATGGATAATCAGGGGTACAGTTCAAATTGCACAATCGAGCAGGGGGCGATGGAACTCGAAAATTCGCTGAACAGTAATAACGCGGCAGGGGATATAGATCAAACTACATACCAACCCACCGCAAGAGAGTTTCAAATACACACAGCATCCACGGAAACACAACCTCCAATAGACTTCAGTATATTGCTAAATGTAATGATGAGTCTGAAAGAGGGACAGGAAAAGTTAAAGACAGATATGAAAGAGGGACAGAAAGACGTTATCGATAGTTTGTCGAAACAAATTAATGACACAAATGGGAGAATTGACTCATTGGAGAAAAGACAAGACGATCATTATAAAAATTTTGATGCAAAATTATCCATGGTTCAACACGACGACATCAATAGGGAATAAAATTGCTCCAGGAAAATATACAATCTGAGGTATCCAGTTTAACAGAAGTCACCATGCACCTTACAGGTACTTGCAAAACACTAACAGAAAGTAGTGCCGAAACCCGTAACCGATTGGACGCACAGGATAGGAAGGAATGGAGGATTGAATAAAACCAGTCAAAAGACTGACGACCAAAAAAAAAAAAAAAAAAAAAAATGTTTAATGTTTTGAGCTAAGTTTCGGCCTATAAAATCCTTCTTATGGAAACGAGTTGGAGTGCACGTTCCGGTATCAATTTCCCTACACACCCATTCCCTCCTTTCCTACACCCATCTACTATTTCCCTCTACAAATTTCAACTTTAAATTGTTTCAACGTTTTTGGTAAATTATTCATCAATTATCTTGGTAATTTATTCCAATCCCTAACCCCCCTTACCCACGAAATAAAATCTTCTTACACCCTTGTACCTGAAATTGAGTGCCAGCTTGTGGTCCTGGTCATCTGTTCCCTTCGATCCATTACTCTAATTCTTAAGCCTCATCACCAATATACGCCTTGTACGATTCCATTACTCTCTTCACCCTCCTCCTGTTTTCCAATGAATCCCATTCCAAATCTTCTATAATATTTGTTACTGATTGTGTTCTGTGGTAATATACCGAGACAAATCTAGCAGCCCTTCTTTGCACCCCCTCAATTCCTGTTTTTGATACCAAAAATGTGGGTTCCAGTCTACACCACAATAATGAAGAAACGGTGTGATCAAAGTTTTGTAACCCAATTCCTTTACTTCTCTTGCACATCCCCTCACCACTGTCTCCAACAAGTGAATGATTTTGAAATCTTATCCTACTACTTGTACAATATGCGAAGATATTGGCATTTCTAATCTTCAACAAACAATACTTTTCCCAGCTTGTAGTTATAATCAACCTTTATTTTTTAATCTGTGTATCAAATTAGACACTTCTTTGTATTTATCTTCATCCCATGTTTACCAACCCAGCTATATATCCTGCCCATATCTACCTCAGTTGTTCACAGTCCTCTCCTGTTTTGATCCTTTTATATAGCATTAATTCAACTGCAAACAACCTAACTTCTAACAGCAAACCATCAACACAATCATTCATTAGAATAATGAAAAGCAATGGTCCCAATACGTTACCCTGTGCCACTCCCATTTTTATTTCCGCTTCTTTTGATACTGCATTTGGCATACTCCTACACAGGTAGCAAACATTCTGCTGACAATGGAAACTTTGTCGTGTTTGCTTTACCCAAAATGACAAGCTTGTCAAGCTAACGCGTCAACACTTAGATCATCAGCAATGGGCCAGGATTGATCAACAGCAGAGTATTGTTCTTCTGAGTGGCTGACTAGACCACTTGACAATGGCGTCAGAGTATATGACAGCCGAAACGTCGTGGTGCACAAACGTGCTCACTCGGCTATTTCATCTATATTCTATACACAACGCCGAGAAATCCTCCACTCATTTACAGTTCTAGCGTTTGTTTGATTACAAGCTTAAACGTAAGCTCATTATTGGCTACCAGAGATGAAGTATTCTGCTATTAAATATGTAGCTTCCTTTTTTTTTCTGCTGATGTTCTTGTGTTCCTTGCACCGACACCTTTGGCGTCCTGGCTAGGGTTTTAATAGTTCCTTCTTGTTTTCTCTATTTTTCACCTTAAGGGGAAAATTTCGGCTTCCTCGGAGGTCTTTGTTAAAACCGCTTTGACGTGTGGGTTTCAAATTGGTGGGTGAATAATTAATAGTGGCACTTTGTACTTGTGCCATCGTTTAGGAACTGTTATTCCAATGTTTTTCAGTGTATGTTCTGTTTGGCGTAGTGTTTCAAGTCTTTGATGGAAGGATTCGGTTAGTCTTTTCACGACGCGGTCTATTGTTTCTATTTGTGATACTTCGTTCATTTCAGTAATTCTCGTTCTTCTGTCCGCATTTAGGATTAGACGGAGAGGATTAGACGGAGGTACCTGTTTTGTAAAATTTGTAAATGTGATAGGTTTGTTTGACACGTTGTTTCCCAAATTTTGACATCCATATGTTATTGCTGGTAATGTTGATGATTTGTACAGATGGAGTTTTGTTTTTAGATTCATTGAATAACTAATCAGTATAGGAAATAGGTTTTTGATAATACCTAGGACGTTTAGCTGTTATTCAGCTATATGTTGACGAAATGTGGGAGTTCTGTCGATAGTAACTCCTAGGTACTTGTGATGGTTCTACCACGGTATGTGCTTTCCGAATATAGTCAGGTGACGGTTTAGTTCCGGTCTTTTATGTGTAAAATATATTGCTGCGGATTTTTCGGAGTTTATCCTTATTTTATTTCGTTTACTCCATAGCTCTGTTGTTTGTAGTTCATTTTGCATTCTGGTGATGTTCTCCATATGTTTTGACCCCGTGATATAAATCGTCATGTCATCAGCAAATTGGTCGACATGAACATTATTTATGGTCGGAATATCGTTCACGTATATATTAAAAAGTTTAGGTGCTAATACTGATCCCTGTGGGAGTCCTGTCCTCATCTCATGTATTGAAGATCACACACCTTGCATTTCTACGTAGAAAGTCCATTTTTTCCAAAAAGCTATTTATCTAGTGAATGATTGCTCTGTCAACTGTAGTTTGGGTAATTAGCTTATACATCAGATTTTGATGCCATACTTTGTTATAGGCCTTATACACATCAATAAACACTGCTAAAGGCGGAAATCATGCCGATTAATACTAATTGGAATTCTGTTCAGATGTGGCTATTTTAAACTGCATGATTTTCAAAGAACGTATGAAAAAAAGTGGCTGCGAGAGACTGGGTACATAAATATATTCATATTATGTATCATGTATACTACATGCACGATTTCCTCAACTGCATGAATTTTTTTTTGGAAATTGTTATACCACAATCGAGCAAATATCCGAGTGAGGTGTTATTAATGTATGGAAGTATTTTGGGGTGTTGCTCCTTGAAGATTATTTATTTAGCTAATGGAAAAATACACAATCTATTCAATAATATAGAATAAATAACAATGTGTCTTATTAAAACAATCAACAAGGCACGGAAATAAAAGTTTGAAGTTGTGAGTCCAGATTTTAAAAGCACTCTGTAACAGCTCGACATGACTACCAGTGAACGTGGGTGCTATACTCAGTGACAATATGCCACAGGTACAACACAGGCACAGTTGGGTTAGGTTCTAACGGCCCACTTATACAACAGTGAGCCACACCGTTCATGGTTGGTTGGTATCCAGATGTTTTACCTAGCACGTCACAATCTGCTGCTGGATGGTAGACACCTAATATCTACTGCCACTCCTTGGGAGCTATGGTACATTGTTCCATTCCTGTCACCATTTTGCAGTAGCAATAAAACCAGCTGTCAATCAGGTCTTTTGCTTTTACAGTAGTACCGGTGGAGAAGATGATTTCAGACGCCAAAATCTATTAGGCATATCTTCACGGACGCGAAGACTAATATTCACTGATATTTTTGTGAATTCACGAATTAGATTATTAAATCTTATTATTCTTGTAGTTTCGATATGCTCAACACCATCCACAAAGGAGGAGTAGATTTTAGTGTTCCACCGATGATATTTTTTTAACGTATGGCTTTACGCCTCGTCGACGTCGAGGTCATTAGTGGTGGGATGGGTCTCGGGACAAAGATTGGAAAGAATTTGGCTATGGCCTTTTGAAGGAAGCATCCCGGCATTCGACAGGAGTAATTTTGGAAAATGGGGCATCCATTAATTGCGTGAGGTGAAATTCAGGGGGAGGGGGGTTCCGGCAAAATCTCACGAAATCTCTCCAAGGGGGAGAGGGGGGGGGGGGTCAACGGAAATCTCACGTGATGTTTTGAAATTCTGGTAGGGCTGTAAAGCTATTGAAAAAAAAAAAAATCTGCAAATGATGCGAAAGTCGCCTTTGGAAGCATGAGACCTAAAAAAAAATTCTTACCAGAGAGAGAGAGAGAGGGCGGGGGAGTACGGAATTCCGGAAAAACTCCTCGCGTAATTAATGGACGCCCCAAAACCATGGAAAACTCAAATGTAGATGCCCGGACGGGGATTCGAACCAGCGTCCTCCCTAATGCGAGGCCATAACGATAACCGCTCACCCACCACACTCGGTCCCATCAATGATGCGCCTTGTTGTGTTCAGAGCGGAGTCAATCCTTATAACATGTGGACTATTCAGCCATACAAAAGAACAATACTCTGCTGTCGAGCAGACCAGGACCATTGCTGATGATCGAAGTGTGTATGCAATAGCTCCCCACAATGATCCAGCAAGTTTCTTGGATGATGTTAATCCAAGTCCTTAGCTTAGTAGCATTCTTAACCCTTGATGAAATCCATCGCTTTATGCTATCAATATTTGTCATTAAAAAGGGTAAACAACGCGTAGATGTAGTGAGTGTTGCGAGGCCGACGGCGAGGTAAGGCGAGGCACGTGCGGCACGTGGCGTTATTACTTGAGTCTGCATTTTGCCCTTTGTGGCGCTCGCCCGCTGGCGTGGAACGCAGCTGACTTGGGCCTCATGCCTGTCGCCACTGCATACCACACTCGCCTGACCAGGTGGCCTGTCTTCACTGCCGTGCGTGTCAGGATGGACTGACAGAACCTCTTCTCTTATGCAGTTCTTAAAGGTGCAAAATGTTAATGTTTTCATTTCAAATGAGTGAATCCAATGTTCGCATTTATTTACAAACTATCTTTGCCCGGCATGCGCTGCAATGCCTTTTTTTTTGGGTACACATACATAAAGCAGACACATTTACATGTACAAAATATATAAGAGTCTATGTGTTTTGTGTATACATTAAATTTGAAAATTTTATTCTTGTGTTTTGGGATATAAAATATTTTTGGTCTTTCCGTTTTCTGCAAAAGCGGACTACCCAGCATTACTCAAGGGCTGGATATGAAAATTCTGATGTTTTTATCCATTTTGATCGCAATGTAACAAACATTTTCCATCGCCATCCACTTTGGCAGATTTTCCTACCGTTTTGGAGATACGTGCAAAACACGGAAAAGTTGCACTTGTAAATTTGTCTAGGGAGGAAGAGGGTAGAGCGGGTATAGTTTTTTAAACTAAATGTAAATATCATTTTCATTTGTTTTAAAGCATATGTTCCCAAAGTTCCTTCGATATCGAATAAAAACTGTAGATTTGTCTGTCATCACAAAAAATTTAAAATAAATTTCACAATTCAAGTCAGCAATTGATCGGAATCGGTTCAACGCTGTTTGATAGGAAATGTTATTTACTCTAAAAATATCGCTATCTACTTTGGCCAATTTCCCCACCGTTTTCGAAATATTTTCAAAAAACTAAATGGTTTCAAGTAAAAATTTTGCTTAAGTAGGGTAATGGGGGAATGTAGGTGGGTTTTTGTAAACCAAATGTAGACTGTATCTTTCTCTTTGTTTCAATGTATACATGTGCAAAGTTTCGTCCAAATCGAATAAAAACTGTGAGTTTGTGTAAAGAACGTTGCAGATTAAGAGGGTGTGTGGTAAAGGGGGAGAGTGTTTTGGCTATGGCAAACACAATGTAGACAATATTTTTCTATTTGTTTAAAATATTCGTTGATTAAATTCCTCCAACATCGGATAAAACTGTAGCTTTGTATAAAGAACATAGACAAAAATTAAGGGTATATAAAGGGGGAAAGGGGTTGCGTTTTTGTGAACCAAATGAAGACAGTGATTTTCTGCCTGTTTTATTCGTGTGCAAAGTTCCATTGATCTCGGATAAAAACTGTAAGTATCAATAAAGAAAATTGGCAAGAAATAAGAGGGGAGGTAAAGGAGAAGAGGGATTAAGTTCCTACAAACTAAATGTGGACCGGTTTTTCTGTTTGTTTTCAAGTATGCATGTGCAAAGTTCTATCGATATCGTAAAAAACCGTGGGTATGTATAAAAATCATTAGCTAAAATTAAAGGGGGTGGAGTAAAGGGAGAAATTTGTTTGATTTTCTAAAGCAAATGTAGGCAGTATTTTTCTCTTTGTTTTAATATATACGAGTGCAAAATTCCATAGAAATCGGATAAAATTGTGGGTTTCTATAAAGATCATTGGAGAAATCAAGAGAGGAGGACCGAGCGTGGTGGTGTAACGGATAGCGTTCTGGCCTCGCATTCGGGAGGACGGCGGTTCGAATCCCCGTCCGGGCATCCAGATTTGGGTTTTCCATGGTTTCCCCAAATCACTCCAGGTGAATGCCGGGATGCTTCCTTCAAAAGGCCATGGCCGAATTCCTTCCCATTCCTTGCCCCCATCCTCTCCCGTCTCTAAAGACCACGTTGTTAAAAAGGGACGTTAAACTGTAAAAAAAAAAAAAAAAAAAAAAAAAAAAAAAAAAATAAGAGGAGGGGATAAAGGAAGAGGGCTTTTGCAAACCAAATGTCGACAGTATTTTTCTGTTTGTTTTAAAGTGTATGTGTGCAAACGTCCTTCAAAATCGGATAGAAACTGCAGCTTTGTTTAAAGAACATTGACAATAATAAAATTAAGGGGTGTAAAGGGGGAGAGGGGTTCGGTTTTCGCAAACAAAATGCAGACAGTATTTTTCTGTTGATTTTAAAGTATACGTGTGAAAAGTTGCGTAGATATCGGATAAAAATTGTGGATGGGCAAAAATTATGGGGATGGGGGAGATGTTTGATTTCTGAAAACGAAATGTTGACAGTATTTTTCTGTTTATTTTGAAGTATACGTGCGTGAAGTTCAATCAAAATCGGATAAAAAATGTGGGTTCGCATATAATTAAGGGTTGTAAAGAGGGGAGGGGATAGGAGAGGGAGTGATGTTTTTAAATTAGAAACCTTCGCACGCGTGCACATAATAACTCACCAAAGTCTCATTGTAATTGGTTGAATGGGATAGGAACGCATAGAAGACAAACATACAAACATTGATTTTTATATGGAACAATCTTCCGAATCGAGCACCAAACCTAATTCAGTTTTTGAATTAGTTATAACCGAAATATTTCGAATACAATATTTATCAGTATTCAGTATCTGGATATTGTGTGGGACATACACGATATCCTGGTGGAGGCAGTTACTATGAAATGTGGTAACTCTACATAATAACATTTTGGGCATATGAACTTGAGCCTTCTCCTAGTGTTAAAGTATTCGTTAAGTTATCTAGTCTGCTTCATGATTGTGATCGTATTCAATACAAAACATTGTTTGTGTTAATACAATGTTCTCGGGCGACTAGCCGAATTAACGAGACGTTTATCGACGATATTTTGACCGTCGAATACTCTGTCACCATCTTCTGGTGAAGTGACATCATCAGAACATGGCGACAGTTAATTCGATATCTGAAATATTGTGTGTAAACGCCTCGTTAACATGGCTAGTCACCCGAGAACATTATATAATTTAATAAATATTATTTAATGAGTACGCCAATGCAAGTGTTGTTTCAATAGTTGCATTATCGTACTCATTAAATAATATTTTTTTTTATTTTAATAAGCAACTACAGAAGAAATGGCCTACAATAATGATATATTATATTAACTCACAACGCAGAGAAAAATTTCGTTGATATGTGTTGTTTGAGTCGTGGATGAGACATTTTTTTAAATTTATTTCCTGATTTTACACAGACTGCTACGTTGTTACCTAAAGTTTCCAACAATTTTTATTTTTTAAAACAATTTAATTTTCTGTTAGTATTTTTAATAGATCTGGATAATTATTCTAAAGGATTTAATGGTTCTAAAGTATTCTGCTAATTAATCTACAATCTACACTAATTCACGCCAAAACAATGAGTGTCGATGTATTTTCATACTTGTAATCAATAAACTGTCTATGCATGAATGATCTTCCTGCACCACTGCTGACCTGCGCCGACATCCAGGCAGCCGGCTGTCTCTGCCTATGGTATGCTGCGGGGCGACTGCTGACATGCTGACCACTAAGTCAGCCAACTTCACGTTACAAGTAGTGATCTCGTCTTTCTGCAGTTTGACCTTGGTACCACCCACTCTTACGTCAAGAGTTTCTCTTGGAATCAGAGTAGGACGCTCCTATTCCCCTGGAAAAAGTCCCCCCTGGTTTCCAGAGATCCTTTGATGAATGGAACCTTGGCCGTGTTCCCAGCGCAAGCGCCGCCTTAGTCGTGGTCAGTGCTTGTAGTCACAGTTAGGTACCGAGCGGGGCGGTGTAACGGTTAGCGTTCTCGCCTCGCATTCGGGAGGACGGCGGTTCGAATTCCCGTCCGGGCATCCAGATTTGGGTTTTCCATGGTTTCCCCAAATCACTCGAGGCAAATGCCGGGATGCTTCCTTCAAAGGCCATGGCCGAATTCCTTCCCATTCCTTGCCCCCCATCCTTTCCCGTCTCTAAAGACCTCGAAGTTAAAAAGAGACGTGAAGCAGTTACAAAAAAAAAAAAAAAAAAAAAAAAAAAAAAAAAAAAAAAAAAAACACTGTTAGGTAGTTTTTTCCTCTTGAATTTCTTCGTCTCCTGCCCTTCTTTTTGTTTCTGACGGACGAGATATGAAAGAAGGAAGAGGCTGAAGCTTGGTCCTAGTTTAATCAATCGTGCTCTTCTGTAAGTCACAGAGATGTCCACCAACTCATGGACGAATCACCATTAACATTTCGTGTATCCTCATTCCTGATGAAAGATTTTGATTTTATGTGTGGATCTGGTAGAAATCTGGCGATTTGGAATCGTGCAACATCACCTCTCCTGCTTTGCCGGCCAAGACGGGATGCTGATTATTGCTTCTACGAGGTGGCTCGAAACAGCTAACCCATTGTCGTAGTCCTACACCATCATGATATCGGAACGACCAGAACCAATGGAGTGGATTTCCAATAGTATAACTGATGATACGTGTCAAAGAACTGGACTAGAATAGCAACAAAAAAGGGTAAAGGAAAGCTTGTTATTAATATAATTCTTAATATCTTCGCAAGACATCTTGGCGAGAAATGAGACACATTTCAATCCGAAGAAATCACTAAAGTTCAGAGCCACATCGTAATAACAGTAGCATAATCCAATCATCGAATTCGGAAGTTGAAGTATAAAGTAAGATTCTGTCGGATATGTGTATAGGAATAAGGATATAAAGCACCCTAGGCGAAAGTTTTTTGAACAATACTAAAAAGACTATGGAATGTCGTCCCGGCGAGTGATTTCGGGAAACCAGGAACACGGAAGCTGGAGAGATGAATTTGTAGGTACAGATAGATGGATATGGAAGAATGTTAGATTGGGAAGAAATTTTCCCATTCATGTCAACAGCCTGGATTAATTTTCGTCAGTTAAGCATATAGCTCGCAAGCTTCATCGTTACTCCTGTAAATGATTATAATCAGAGTCACCATATACTCAGTTACCTTACGCATAGTCATGTGTCTTCTAATTGCATCGTCAGAAGGTATCGCCAGAATGTCTCATATTTCGTTGAAATCTCAGCTATGAATCGTTTGTATATTGCTTTATGTTTTTCCTTCATTACCGTATTCACAATGTGCAGTGACATTAAACATTGGAATATGAAGCCTAGCAGTAGTGTAATTTACCCGTAATGATCCTACGACCGTTACTTCATTCCAAACCATGGTCGACTGCCACGGCCGACCCTAACCCACCAAATACCTTCACAAAATAAATCCGTGAATATTTATTCCATAACCTGACCGCCGTATTAATTATTAAGATCACAAACTTCGTCGTTTTCGATGCATTTAAAGGAATTATGTGACATGAGAATATCCGTAAGCATACATAGGCAGCAAGATATACAAAACTATTAGTTGATTAGGGCCTGTGTACTTTTGAATAAAACACTGTTCTCGAAAGTAGCCGATAACCGATTTCACATAAATTTCCTAATAGTTTCTGACCATTCACTAGTCGTTTCTAAATTTGTTATAGTAACAAAATGTATTCATAAGACCAAGAACGGACCCAAACCCTAAGAATTATTTCAAATCAGACATAACGCAGCAATATAGTATAACTACGTTATACATATCAAGGTAGCATCCCGGCATTCGCCTGGAGTGATCTGGGGAAGCCAAGGAAAATCCAAATCTGAATGCCCGGACGGGGATTCGAACCGGCGTCCTCCTGAAAGCGAGGCCAGAACGTTAACCACTCAACTACCACGCTCGGTACATACCAAGGATCAAAAGCTGCCTAGACCAACGAGCTGAGGGAACAATAGAAACGAAACTTCAAGGTCGTAATGTCAAGGATAATAACAGAAGTGGTTGTAAGATAGTTAAAATCGAACGCAGAAAAGATATGCACATTTGGAATGAAGAGAAATAAGATATTATTAATGTTGATAAACAGGCATATTTGAGATAGCTGAAAACCAACAATGATGCTGACAAGATAAACTACAAACACAGATGTTGCTATTAGCAAAGATAGAAATTTTTGGGAAGAGAGAGCTGGAACAGACACATAAGTACTATGGAAAATGAATGTTATAAAATAAACTTTATAGCATTCAAAGACTTTTAAATTTCGACTAACAGTATGACAGAGATCATGTGGTTAAAGCATTATGATGAATTATGGACAATGGCAAACATTCAAATGTCCACCTGGCGTTCTCCAAATTGACAATATTGAAACAGAGGAACTGGATAGCGTTATCGTATCAAACAACAACAACAAAATTTAGAGATGTTGATGGTATGAATACGGAGCTATTGAAATTCTCCTATAAAGATGTAAAGATCTGATGCTGAGATATTATTAATACATACTGTAAGACATATTCCGCGACTGAAGAATGGAGAAAAGAAATCATACACCCTATAATAGAAAGGGCAATTAAACGTAAACAGGGATGGGTATTGTTACCGTTGATTATGAATTTTGGGCGCCTTTTATGATTAATTAAAATGCTGCATGGTAGTTTAAGTGCTACAAGACGTTCATACTGATTATAGCATTTAAGAACTACTTACGCCATTTTGACCTGGAAAAATTATGACGCAGACACCTCGGGGACGGGGACTTTCCAGGACTTGTTTCATAGGTACTAAATAACATCTGTGACAATTTTCGGAACTACATGTTTTTTTTTTTTTTTTTTAACCTGTGTTGCCTGGGGAGCGGCGCTCTAGGTCCAGCGTTGATTCATTTGCAGTTTTTTCGACGCGTATCTCGACAACCGTTTGTCAAAGATAGACAAACTATATACAGTTTTAATGCTGAAACTGTGTACTACAATTTTGGTTGTATGTCCTGACACGATAACTTTGATAGTTATGTTTCGTACCGCCTTTATGATAAAATGTGAGTGTGCTGTTACTTCTACACAGTAATTATGACCGATACTACATTTTTATGCAGTGGTTAGCATCTTCTGATTATCTAGGGTACAATGATATGTTAATAAGACTGACATTTTAAATGTTACAACTGATTTGGCACTCAGGACCCCTTTAAGCCCCTTTGAACTAAAAAAACCTGTGAAGCGAACACTTCAGAGGTGGGATTTGATTCTTAGGTACCAAGGAAAGTCTGTGCCAAATTTCATCTCTACATTATTTCTTTGCGGTTACCCATAAAATGTACTTAAAATGCCTGGGCTAACATGCCTGTATTTCCTGTTATTCTTATCGTCTCCCTAGCAATGCCGTTCTGTCACCTTGTTAAACCCTTCACGTTTGTATACAAACATTGTGCCCATTGATTATTAAATAAACATAGTTCATGGTAAGCCAAAAATATGTGTCAGATAACGTCTGTTACATCCCCATAACCTAGAGAGCAAGTAGGACTGAAGATTATTACTGAATGGAGCCTTTAAAATATACGCAGTAGTAATAAATATAAACTCAGTCGCAATAAGAACTTGTTCCAAAAACTGGAGAGCATTACAACAGCTATGAGAAAGAGGAGATTAATTATTTATGGTCTCATAGCTCGGATGGACCACAAGAGACTTACTTCCAAAATCTTCAACAGTCTCTACAAGGAAAGCGACGAGGATAGTGAGAGAAGATTTCGAACACCTGGAAACTGATCCCTACGAGATTTACAATAGGGATAAGTACAGATTGCTGATTAACGCATCTGATTCTCTCCAGTTTAGTCAAAACACTGCGCCTCGGATCTGGGGTGAATTAAGTCAATAAAAAACAGTTAACGATAGTGTATGGAGGAAGGAATACTGGGCTAAGAAGAAAGCACGCCGGAGTTAAGAACCGTGTGGTGGATAGTGGTCAAAAGCAAAAAGCAGATTTGAAAAATGCCGAGATTTTGAATAACTGGATCATTATCAATGATGATTCAATAATGGGAGGGTGTAAATCGGAGAACGGGCTTATACACAGAATTAGAAATAAGCAGACTAAAAAATATGAAAATTAATCATGAAGGAACTAAACAAGTTAAAAAATTATAAAGGGGCTGGCGTGTTATGTCCACACCAAGATCAACTCTTATCTCAACCAGAATTAACACGTTATTCTATAGTCTTTACAAATTGCATTTGGTAAGGAAACGTTATGGAACTTTGTCATCCTATTATCACTGATTTATTTTATAATCCATTATGAAATAGACTTTATTACATTACTTGTTAAAACTAATGTAAATATTGAAGCTGGCCGTATGGTCGATAGACCGAAGGTCATCAAAATAAAATAAAAGGTTCCATTCTAATTGAGGTGGTATATTTATAGTTGTTAGTAAACACCTGTCGTGTAACGAAATAGATATCGATACGGTCTGTGAAATCCTGTGGATTAAATTAAAAGTAGCTAGGACAAAACGTGTAATAGGGTCTTTCTATCGTCCGCCAGATGCAAATGTAACTATTGGCGAGGAATAATGTAAGTAATATAGCTCGTCAATTTCCGGATCATACAATAATACTAGGAGGTGACTTCAACTTTCCGTCTATCGACTGGACTAATTACGTCCATGTTACTGGTGGCAGGGATAAAACATCCTGTGAAATTATTCTTGACCTTTTCTCAGATCTTCATCTTGAGCAGCTCGTCACTGAACCAACGCGGTGCCACAACGATAACGAAAACATTTTAGATATTCTCGTTACAAATAGGCATGAATTATTCACGGACATTTATACAACCACGGGGATAAGTTATCATAAAGCTGTAATTGCTCCAGTAAAATTAACAGCCGCACGCAAAAAGAAAAAAGAAAGTATCGTTTACAAGTTCGAAAACGCTTCTAAGGAGTGTTTAAGAAATTTTTGAGGGACCTTTATAGAAGCAAGAGGCTTGGTTAAAGAGTAGTGGCTTTAATTCATGCGTATAGTCAGGGAAGTTATGGACTTACATATACCGAAATGGACAATTAGGGATACGAATGATCCCCCATGGTATACACGTGAGGTTATAAGGTTACTTAAAAAGCAAAGTAAGATACATACACGCTCAAGAAGGTCGATGTATAGGAGTGATTTGGAAATTTAGGTGAGTTAGGAGGTTAAGAATGCGATGCGCGAGGCCTTACATGAATTTAGTTGCAGTTCACTTTCCAAGAGCCTCAATAAAAACCCAAAGAAATTTTGGTCGTATGTAAAAAAAAGTTAGTGGTAGTAAAACAATATGCCAGTTCTACTACAAGACGGTCGGGAAGTTAGTGGCAGCCGCGACAAGGCTACCGTATTTAACATCGAATTTAAAAATTCTTTCACTGACGAAAGCATGGAAAACATTCCCGCTTTTCCACAACGTGTAGAATTTGAGATGTATCCAGTGAAAATTGATAGTGTAGGTATAATAAAGCAATTAAAGCTTCTTGAGTGGGGGAAAGCGCCGGGTCCCGATGGTATACCAGTAAGAGTATTTTCGGAATACGCGGAAGAAATAGAACCATTTCTGTAAGATGAATTTCGTAAATCTTTAGAAGAAAGAAAACTACCTATAGCGCAGGTGATTCCTGTTTTCAAGAAAGGAGATCGGAAAGATCCTAGGAATTATCGACCCATATCTGTAACATCTGTTTGCAGTAGAATTCTGGAGCATGTCATATGCTCTAACGTTATGCAGTTTCTAGATGAAAACGAGTTACTTACAGCAAACCAACACGGATTTTGGAAGAACAGATCATGTGAAACGCAACTGACCCTATTTTCCCCGTAATGAAAGTTATCGATGCAGGTTCACATGATGATGCAATTTTATTGGATTTTCAGAAAGATTTTGACTCTGTACCTCACAACCGACTTTTAGCGAAGATTCGAGCATACGGTATATCGAATCAGATTTGTGAATGGATACACGATTTTCTAACTGGTCGGTCACAGAATGTCGTTATTGAAGGGGAAACCTCTTCTAACATAGATGTTACTTCGGGCGTTCCTCAAGGAAGTGTAATAGGACCAATTCTTTTCCTAATTTTTATAAACGATCTCGGTGACAACGTTAAGTGCAGGATGGGATTGTTTGCTGATGATGCACTTATCTATAGGGTAGTAAGGCGCTCTGACGATTGCTTAGAAATTCAGCGCGATCTGGATGTTATTTCGGAATGGTGCCATAAATGGCAGCTTACACTTAACTGCAAAAAATGCAAGGCAATTCAAATAAGTAATAAAAAGACTCCGTTTGCTCACGAGTACAAAGTTAACAATTCAGTTATTAACGTGGTAGATTCCCTGAGGTATCTAGGCCTAACAGTACAATGCAACATGAAATGGGACTTGCACATAACTTCCGTCGTAGGCAAAGCTAATTCTAAACTACTATTCATAGGTCGTATTTCGAGAAGTTCTAATGCTCACGCAAAGGAAATTGTGAACAAAAAACTAGTGCCTCCGCATTTGGATTACTGTTGTGGAGTTTGGGATCCGTATCGCAAGGGATAGATTGACACGTTAGAGAAGAGCCGCTCGATTCGTGACTGCTAGTTACAGTCCTTACGTGTCACAGAGTTGATACGTAGGTTGGGCTGGGATTGTTTGGCGGACAGACGACATTGTTTTCGTTTAATTTGTTGGAGAATATACTTCTTCTACTAACCTATTTAGGACCCAATGACAGGAGGGAAAACATTAGAGAAATATGATGCCATACTGATACTTTTATGTATTCTTTGTTTCCTCCTTCTGTTCGGGATTGGAATGCACAGTATCAGGATTGGTGCTTTGAATCTTCTGCCACCCACAATATTTGTGAATTGCATAGATGTAAATGTAGAAAAACAAACAAAACCATAACTAATCAACCTCCAGCTTGCTATTCATAATTTTTAAAATGTCATTTCATAAAAAGGTATGGATCTGACATATCTTTCCTTTTTAAAGGAACCATACCGGCATTCGCTTGGAGTGATTTGGGGAAAACATGGAAAATCCAAATCTGAATGGCCGGACGGAGATTCGAACCCAGGTCCTCCCGAGTGTGAGGCCAAAGCGTTACCTCCCACCCTCCACGCTCGGCTGGACTATAATATAAGCGGAGCGTAAGGTTGGAGAACTAAACTAGCGTAACAGAAGAAGAAAATGAAGCCAAACACGCCATGTAGCCTAGTGTCTTTGTGTTTGGACGCAGTACAGATGGGAGCGGGTTCGCCAATAGCCGGGAGTCTTCTTATCAGCGCGGCGCGGCGGCGTTATGAAACCAAGCGAGGCCAAACGGCGCCGTTAGCCCGGCAGCTTACCGCCCTAATGAGAACACCTCCGCGCTGCTACTGTGCGCGCGACTCATAAAAATGGAAATGAGACGCTCTTCATCCGCGCCCGCCCAACAAAACAGCTGGTGCATCCAGCCGAGGCACCACCTGTCGAACAAAGATCTCAGAACTTCTTCTCCGCGAGGGATCTCGCACCCCATTCAGTCCTTTTGTCTCATTTGAGTGCCTCCGGAGGAATTCGCTTCGGCTTCCGGTGACAGCATTGATTTCTCCGACTTGGGAACTCTGGTATAGAGCATCGAGATGGCATCACGGGAGCGAGGACAAGGGTGACTCATTTTCAAAGCCTGATGGTTGGCTTAGCAGTGGAAATCTGAAGCATCATCATACGCGGATCACGTCTCAAAAACAGCTAAATCAACGACAGAGCTCAGATTAACGTGGTCGAACCCGTTCCTGTGCAAAACTTGGAGCACAATTGTAGTTAGTTAGATAAATAAACAACAATACTTCAGAGTACATACTAGTATCCACGCCACCATAGCTTTGTATTACCCACATGTCTCTGTTACAATTTGCGTAATTTGATGCAATACTCCATCTATTGCTAACTTCTTCATCACCTCAACCCCACTTAACCTACGTTTTCAATATTTTAAATACGTAAGAACTAGCCGGTTGCGTATGTTAAAAAATTTGACCCATCGTTCCATTTTCTTCGTTTTTGATTAAATACCAGTGGCTCATTTAACAGTTTCACCACTTGTTAATTTCATATTTGAATACGTACATCATTTACTAGCACTGCATGTTATAAGAGCATCACTTCCATAAATTCGTGTGCACGATTTCTTACAGCCTTATGACTTTCTAGATGTTAGATCAACAATCCAATATAAAATATTTCGTTTTTTCAGTAAAGTTCTCTTAAGACATACTTTTCTACTTTACAGCCTTATGACTTTCTAACTGTTAGATCAACAATCCAATATAAAATATCGTTTTTTCAGTAACGTTCTCTTAAGACACGCCTTTCTACTTTACCCATCGGGTAAAGTTATTCGAATACATAAAAAATATAAAATTTAATCTAAAGGATTTGTTCTGATGTATATACTGTTAAGCTCCTCTTATGTGACAGTCATTCTGTTTGAATCTCATAACAAACGCATTTATTTAATGCTTTCTTCCATACTGAAGTATATGTTTCTGTTTTTCTACAAATAAAAGTTACATAATGATGAGATAATCCACTGATTACGTCACAAGCAACTTCATTGGGCACCTGAATCTTAAGTCTCTACTTTTTTTAAAGCAGCTTGGATGTTATGGTAATGGCTTCTTGAAACGTCAAGTTTTACACTAAACAAGGTTAACAAAAGCTTTTTTTCAAATTCAGCAGAACCTGAAACATTATTTAGAGCTATCTTCATACTATCAACAGTAATGTCGCACTTGCTTCTCTCGCGTTCATAATGATCCTAATCCTTCACTAATTTCAATCTAATATCTGTTTCACTACTTTTTTTCTGCTCAGTATTATAGTGTAATTTTTTAGCCTGTACTTCCAAACTGATGATCCCCTAATTGTTTTCGTTTTCAGCATAGACCCTTTTTAGCTCCTATCTTTCTCAAAGAATTTTCCAATATATTTTTGGCATACACTTAGCAGGAATTCTTGAGGACGTCAAAAGTGAGGTGACAATATATATGTTGTTGTTATCTCGATTTAAATATGGGTACCCTCTGAATTCCACACTGATGTAATGCATCCGTCACATTGAAATACTTGTTACTTGTATAATTCTCTTGATCAAACAACACCTTCACCAGGTTAACATGCAACAGTAATGAGGTACGTACTTATTCAGGAAATTTGGAAGCAGTTCAGAGTTCGGAATTCCCTCCCCTTCCCTCCACTCAACAATGAACCTCATTACTTTCTCTGCAGAGTTCGAATGCTTTACTGACTATTTCTTTGACCAGGCGGTAAAATGATTCTTCCTTG
The DNA here is from genome assembly GCA_031002005.1 of Vandiemenella viatica. Taxonomy (NCBI): domain Eukaryota; kingdom Metazoa; phylum Arthropoda; class Insecta; order Orthoptera; family Morabidae; genus Vandiemenella; species Vandiemenella viatica. Next base: position 282,152,640 of record CM061920.1, read on the forward strand.
TCTCATCCATAATAGCAAAACTTTCAACAAAATCTATTAAAATGATTTCAAAGCTTTGTTGAAGACACCTGCCTTTTTAGCGATTTTTGAACTGCTGTCAAATGCTTCTATTCCCAATGTGCTCAAACCTATTTCATTTACAACTATTCTACCAGGATTTTTTGTTATTCTTGTAATGCCTGGTATATCCTCAATATGTCAAAATGTTAACGTTTTATCTATTTGATTGTCTCCTCAAGGCTTCCTGCGCGCGTCAATCGTGGTTCTGCTCCGATTAAATATAGATTTCCAGTTTTTTCACTTTTTTCTCTGTTAATGTTGCAGGAAGTATCCTTCTTACATAAAAATTTAATAACAGCACTAAACACAGATAAAAATTAAAGTTTGTTTATGGTTATAGGGCGGAGACCGAAATGCTTGTTGAAGGCTTGATGTATAAATATGCTGTCACTACACTTGATAATATATTCAACTGGACAAGAAAAATTTGGAAAATGGTAGGAAAAGATTTGCAAAATCTTTCATTTAATAGAGAGGATGATGAGAAAAAGTACCAGAGAAGTTTGGGGATTAAAAGTTTTGTCAGACCATCGCTTGAATATGGTGGTGTAGTTTGGGACCCATATTTTGTGTTGCAAAGGAGATCAGTTAGATTTGCTAGTGGAAATTACCGCAGGACCCAATCAGTAACTGATACGATAAAGGAGCTGGAATGGGATTCATTGGAATACAGTTGGAGATTGAAGTGAATGCTTGGCGTATGTTAGTGATTGGTCGAAGAATTAGGAACAGTGTATGGAAAGGAAAAGGTGGAATTCACAAGCTGACACTCGATTTCATTCATAGGGACCTGAAATTTTTTTTCTTGTGGATAAGGGTGTCAGAGATTGGAATAAATACCAAGCAAAGTGATGAATAAACGCTGAAGGAATTTAAAATTAAAATTCGTAAATGGCAAAAGTAGATGGATGGAGAACTTAAACACTTAAAGTATGTAAAATAATAATAAAAATAAGAAAGGGGTAACCAGATGACTTGGTAAACTATCACGGTAGCATACACTCCACCGCAATTAAATTCAGTTGAATTCAACTTTCTTTCTTCTCTATCCATTTCAGACTAAACCCAAACCTCATCCACTTTCGGCACCCGTAATAAAATAAAGGATCCTCGTAGAATCTGGCATTTTTTGTCAGTGTTCTATTAATTACTATAAAATTATGAATAGTCTTATCGCAAAGTTACACGATTTCGTTTCTCTAGTCAGGTCGCAAACTGATTGGACGATCTTTGGATACTGATATTAAGCTCTATTAACAGTCATTTACAACAGCATTATAATAAAATTAACAGATCCTTCCATTACTGTAATACTTATCCCTTGCTGTCGTCGAATTCAGTAAAGAAGTTCAGAAAAAGCTTCCAGAGAACATCGCGGAAACCAGTTGGGTCACCTGAAAAGGTAAAAGCGCAGTTGTGGAAAACCGTGGTCTCCAACATCTCGGGGGTATTGACTGTTGCAAAGCGCTTGCCACTTGGTCATACAAATGACTGGAACGTCTCGAAGTCCTTGAATCGATTTCGGACGGGAGTGTGCAGGTCCATGACAAATCTGGTGGAATTGGGTTGAATTGACGCTGTCAACATTAAGTGTGAATATGGTGAGGATCAAATCATGAAACATACGTTCCAGTGCCCTATGTTCCCATCATCTTCCAACAAATATAATCTGTTTCGAGCAACACCAAATGCACTGTACGAAATGGGTTTAAAGTGGTAAATTAGTACGATTTTTAACTATGTATTAGATGTTTGTTACTCGAGAATAATAATGATAATAAAATAAACAACTTGTTAATGTACCATGTTTTTATAACGGACTAAAAAGTATAAAATAATTTCTCTAATCCTTATGAAGGATAAAACCACCTGCAGATTTCTAACTTCTTCTAAATTTTCCTGAAAATTTATACTTGATAATTTTTGATAGCTATTAAAATACTTGTAAGATTAGTGTCGAAAAATATTGGGTGATTGCAACAGATAATTGATGCATTAAAAGCTCTACTAACATTTTTATTGCACCGCAAATAATGTGAACCGATAAGTAAGTTCTTTCAGTGATAACTACTCTCTACTCTTCTTATAGTTATGTATTCCATGCGCCCAATGTTTTTCGTCACCAATCTTACAAGTATTTTAATAGCTATCAAAAATTTCCAAGTATAAATTTTCAGGACAATTTAGAAGAAGTTAGAAGACTGTAGGTAGTTTTATCCTTCATAAGGATTAGAGAAATTATTTAAACTTTTTAGTCCGTTATAAAAACATGGTACATAACAAAGATTTTTATTTTATTATTATTTTATGCTTTTTAAGGTTATGTGAGTGAAAATTTGTAATTGATTTTAAATACTTTGGTGACAGTCACAGAGACATAGTACAAATTCCAGTTTTTTTTAATAGAAAACATTGAGTTATGTCCATTCCGGGGAAATAAAGAAAAAAACAAAAAAAGAATTATGCGTATACATCGTTTGAATCATAAGTTTTGGTTTGTAATTCGAACAAAAATCGAATAGAAAAAAGTACTTTTCGTTGTGCCAGAAATCTTCAGGCAGCATTTCCAAATTTTCTTTCTCTAAAAACATTATTCAGACTACAACAAACATTTAAAAAAAATTAGTCTAATTGGTCCCTAGAAAATTTTCCTATTTTCTGGGAAACTTTTCCATTTCTCATTCTCTGGAAACCTTATTCAGACTATTAACTACATTTAAAAAATATTTAAATTGTTCCATAGAAAAAAGTACTTTCAGGTTTTCCAAAATTTTCCAGGCAACTTTTCCATCTTTTCTTTCTTTAAAATCATTATTCGGACTATTATGAACAATTAAAAAAATTAGCAAAATCGGTACACAGAAAAAAGATTTTCATGAATTTTAAAATTTTACGGACATTTTCTTCCCATTCTTTCGCATTTTCATGAATTGTCATCCAGTTCTGAGCTATGGTCAAAATTTCAAGTCTCTAGCTCATCCAGAAGTTCGTTTAAAATCAATTACTAAATTCCACCCGGACAAAGCCCAAAGTGAGTTAATAAAACCGAGTGTGCTGGTGTAACGGTTAGCGTTCTGGCATCGCATTCGGGAGGGCGGCGGTTCGAATCCCCGTCCAGGCATCCAGATTTGGGTTTTCCATGGTTTCCCAAATCACTCCAGGCAAATGCCGGGATGCTTCCTTCAAAATTCCATGGCCGAATTCCTTCCCGTTCCTTTCCCCCCCCCCCCCCCCAATCCTTTCTCGTCTCTAAAGACCTCGCTGTTAAGAGACGTTAAGCAGTAAAAAAAATAGTTAATAAAAACATAAAAAAGAAGTAAAGAGGTGATGGTGATGGAGTAGGATATGGCAGAGGATAGTCAACTGTCGAGGAATACGCTCAATGGAGCAATGTTTGAGATTGGAAGGGATATTCTTCATCACATACAGTTATATGGCACAATTATTCTACATCCCTTGCAGACTGATTGAAATGTCGCTCACTTTGATGAATCAACGCAGCCATAACGTTCACTTCTTGTTGAGCGAGCAAAGTGACAGCTGGGACCCGTGAAACTTTCCAAAGCGGTTGGCTAGCAGAATGGCCCCACACGCGTTGCAGCTGCTCCGAAACTTTGTCGCCTTCTCAGAGTGCCTCAGAAATGGCTGAAAACTTATATCTCGAACCAGAGACAAAGAAGTGATATGGATGTACCAGGAAACTGGAAGTTTCGGGATTGTATAGGAGGATCTGTGATAAAGGGGTCCACCCACCAAAGAACATATGTGGCATTTCTTGTTTCACTAGTCAGCGTGACAGCAACAACCAACAAGGACGCGTTTAGTCAAATTGGAGAGCATTTTGACATTTTTATTCCGATTTTTTCAAGGAATAGTGATATAATAGACGTAAGGTAATGAAAAAAAGACGGTTTTAAATAATGACAGGTCTTCGTGATGCCCGTATACTAGGAAAAGTTTGATGGCATATTGAATTTGTTCTTTATTTTCCGAACGCGTTTCACTTCATTCTCTGAAGTATCTTCAGCGGTTCTGTCTGTTGGGTGTTTATTACATGTAATTAATTCGTCCTATGTTATAATTTACACATGGAAAGTGTATTATAAATAGATACAAACTTACTGTAAGCCAACAGACAAAACCGTTGAAAATACTTCAGAGAATGAAATGAAACGCGTTTGGAAAATAAACAACAATTTCAATTGCATTGGCGTGACAATTATTCATAAAAATTTATTCTATCGCAATTGAGAAAATGGTCCACAATGTCCAGATGTTAACTCCCCTAATATTTACAAAGCAAATTCTCAAAACATATTTGTATTAATATTACTAATCAATGTCAGTACCTGTTTTTTTTTTTTTTTTTTTTAGAAAGTGGTACCACTACATATTAATTTAGTTAGCCAGTCGATAAAGGAGTCACGAAGTAACCAGCTTATTAGATTCTTCGTGGTTTTAATTACATATAATGAATAACTACTCCACGATCCAGTTTAAATTTAGCTTGTTTTTATTTTCGCAAGACTTCGAACTTCACAGATACTAGTCACTTATAAACACCATGGGGGAAGGAAATATATGGAGACGATGCAAGAGACCTTCACCACGCATTGAAGTAAAGCCGGGCGGAGGAGGAGTGGGGGGCTAGGCCGTACCCATACAGACACGGGGTATATGTACAAAAACCTAAGTGGACTCTAGGATAAACGTAACGCCGCAATCTGGTGATGGATTATTATGTAACTCGATGAGACAAATAAAAAATGAAGAATAAAATTTTTTGATATCATGGTTAGTTTTTCGAGATATCCTGTCTCAAATGAGAAATGATTTTAGTTGAAATTTAGAAGAAAAACTTGGTCAAAGTCAAATTTGATGACGGTTTCTTATTTAAAAAGACGAGACAAATAAAAAATAAAGAATGAAAATTTTTGATATCTCGCCTAGTTCTCGAGATATACTGTATCAAAAGTGAGGTGTCTTGAATTGAAATGCAGAAGAACAATTTCGCAAAAGTCAAATTTAATGTTCGATTCTTATGTAACACGACGAGACAAATCGAAAATAAAGAATAAAAGTTTTCGATATCTTGCTTAGTTTTCGGGATATACTGGGATTGGGTTGATATGCGGCCTGGATCAAAAATTAATTCTGTCAAAGCCACAATGGTGGACATGCAGAATGGATATTTCAGTTTTTTTACTACCACTTGCGGTTAGGTTGAAATGCGGCGTAGACCGAAATAAAAATAATTATCTTGTTAACATTCATCGTAAGCTTAATTGGAAATGGCTGGAAGTAGTTTCCATCGCAATATACGTTTTGTCACTAACTTGGTTCTCACGAAATTACTAACAGTAATAGATAACTTCTTTGTCCTTTATGGAAAAACAAAACAATTCTGGTACAGACTGAATTTAGACCTAACCACAATCTCCATTATATTGCCGCTACAGAATCAAACTATGTAGACATACCCACACACGCGTATTTGAATCGCAAACTGTATTTGCAGTAACAGCATCGTTTGCTTCATCAAGATTCCTAGATTGCATAGCATAATTTAACACATTTAATTTTACCATACACTGTCAGTATAAACTGCAACGTGACAAAATAAAGAACAATGCTAAATTCACTGAATCGCGATGTAAAACACACCCTTTTAAATCTCATTTTCAACAGTCGTTAAAAAGTAATGCTAGTCTATTATGTGCAAAATAGCAAGGTATGCTGATTTTCTACACTATACCAACAAAAATTTGAGAACAAAGTCATCCCATTGAGAGCTATGACTAAATATTTATAGACAGGCACCGAAGTTTGCTAAACCTACCACTCACTTCAACAACGATAATTAGAATTCAACTTACTTATGAAATGATATTCCAGGTTCTTTCCTCAATTGCCTATTTGTGCAACCGTATGCAACACAAGATGGCATTATAAAACACTTACACACAATACAAAATGAAATAATTACAGCATCTAACGCAATGTGAACATCGCATTTGTTTGGGTACACAATATCACCGCTGCCGCCACTATGCATGCGCGAGAGTTTAGAGCCTGCTTCACAGATTTACCGTCACTTCTCCTCCATATATTTCCTTCCTCCATGATAAACACAACATCGATAACATTCACCACCTCTTCCAAAGATTATACAGTCACATACTGTGTTCATAAACTCTTCGAAAAACTGTCCAGGTAAACTGTCTTTGCCGACGTGAAATGTTTCCATGTAAAAACTCTGTCGAAAAATTGTTCATCTAAAAATGTCTCTGTCTCTGCTGATCGTTTTATATAAGTCCCATCGAAAGTTATGGAACCCTACAAAAGCTTCCGACTGATATTTCTCGAACATTAACCCCTTAACCTACGATTTAGTTTCGAAGATGGTGGGCCGAAATTGTATACAAGCTCGCGCAGCGTTCGGGACGTTCGCACGACTTGTGTAACACGCTAATCCGGGCGAATACGGAATAAGAAGTTGCAACCGAATACTCGCTATAAAATGGAAAGACAAGCGAGATGTTTATATGCTGCCGAAAAAACATGAAGCAGTCGAAATGACCTCACAAGGATCCCAGGGCACTCTAAAACCAAATTGTATTGCAGAGTATAACAAGAGAATGAATGGAATTGATCTCCAAGATCAAATATTAGCATGTTTTCCAGTGATGAGAAAATTCATGAAAAGATATAATTTTTTTTATCTGTTTTATATTGGTCTTTTTAACTCTTTCATCTTATGAAAAAAACTGAATGATGGAAATAAACAATGTTATGTCGACTATAAGATCAACATCTACTGAAGAAAATGCCAAAACCGATTTATAGAGAACGTGGCGTTTTATCTTCCGGAGATGCGCCAGACAGACTTTACGCGAAGGAATGGGCTCATTTTCCAAAGCACATTGATCCAACACCCTCTAAATTAAGACCGTACAGTTTGGCACAAAAATAAAAAAAAACATAAAGAAACAACGTGGGAGTATTAAAAGTGTAAAGTTCCGTTACATGTACCAGAATGCTTTGAAATATATCACACCGTTACAGATTACTAATTTTATATTTTGGAGTTTTATATAAACAAACATTTTGTAATACTTGCGTCTACCACAATTATTGCATCAGACTGTAATTGCGTATCAAATATTCCACGTAATATTCACATCTGGCCCGATCACCGTACGCGGGCTATGCCCGTAATATTTACGTTTGGCCCGATCATCGCACGCGGGCTATGCCCGTCATTGTACGTTAAGGGGTTAACAATACTTAAACAATTGAAAACATCTTAAAAACAATCAGAATTAATACATAATCATTTTCAATCATTACAAAATGCTTAGAAATGAAAATTAAAGATTATTAAACACAAAATTATCAACATAAATCATTTTTAACTGTTGTAAATCATCCTTTAAACATCGTAGCTTGCCTTAATAGTTACAATTACAAACATTTAAGTAATTCTCTTGCATATTTCTGTTCTTAAACATATTAAATGGTATTTACATAATTTCTTTTCACAAAACAAAACCCATTTAGACTGATTTACAATAAAATACAAGACAGATATACAAAACCATTTTCAGTCACACTCTAGCGTGCTACAAATGCTTCATGAAATACAATTCCTGTTAAAGCGTAGGTTTGAGGGCTGTTACAAGCTCTACCTGGAAATACTCGGGGAAAAACAGCTGTTGTGTTGTGTGGGAGGATATCGACAGAGCCGTGTTGTATCAGTTGGTGAATGAAGGTGTAGCGTCAATGTTACTGCCACTAGAACTAATTTGTTTTAAAGTTTATGAGCGTTGTTAAATGGTGATAAAGTTGCATTTGCGCGCAGCTGATGTTTGCAGCATCTGCAGAAGGATCTGCTTCATTGTAACGTATGAAAATCAATAAATAAAGCAATCTACAATTAGAACTGATTTGAGTCATAGAGGAACATGGTTTCATTGCACAGCGTAACCCGTATAGAAAAATAACAATTATCAACAACGATAAAAGTCATAAGTTATCCTTTTCGGGGCTTTTCAGTAATAAATATTACTATATCTGAATATACAAGAAAATAAGCTAATCTTTTTTTTTCCGTTGAGATGAAAGGATGCCTTTTTGAGCGGGTATAAAGACGAGTCATAAAAATTAACATTCATAAGTAATAGTTATAATTTTTTTACCGGACTAGTTGACTAACTTTCGTACATCCAGTTTCCCATTAACAGGGGTTTGATACTTGCAACTCTGCTTCATTCCCATAGAATTTCAGGTCTGTAATGTCCTTTCTCACCAAGCCTTATAGGCTTTGACGAGACATTCGTTAGGTCGCGGGTAAATCCCCGTCGAGCCATACCGATTTCATTTTTTCCATGGTTTACCAAAATCACTCCAGGTGAATGCCGGGATTTTTCCTTCAGAACGCCGTAGTTGAATTTCTTCCCACACCTTAAACCATCCTACACTGGCTCATATTATCGAAGAGTCGAAACACCCCTTCGTAAATGTCATTTTCGAACAAACACCATTTTGTAAAGTATCAGTACGTATATGAAACAAGGTGGAATTTTATTCCACGAAACAATTTATATGTGCGCACTTTTATTTGTGGAATGACAGGACTAAACTCCTTCTACGGTTAAACGTTAACCAAGCATCAATCGAGTTAGCTTTTCCAACCTAAACAGACTGATAGTAGAGAATGTATTATTGCTTGATTCTACTGTAGATATAAAAAGTACTGTATAAAGTACTATACTAGAAAATTTGGGTTACTAGTTAAGAGCTTTTTGAAGACATAGCTTTTAGTTTTCTTTGTATTCTATACAATTCTCTCTACTCTCTTTCTCGTAAGTTCAGAAGGGTCGTATAATTGTGCTATTAGGGGAGTTGTTGTCCGTAATAATGTCGAAATAGTGCTAAACGTATTCGATAAATCAAAACTAGGCTGCATTCTTTATAGATGTCGGAGGTTCTATCGTTCAGTAAAACAGAAAGTTTGTTGCATGACTGTATGATTAGGTGCTGTCTGTCAGTCTAAATAAAATTTTCGCAGCATGTTGTAAGAGACAACCAAGCTACGGAGCTTCTCTCGCCTGTCGCTTCTCGTAGCAGAGACCACTTAACCAGAGGAGTGTCGTTTCTGTTCTCAAAACGAGCTCAGCTGGGATAACGACGTCCTATTTGATATATACGAGAGAATAAAAGCTAGCGACGAACTCTAATGCGGCGCTCTCTGGACGTACCGAATTTATGTCATCTCTGCTGTCAGAGCCGTACAAGAAGCACGCTCGTAGTGAGGGCTTATCCTGCCAACGAGCGAAATCCGTCATAAAATAAACAAGGCACAAGGAGAGAGCAGAGAGAGAGAGAGAGAGAGAGAGAAGGCGAGGCATTTAATATTGAATGGAAGCGTCGGTGGGACAGAGCTAAAGAGCAGGGAGATGACTGGGTGAATGCAGCCGGCCAACCGTCCCCGGGTCTTTGTGATTCGGTCTCCGGGGAAAGCCAGTGCCCGTAAATACTTGTTAGCCACTGAATGCTCGCTGTAGCGGACTAGTCCTAGCAGCAGATAATTTATCCGCCGCACAATGAGAAGTTTGTTTACATTCAATCCGCACTTCTCCCGAAAACTAAAGCGAAGATGAGGACAATTGGGTAGGGTACATCCAGTGATATTTTACGACATTCATGACAGCATAAACCAAATTATTTAATATCCGACCCCGAGAAATTTTGTGGTTTTAGTGATATAACAACTAGATACTAAATAATTCTAAGAGTATGAAATGCAATAGTTTGCTGCATTTTATACTCTTCGTCCTTCACGAGGACCAAATTTGATTATAATACACTAATTTTAATTAATAATACTATATATAATTCATCCGTATTTCGCAACGAATCCAAAGCGAATTGTAGGGTACCAGTGGATAGTATTTTTACCAGCTTCTGATATACCTTATTTATGATAAAAGACAGTCTTTGTTTGAAATTTAATTTATAAGCGCATTCACGAGCGGTGAGAACACGGCTTAGCTCTCTCCAATGCATACGTGGGCGAAATGCAACCAAACACGCACTACAGTCGAATAATAGCGGCAACTTTAGGGGTTAGCATTAGCTGAGATTTTTTAATTACTATGTAAACATCTAGCCTCAAAGCCCTTTAAAACTAACAGTTTGAACACAGTTTTATGGCAATTCATTACAGTTCCTCATGCATTATGATATAGCACAAAGTTTCTGTTTTCACCCTGACCTAGGTTGCATTTCAATCCAGCTAAACCCAGCTAATATTGCTGCATAAAATCATAGCTTGAATCACAGGCGAATTAATAGATTCTCTGTATCGCATTTTTGTAACATAAGCGTCGCGATATAAATTGACCTAACATCTTCAAGTTCTTACATTTTTCTTCTTCATAATTCAGATCGATATTATAACGTAGGATCGGCTGACTCAGTGGGAACTACTTACAGGCGACTGAAATAATTATCTCAGTAGTATGGTGTAAGTGAAAGTGAAGAAAATTTAAAATAATCTTATCAACTTACGTTATGCCACGTAGCATTAATTTTAATCCTGGTCTTGGACGCACAGATTGCGGTTAATGTGGAATTACTTTTATATAAACGAAGTAATGTTTTCACTAACATAGCCTTCACGGTAACAGCTTAAATTATTTAAAGAAAAACTTGAATAACCTTGTAACGTTAAATCCTAGTTATCACCCTAACCCAATTGATTTCAATCTAATCAAATTTCCGGTAACATAGCTGCTCGAAAACTAAAGCATATATACTACATGTCTAACTTCTAACGAATATAAACAAATAAGAAACAACTGATTATTAGTACGTTAATTTAAAATGTATTATATTTATTAACCGGTTACTAAATAAAAAATATTGTTTAACGAGGTTGATAACCCCTAATGGCTGGGATCATTACGTTTTAGTGTTGCTGACACAGCTACATGGTGACCAGGTTTAGCCTTTTATTAGTATAAATATATCTATATCAAGTACCGAAACTGCCAGACGAAATATTCAAAACGATTGCTTAATGACTTCAAATTCTATATACATAGGGATAGTGTGAATTTTAAATACGTTTGTATCAGTAATCAATTTTGTTAATTTTGTGGTACACTTCCATTTTTTTTGTTGCGAAAGGAGAGGGAGGTTAATATGCAAACGTTTCCATGAGTTTATTGTTAATAATAATACTATAATTTAGATTTATCAGAATTTGATAGTATACAGAATACAAGTTACGCTTAAAAAGTTCTTTTTGCTTGCTAACTTGATGTCAGCAATCTTCACGTTACAATGGCCCATAAAAATTATTATTTTCGTGAAAAGATTACAGAATTTCAAAATATTTTAACGTAGTCTTTTCTTATACGGAATTGCCAAAGAATATACATTAAAAAAAATTAAACGGGATATTTGGTTTTGGATCATCTAAACACATAGTATGTACACATTCAAAGTTTGAATCCTAAGTAATTCTCGTGCTGGAGACCTGTAAAGGCGTGTCCACACCAGAGGAACACAGAGGAACTTCTTGTTACCAAACCTTTGCTGTCTGTTTCAAGAAACAGATCGCAACTTTCAGAAACATTCCGTCCACACCAAAACACCTAATTTAGGAACTGTTTACTTGTGTTACTGTTTACGGTTGTTATCCGTTTACACCAAGAGCAACAATCTTTATTTTTCTGTGTGAAATAAAAAAACTTTTGTCACAATTATAATTCAGTTAGTATACGATGATGTGGTCCAACAGTGAAGATTTATCAGCAGCTGTTGCAATTTATGATTATTTTGAGCCAAAAGAAAAAAAAAAGATGCTGGATGAGACCAAGTCTTTTGGAGAGAAATCATCACGTAGTTGAACGCCTAATGGATTATTTGTTTAAAAAAGAAGGGAGATACACCTACTACTATAGAAATAATAAAACTTTGTTTAAACATCCTTGTACATCAGTAAATCCTTTTTCTGAAAATGACGCACTTTATTTCTAACCGCAAGAAATTTCGAATATGTTTAAGCAAACCAGTTTACTCCCAAAAGTTGCTGCAACACCAGATATTTTTAGTTCCAGATCTTTTTTTCTTTCTTTGTAAAACTGTGCCACAAAGTTTTTTTTTATTTTTAGTTTTATTTTACTTACTTCTGCACCAGTTGCTTTACTTAACATCAACCACGAATAGTGTTTCTTTAGCCGATCTTATATTTTGAATAACACGGATTCACAAACAACGTACATTTTTATATAATTCAATTAAATTTTCATTCGTCCATATTTTTGTGGGAGTTCAACAACTGAGGTAACAGCAACACGTAACAAGCTGTCCACACCAAGCTAACAACAGTTTTAAACACGATAATGTTTATCAATGTTCCTATGTTTACCGCTACTTCTTGAAACAGTCAACTTCAAGAAACTTTTGTTTCTGTTGACATAAACATTGAGGAATATTGAGAAACCTTTTTTTTTTTTTAAATGGCTTTTGGCATCTTAGGCCATACAGCCAGCCTGATGAGCTTTTCCAGATAATTAAACACACCACAGGACGGACATGACATTCACAGACACAACTTTTAAACACCCATGCCCGCGGCCGGACTCGAACCGGCGACCTTCGGCACGCGGAGCTAACACTCTAGCCCCACGCTACCGAGGCCAGTGAACTTTGGGTAACATGAGGAAACATTTTGCAGGAACAAGCAACATCAACATCATGTTCCTCTATGTTCCTTTTGGTGTGGACGTAGCTTAATAAACGGACGGAGAAACAGTGGAGCGACAGCAACAGTGCTCCGTTTCACTTTGGCCACGGACACTGAAGGAAAGTTCAAGCCGTGGTCGTAGTTCTTGCCATTTTTATTTTTTTTTATTTTTATTTTTTTATTTTATCGGCCTCCTCCACCCCTTACAGCCGTCCTTTCGCTCTCCATTACTGCCTTCTTCGGCTTGGCTTCTCCGCCATTTATATTTATAACTTAAATATTTTCCTGTTTCCCAGGCTTTGGGTTTGCCGTTACCGTCTTTTTTTTTAATTTTTTGATCTTCTCCTGATGTGTTGTTAAGTGATCAAAGAAGAAGACAATGGACTTTGGCATTTCCTCGCACGCCATTGTCTGAAAAAACAAAAATTAAAATTTTCACGTATCCAACGTTCTTATTTAGCCGTCACATTATTGGTTAATTTTTTATTTATTTTAAAATTTTTTTATTTTTTTTATTTTTTTAATTTTATATTATTTTTATTTATTATTATTATTATTATTATTTTTTTTTTTGCCAGAAGTCTCAAGTTCTTAAATATTTTACTTTTTAATTTGATGGTATTTTTATTTTTGCTATTTCGTCCTGATAGCTTCCAAATTTTGTTTGTATTTCGTCGTTTTCTTTAAACTCCAAACTTTAATTTTCAAGGTTGATAAATACTCTTCTAAGTTCTGGGATGTCTTCTGCAGTATATCCTGCATTGCGTGTCCTAAAATCCATATTAGACTGTTATGTTTCTCTATAGGTATAATCTTGAAATCCGGCTTTGTTAGGATATTGGTGAGTATTTTCCTGGGCGGTTTTTGCATCATGCGTGCCACTAAATGTTTTGTCCACGTCCAGATTGGTTGCGCTCTTCCGCAAGAGATCGGTTGTGCTAGCTTATCTGTGTTGCCGGCAAGTGTCACATCTATCTGTTGGCTTGAGGTGAATACGATGTAGCTTCTCATTGGTGGCCAAGGTCTCGTTGGCTACTTTGTACCAAAGAGCTTGAGTCCTCGGACGGAATTGTTTTGTTGAAAATGTTTGCCCACACGTTTTTCCAGTTGATTTCCGGGTATTTAGTTTCTATTATATTTCCCCGTTTATGGGCCATCATACATGCGTAAATCTCTTTTGTTGTCTTGGGAAAGCTGTTCTTTCTTGTCTCCATGATATAGCTGCTTTCGATGAAATACAGCCTGAAATGGTAAAGGGAATTATTGATATGGGCAATCCCTACCGGTGCCGTTGTACTCACCGGTTTGTAATGTTCCAATAATTGTGCCGTTATGGTTTCCTTTGTTTCAGATACTTTCCTCATTGCCTGTATGAAGATCGCATTGCTTTGGTTCTTGCATCCATTAAACCTAAACCTCCTCTTGCTTTTGGCAGGGTTAGCGTCTGGAAGTTGACTTTGAATATGTCACCTTGGCTCAAGAACCAGGCTACTGCCCTCTGAACGCTTTGTATTATCCCTTTCGGTGCAGGGAGCACTTGGGCAACATAGTTTAATTTGCCAAGGACCGCCAGATTTATTAAATTTGCTTTCTGTATTTTGTTGATCCGTCTGGTTTTGTTGCAGTTGCAGAATGGCCCTTGTGCTGTTTAACACTTCTCGCCAATTGATTACACTCATTTTGAGTGGATTGGTTTCTAGCCACACACCTAAGGCCTTGTGTTTGCTCATTTGTTTGAATCCATAAGTATTTACAAGATTTTGAGGTCCTGATCCAATGTAAAGTATGCCTGATTTGTCCATGTTGACTGTAGCGCCACTTTCAGGGCCATAAATCATTATCTGGTTATTAATTGTTTACTAGGTCGTCATTGTCGTTACGTAGAACCCAATATCGTCTGCATAAGCTCTTGTAGTGTATCTTCTACCTTGGAGAACGTTATAACCCTTTGTTCAAGGAGTGGATGCTCCGGTAGTAAGGGTTCCGTGTATATGGCGAACAAGACCATTGAGAGGGGGCAGCCTTGTCTCAGCCCTCGGCCCATACGAAAGTTTTTTGAGATGAATCCGTTTACTAATACACTTGTGGTAGCACCGTTGGTTAGTTTCTTGATTACTGATACGAAGCTTGTTCCCATGCCCATTCTCCTCATGGTATTGTATAAGACACACGATCGTATGCTTTGTCGAAATCTAGGAAGAGAATTCCCGCTTTTAGCTTCAGGTTGTCTGCCAAGGAGATGATATCTCTATGTTCCAAGATTGCATGTTGGATCCCGCGATTAGGGATCGGACCCGCTTGGTACGGGCCAAGAATTTTGGTGAGTAATGGTGTTATTCTTCGTTTCAGGATACGAGTCAAAATCTTGAAGTCGGAGTTCAGTAGCGTTATGGGTCTTAACTTTCTGATATTCTTCGTGTGTGGTGTTTTTGGGATGAGAATTATTATGCCTTCCGTGAAGGCTTCAGGCAATCGTTCAATCTGCCATATTTCATTGAATATATCGACCATCTTGTGGGATATGATGTTCCAGAAAGCTCTATAAAATTCCAGGGGAAGACCGTCTTTACCGGGAGATTTTCTAGTTTTCCCAGCCATGAGGGACAACTCTGCTTCTTCTAGTGTGATGTCTCTGGTAATCTCTCTTCGCTCGTTGTCGTCCATGTATTCATTTATGTGGTTTAGGGTGGAGTCCCTGTTATCTCCGGTTGTGGTGGAGGCTCTGTAAAAGGATGAAAAATGGTTCCAGATCATTGCGGGAATTTCCTTTTGGTTGGTTGTTCTGACTCCATCTTCCGCAGTTATGTTTGATAAGTACTGGGAGTTTCTTCTTTTTGTCGCCCTAATCAGATGGTATAGCGATGCCTTCTCTTTCTCTACTAAGTCCACGCTATCGGTGTTGACTAAAAGGGATTCCATTCCTTGATGCTTGGTATTTGTTAATTTTGGCTTTATACTTTTTAATCAGTACGTGGTCGTGATGGTGTGCACGTCTTTTTTGTAACAGGTCCTTCAGACATCTGTAGTAAAATTCCATGGTATTGTTTGTCAGTGATGTTTACGTGCGAGTAGGCGATAATATGCTTTTCTTATTCTTGGTTTCGCGATGGGTTTATCCACCAGCTTAAATTTGAGCTATACTTGTGGCAGTTTCTGACACTTGAAAACCAGGTGGTGATGACGCTTTCCCTTACATTCAGCATCGCGAAGAAGCGAAACGTTCATCTTCCAATATCCTTTACCTCTCTGAATATTAATTGGTCGCACTTAATTCTGCATATGTACGCACAGTGATCGGAGAAGCTTAAGGGTACTATTTCATCGCTACTAACTGCTGGGTCTAGAGTGTTAGATACGTAAATTCTATCAAGTCTGCTTTTTGATGTCGGGGTCATGTGTGTGTGACTAGTTTGGTTTCCGTGCAATGCCCGAAACGTGTCCCTTGAGGCCTAATCCTTCGACCATTTTTGCTAATTCTTGACAGATGTTAGGGTTTGGTCTTTGGTCGCTTCGGTCAATTACGCAGTTAAAGTCACCGCCAATTACAAGTCTGGTCGGTTTTCTTGCGTAATAAGTAAGGTATATCACTTTTGAAGAATTCCGCTCTCCATCCTGTTTTTTTATTATGTGCCTGAGGGTGCATATAAATTGACGATGCATATGTCCTTGATGTATACTGCTATACCCCTTCCGGATGTTAAAATTTCCGGGTTTGTGTAGGACAGTCCTTCCTTGATTATTATTGCAGTTCCGGTTTTGCAGTGGGAGTCTAAATTGGTTATGGTTTCGTAACCGAAGAGTTCAAACTCCCTGATTATCACTTCTTGCATGAGTGCGACGTCTATTTGATTTGGATAAGAAATTGTTGCAAGGCATAAAACTTTGTTTTAGCTGTTATGGCGATTGATGTTAATCGTTGTTAGTGTCAAGACTTGATTCATTGTGATGGTGCTTGGCCTTGGGTTGTCCGCCAATCCATTAGTGTCCGACAGGCAGCTGTTCCATACGTCAAGTCTGTTCTATACCGTTAAGTTTCCTGTTTACGGTCTCCAGGTGTTTGTTTCCTTGTGAGTTCGTCGCTGCGATTTATGTTCAGGAAGTCTGCCTGACATCCTCTATGTCTTCGTTATGATCGTTGTCTGCCCAACTAAAGGACATACCTTCTGTCTCCGTACCTGTTTCTCGGTGTCTGACTGAGTTTGGATTTAACTCTGCATTAAATGTTGGCCGGCTCTTCCCGATTTGTTGCTTTTTACCAGTGCCTTTAGCATCGTCCTGTATTTTCTCTTTCAGTGGATGTTTCCCTAGTTTGTTTACTTTTCGTCTCTGGTTGTTTTCTTGCACGACGTTTCTTACTGGGTTTGGGCTTCGCTGGTTTCGTCCACTCGGTTTCTTCTGCTGTCGTCGTTTCGTCCTTCTCGTCGGCCGACTCCCTGTTATCGTCGGTTTCTGCCGTATTTTTCAACGATTCAACATTTCTCTTCTGTTTTGTCTCTTCCATGTTTGTTATTGTCTTTTCTATCAAGTCTCCTTCTTGTTTTCTTGGTAAGTTTTTCGCTTTTGTGTTCATGGTTTTGGATACCTCGTCGCACCTTGTTTCTTCAGTGTTCCTTATGTCGTCGTTTTGTTGTTCCCCTCGTTTCTCTTCTTGTTTTCGTCTCCGTGTTCCCACTGTCCGTTATCGTCAGTGGTGGAAACTGCTGCTGATCTTCCAGTGGCATTTCTTCATCTTGTTCATCTTGTTTCGGTGTTCCTGTTCGTCTGAGGTAGGTTAGCGGTAGTACTGTAGGTTGTATGCGGGGGCAGTTTGCTCTGATATGTTGTATTGAATTGCATAGAGCGCAAGTTCTGGGCTGGCCGTCGTATACAACCAGTGCTCTGAAACCGCATAAATTGATGTATGATGGTATGTGTTTCGTTATCTCCATTTTTACTAGCCGCACTCCATTTGCTTTCTTAAACCTGATATTGCCTCCCCATTTGTCTTCTACGATCTCTTCCACGTTTCGAACGGTTTTATATGCTTGTAGAATGGCTTCATTAGATATTTCAAAGGGCAGATTTAACACTCTTATCTGTCTTTTTCCCATTCCTGCGTTCGTTACTTGAACATTGCTTACGTTTCCATCGGCATGATGGAATTTTAGGTTCCGGTATTTGATTCAATTACACTAACACAATGTTCCTCGCTTATCATTTTAACAAAAACGCACTTCTGGAACGAGTCTAGTTGTATTCCCAGTATTTCTTCGTCAATTAGCTTTACTTTATCAAACAACCACTCATGTATTTCATAGGCCGATGGTCTTACGTATGCTCGATCGAATGTGAATTTCACTGTGTTTTTTCTTGTTATGGCGGTGGAAGCCATCTCTTACCTTTTACTGCAGAATCGCCTAAATGCGGCTGCGTTGATGGGTTTTCAATAGCTCACACACAAACTTCACACTAACACTGTTATAATAGCTGCGGCGTAAACGGAAGTTGCTGACAGCACGTCCGCGTCTGACCGCCGCTGAACGCGGAATGACCATAGGGATTGCATGTGACTACATATTTCCTCTCTGACGTCTCTTGTAAGCCAGAATCTTGTGGTGGGATTCAACGCGAGTTACTCACATCGATTTTAATATGTTGAGGCAGACGTAATCACAGCATCGTTCATGCGTCTGGCCAGGGCGCTTTTCTTCTGTTCCCGCCACCAAATAATTCACTCGTGGACGTGGGTAGTGTTCGTTATCACAGGCTTAGACGCCCTTTACAGACCTACACGATTAAAGTACTACAGCATGACGCTTTGGCGAGTGTTTGCCGCATTCAGGAAGACGGCGGTTTGAATCCTCGTCCGGGAATCCAGATTTGGGTGTACATGGTTTCCCCAAATCACTCCAGGCAAATACGAGATGCTTCCTAAAAAAGGTCATTTGCCGGATTCCTTATCGTTCCTTGTCCCCAGTCCTATCCCGACTCTAATGACCTCGACGTCGACAAGGCGTAAAGCCACAAGTTAAAAAAAGTGTGTGTTGCCGTCGTTGTGTCGACGTTTACTTGTTTTCAACTTTAAACTCATACATCAGCAAATACAGAAAAACGATAGAAGTGGATGAGATCTGTAAAATGAGACCATTATCACCAAGTCACAAATTATTCTCCAAATATTCCAGACTTGGTGAAACGAACCAGGATGGCAATGTGCTCCTTTTTCTCTAAGCGAAACGTCCACAAGAGGTAACAAATTCTTTGCTCTTTTGGCCATAGACTGCTATAATTGGATTTCGTATGTTTAAAGATACATTCAAAGCTGCAACGGCAAACTGTGTACCCTGAATTTATTATCATAGAATTTTCCGAAGTGGCGCGCAGTTTGTAAGAAAAACTGAATAGTTGAAACGTAGTGATTCCAGAACTAAGTTAGTGCATTACATCACTTCGAATGCTCGACGTGAGTCCGCGATCAAACTGATGCGTCTGTGAATTAACGTTATTAAAGCTTCGTGTTGAAGCAGAAGGCTTTATGGAACATTAGTGGCGATAAAGTGACTTTGGTAAAAGGGTAATTAATTATTCCCAAATAACGGGTAGCACTGCTAATTCTTGCAACTGGTAGAAGAGATTCCCCTTCAAACAATAATCAATGGAAAGGTTTAATAGAAAAGAAGCCTCAGAGAGAACTGATGAAATTAAACAGCAAAAAGATTACCTACAACGTAAGTTACTTAGCTTCACTTGTCACTAGAGAGCTCTAGCAAAGTTGAGCCAGCTACCTTCAACTAGTAATAGCATTTCTACCAGTTATGACTCTTAGATAGTTTAAGCATATAAAGTTTCCATCATGGTAGTACTTTGTATTCATCTACACCAGTGGTACTCAACCCACGGCCAGCCAACACTTTCCATGTGGTCCGAAGCCTAACAATTATAAGACGAATTTATGGGAAATTTTC
The DNA here is from genome assembly GCA_031002005.1 of Vandiemenella viatica. Classification (NCBI taxonomy): domain Eukaryota; kingdom Metazoa; phylum Arthropoda; class Insecta; order Orthoptera; family Morabidae; genus Vandiemenella; species Vandiemenella viatica. Next base: position 282,172,401 of record CM061920.1, read on the forward strand.
AAAAATTTGTAACAATGCCAACAGTTTAATTGATGTTAAAATAAATGCTTACTTTTAAATGTGGAGTTTTATTGTTCTGTAGGTTATTGCGGCCGATCTCGATATAACAATAGTGCTTATGCGGCTCAGGAAGAAAAAAGGTATAATATCGCTGATTTACACTAATGTTATATATGAAAAAGTAACTTTGTCTCTCCGTCTCTTCGTTTCATTTTCACGGCTAAACGGCTAAACTGATCTTGAGGAAATTTGACAAATGTATTGTTCGGAAGGACATAGGGTACTTTTTTTTAGGTGTAAATAACTTATTTTGTCATGAAATTTTGAAAACTAACCGAATGGTTACAGATACGTGGATAGCGTATGTAAGTCTCCGTAATGTTATATAAATAGTTCAGGCTTTGTTTCTCTCACAGTCACGTTTAGTTCTCTTCGTGAGACAGGTTTAGTGGTAGAATGGTATGGTAATGGCTTCCCAGGCATATTATTCCATTTTGAGACACACTAACTATACCTCAGAGCTTTCTATACCCAATTATTGCAATAAAATTCTAAGTCCATGCTTATGAATTCGCGGGTAATAGATAGTTACCTACGAAAAGAAAAATTGGTTTAATTCATTATTAGTGTAACATTCCCATAATTGTTTTCGCATCAGATTTGTCTAAAATAAAATTCGTGTTGTGATACACTGTACTAACTCAATTTAACTTGAAACTCCTGTCGTTTGCTCCTAACTAAACTCCAGCTATATATTAGCTTTCTTTGCTTCCCATACGAAGTGAAGAAAGACTGCTAATCAGAATAAACAAGTTATCGTTATAGTTTGACTATTTACCGATCCAGATTAGATATAAGGAGAACAGTAAGCTATATAAGATCAATAGGGGATTTGAATAAACAGAAGCTCAAAATAGCACTGCAAATCCAACCTCTGTTACTAAGTGCATCGCAGAGTGGATTATAGTTTCTGAGATACAATAATTCGAACGTTTTAAGACATATATGGGCAACCTCCGGCCCCCGGGCCGGATCCGGCCCTCCACCAACTTCAATCCGGCCCGTGAGAGATTCAGAAATTTTAAAATTTTAGATACAGAACATACCTTTCCGAAGAAAAAACATCCTAAGCTGAGAGTTTTAGCACGAAAAATAATTTGCACTTTCGGAAGTACGTATAAATGTGAGAAGCTTTTTTAAATCATGAAAATTAATAAAAATAAGCATCGTACTCGGTTTAGAGCATGGTTGGCCAACCCGCGGCCGCCTTAAAGATTTTTCCGCCCCGCGTGATTCATCACACTTTTTCAAATTATATTTAGTTTATAATTGCCAAAGTAGTGAAAACTAATATATTTAAAAAAATACATTATTGTTCATCCATGTATTTCAAAATTAACTGTAGAAATTATGAGAAAAAAATTTCTTTGATTTTAAAATAATATTTTGGCGAATATATGACAGATATTGACTGTTTTATTTATAAGTTCACAGCTATCAGTTCGCGGAATAATTATGTTATACTAGCCTCGTACCCGCGACTTCGTACGCGTGGATTAAGAATTTTTTTGCCACAATTAAATACAGAAAGTTGTAGGTAACGAAGGATTGGTCCCAAACAATATCGAATCGTCATAATATAACAGGAAAGCTATCATTATATCATTCTACCGTCGAACCTGCCTCTTGAAGAGAATCAATTTCCAACATATTTCTATCACTATTTGATAAGATCTCAAAATTTCGTTACTACAACTGTTAATCATATTGGAAAAAATATCCTGTGCCCTTCATACAGCTTTCCTTACAAAATTCCATCACAACGATATAGCCATTTAGTCGTCAAAACGTAACAAAAAGACAGAGACTTACTTCCGTATTTATATTAGTATTACTGTGGTTCTCACTCACACACTGACTGCGCACAACACCTGAGGGATCATTATAACGTAAAAAAGTGTACACCTACAACATTGCAAGACTACCTACGATTTGCCTCGCATTGCACCCCTAACTTTCTAATATCTACAGTTTAATATTCAATCCGAATAACCTACGGCCCAGGCCTGACTCTTACGATGAAAAACAATTTTTAAAAATCTTAGCCTCCACGGACATTTGAACTGGAGACCACGACGTTCGTAAGCAAGCTCTTTAGCCACTGAGCTGCCAGTTCACTACACGGAAATACGGTCTGGAGACGTCCACATCCAACGTGTCTGTCTATAGCCGTATTTCGAAGTTATGAGACGACATGTGTTATTTATACAGATAATTTTTCAACCAAATGTAGACAGTATTTTTCTCCTTGTTTCAAAGGATAAGTGTGCAAAGTTTCATTGAGATCGGTTGAAAACTGTGGATTTGTATGAAGAACAAACAAACTAATAAACAAACCAACAAACAAACAAACATTCATCTTTATATATAAAGATTCTGCGAACTCATAATATGCGTACATCACAGAACATCTAATATAATATTCAATATATAATTTTATATGTGGCCCGCGGAGTTATGACGCATTTCCAAACTGGCCCGCGAGATCATTTGGGTTGCCCACCCCTGTTTTAAGACACACGCATTAAAATGAATGAAAATAATAATGATGAAATTTACTCTAAAGGAATATCGAAAAAATGAAATACATTAACAACAAATTTTTCCCGATTTAATTGAGAAAAACTGTGACTTTATTTTGGAAAAAAATATCTTGCCATAATACATTACTTTATTACATCGATATGTAGGACATAATCATGTAACGTTTTAAAATAACTATCTTTATAGTATATACTAGTATTATTACTTTTTAGGAATAGACCTTATCGGATCACGCAATGTTTCGATTCTCATAATGACCTGTAATTAAGAACTTCTCCAATGATTCCACTGGGTAGTTAGAACCAGTTCCTGGAGGAAGTTTTAGTGTTGCTATCTGTACGCTATTCGTGTAACTTATGTTGAATGTGATAAGTGTATTTGTTTCTTGTGAAATGTGTAGTTCATGAGGCTAAGATTGGGGACCGTCCCAGCAATCATCTAAATGGCTGTACGAAAGCGCCTAAAAATCGCGATCAGGTGCCCAGCGTGGTGGGTGAACAGTTAACGTTCTGGCCTCGCATTCGAGAGGATGCGGGTTCGAATCCCCGTCCGGGCATCCAGATTTGGGTTTACATGGTTTCCCCAAATCACTCCAGGTGAATGCCTGGACGCTTCCTTCAAAAAGGCCATGGTCGAATTCATTCCCGTTCCTTGTTCTCAGTCTCATCCCGCCTCTAATGACCTTAGCCGTCGACGAGGCGTAAAGCAATAATTATAAAAAAGGCAATCAGGACTGCTGATACTCAAGGTTCAGGACTCAAACCTGGTACCAGTGTATCTTCAGAGTAGTGCTGCCTTAAAGCGCACAGCCACAATGGTAGATCTAGTATATTTACAGCTTTAACTCTTGAAGTCTCGGCCAATTCCTGGAAACAGGTTTCAGCAAATATACTCCACTTAACGCAGGATTTAATTCTGGACTTGCAGTTTCCAGTTAAACAGCAATTTAAGTAGAAACTGCCTTTCGAGGTAGCTAAAGCTAAGCTATTCCATAGATTCCCTTCGATAATCTGTTAAGATCAAGGTATCGGAATATCCTATAGTTTGTTGCCGTTGGTAAATAACATTAAAAAGGTTGTTTCTATCTTGAGCTCCATTAATGCAAACATAGTGACCATATGTTCAAATTTAAACTTTTTTACGATATTCGACATGAACTAATAAAACCAATCAAATCTGTTGAATAGCTTCCGATTCGAGTAAGGAACTTACAATTTATCGCTCATGTATGATTTAACAATGAATAATCTCACTGTCGTAACAGAACTGTAGTATCAAAGGACGGCAGGTTCCATAAAGTATTGGCCCGGCACACTCGTTAAAATGGAATGTCTTTTAAACGTCTCCTCTGAACATCTAACACTTCCTGCAGAGAAGTTCCATGTTGTTATGCCGTCAGTATAAAAGGATTTTTCGTGGATAGCAAAAAGTCAAATAACTGCATCCATCACGTAAGAATTACCGCTCGGTTCTTGTTTCAGAACCGTGCACCAGTTGATGCGTTTTCTCACAAAGTTAGAGCTGTAGAAACATCTGCGTATGCCTTCTGCATATACTCGCAGCTGGTAATTTCACTTTTGGTGCTGTGCGTCTCCAACGTGGAAAATGCAACGCAGTTTTGAAGAGGAGAGGGGATTAACTAGTATAAGGGTCTATTCAGGCATTATACGAATTGTCATGTTGCTTTTTTCCCTTGCTTGAAATAATCACGTCGCATCGTTTAAACTGAGTTAACAATTCCATCCAAACTGAGGCTTTATCGCTCTTCTACAGAAATACCAGCATAATAAAAGCTCATCATACTCACTGTTTAATCACTCAATAGTACGCACTACCAATCGAATGGCCATACCCTCACTTGGCAATCAAGCCTCTTCCCTCCACGACCAACCATGTCACTCCCTATCCAACAAACCACAACGCCCTCTCCTTCTCTCTGACAGCATACATCGGCCATGTTTCTTCTCTGGTCATGTGCTCCAGGCATTCCAACCTGCACATTTCCGGCAACCGAGCAAACTTTTTTTTCACAAAATCTTTACATGTTCTATGATATCCATACTCATCGATTCCATCCACGGCAATAAGAAACTTCAGATTGGAAGCATTGTTCTGATGAACATAACTTTATTATTATTATTATTTTACAACTTTCCTCGTCGTTTTTAGTTGATAGTTTCTCTTAAGTGCTTCACAATGGATATCAGATAATGCTTCTATAATTGTCACCAGTTTTCAAAATCTTGAAGTTGTATACCATAAGAAAGCCACGAAACACATAGCAACAATTTTCCCTGCAGAGTAAAAACCGTTGCCCTTTTCTTTTGTAGAGGAAGAATCGGTGAGGCAACTCTAACGTTATCATGTGGAAATGCTTCGTCATAACGCGGTATTCTGTAATGCCTGATCTGTTACCAGTCTGCCCAACAGTTAACTTCCTCCTTTTCATCAACAATTCACGTAATCTGTCAGACTACCCCGAGTGCTTATCTTCACTAGCCTTGCTACAAATGATTTAAGAATTCTATACAGTTTTTAAAAAAGTTTTATGATTTCGTTTTTCAGTACAGATCACTCAAATGTCGGACGACCTTTTCAATTTGTAATAAAAAATAACGTCTTCACATATATTTCGTGACGTTTCAGCTCTCTCTTGATATTCCACTTAAGAAGGTCCGATAGGTGTGGATTCCAATCTCGAAACAGACGTACTGGTCATTCTGATTAAATTGTTTAGTTGACTTTCCGAGGTTATCTTTGCAAATACTAGTACCGTTTCTAGTTTGAATATAAAATAAATAATTTATACTAATATTATTAAATTACAGCGACTCCTCTGTATGTAAATATCCTGCCTAACGTCGTCACGTGATTATAAATGCGTAGAACGTTGCAACGCATGCGCACTTATCACGTGACGCGTAACTCGTAACGCGTAACGTTAGGAAATTTCTCCCTACCACATCGAAAGTTGTTTCTATTTAAAAAAAAAAAAAAGACCAGGTACCGCTAAATGTAAACCTGTTCTCTGCTAAATGATAACATTCATTTTACTCCCCCATTATATACTAGCTCAGTGGTTCCCAGTAATGAGTTTTTCTCTAATACCACTTTAACAAATACCTCAAATTTGAATACGCTTTATATCTGAAATGTTAAATAAAAGGTAAATCCAGTTTTTTTGCAATTTATTAAATTTTAAACCAATAACTTGTCACAAAAAAATCTACAAATGTCCAAGAAACATATTTTGGCAGTAGTAATATTTGCGTAATTTTTTCCGTTATCTCAGTGATTGCTTTAGCCAAGATATTACGGCGTTGACAACTTGCATCAGCCTCACGTACCCCGCGGGTACGCGTGCCACTAGTTGCCAATCACTGCACTAACTCATACACGCAACATCGTACATTTAAAGTCGGACCTCTCTCTTAAAGAGAATGTGTCCCATTTAACACATCGTGAAGGACGGAAAAAAAGAAAGAAACGGTGCCTCTAGTATGCCTGAAATCACGGCTGCCAGAAGTAACTACCGCTCGGACTATAAGCTCTATATTATTCGTAAATACATAAAAATACAACCAACATATTTTTGTGAATCGCATTATACGAAAATTGATTCTAGTCTGTGGAACATTTGATCTTAAGTTTTTCATCAAAATTAAACGTACCCTATTTTACTCCCAGAACAATGGACTCCACATTACTTGAAACAGAGTTAAAATCCGACTTGTAGTTTTTCCCTAAGCCGATAAATGTGAGAAATATCGCACCATAAGTCTAACATCACATGCCTCAATTTTTTTATTTTTTGCTGTCATTAGTTTTTCGACTGGTTTGAAGCAGTCCTCCATCTCTTCCTATCCTGTGCTAACCTTTTCATCTTAACATACCCCTTACAACCCACATCCTCAATTATCTGCTTCATATATTCTAATCTCTGTCTACAGTTCTTACCTTCGACTTTTCCCTCCACTAACAAATTAACTAATCCAGCATGTCTCAAAATATGTCCTACCAGCCTGTCTCTTATTTCTGTACGCTTCTTCCACAAACTTCTTTCTTCACCCATCATTTCCAAAACTCGTTCATTTCTTACTTTCTTACTGTCCACTTAATTTTCAGCATTCTTCTGTAGCACCACACTTCAAATGCTTCAATTTTCTTTCTTTCCAGTATTCCTGAAGTCCATGTCTCGCTACCATAAAGTGCTGTGCTCCACACAATGAGTTTTAAAAAGTTCTTTCTAATTACTAGATCAATATTTGAAACTAACAGATTCCTCTTTTTCATGAAGGCTCTTTTGCTAGTGCTATTCTGCTTTTAACATTATTCTTGCTTCGACCATCGGTTGTAATTTTACTTCCCAAGTAACAAAATTCACTTACTTCTCCTATTGCATCCGATCCTATTTTTATATTTAATCTACTAGTATTGGTATCATTTCTGCTACATTTCATAACTTTTGCCTTGCTTTGATTTATATTCAGTCCAAAATCTTCCTTCAGTATTGTGTTCATGCCATTCAGTAACTTCTCAATATCCTCAGCCCGTTATGGTAACAAGACAATGTCATCAGCAAATCGTAGCATACTGATTTTTTCTCCCTGAACATTTATGCCGCATGGAAATTTTTCTTTGACTTTCTTTATTGCTTCTTCTACATACAAGTTGAATATTAACGTGGATAGACTACAACCTTGTCTCACACCCTTTTTAACTGATGCATGTCTCTCGTGATTCTCTACTTTTATTATAGCCACTTGATTCTTATATAGTTTGTAGAGTATTCTTCTATCTCGATACTTTAGACCTGACTTCTTTAAAATTTTGAATATCTTGCTCCACCTAACATTATCAAAAGCTTTTTCTAAATCAACAAACGCCATAAAAGTATCTTTGTTTTTCTTGATCCGCCCTTGAAGTATTAGTCTTAAAGACAGAATTGCTTCCCTTGTACCGCGATTTTTCCTAAACCCAAATTGATCTTCACCTACTATCTCTTCTACTAACCTTTCCATCCTTCTGTATATTATTCTGGTCAGTAATTTGGAAGCATGTGATGTTATACTAATGGTGCGATAATTCTCACTTTTGTCGGCTTTTGCTTTCTTTGGAAGTGTGAAGATGATATTTTTATTAAAATCAGTTGGAATTTCTCCTGTTTTATAACTTTTTGATATCAGCTTGAATAATCTTTTGATTACTTATTCTCCTAGGGATTTAAGAACTTCTGCCGGGATCTCATCAATTCCAACTGCCTTATTTGCTTTCAAATCATTCAGAGCTTTATTAAATTCCATTCTCAAGACAGGATCTCCTAAGTCATCAATGTCGACATCGCCTTCCTTTTCCATTACACTATTGTTCAAATCGTCCTCATCATACAGTTTCTCAATGTATTCCTTCCATCGGTTAGCTCAATCATCGGAGCTTAAAAGAGGTTTCCCATTGGCAGCTTTAATGTTTACGCCTCTTTTCTTCATTTCTCCAAAATTCTGTTTGATCTTCCTATATGCAACATCTACTTTACCTACGACCATTTCCTTTTCTATTTCTTCACACTTATCTTCTAGTCATTTTTCTTTTGCTTTTTTGCATTTCCTGTTTATTTGATTTCTAAATTGCCTGTATTGTTCTCTTCCTGCTTCATCTTGTTCATTTTTGTACCTTCTCCTCCGATCCATCAGCTCCAAAATTTCTTCTGTGATCCAAGGTTTGCGGGCAGCTTTTTCCGTAAGGCCTAATGTTTCTTTACCTACTTTGATTATTTCGGTCTTTAATGTGTTCCATTCGTCCTCGGTTGAGCTCCTTTCAGAGTTACTTCTAAGACCTAAGTCTACCATTTCTGCAAATTTTTACCGACCAGAAAAATATACAGAAGGACGGAAAGGGTAATAGAACAGACAGTAGATGAAGATGAAGCAGATAATTGAGGGCATGTGTTGTAAGATGTATGTTAAGATGAAGAGGTTGGTGCAAGATGGGAAGGAATGGAGGATTGCATCTAACCAGTCGAGAAGCTGATGACTTGGGGGGGGGGGGGGGAGGAAACCGTCCATCTAAACGAAACGTAAGTTGTCTCCCGCAGTCGAGAATATAATTCTTAGGATATAAATTAAAAACAAAAAATTCATTATACCCACTCATTATCCAAGCAACGGCCAACGGCCAGATGTTTTAGACATCTTCATTAGTAAGGACATACAGGGCTATCCTCCGATCACTGCCCGGTTACAGCGGAAATTGAGATCGGACCATGGCAGACCCTGAAGCACTCTACTTTGGATTACAAAAATACAAATTGGAGGCTTTTCCAAGAAATCCTCCAAAACAAACTTTCGAACCAACCTGAAATCACGAACATCGACAATGCACTCGAAATCTTTGAGACAGCAGTCAAAGAGGCCACTGACGCTTCAACACCCATTAGGACACCTCGGTCAGCTCCCACTCCACAGCTTCCCCCTCAACTGATGGCTGAAATACGACACAAAAACAGGGTTGCAAAAGAATGGAAGCTGACGAGAAACCAAGCAACGAGAAGGCTGCTCAACAGACTACAGAGGGAAATAAAAGCTTCCCTGCTGCAGCACCGAAATAGAGAGTGGGATGCAAGAGTATCCATGCTCAGTCCAGAGGACAGGTCACTCTGGCTACAAACAAGAAAGCTTACCAGACGAAGACAGCGCCTTCCTCCTCTCAATGGCAACCATGGGTTAGCTGTCACTCCTGAAGACAAGGCGAATGCCCTCGCCGATGTCTTTGAAACAAATTTTCGGCCGTCGCAAATAAACGCAGACCCCATACACCTCGCCGAAGTCAACCGTCGGCTGAGGGTATACCTGCAAGCAGAGATGAATTTCAATGGACGATATTACCCCTGAAGAGGTTATCAACAGCCTGCAGAATCTCCACCCTCGCAAAGCTCCTGGTCGTGACGAGATCTGTAACAGAACTTTGAAGCACCTGCCTCCTGAGGCCTCAGTCTACCTCGCAGAAATTTTCAACACCATTCTCCGCCGACAACAGTTCCCTAACAGATGGAAACATGCAGTGGTTGTGGGAATACACAAGAGTGGGAAGGACGCACATCAACCGCAAAACTACAGACCTATTAGCCTTCTACCAGCCATCAGCAAGGTATTCGAAAGGCTACTGCTAAAACGACTGTCCACTCATAATTGAGGACACAAATGCCTTACCAAATCACCAGCTAGGATTTTCGGCGCGACCACTCAACTACTCAGCAGCTGATGAGAGTAACAGAAGCTGTCACAAAAGCATTCAACCACAAACAATACTGTGCCATGGGTGATGCTTG
>CM061920.1:282183328-282232497 GCA_031002005.1 Vandiemenella viatica
TCATGTAGGAAATCTGTGCCTTTTTTATAATTGTACCTATATCTCCCTTCAATTTTGGCTGCTGGTTCACTGAATCCTGTAATATCCATCAGAATTCCTTCATGATCACTTATTACTTCATTTACTTGGCATCCCACAAGGTTATCATTGGGATGTTTAGGAATATACCCACAAATATTTTGTCTCCTGGTGATTTGCTCTGCCACTTGTGTAAATCCTCCTTCTCCTAATAAGGCATTTGCAAACCTCGGTTCCATTGTGTTATTAATCTTATTTCCTATATAGTTAACACCTGATAAATGTAAATCCCCAGCAATAATGACAATTCCACTGCGGTAAGCAGCCAATTCCCTGATTTTTTGTTTTTTATTGCCCCAAGTAATTCATGGTCATGATCTATGAACACCAGTGAAGTGTGGTAGTTTTTGCTAACTAGTATGAAACATTGTCCACAAATTGCATCTCTATCTCTGCGTTGCAGTCTGTAACCATTGAGAAAAACACCATTGTCTAGTACTTCTTCTTTTAACCAAGAGTCTACCACTATTATTAGTTGCGGTTCGTGTATCTTTATTAAGTTTGGAATTTCTATTACTTCGTGCATAATACTTCTACAGTTCTAGCATTAATACCTTTCAACAAAGGGTTTGTTCTGTTCAATGTCTTGTCCTAATAAATTCATTACTGGTATGTCTAAACTGGCTGTGACAAAAAAATCTTAAACGATTGTGATTGCCTGAATGATATTTAATGTTTGGACCTGTTCATATACATATATTCTGCTTATTACACAGATGTTAGATCAGAAGCACTAATTTAGTGTTTCAAATATGTAGCAATAGATTTTATTTGTTCAGCCAGATTTAAAAATTTGTTTTTTTTTTCCCTTAAGATGGTATCTACGATTAAATTTATTGTGCGTGCAACACAGTATACCCCAAAAATAAATTGACACTGTCTAAGAGGAGAAAGGAAAATGATTACTTATTTTAAGAAATATCGACGCCGAAACTCAGATTTCGGAATCGGTATATCGTAGTAAAAATTACAACTCATAAATATTGTTTTTTTTTTTTTTTGTTGAAAAATGATTTCGACATATTATTAACAGTCCTAGCAGGTAACAACCATGTCTTATTTGAATCCAATGAATGATTCTCCATTGACATCTGGGGAGATTAAATCTATGTATCCGCATGGAAGGGTTTTCAACTAGATGTTTATTTAATACTGATGACTGCTCCCATAGCTGGTTGAGGTTGGAAGAGGACCTTACAAGATTGACTGACGTGCAACATGGCTTTTTCCTTGATTTCAAGTGTTGGTGTTTTGCTTGTGTAATGTCTCCATGAATGGCTTAGCTAAAACTACAAGTTCTTTTAAGAACAGAGACTTTACCGGCGTACGATTGCAATGAAGTCTTAAATGGTGTATCTTCGGATTGTGTTCTGAAGACCGACCGATATCAGTATCTGTCGGTCAACCGACCTGTGCAGATGTCTCCACACGTGCGGAAGACGGCAGAGCTAGTCGACAAAATATCGTGTTTTCAAAACACAATCCGGCTGTACACCCGCGAAGACTTCATCTCAATGTTCTTCTTTCTCAATGCATTGACGAGTGCCACTTTGGAACTTCTCCTTCATTCTGAACAATATTTTATGAGCAATCATTACACCTTATTTTGCAGGCCTGGCAGACACTCGGTCGACGTTTGTATGTTTGCAAAATTCTACGCACACTCCAGTCAGACCACTGAAGATTGCTTTGGAGACTACAGAAACGAGCGTCTAAATGCCTCAATGTTTTCTGTATGTTTTCTTGGTCTAAAGTGTAATAGCCAAAGGTTCCACAGTGAAAGCGCTTTGCTGACCCATCCACATCTTGGCAGCTACTGAACAATGGCGAGAAACAAAACTTCCCTTGTTCAGTGCTTTACCAAGCGACGCCCTATCCCTAGAACTACAACTCGCCTTCCTACGCATAAACAAAACTGAGGAAGAAGTTTTGCCGCACACTTACGTGAATCTATAAACTATATGAAAGATATACGGGATGTAACAAAGACTAAATAAAGAAGAGTGTAACTGATACTGTAGGATAACAGACAGGTTATCCCAGAATACATATTTTAATGTCATTCTATATCTTTGTAATGTTAGAGTTCCATGGCCTGTTAGTATTACTCTTTTAAAAGATTTCTATAGTAACAAGACTTACAGGAGATTGCCTAGGTTGTTAGCGCTAAGAAGAACCTGCAAATAAATCCGATTATGTAATTAAAGTGATGTATTTGGAGTTATTAAAACTAAGTGAAACTGTGTTGAATAAAAAAACTATCAGTTTATTTATTTAGTTTAGCTGCACATTCAGAAAATGAAATAAATAGCTCCACTTTGCAGTGAAATCACTAAGTTATTTAAGAAGTATAAAAAGCACGGAAAATATAAACAAAATCTCTTCGTAAATCCAATATGGCGACCGTGACAGGACCAAATTTGTAAAACTTTTGAGAAATTCAAACAAAGTATTGTGAATTGGAAATATAGAAAAAAGGGTTTCCTTTTTTGTAGAGGGGTAAGCTATGCTTACCGCCTCATCCTGCGTACAAATTCAATCAGGATATCGAATCAATTAAAACTTCATTCTACCATCCCTGATGTAATGCCGTTGAAAGGGTCATATGAGATTATTGTTATTCAGTGCCGCAAAACGCTTGTAGATAGTACTGATTGATGTCCCTGCCCACAATTCTTCAACCGGAATGATAGTAAAAGTTTATAATCACCAAGAGGAAGCTGTCGCTTAGCAATATTGACGATCTTGGTCAGATGTGCAGTATTCAGCTGTTACCACAGTATACCATTCCATAAAAAGTTATTGGCTATTGGGGACTGCTCTGTTTAGGAAATATATAGTTTGTAGGGTATACAGGTTATTTTTCCAGAACCGAAATAGCTTTATAAGTGGTCTGAAATCAGGAAAAATGTTGAAAAATTTAGTTGTACTCGGCGCCATTAGCGTAGCTTCCGCAGATACACCTTATGTAATGAAACTGACGGATAAAGACTTCAACTCTAAAATAAAATAAAATGAAGCTGTGATGGTGATGTTCTACTCACCATGTTGCCGACATTGCCAGAATCTGAAACCGGAATTCGACAAAGCTGCTAGATTAGCAAGAAACAACGGCGTTCCAGTCGTATTAGCGAGGGTTGATTGTACTGGTCCAGGAAAGCAAACATGTGACTTAATAATGTTGCCGGTTATCCAACAGTAAAGTTGTTCAAAAAACGGTCGGCCTTATGAAGAATATAATGGACCAAGGGCGGCCGATGGAATTTTTAACTATCTGAATGGTATGCTTGGTAGACAGGTGAAGGCCCTGCCAGCTGAAGATGGTTACGAAGACGATGTTACCAAATACTGTAGTGTAATATACTTATTGTTTATTATTATTAAGTGATAAGGGCAGTAACTTGGTGTACCAATATGTGTTACAGACAATGTGCAGTGTTAACCAGTTGCTGCTCATGGAAACTCAACTGGGAAAATGTCACCAAGCCATCGGTTCTTGTTATAAAAAATTGTGAAGGTAAATATTGTTCAATGTTTGTTAAACAGTCAAATGTAAAAGGCATGCTCACCTTAATTGAAAGAGAACACTTACAGAAATAGGTGACCTATCCCAAGTTTACCATCACCATTATGCATGTTTTGATTATCAAGATGGTATGGTAAACTTGGGGGGGGGGGCTGTAGGATAACAGACAGGTTAACCCAGAATACATATTTTAATGTCATTCTATATCTTTATAATGTTAGAGTTCCATGGCATGTTAGTATTACTCTTTTAAAAGGTTTCTATAGTAACAAGACTTACAGATATAACTAGGAGATTTCCTAGGTTGTTAGCGCTAAGGAGAACCTGCAAATAAGTCCGATCATGTAATTAAAGTGATGTATTTGGAGTTATTAAAACTAAGTTAAACTGCGTTGAATATAAAAAACTATAGTTTATTTATTTAGTTTAGCTGCACATTCAGAAAATGAAATAAATAGCTCCACTTTGCAATAAAATCACTAAGTTATTCAAGAAGTATAAAAAGCACGGAAAATATAAACAAAATCTCTTCCGAAATCCAATAATACGTATCATCAAAATAACCTTTTACCTAAAACTCGTTTCTTCGTGTTGAAACTGTTGGAATATGAAACGAGGGTATCAGAACAAACGATGCTAAACGGATGTTAAATCAGTTCTCTATCACAGCAAGCGGATCACCATTTCGATATCTAATATGAGCTTAAAGCCAGAGTTCGATTAATGGAACGTCAGGTTTAAATAATTCGAAGCGTTTCACATGGATAACCACAAACAACTAATAATAGAAATTTAATCGACATATTGAAATTAATTACTTAATTGTGACTTCATTGCTCCTAAAATAAACATTTCGCGGTGACAGAAAAGCTAGCATGACCCATTTTATCACCTAACGCACAGGATGTATTTCTAACAACTGCTATTCACCAGGGACTGTGACTAAAACTACTAATTCTACATTCATAATATTAACAACAATTTATCTTTCATTTGCAAGAATACTGTAAATTTGTAGCAATCATCCGCGATTCGTAACAATGGATTTCATATGTTACTAGTAAAAAAGCTGTTGTTACGATACTTTCGTTTAAAATAAACTGAATTGTACTAAATTGGGGTGAAACCTCAAAATAGAATGTTTAAAATCGAGTAGTCGTTACTGCACAGTTAGACTAAATATTTACCATTCACTAAAATTAAGAAATAATAATAACAACTTTACCCTTGGCGTATTATTATGAATATCAAGGTCTGTTAATATATTTGTTGATAGCTTAACGGTACATTGTTCTTTTGTTTACTGAGGCAGGAAGAATTAAGTGCAGAGAAATGAGTACAAATAAAAATCGGCAAAACTTTAATAAAGAAACTAAAAATCCATTTGATCAGAACACCGCTCCCGTACCGTAGATACACCATTTTGTACTTAATCATTATTTGCCAACTTATCGCATTTGAAATAAAGAAAAAGTCACGGGTACACAGAAATGTGTTTGTACGCAAGGTTCTAACAGAGAAATTTCTCTTCAGATCTGTAAAATGAAACAGTGAATCAATACTAAACCTTGTTTACAAACCACATAGCAGGTAGAAACTTAAACCAAACAAAGTAACATATTCGTGCTGTGACGGGACGATTAAATATTTCTTACTCTGAGCTTCCTAATAATTTCGAATCAGATAAAGAAATTAATTTACGCAGGGCTGACTGTGAGAAAGTATTTTGGAGTCGTTGTAAACAAAAGAGGAAAAACTGAAGGAAAAAAAAAAAGAGAGGTAAGTTGGCTGTTAACATTTTAGGTTGAGTGTAACGGGATGCTTTTGGTTCTCGGATATTAAGTAAGAGTAGCCTTGCAAAACAAACCTGCAAACTTCAAGTAAACACGAAGTCCACTACGCGCTATAAAGTTGTAGATGATGGAGCTGTTAGTTTGAAAAGGAATAATACAGTGGCTAAAACAAAGACTCCTTAAAACTCAATTACAATTATATAATAAACTTAAAACCATTTCAAGGACATTTTTAATGCCCCAGCGCGAACACTAAGCAACTTCATCTTTTTCCGTAGGAAAACAGAAACACATAGACCCTATGCGTGTTTGAGTTTAATTCCTGTTTGTTGTTTGTATTTTTTTTGTTTTTTTTTTTTGTTTTTTTTTTTTTTGGTAGGCGTAATTTCGAAACCAAATCATCTTCTCCTTGATTAAAAGTAGTTAACTGTTGGAAAAATTTCATTTCTCGCCAAATAAATTCATTGTTCCAGGAAGGTAGAGCGATAGTGTTCGATCGGTTTTCTGTGAATCTAACTACTAGCTAATAGGAATCGTAAAATGGTAGGTAATAGTTTTTCAACTTTTTTGGTCTACCACTCCGTTTTAGAAAAAAAAAATTACTCACCACCCCCTTTTCAGAAAAAAAATCACACCGACTCCCCTTCTTGTAATAAATAATGTAACCCACATTGCTCCAATTTTTTACTCTCTTAGCCCACTTTCTGAAACATTGACTCGATGGCGCACCTCTTAGGTGAAGTGTACATCATATATAGAAAAACAAGGAAAGATTTCTAAAATTATTTTATTTAAAAAGACTAAAATGTATATTATTCATAGATTGATTAACAGACACTTAGAACGAAAAAAGTGCTAGTAATTAGGGAGTTGAGCAAGGTATGATGGCAATAATTTTTCCATATTTGCTGCCTTATTTGTCACGAGAAATCTGAACTCGCCGCGTTCCGACATTGAAAATCTGCTTCTTTTCGTAGCTAATAAATTTCTAACTGTGCTAAATCCTTTTATGAGTACATATGGTCATGGTAAAATCAAATAAAATTTTTTTCATGCAGCCCTTATAACCCGTTAGAATAGCGGAAAGCGGTGGAGGGGGGGGGATGCTTGGTCCCTCAACCTCCCCTATGATCCCTTCAGTACCCACCAGTGGGCGGTACCGCTGCATTTGGGAACCCCTGGTTTAGCTAATGACCACAATCACGAACCAAAAATTGTTACTCGGCAAAATAGTAAGGATCGTTTTGTATGTTTTCCAATATAGTGCAATGCTGTTTTGTGCCATTTTCACTGCCTTGCAGGTTTTTTTTTTTTTTTTTTTTTTTTTTTTTTTTTTGTTAATGGCATTTGGCAACGGAGGCCATACAGCCAGCTCAAGGTAATTATAATTGCTTTCAGTGTATGGACGTCACAGGACGTACAGGACATTCACACAGACACACAACACTTAACATCCATGCCCGCGGCCGGATTCGAACCGGCGGCCTTCGGTACCGCTACGCTACCGAGGCCGGCTCCCTGCCTTGCAGTTGTCAATGGGATTCGTAGATGCTACCTGCAATCTGTCAGTGTCCATCTACACCGAGCCTCGCAATCGGCTCGGCCATCCACATTTCGGCTTCTTATGTTTCCTGGAAAACATTACAGTTGATTACAGTCAGGACTTATGAAACCCGTCAACAAAATTAAGAAAATAAATCAGGAAGTTTTTTTCCAAGTGATTCTCTGATTTCTTTTCGAAACGACAGCTGTTTCTCCAGTTCTTTGTAAGAGATTTACCGTTCTTACGCTTTACTTGATTCACAATACTTCCAATGACTTCTACGACGCACAGTACATTTCATGAGATGTGTAGAGAATAAATCTCAATGGAAGGAAATCTAATGTTCCATTTCATAGTAGGGAAGGGATGTACCTGGACCTGAAAACGTCCTAGCGTTTACGAACTCTACAAAACTCAGACGGTAAGTCGCTTTGTTCCCACGATGGCACACTCATGTCTCTGTTGTCAGCTTAGTCGATCAAGGTATGAACACTAGTCACAGGGCGGTATCCACAGACTCAATACCACTTGCGTGAAGGCACAAAGGTTCTTAGTTTTGTGGCGAACTGTTAAAGAAAAGACCTTATACCTGTGGTTCAAATAATCTGTGTTATCATATAAGATGAAATATAATTTTTTATCGAATCGTGACTGTATTAATGTCCAGTCAAACGCTCTGAGGTCATTAAGGATAAAAAAATTATAAAATTTTGAATAACACGTAATTTTCCAAAAAAGGTTAGCTTGCTAACTACACAGATAGAATAATAAAAATAAAAAAATCTGGCCTTCACGGAACGCCCAGCAGAGGTTATTGAAAGAATTTATAATTAAAGGAAACCAATAAATATGCACACACTGGGAGTAAGGAGCTAAAACATGTGGATGTATATATCCCGCATTTTGTGTACGCTTGAGCAGAAAATAAACACCCCTGTCATTCACGTTTAATCTCAATAATACTGTCACTGATATAAAATCTTTAAGCCCTACAGACAATGTTCTTTTGAAAACAAAATGGAGTAGAAAGCGGTGGCGTAGAGGGGCATGACGTCATAAGAGAGCGTCGTGCCGTTTGTTGTCACGTATACGAATCGGTCCTACCCCCAGGGCGCGACAGTTCACATCAAAAAAATGTTTCGTATGATTGTAAGGCGGATGAGGAATTGCTTGGAAACAAAGTGTGGACGTATTGGAATAACATTTGATACTAAAAATAATTATGCAAAACACGTTTTACGGGTGGTGGAGAGAGGATTAAAAAATTCTGCATTTAATGGAAAGCGTTACAAGGAAATGTCTCACTGAAGTGAGGGAATTAGGATGCAAAAGGTTGGTCAGACCACTGCTTGGGTTTGCCAGGGTCGTATGGGATCAATATTATGAGTATTAAATAACAGAGTTTGATGCAGTAAAAAGGAGGGCAAATAGATATTTCCTGCCGAAATAAACCTAGGACACAGTAATTTATAAGATAAAAGTGTTGGTTTTGGTGTCATTGAAAGGAAGGAAACAGATGAAGAGAGTGATCAAAGTTTATAAGATATACATAGGGTACAAATGGTGAATGGGTATTGAGAAAAGAATTAGCTGCCTTTCAATTGATTGTAAAAAATTTTAAGAATAAAATTCATTAAATGCGCAAGAAGAGGAGCAGAAAATTTGCTACCATAGCATTGCCCCAAACCGTAATTCATCTAGAAACTATAGTTAGGATGATCGGTACACTGATGTCTGGCTGTCGACTTAAATACGAAACTTCATATTCATCTGTTTAATAGTAATCGAGTTTTCATCTTTATAATGATTTGTCACAGACATTTCAACTAACTAACACATGATGGAGACAGAGAGACATCGAAAAATCTCATCTGAAATGGTAGAAATAACGTCCTGGGCTTACAATGTGAATTTTGAACCGAGAGTGGTGGGTGAACGGTTAACGTTCTGGCCTCGCATTTGGGAGGACGCGGGTTTCAATCCCCGTCCGGGCAGCCAGATTTGGGTTTTCTATGGTTTCCCCAAATCACTTCAGGCGAATGCCGGGATACTTCCTTCAAAAAGGCCATGGCCAAATTCCTTCCCTTTCCTAAAAAAAAAAGTGAATTTTGAATACGGAAATGTAAGCTTTTTGCAGTAAAGTACTTGTCTGTTTTATCATATGCATTTAAAGTGAAAACTTTAAATGTTACCTTGATTTCAAGAAATAGTTTTATATAAATTACATCTAATTTAGAGAGTTACTCAAACACTCTCTTAGCGCGCTTTGTAACATTAATACAACCCCCTCCAATCATTTTTCGTTATTAATGTTATTGTTATTATGCTACTATTTATTTTATATAAATTAAAGGTATCTCAAATATTTTTTATGAATGTCTGAAGTTGTGTCATTTCCTGATTTCCACACATGATAGTTTGTTTGAATTGTGATCGGGGTAGCTTTAATTTATAGTCTTTGAGAATTTATATTGTCTGACCCACAAAAGCTGGCCGAGCGAGTGTGTTGCACCGCGTAGATAATGTCGCGTGACGCCTATTTGTACTTCACTGTAAGGAAGCTGTAATACTTTATAAAATGTGTTAGAAAGTTTGTCTGGATGTTATATGAGTGATTCAAGGAGCGTAGTTTGTTGAATCCATTGGTATTTGATCAGAACCGTGCATTTTCATTTACGACTTCATTTCAATACCTGCCGTTTGGTGGTGGTTACACAATTAACTATATTAATCAAAAATTGTCTAAGCTGACGGCTCGCACACGTTGAGTGATGATAAAAAGGTCCTAAATCAACCAAAAACACGCCGTCATCACTGGTTATTGTGGCAACACTAGTAATCGTTGTAGATCTTCGAGCGCTGTCTTGACAAATTCCGGAAGTTGGTTAGCCATACTAATTAGGTGGAAAGCTTGTAACTTTGTTATCAAAGCAAGTTCCTGTTGAAGTTGTTGGCGTGCCGCTGACATTCAACATCTCGTCATTTCAGCTGACAGCCGGGTCGAGGTCTATGAAGCGTCCAGCCCCTCGTTTATGTAGGCGTGGGAGGTAGAGCCACCTCTCCCCCTGGCAGTGGCGTGGCCATTACTCACGCCGCCCCCACGCCGGCAGGCCGCACATATTGGAAAAGTCGCCGGGCCAAGAGGCTCTCTGCCCGGACAGCGTAGGTGTCGGGGCAGGGCGTGTAATTCACATTTAAATGCGTACCACACCCACAGTGGCTCCTTCAAAAGCGAGGCCTCGAGTTCTATTTCACACGCTGTAACCATACATATGGCCTCTGTGGCAATGCACCGGTCGTTCTTCGGCACCTGTTGTAGTGCCTTCACTGGTTTACAAGTAGAAGTCAGAGCGATGCTCTGTGAGGGATAGGTCACCACTGTACTACACAAAGTGTTCTCTGAAAAAATTAAATTACGAGCTATGAGAAGCCTTGACCTCGAATAAAATATGATTGATGTATTTACCTAAGGCGTAAACTTTTCCTTAAACCGAAGAGCATTATGATTGTGTTCGTATCTGTAGTAGTTTACCGGCTTTCATTCAGATTCCGCTTCGTACAAACTGAAACAGAATATTTATCCTTTCAAGATTTGGTAGTTTGCCTCCTTTATCTCTCAATATTGATGTACTCTGGATATGAAGATAAACACCGTATATATCATTTAAATTTTAATATAACACACTTTAATAAAATAACACAGTCATTATCACAATATTAATTACCATTTTACTATAGACAGCTCCTTATCTGTGATATCTTACAGTGTCCTTTTTAATTACTTCAGTCTCTTTCATTCATCTTCTCTTGAATCTACTTTATTCCTTAGAGTTATTCGATCTATATTTCCCTTGGTATTCCACAGAGCAGCATCTTTTACAAATCTATATTTATATTAATAACAATTATTATTCATATTGTTATACAGTATTACATCTTTATATATAAAGATGAATGTATGTTTCTTTGTTTGTTTGTTGGTTTGTTCTTCATACAAATCCACAGTTTTTATCCGTTCTCGATGAAACTTTGCACACTTATCCTTTGAAACAAGGAGAAAAATACTGTCAACATTTGCTTGAAAAATTATCTGTATAAATAACACATTTGTCTCATAACTTCGAAATACGGCGGTAGACTGACATGTTGGATGTGGACGACTTCGTACCGAGTTTCCCCGTAGTGGCCTGGCAGCTGAGTGGCTAAAGCGCTGCCTTACAAATGTCCTGATCTCCGGTTCAAATCTCCCTCGGGCATAAGATTTTTAAAAATTGTTTTTCATCGTAAGAGTCAGGCCTGAGCCGTAGGTTATTCGGATTGAATGTTAAACCCTAGATATTAGAAAGATAGGGGTGCAATGCGAGGCAAATCGTAGGTAGTCTTGCAATGTTGTAGGTGTACACTTTTTTACGTTATAATGATCCCTCAGGTGTTGTTCACAGTCAGTGTGTGAGTGTGAACCACAGTAATCTTTATATATAAAGATGAATGTATGTTTGTTTGTTGGTTTGTTTGTTTGTTCTTCATACAAATCCACAGTTTATATCCGTTCTCGATGAAACTTTGCACACTTATCCTTTGAAACAAGGAGAAAAATATTGTCAACATTTGGTTGAAAATTTATCTGTATAAATAACACATTTGTCTCATAACTTCGAAATACGGAGGTAGACTGACACGTTGGATGTGGACTACTCCGTACCGTGCTTCCTCGTAGTGGCCTGGCAGCTGAGTGGCTAAAGCGCTGGCTTACAAACGTCGTGATCTCCGGTTCAAATCTCCCTCGGGGATAAGATTTTTTAAAATTGTTTTTCATCGTAAGAGTCAGGCCTGAGCCGTAGGTTATTCGGATTGAATGTTAAACCCTAGATATTAGAAAGATAGGGGTGCAATGCGAGGCAAATCGTAGGTAGTCTTGCAATGTTGTAGGTGTACAATTTTTTACGTTATAATGATCCCTCAGGTATTGTTCGCAGTAAGCGTGTGAGTGTGAACCACAGTATTATTATTTATAAATACGGAAGTAAGTCTCTGTCTTTTTGTTACGTTTTGACGACTAAAGGGCTATATCGTTGTGATGTAATTTTATAAGGAAATGTGTATGAAGGGCACAGGATATTTTTTTCCAGTATAATTAACAGTTGAAGTCACGAAATTTTGAGATCTTATCGAATAGTGACAGAAATATGTTGGAAATTGATTCTCTTCAAGAGGCAGGTTCGACGGTATAATGATATAGTGATAACTTTCCTGTCATATTATGCCGACTCGATATTGTTTGGGACTAATCCTTCTTTACCAACAACTTACTATATTTAATTCTGGCAAAAAATTCTTAATCCACGCGTACGAAGTCGCGGGTACGAGGCTAGTTAAATATATTACCATCATATTTTATCCACCATTAAAAATAGGTGTGATACAGAGTCATACCCAGTATGATCTCCAACTCCCTCTTCTACTCGTATCTCATAGCAACTGACAAGCAAGTTGAACTTGGATGGTTTTGTTTTACTTTTTCCAGTGATTTGATGAGGACCGCAATTTCGCTAGGGTGCGATCAAGTTTAACGTTTCCATACGCAGTGCTGTATTCACTGACTGCTTTAGCACTGCGGGTAATTTTGGAGCTTAACTCACCAATCGGTTTCTGTGATATTTTCACAATCGCCTCTCCTAACCTGCTGACCGAGTTCCGAAGAGCGTAAATATCTTCCACCTCCAGTTAATCAAGTATCGACCACCTGAGCGATCTGGATCTTTCCAATACTAATGTGTCTGAAACACTAAATACCTTAAAATGATAATTACTTGATATTCTCGTTTAAAGCAGACCGTTTCTGTATCCAATCACTTAAGCCAAAGGTATTTAGCTGTCAAAGAACACCTGTTGTAGTACTACCCTTGTCACGATTACAAAGTAAATTGCGAACAATTTCACCGCAAAATTGTGACGTTTTACTTCCGAAGTAAGCCTCGGCGACTTTCCAGTATACGTCAAACTTCCTTTAAAATTTTTTTAGCTGTTCTGATATGTAACAATGTGTTATTTGAGATATCAGAAATACCTCTAACTTTTTTAAGAAATAACACACAGTATAAAAACAAATAATATAGGTTAGAAAATACTAGTTTATCTAGAAAAAATCGTGATGTATGAAATTACAGAATCTAACTAGATACCTGAAACTTAACTATAAAACAATTCAGTAAACATCAACAATTCATAGCAATGAATTAACAACATTCCTAAGCTAACATCAATTGTATGAAATTTACTAACACACATTATCAAATAAAATGATACATTTGGGCAAAGCACGTTACAGACAACAACCTCAGTACTATAATGTATAATAATGTATTAGAAAATTTGTAATTTCCTAGTTAGTCAGCTATCGGTAGATAAATAATCCAGCTCACATGAATTTTCGAGTCAATATTTCTGCTATCTTCGTCGTTCGAGAGCTAGGACTGCGGCGATTAAGCACTAGCTTTGTACTAAGTCCAAATCAGTTTGAGCTTAGATAGCAACTGAGCAGACAACTTCTATGCAGCTAACTTCATACTTTCGTGGTACATACATTGACTGTCTTCAGCTTAACTAAGCAACCCTTTTTGTTAGTTAATCCTTTTGCCTCATCACACTCCTATGTGTTTTGGCTACAAGTAATGTGTTTTCAAGTAAGAAATATCGTGATAATAATTTATTATCCCTTCAACACGAACATGAAGAAGAAAGCGTTTGCTTCAAACAAGAAGATATCCTTCTCAAAAAAATACGAAAGGAACTTTTACCTCACGCAATATTTTATCCTAAATTGATTCCCTCTTCTTAACGTCTCGTTGCGAGCAGCTTATTAACGGGATGGCAGTGACGTGCAGCCCATCTACCTGTGTGGGATCTGTGTCAGCTTCGCTTCATAAGGCACGGCGTGACGGCAGCTCGAGTTGGCGGAGTAAGAGGCAACAGCAGCTGTAGTTAGACTTCTCCGCACAGCTCAGCAGTTAGTTCAGTTGCCTCAAAAATAACACAGGCGACACCTTCAACATTGAGAGACATTAGATGAGCCGTTAGGCACCAAACTTCCTTTTTGTCTCTAAAATGTAATTAAAGCATTGTGACATTGACTTCAGTTGTTGAAATTTAATATTGCAACAGTTTTATTACAAGTGATGATATATCATGAATTATGTAATGAACAGTCTCCTTGCCATCCATTTTCAAAGATCTCATATCAATCTATACAGTAGAAGAGCTACTTACTACCGCTTATTACCGAACCTTTAGTGGCGGTGGCTTTGATAGATAACAGGAAGTAAAGGTGTATAAAATGGCTGCCCAGTAACGTCATAGTATAAAGCGTAATATTTATATTTTCTACGGGATACTATTAGAAATCACATCATATATTGCCAGTCGATTTTTGTGGTGAAAACACCCCCGCCAGACACTTTCAAAGGTTAATAAAATGTAATTATATGTACTTACGTCATAATATAAAATCTGAATTTGATATATGTTACATGGGCAACTATTTAAAAAATGTTTCTTAAACAGCCAGACATTTTCGAAGGTTCTAACACCCTGTTTGTGCAGTTACTTCAAAGACAATTAATTTTAATTCAGTTTTGATAAAATATCATAATGGGAGACGTATTAATTTGTGTTTTTTATAAGAAAAGTAGAGGAAAAATATTACTCTTAACTGAGGAGACATTGAAAAAAATGTCAAACAGTTAAAGAACTAAGAAAGAAATATGACCTGAAATATAAGGACATTATTTTACCAACAGAATATACAGAAAGTGGTTGTAACAGAGAATGTTACAAACTATTTACAGCACTCATGAAAAAATATTTAACTTCTGAATCTACAAGCACTCAAAAAAATAATTTCGAAAAAAATCGGTAAGTACACCCCGGAATAAAGTATCTCAAGCTCCATTGTTGCTACCTGAGTTGGCCAAAGAGCAATCTCATCCACAGTCTCTATGAAGAGAATCTTTACAAATACATGAACCAACTGTAATACTTTGATGAATAGAACCACAACTTTCAAGCCCTCAAGGAAATTTTGACATTTTACAATTTGAAGAAGTAAGTGACCATAATGATTCAGTCTCTGAAATAAATATTCCTACCGAAAGTTATACTAGTACTGATAAGTATAATGTAGTTTGTGTATTCTGTAACAGAAAAAAAGAAAAATACAATCAGAAATGCTTTCACTTCATGAAACTGAGAAATAACAATTTAAGTCTTGCATAACACCCATCATTATATTTAGAAGAGTATAACGAGTCTTTAAAGAGGTTAGAAAGTATTTCTGGCTCAAAATCAGTACTATCATACTGATTTTCATAATAAAATATTTTCATTCAGCAAAAGATCCAGTAAAATTGCGTGACCACTATAAAGGAAGATGTAATCAGAAAAGGACATTATTATTTGTTAGTTTATTTACATGAATTATATATTGATTTATTGGACAAAGGTTTTGAACAAAATTCAGTAATAATAAATGCCACTTATATAGCACAAGATAAAATAAAGAAAGTATTTCATAAAGACTTTAAATTTTTTACTGTCCATAACAAAAAATATTAGCACCTAAATATCAGGAAGCTATAGTATTGAACATTTACAAAAAGCTGCTATAATTTTAAGAAAATTAATACTACTAATAGAGAAAAGAAAAAATTACCTGATAAAAATTTTTCTGTACAGCATTTGATATCAGGAGAAGTATCATTACCACAAGAATTATTAGACTTTTACTCTACTCTTCATTGAGGTTGTATCCAAAGATGGAAAAATAGTATGTTCGTCAAATTCGTTCTTACTGTCAAGATGTAGTTTATTGAGTACATGGCGGTTAAATAAAGACGTCAAAACAAACCATTTTGGGCTTGACTTTGAGAAGCTTAAAAAGTAGCTGAAAGAATGTTGAAATTATTAACAGATATGGACACTGCAAAAGTTATCAAGGAGTTGAAGAACTAGAAACAGAAACAACATATACTTCTATGAAAAATGTTCACAGAAAAGATTAAAAAATCAGCTAAACTTTGTACTGGTGCTGCTTATAACAATTTTGACCGTTTGGTGTAAACAAGAAGTGGATACATTACACGACGCGGCAGGGATTATTTACCAAACCATTGGCTCAAGTACTACAGAAGAGTCAAAAATATCCGTATCACCAGTTCCAAATAATGAAGAACATTTGGCACATAAAAAAGAAAAAGAAAGAAGGAGGAGAGCTTTTGAAGCCTTATCTATAGAAGAAATTCCTTATCCTAAAAAACCTAAGATTTAGAATCAACAGTTGATTAAATGGAAAATATACTTCCCACTAATTTGTAATTATATACTAAAACAGATAATATTTGGATGATTAGTAATGCATTGGAATCGCCTGATGTTCCCATATGCATTGGTTTTAATAGTCATATTGATCATAAAAATAATCCGCAATAAATTATTTCTTATTTAACTCCAATAAATGCATCACCTACTATTACATCCATAGTTCTGGAAACCACGAATCAAAGTCAAAATATAGCTGAAAATTTACATCAACGTTACATACAAGTTAGATACGATCTCGCGCTAGAAAAACTAGCCTTTCAAATCCAAGCTACGAAAAGAACTGAGATTTGATAATTTATTTATTCATTTAGGGCCCTTTCATAACATGATGGCTTATTTTAAAGCAGTAGACAAAGTCATAAGTGACTGTGACGAGAAAATTTGAAATAATGCTCACTTGAAAAACCCCATTATATATGAGCCAGAAAATAATGACTTGGTACAGCAAGACAGCATTACTGAAAACTCTATCAGGTATGTAATTGTAATCTCATTATTTTATTTATATTTATACAGAAACTGATAAAGAAGATGAACTGGAGTAGTAGTGATGAAGAAATTGAAAAGTATCGACTACGATAATGACAATGAATAAATCTATTTTGTATTTATATAAAACCGATGATATTTCTGTTAAATCATATTCCCAATTTTTGCAATCAATTAATATAATATTAAAAAATTATTCATCAATTCATTTATTACTGAGACAATTTTGTTATTATTAGATTTATAACAAACAATAAAATTTTAAAAAATTTCGAAATTTGAATTTAATCTAATTTTAAATATATTTTAAGAAAACAAATCTATTAAACTTAAATTATTTATTATTGATTTTTTAATTAATTTACTGACATTAAAATTATGTTAAATAATTAATTAGAAATTATTAATAATTCATAAATACTTACGATATAACTGGATTTCCAATAAGCCCAACTGACTGTATCACGCATACTTTCTTACATATCCATTGCCTCCGCACTCGCCCCTAAAGCTGACCTTGAACTACGTCTGGCAGGGTCTTAGAACCTTCGAAACACACTGTCTGTTTAGGAATTTTTTTAAAATAGTTGCCCAAGTAACATATATCATATTCAGATTTTATATTATGACGTAAGTATAATTACATTTTTATTAAACTTTGAAGGTGTCTGGTGGGAAGTTTCCACCGCACGAAGTGACTGGCAATACATGATGTGATTTCTAATAGTGTCCCGTAGAAAATATATAAAAAATTTACGCTTTATACTATGACGTCACTGGGCAGCCATTTTATTCACCTTTACTTCCCATTATCCTTCAAAGCCACCGCAATTTTAGATTAATACGTAGTAGCCAAACGTTCATACCAGCTGTAGTGTACATAAGCAGACATTTTTTTAACCTTTATTCTATGACATTGGTCTGGCGTTCACGGGCTCTTGGACTATTGTATACTATGTATTAATCTAATGAATGTGATTCTTGACGTCTATGAACGTTGTGGCTTTAATATTAATGATCAAATCTCACCAAAAAAAGTAAAATTGACTCCTTATTTTTCTACATTCTTTATGTTTAGTTCGTAAATAACAGAATTTTATATGTATATATATATGTCAACAAAAATGAAATAACTAAATTTGTCAACTGATGTACTTTGTCGGTTACATAAATATTTCAGTATTTTATATTGAGAGAATACTGTCGTGAGTAATTCCGCTCGTAGCCACGAAATGTGAATGTTCATTGAAATCAGGAAGTTATA
This sequence comes from Vandiemenella viatica, assembly GCA_031002005.1. NCBI lineage: Eukaryota > Metazoa > Arthropoda > Insecta > Orthoptera > Morabidae > Vandiemenella > Vandiemenella viatica. The sequence goes on from CM061920.1 coordinate 282,201,397, forward strand.
ATAAATGGCCACTTGCAGATTTTGTGAAGATTATTACCACAAAACGTAGCTTAAGATATCCAGGGTCATAAAAGTTCGTTTGCGTAACAGATGGCACTCGTGGCTGTGCTGCTTCCTGCCAATAGCCGTTTCGTCTGCTTTAACTCACAGAGGCAACACCGTAAATCGGAAATAACGGCACCATGCCAGCTATTTATCAAGTCGCTAATTAGAATTTTAATCGAAACATAATTCTGGTGGTACATAACACGGCTGTGGAACATAATTTGTTGCATTTTGCACGAGTTCATGAATGTGTACGCGATCTACAAATTTCTAAGGACTGAAAATTGATTCCTGTCTGGAGTGAGTGACTTTTTGTACATTTTTCGACTTAGTAAATAGTATCTTTTACTATTATTGTTTGTTTTGTATTTAAAAAAATTGGTACTCTTCCCTGTTACCACAGAAATCAGAAGAGGGGGTTTGATTATATCCCGGAATTTACTAAGCTTGAAAGTCCAGTAATTATCTTTCCATTACTTTCGGCCTAGTAGACTGTTTAAGTTTTTTTTTATCACCGTAACGGTCTTTATTTGTAGTTCTCACTGCTAGAGAATTCAAGTATCTATGATGAATTACAATGACAGGTTCATTTTGAGAGTGCTTTAAAAATCTGAATGTTATCCGTAGGTAGGATGATTTGGATTTATAATAATCATTTTTATGTAATTGAATCTTCCTACCATTAACATTAATTGTTAAATTAGTTATTAATTTGATACATTGTTTAAAATATGATCTGTCATAATTTCATATACAGATTCTTTGGAAGTATAGGGAGAAAGGCACTGGATAATTGGACAAAATTTTACAGAACTGTAATGAGAGTATATATTTCAGATGTAGTACTGCACTCAACTTTACGGATAATAAGGTGTTTGTTCAGTAGAATTAAGTAGCATATATGTACATTTTCTGTTTGTTTACTGTTAATGAACTTTACTTTTGGAAGACAAAACAAATTTTTGGTGATTCGTGAGGCAATCACTTCACTCCTCAAAGCGGATAGAAGGGTTAACATTTGTGCCCCGAGGCAACGACTATACGTTTATTCTCAGGGATTAGGGTAAAAAGATCTAAACTAACAGCAGATATTCCGAAGACTAACGATAATTTGGTTGCTATAAAGCCAGGACAGAAAAAACTTTCAAAATGCAGGTTGGTAAGGAGAAACTGGAAACTGCAAACTTACTTATCTTTTCGCTTTGCTAGGACAATACCAGAAACCTCCTAATTGGAACCATCCACTCTCTTCTGACTGATTCGATCACCGAATGCTCCTCAATCTTGTTAGTAGCTAAAGTTTTGTCCCAACCGGTAGCTGCAGTTACGAAGAATTACTTTCCGCGGATACTGGTTGTAAGCAATCCTAGCAATCGTGATTTGCCGTAATGGGAAACGATACTGTGTAACTAAGACGTTAGCTTATGGAAAAGGATGAAATTGGTTATTCAGTTCCAGCCTACAGTCTGACCAGTACTCCTAATATTCTAACGTTGAAAATGTACATCGCCTACATTTCTCTCCCAGATGCTGGGATTATTATATGTCAAGATTAATTAGATCCAGATTTCGGCGTATAAATTATTGAGTTTGTTGAATCATTAAATGGTTCTCTGGAAGTTTGAACTATATCTTGCTAAAATTTTTGAATTAATTACTTCTTTAAGTAATAACTGACTTCACCTTTGCGAAAACATTGTTTTGTTCGTGTTAAGTACAATACGAAGGCTTCCATGGTTCTGATTCAACGTAACTCTATATCTACTAGAATCGCGGAGTTAGCTTATTACAGCAAAGACATAAGACAGAGATTGCGCGAAAAATTGAACTTCGGATTCTCCCTACCAGTCATGCTGTATGCAATTCCATCTTACCGAAAAATAATCTGAGAGTAAGATGAATCTAGACTTTAAGAAAACCAGAACCACAGTGTTGTACAACATGTATGCAAGATCCCAACAGTCTTACTACGAACGAAGTCGTTGACATTTATTTCTGAGTTAGTAAAAACTAATTATTTTATAACAATGAACATCTTCACAGTTGTTAAACAAAAATATTCTCATAGTAAATAGTGTGATTGTTTACTGTTTACTTCTAGTGTTGTTATCTGTTAAAACTATTAGCTTCTTTATTTTTGCTTAAGGCTTTACGTCTCGTCGAATTCGAGGTTATTAGAGGCGAGAGAGGACTGGGAGAAAGAATTCGGCCATGGCCTTTTGAAAGAGGCATTCGCCTGGAGTGATTTGTAGAAACCATGGAAAACACAAATCTGGATGTCTGAACGGGAATTCAAATTTGCGTTCTTAAAAAACTATTTGAATTTCTGATTTGGTGATAAAGAAAACAGCAAGCAGTCACAATTGGGACTGGTTGCTGTTTTCTTTATTACCAAATTTGATAAAACAGTCACGGAGTTCCACTGATCCATCATGGATAAAATATTATATTTGCATTTCAGTTTGTTTTTGCCATTGAATGGTCCTACAAAGACAATCGTTTGGCTGTGATTGCATTGCACCCATTCAAAATGGAAAATGGGACAATTTTTCCAAGACGCTTCTACAGCTCGGCTCAAATGGAATGAACTACCTCGACTTGGTTCTCAAACAATTTAGTAGATTTCATGTTCTTTTAGAACCTTCTATATTACAAAATGTGGCCTGTTTTGAAGAACAGTAACAGTAAATTTAGCGATCTGGTTGCTCAGTGGTTAAGGCGCTTGCTTTCATAAAATTGGGGTCTGATCCAGCGATCAAATCCCGGTGTGGCCCGGAATTTTCAAGAGTTGAGTTTGATCATATGAGCTACGCGAGGACGTTCCGTGATTCGAATTCCACGTTTAACTGTAGGTCCCAGAGGAAAGGAATTGGCCGTGCTACCTCTGACACAATGGCTTACTATGCCTCCTTTAAGGAGGATCCAATCAGCCTACAGTGGAGTAAGTTAGTTTAGTTTAATATTGAATCACTGAAGCGAGCCTCCACTAGCATTTTTGTTTAATTTGGTCTTTGCACATCCTCGACATCAAGGACATTAAGGGTGGGTAAGATTAAGGGCAAGAAACGTTAATGAATTTATCCATCTTCTTTTGAAGGAACCGTCCAGCGTTTTCCCGCAGATATTTCGAGAAATTGTGGAAAATCGAAATACAGATTGTCAGACGGAAATATTACCACTTTTTCAATCAACGAGGAGCGTGCTTTATAGGTCCTGGCAGTGTAGGAGGCAGAACACTAGCCTTGTATTGAAGGGGTCACTCACCCGCGCCTGCCCTTGGGCATGGGTAGTTTTAATTAAGTGTTGTGTCCGTGCTGTGTTTAAACAGTACACTACAAAAATTGAATCATTATACTTGACAGAAATGTAATAAAATTAGAGTTGGCTGTGAGACCCAGTATCCGTACGCCATTATTAAAAGAAATGTTCGTGTAGCGATCGGTGGGTAGTAGGTGCTACGTATGGCCTGTATTGAGCCCTAAGACGGTCGTTTCAATAAGTGTGGCATATACAATGGCGGTAATTTAAAGTGCAACATCCAGACAGGAATGGTGGAATTTTAGAAAACATTATAGATATATCCAGGGTCATACCGAAAGAAATGATAACAAATTGAAGTGGATCAAACTTAGTTTGTTACCTCTAGATACAGTTGTCAGTAAGAAGTGCGCCCACCTTGAGCACCTATGCATTCACCGATCCTTGCCAGCGTTGAATCAATAAGTGTTCGGATGAGTTCTTAGGATATATCTCTGTGCGCCTGCATGTCTTGTGCAGTCAGTTGTTGCAGAGTTTGTGCTGGGTGACATGTAATCTAATGTGTCTACTGCTGGCATCCCAGACATGCTCTATTGACGACAAATCTGGGGACCGTGCAGTCTAAGTTGTGATCGTAATCCTTTGCAATGGTTGTGTTGCTATGGCCATAATATGAGGACGGAAATTATCTTGTGGGAAGATGCTATTTGGATCGTGGACATTAAGGGAATCACAATAGGGTGCAGAATTCCGTCCACATAGTGGTGGGCAGTCATTATGCTTTCAACAACAACCAACTCAGTCCTACTGTCGAAATTGAATGCCCAAAAATCATGACACCAGTGGCTCGACCTGTGTGACATTCTGAAATCACAACAGACTAAGCCATTTCTCCACTACGTCTGCGTATATATTGTCGATTATAACTTTCCAACAGACATAATAGTGACTCGTCTCTAAACACAGATGTACGCATTTCACGTATCCATTTGCTTTACGCATTACACAAGATTAGACAATGCTGGTAATGAAATCATGTTAATGGAACACATTGCATAGGGATCAGAGAGTGTAATTAATTTTACAATCGTCGAGTGGTGACTCTCTCTGTAACCACTGCTTGGATCTGTCCTGCAGTCAGCCTTCTGCCAGCAACAGCCACACACATAATTCGGCGGTCTTTACGTGCTGTTGTCCCTCTGTATGGACTTGTGGCTGCTTTTAGAGTATTACAGCCTTCTTTAATCCACTGTGTAACAAGTCTGTATACTGATATTGCGCTATGGTCAAACCTTCGGGAGATTTCACGATATGGTGCATCCATTTCAAAGACGTCAATTCTCCGACCCAGTTCGACATTTGGGTAGAGGGTCTTTTCTCTTCGCCTTGGCATATTCGGTCAACAAGAATTTGTGTACAAGAAAGTGTTATGTTATACTGCACTGTTCACCACTTACACGCTAAAAAAACATAGCAATTTTATAAAATAATTAGCCCCGTAATAAAATTTGGGCAAGTCAGTTTTCGCTGATTCTTATCAGCACCACTATTTCCAATACTTCCCTTGTCAAGTTAAACATATTGATTTGTCTGTTGTACTGTTTACCATTCGTGCTACTAATACTATACTAATCCCTTAGTAGGTAAGTATTTTAGTTGTCAGTTACTTATTTTGTCTGCTTCTGGGGATTTCTTATTTCTGAGTCGACTAATTATGTTTTTAATTGCCGCTGGAGTAGCCAAATCATTGAATTCTCCAGCACCTTTCTTCAGGAACGTGGTAACAGATTCTTTGACATATATTTTTTTTTTTTAATCGTCCTTTTCTCCGTCCTTTTTTTTTTTTTTTTATTCGGGCGTTTGAAATTGTTCTTCAAAATAGTCTGCCAGAATCTTCTCTTTGCCTGTTGGTTCAAAGATTAACTCATCTTTGGCAGTAATTAGTGTTGCCTGATCTTTGGAGATTTTACTGCCTTTATAAGTTTCGAGCATTACTGAGTTCGAGGGTAAGCACTGCCGTCTTCTCTTCCCAACGCTCGATATTTATTTATTTCTGCCGTTTCTTTTAAGTTCTCTCCTTTATTGGAATGTTAGCCTTCTGTCTAGAGGGTTTGTATATAGCTGCCATTATTTTATTTTAGATTTTGCAGTGATGCCATGTCATCTGGTAGGTCTGTGCTGTAGTTGCATGGTGAGTTTACCGTCGTTATCTGAGCCCTTGTGCTAGGTCGATGTATGGCTTTCGTTAGGAGACTTATTGTAACGTCTAATTGTTCCTGTCTGTCCATTCGGTAGGAGGTCACTACTGAGTAGCGAAGTTCTTTTACCAATATATCCCACTCCATTTGTTTTGTTATTTTCAAAGTGGTCTTGTGGTCACCCAGTTTGACATTTTCACTGTCTGAAAACAACTCGTTTATCGTCACTGGCTGTAATATAAACGGAATATACTTTGTTATTAAGATGACATTGACATATGGTAGATGTTGAGGGTTCGGCGGTATGTCGGTTGTTACTTCCGGATCAGTGTTATTTAGGTTTAGTTCTCTTGCCACCTGAAGAAACAGATCGCCATGTGGGCCTGTAATTTTATAATTCCATGCTGAATGCGTGGCAATTAAATTTCATTCCACAAATACTTGTGGGCCAACAGTCGTAATTACTTCTTACAGTAGTTCACGATTTGGCTTCAACTGTGCTCTCTCTATAGTTATTATGCCATCACCTGACTGAGTTGTGATACATTTAGCTTTACTATTTTTAATTTTTAAATCGTTATAATCAATTGTGGTTTATTGATAATGCGTATAGGAACAGATTATGTATTAAAAATCAGACGACAACAAACAAGTTATTCATATATATCATATGAAATCAGCTATATAGCCACGCCATTTACTGCCAGTTAATCACAGGCAGAGTATTTTGAAGTGTGTTGTCTTTCGACATTTACTTCAACATAATCTAGAAGGAGCAACACTTTGCTTTTGGTATGGCTTATCGTTGACGTTCTTAGTTTAGAATAGCGGCTGGTCTTTTATGACGGTCAATACCTGTAACGTATTGCCCGAGCGAGTTGACTTCCGGGTTCCTGGTCTTCTGTGCGCGCTCGTAGAACGTCGCAGACAGCTGTCTGAAGCGCTCCGTCAGCAGCGGGATGTTAGTAGTCTCGTGCAGAACTGCAGTCGGAAATCTGCTCGGTAAGTGGAGGGCCCGTTTTAGTGCCCTGTTCTGTATCACCTAAAGGCGCCGAAGGTGCGAAGCAGCCGCATTGCCCCATACGGGACAAGCGTAATCCATAATTGGTCTTACCAGGGTGATATAGATGTTTACTCCCGCTTCAAAAGGCTATTCCTGTTCAACACAGGGTATAGAGCGTGTAATCTAGCACTTGCCCTTCTCCTGATATCTTGAATATGGGATCGCCAAGTCAGTCGCCGGTCTAGAGTAATTCCTAGGTACTTGACTTCGAAGGGGTGGAAGGTTTTGAGTGCGTCTCTTGCTGATTATGATGGCTTGAGTTTTGTGGCGTTGATGGTTATCCTCCACCGTTTCACCCGGTCCTCAGTTGATCGAAGGACTTCTTGCAGACGCCTAGTTGCTAGGGCACAGCTTCTGCTTGCCGTACAGTATGCCGTGTCACTGGCATAGGTGGCAGTAAGAACTCTGGGAGCGGTAGGCACGTCAGCGGTGAAAAGCACATAGAGGACTGGTCCCAGTACAGATCCCTGAGGTACCTTAGCAAGGATTAGCCTCACATTTGAAGTGGCCTCGCCTACAAGAACGCAAAAGGTGCGGCCAGTGAGATATGACATAAGGAGCTTTACTGGTCTGCCTGAGAAGCCTTGTTCGTATAATTTGAGTAGCAGACCTGTATGCCACACAGAGTCGAATGCTCTGGCGATATCCAGAAGCAGTATTGTTTTTCGTTGAATGCCCTTGTCGCTGCTTCAACCACCCTCATGAGCTGTTGCGTGGTGGAGTGATTGCGGCGAAAGCCGAGCTGGTGATGGGGGATAATCTAGTTCCGTTCGATGTAATGATTTAGCCTCTTGAGCAATAACCACTCAAAGACTTTGCTTATAAACGGCAGGAGGCTTATTGGCCGGTACCTTTGAGGTAGGTGCGGGTCCTTCCCGCTTTTGTGTATTGCCACAACTTCAGCATGTTTCCAGCATTGGGGGGATTGCTGATTGCGAAGAATGTTGTTAAATATTCCTGCCAAGTAAGTTGATGCTTGCGGTGGTAGATTCTAGAGATAGCTATTGAAGACACGATCATGACCAGGTGCTTTATCTGGGTGAAGTGTGGCTAGGCAGCTCGCAACCTCTTCCGGAGTGATGGTGTCAATTTCTTCCTCGTCGCCCCTTCCTCAGCCTGCAGATAGGTGTTTAGGCAGCGATGTACCTTTTCTACTTGCAACTGGTCTTCCACTTCCGATGGCCGAAAGTTCCTCTCGAAGGAATCTGCTAGGGCGTTTGCCTTGTCGGTTGGGCGATAGACTGGGCCCCGTTCGCCGTGTAGGGGTGGAAGTCGAGTTCACTGCCTAGTGAATTTCTTTGTCTCTGCCCACAGCGTCCCATCACCTGGGGTCAGCATCGAAACACGAGCCTCCCATTCTCTGCTCCGGTGCTCTGCCAGCGGCACCTTCAATTTTCTCTGGACTCGGTTTAGCAGTCTTCGCGTGTCGGCGTTCCTCGTCAACTTCCACTCCTTAGCTATTCGGTTTTTGTGCCGAATAGCCGCTAGAAGGTGGGGCGGGAGCTGGCGTGAAATGTTCTTGGTGAGGCACCTCTTCGGAGTCGTCGCTGCTGATGCCTCCTTGACAATGTGCTCGAAGAAGGACAGAGCATAGTCTATATCCTCTGCCGGGCGGTCCGGTAGTGCTGCTGAGACTATCTGATGATATCTGCCCCAATCGGTTTTCCTGAATTCCGGCTTTTGTTGTGCATTTAGGATTAGGTCAGACTCTAGCTCCACGATGGCTGGGCAATGGTTAGAGGACAGCCTGTTAAGCGTGGGTGCCGCGACGAATCCGGTGATTCCTTTAGTGACTGCCACGTCGAGAACATCCGGGCGTCCGCGATGAGCTGGGTAGTAGGTGGGTTCTTCGGGTCCCCACACACACATATTGTGTCTGTTGGCGACTCTCCGTAGTATGTTACCTGAAGGGTTGTTAACTCTGCTGTTCCAGTCTGTATGTTTGGCGTTGAGATCACCTCCGATGTACAGCTTGCCTCTGATGTTTGCCAAGGTATTAAAATCAGCCTCTGCTGTTTCCCTTCTAGGAGGCCGATAGGCAGAAACTACGGTCAGTGGGCCTCTTGTCGTGGCCACTTCAATGCCGACAGCTTCAATGTACTGCAGGGGCGGAATGTAGATCTCATGATGTGGAATGCTTCTCTCGACATAGATAGCCACGCCACCTTTTGCAGTTGGACGATCATATCTATAACTGCAGTAGTTGGCTACTGAGGCTTTCAGTCCCGGTTTTAGGTGGGTTTCGGTGACAAGACATAGATCTATGTCTTGTTCCCTAATGAACTGCCGGAATTCCACGGTCTGTCCATGAATGCCATTGGCATTCCATATGCAGAAAGAGAGGCTATTGAATTGGGGTCGTCTATCCATAAAGAAGATTACAACTGCATTTGGGAGTAGCTATAGCTGTCTTCACTGCAGCGCAGATGTCCGTGGTCATCTGGTCTAGCCGCTTGGTTAGACTGACCAACATATTTAGGACAGTCTCCAATATTTTACTCAGTCCATCAGATTCCGCCGGAACTGGAGCAGCTGAGGGAGGCCAATGTCGTGGTTGGTTGTTTAACAGATCTTCTGTGCAGGAGCTCTGCGGGTTTTTATGTTTTTGTTGGTCGACCAGACTGGAGTCAGAAGTTGCAGCAGTCGCCGACTATGGACCCGCAACTTCCGAAAAGAGGCGACCGTCAGTCTCACTGGATTTTCTGTGTTTCTGGTACTTTGGATGCTTCCTAGTCATCGTAGTGGGCTTCGTCTGTTCTTTGCCAGTCGGCGGAGAGGAAGTATTTGTTTGTTGATGCTGGATAGTGGAGACGCTCTGTAAATTTTCTGCCGGTTGCCGTAGATCCTTTTTGCGATGTTGTTTGGCGGTATCACTATTGGCTGGTAGGCCTCTCACATTGTTATGGAGCGAGCACATGGGCGCATAGGTTAAGATTGGTTAAACCTGCAAGGGATATCAGACGAATGCAACGAGGAATTCTCTTGCGTCTTACAGGCGCATTCGGAAGTACCCCAACTGATGCACTTACAGTCATTCTCGGAATATGTCCTTTAGATCTGGAAATAAGAAAAAGAGCAGCATGTTACTGGCTACAAAAAGGAAACTTAGACAAGATAACAGAAATCCTGGGTCAAGTGGCAACCAAGAAGACAGACATCAAAAATTGTATTTTGAATGAATGGCAACAGCAGTGAAACAATTCGGAAACAGGAAGGAGAGTATTTGAAATTCTTCCTGACATCAGAGAGAGGATACGTATGAAGCACTTCAATCCATCCCGAGGGTTAATACATTTCCTCACCGGTCATGGACCGTATGAAACATATCTTCATAGGATCAATAGGACAGAGAATGATCTATGTGCGTGCGGATCTCCAGGAACACCTGAACATAAACTGTTTGAATGTGCTCTAGTTGATGATCAAATCAAACAGTACAGAATGAAGCTCATGGGGAAAACTGTCAAGGAAATTATGAAAGACAACCTCCTCCTGAATGAACTCGACAAGCTGGCAGATGCTGTGTCAGATGCAGCCAGGGAGCAGTATCGGCTTCAGCATATCCAGCAACCTGCCGGAACACAACAAGCCATTTAAGGAATGAGACAAGATACTCTAAACGGACGAGACACAAACAACTAAGTGGAACGCTGATGCCGGAAGTGTGGCTTCTGGAATTTACCGAAGCTTATTTCTTCAGTGGATGCCAGCGTTAAACGAACTTATGAAAACTCAAGATGTTCAGTTATTTAGTATTAGTGGGTAATATTTTTTACTAACAGGTTGATAAATTACAGTGTGTAGTAATAATAGTTAATTGTTTGTACCATTTTCGTAGTATATAGGATTTGTGTTAATTTTACAAAATTTTTGTTTATTATAAATTTCAATACAGTATTAAGAAATAACGGTTCGTTGTAGACTCTAGATAACGAGCCATCTGAATGTACAGTTAAATAAATAAAATAAATAAATAATGGGAGTAGTCAGCTCCATGTTCGTCATTGTAGTAGGAGGTGGTCGGGCCACCTGATGTTATCATTATAATGTACTCTGTTGCCAAGTCTGGCTATAAGTCTGTTTTCGGACCTCGTACACTTGTTGTAGAATTTGGTGGCAGTTTCTTTGAAACGTTGTTTCAATGTTTGTAAACCACTGACTTGATGTAAGACAGCGGTAGGCGTTTCTCTTGGGAGTTTGCGGGCAAACCGGATGGCCCGGTTTTGCACAGTTTGGAGCTTTTTGATGTGTGTGGTCGCTGCGTTTCCCCACACAACACCAGCGTACTCTAACACCGGTCTGACCAGTGATGTATATATTCAAAGAGCCTGGTCAGCTGGTAAGGTGGTTGTAGGATTGAGTATGGGGTAGAGTGTCCGCATTCAACCTTCCGCTTTCGACCTGAGGTTGTTGACATGGTTCTTCCAGGTTAATCTTGTGTCGAGCATCACTCCAAGATAGGTTGCTGTTTTGGTCCATTGAATTCCCTCATTGAATAGTGTCACCGGATCAAGCTGTGGTATTTTTCTTCGAGATATTATTATCGCCTGACTTTTGGTGGCGTTGAAAGCTAGGCGCCATCTTTTGGCCCAGTTTTCAACGTTGTTACAGGCTCTCTGTAATTTTGTCTTCACGTGGGTTGCCCTGATACTGCGTTTGAACAATGCCGTGTCGTCCGCATATAGTCCAGTATCTACCTGTTCCGTTCGTGGTACATCAGCTGTATAGAGACTGTACAGTACAGAGCCTATGACGGAGCCTTGTGGGACGCCGGCGCGGATGTTTCTGGTTGAGGAGACTGCATCCTCAGACAGTACTCTGAACGTTCTGTTTTCCAGGTAGTTCTTGAGCAGTCTTATGTGGGACATAGGGATTCCCTGCATGATGAGTTTATACAATAGTCCCTGATGCCACACAGAATCAAACGCACGTGAGAAATCTAGGAGAATGGTGCCAAAGTATTCTCTTTTATCAACTGCCTCAAATGCTGATTCTGTGAGTCGAAGCAGTTGTTGCGGAGTGGAGTGATTTTTTGCGGAATCCGAACTGTTCATCTGGTAGAAGGTTTTCCTGGTCTATGTGGTGGCGTATCCTTTTGAGGTACAATTTTTCGAAAAGTTTTGAAATGACCGGAAGGAGGCTGATAGGACGATAAGATCGAGGAGATCTTTTGTCTTTGCCTGACTTGGGAATTGCTATTATGTCCGCTTGTTTCCAGGTGCTTGGATATTCGCCAGTGACCAAAATTTGATTAAACAATGAGGTTAGGTATTCCGTAGCTAGTGGCGGAAGGTGCCTAAGGAGTGGCGCACCAATGCCATCATGTCCAGGACTTTTGTTGGAAGGAAGTTGCTTGATTGTTGCAACTACTTCTTCAACCGTGATGGGATTTATGACATCATCTGCAGGGGTGTCTACGTTGAGGAATCTTTGTAGTCTCTCCTCTACGTGCCTTATGTGTTCTAAGTCCAAATGGTCAGTAACGGGCTGAAAGTTGGATTCAAAGAAGTCCGCGAGGGCTTCCGCCTTCTGTATTGGGTCACAGACTATGCTGTTGCCCACGGAGAGAGGCGGGAGCCTGTTGGATTTTCGCAGTATACGTTTAGTAAGTTTCCAGGCGGTCCCGTCGTCAGTGTTGATCGTACTAAGCAGGGCGGCCCAGTCGCTGTTCTTGTGCTTCTGTACTTCGACTTTTATTTCCCTCTGCATTTGGTTGATGCGCCTCTTTGTGGCGGGGTTTCTTGTAACCTGCCACTCTCTGATGAGATTGTTTTTTGCGATTATTGCCTCCCTGATGTGCGTCGGCAGTTGTTTGGAGTGACGCCATTGGTTCCCTCGCTGTGGAGGTGTGGCTGCCTCGGCTGCCTCGTTTATCCATTGTTCCATGTTTTCAGCTGCCTTACTAGGTCCTACGGTTTCAGGTGATGCGGCATTCTGTATGCGCTGCACAATGATGTCTTTATATGCATCCCAGTTAGTGTTGAGTAAGTTTCTGTATCTTCTATTATCACGCAGGGACGCACTCTCTGTGAGGTAGAATAATACAGGGACATGATCTGATGAGAGTGCAGCCTTTGTTGCAATTGCGATGGTGTGATTCATCCCTTTTGTGATTGCAACATCCAACACGTCAGGGAGATGTCTGCGCTGGAAGATGGTGGGTTCAGTAGGTCCCCATATTACCCCGTCGTTGGCTTCAACTACTTGGAGAAGTTGCTTCCCGGCAGTGTTAGTGAGTCGCGAGTTCCAGCGGTGATGCTTCGCATTTAAGTCTCCTGCTATAAAAACGTTGCCTCGTAGTCGCAGTAAGGTGGCTATGTCGTCTTTGTCTACCGCATTGCTTGGTTTACGGTAGGCAGCAATTAGGAGTAGTTGGCTACGTGAAGTCTCAGCAGCAACTGCCGTTGCTTCTATTGTTGCAAGTTGGGGGAGTGCTACTTCATGGTGTTTAATTGATCTACGGATGTACACTGCAGTTCCTCCTCCGGCAGTCAAGCGGTCGTTTCGGTAGCAGCTGTAGTTTGGGACTGCAGCTCGAACCTGTGGCTTTAGATGAGTCTCATTGACGAGGCAGATGTCAATTTGCTCATCGCGCAGGAATTCTGAGAATTCCCCCATTTGCCTCCATATGCCGTTGGCATTCCATTCGCAGATTGTTAACCCTTCGATTTTACTGGCCATTTTGGGTTGAGTTTACTGCACTACGTTGGGTGGCCTCAATTGCTTTTTGCACCTCGGCTGAGATTTGTCGCGGGAGGTCGGTGATCATTGCTGTCACGGCTGTAAGGAGCGACTGAACCATGTTTAAAAGCACCATAATTTCATTTTGGTGCTGAGACTGCTGCTGGTTTGAGGGCCCGGGTTGATCTCTGCCTCTTGACGCGGGCGGACAGTTGTCTTGTGTAGACTGATTTTTGCCTCTTGTTGGGGGTGATCTACTGTCTTTTTGGTTACCGGTCAACCGGCTGGCGTAGTCTCGGCTGGCGCAATCTTTGCTCGGGACAGGATTGTTATCTAGATCAGCTGCTTGTCTACTGGTCGTTGCTGTCATATTGTCTTCAGGCGTGCTGTTCTCTTGTGTCGGTAGAGCCGGGAAGTCTTCCTGGGTAAGTTTCTTTTGTTGTTATTGCTGCTGCTTCTTCATTGCTGCAGCGTATGCGGCATTGTTCTTCCTTTGTCTGTCATTGTAGCGGGTAAACGCTGTGCATTTCCTGTAGCTGGCGACGTGGAAGCCGCCACAATTGACGCATTTAGGAGGTGTTTCACCTTTAACCAGTGTACATTCTTTGGTAGGGTGGTCGCCAGCGCACTTGACACATCTTGCAGGCATGTCGCAGTGTCTGGAGATGTGCCCTACAGCTTGACATTGAAAGCACTGGGGTGGTCCCCGCGAGCTGCGTAGTTTCTCCATAGTGATTCTTATGGAACATAGCGATGTCATCTGGTAGATTGATCTATTTTCAACAGAGTCTGTTAGTACTACCAAAAAGAGGGGGACTTCTTGGTGTGTTTTTAGTGACCTGAGCTTGGCCACAGTCCTTGCTACATATCCTGCGTCCTCCAGTTCTTCCTTCAGATGATCTGGTTGCATATTGAAAGGGAGGCCCCTGATCACTATCTTCAGTAATTTCTCTGGTACTGAAGGAAATGTGTAGAATGGCAGACTGTTTTGTCGGAGAGGTACTTAGTCACTGTCATGTAATCATTCTTGTTCCTAGTGGATAGCTTGTAGAGATCACGGCCAGCTGGCTTGATCTCGTGGCCAGCCTTGCAGAGTTGTTTAAGCAGGATATCAAGCGTCTTGAAGTCCTGTTTGAATGTGAGCACAATTGGTGCGGGTTTAGGTTCGTTAGGCGGTTTGGATGTGGATGCGGATGTAGTGGCATCCTCTGCCGCGAGTTGGTCATGCCGATTAGCGGTGACTGGGATTTCATTACTGGTTTCAGCTGTGGAAAGTTGAGCTGCCGGCGCAGTGCGTTGTGGATGTAGAAAGCCATCTGGATCTACAGCTGCCTTTCTATTCTTCTTAGTCTGGTTCTTCCTGGCTGCGTTGGCGTTGGGTGCCACCGAGAGGACGCGTTTCTTATTGGCGTTTGCAAGATCAGAGGGAGAGCCAAGTGTTCGTTTCCGACGCACTTCGCAGTCGTCCGTGACCATATCCTGATTACTAGAATCTTCCATATTGGGTTGGTTTAGCTGCAGGTCTTCGTCAGCAATGTTTGTAGTGTCCATGTCAGTTTCAGGAAAGTTGACAGGGTCGTCGTTTTCCGGAGAGCCGCTCATGGTCGCTGCAAGTTTTAGGGGCCGATGTTCAGGACATAAAAGGGAGTGTTGCTCCGATCGGTCGTTTGCCACCGTAAGGTTTAAGATCGGTAGCAACCCTAACCTCACGCCAGGGGGTTCCACTCCACCTGGAAGTGGGCCGTGTGGCGGTAAGACCCTAGCACTCGGCGGGCAGGGAGGAAAGGCAGTCCCCAAAGAAGAAGAAGAAGGCCTACTATCGCCTTCACTACGTGAACGAGACAGACCGCGCATAAACCAGTATAGCTAACACACAGGCATATGCGAATACTGACTCCTCATTCGCTCTCTCCTGAGTAGTTGCTCCATAATGGCGGAGCAACAACAATTTTAAAATAATTTTCAGAAATTAGTTGTTTTCATATGCATCAGTATTGATTTATGGTCATTAGAAGAGTGTGCGATTAAGGAACGATGATCTGATTGTCGAATGAGAGTAATGTGACCAGCCAGCCAGAGTAGCCAGTATTTGCTCCATAATGGCGGAGCAACAACTGGCTACTCTGGCTGGCTGGTCACATTACTCTCATTCGACAATCAGATCATCGTTCCTTAATCGCACACTCTTCTAATGACCATAAATCAATACTGATGCATATGAAAACAACTAATTTCTGAAAATTATTTTAAAATTGCAGTAATGTAAATTCACCTGCGAGCGAGAACATATCTTAAGATAACTCGTATTTCTGTTAAATGTCTCAAAGGGAAGATCCCTATATAATAACCATTTTAGTAGTGATTTAATATTCATTTGATGAATATACGATTTCAAAACAAGTAAAGAAAGTTTACTGAAATACTGAAAAATTCCAGCTGTTTAGGTGTTATTGAAACAAATCCCGAAGGAACTAAAGTGGCATATTTGTTCAGGAGTGTAAATGAAATAAGTCTAATGAATTTTAAAAGCAGCATTTACTATTCAGAAAATAACACGTTTGCGTAAATCTCATATTTCGCGGTGTCTTCATGCTCAATTTCATTACCCCAAAAAACTCTTGGAAGTGAATCTGGAATTATGAACTTAGACAGTAATGAAAATGCTGGAACACACCGGGTTTCGTACATTTAGCTAGTAAAGTGCTACAGTGCTACAGTTTGTATGAATATTAATGATGTTTATGTGGCTCAAATGGCTTACAGGTCATCTTTTTACTATACGCTATTAAGAAAAAAACTAATTGCGTATAAAAATTTACTGGTATTGCCTAATTTTGATATACAGTAATTAAGAAATACTATGACAAATGTTATGTTTGTGGACATTCTAGCTAGTAAACTGCTAGAGATTACAGTGTAAAAAACTGATTGATGTGTAAATGTGTCTCAGAATTCGCCATTGGACTATACGCTACTCATTGTATATAAAATTTTACTAATTAATAATATAGTTATCAAGAACTTGGATATTTCTATGTGAAAAGTATAAATAAATACACATTGTCTTTGATTTGTTTTCTTTTAATTTGGCCCGACATTCGGCAAATAAAAATACATTTTCAACACCACATATAGCATTACAAAATAAATCTCCTATACAAAGTTTTATCAAATTATTCTTCCAGAGTTCTCTTAGAGGTAGACATCTTAAATCTTCTATACTGCAGCAGACTTTCTTTCTGATGATCTTCTGGAACAATCGAGATTTCTCCAGTCGTTTAACACATATAATTGCATCATCTTGACTAGTGATTCCATGCAGAATATAACAAAGTTCATTGAAGGTCACACTAGCAGAATTGGAGGGTATTCCATGGTAGTTATATGTCAATGACCTAACACTTGTGTCATCACTCACATATCTTCGTAATGACAAGTATATGCAATGTGTAGCGATACTATAGTCTGACTGTACTACACTCACGGTAACTACTTTTGGGGAAAAAACACTCCATCTCTCGTCTTGAAACCCTGTGCATCCAAGAAGCTAGTCGTCATAATAATGAGTGGCAATGAACGTTGTTATCCTGTTTTTTGTGAGCTTCTGCACAACACTTGTTAGATGTACTTGTTAGATGTAAGTATCAGACATTATGCAGAGGTGTAAGCAGGAAAATTGTCACTGCTATCAAACTCCATATCTATAGATCCATCCTTAACTGCCTCATTTTGTTGTAAATGGTTAGTAACGGTAGTTCTTTACAGTCAAGGCGCCGTTCACTGCAGTATGCGCTCGATGAGGTTATTTAGAGTAGAATCACCGAAGAAGACGCCGCTGGCAGGATCAGCATTGGCAAAAAAAAAAAAAAAAAAAAAAAAAAAAAAAAAAAAAAAACTGTTTTTACCCCGGCAACTGTTCTGAAACAGTGTGCACGTCGAATGAAAGATCGGTCTGTCCGCTTGGCTGTGTCGAATAAAGCGGACACTACGACCAATACTTGGATCAGTACGTTACATTCTTAGTAAGTTAGTGTAAATTTGGTGCTGAGCCCCTCTTCTTCTAACACCAGAAATAAAGAAGTAGAATATTTTACTTGAAGATCTCTCAGACATGCGGCCGGATCAATTGATCGTAGTTCAACGAAGTTTCGACGGCGTAACGTGCCATCATCTTCAGGTTGCGTCTGCTGTCTGGCGTGAGGAGCGCAGTCCAGGACGTGACTTCTGGACCCGATCAACTGAGAACCAACTGACGAGGAGGACAAGCAAAGAGCCACGGCCTTCATCCCTTCCGACGGCAATGTATCTAGCAAGATTGATAGAACTGCACGCCAACAAAACATCAAGTGCGTTTACCGCCCGCCAGACAAGATTAAAACATTTCTTGGCTGGATTAAAGATGATCTGGGAGTTTAGGAAACTTGGCGTATACCATATACCGTGTGAGTGCAGAAAAGCATACGTCGGCAGACCATTCGCACGATTGAAGAACGGTTCACAGAACATAAACGTCACACAGAGTTACAGCAGCCGTCAATATTTATATGAAATATTTGCGAGCCACTATAGTTGTCTTGATAACATTTAACATTACATTTGCATACTGTTATAGTTCCAATTATCATTAACGTAATGTTTAATAAAGTGGTGGGATGAAAATAATTGTAGGGGATTTAAAGATAAAAATAAATGTCTTTATGACTATCTCATTATAGTTGTCAACTTGCTAACTCTCAAAATGAAAGGATTTTTCTTTCAGTTCCATTATTTCTTTCAGACTTCGGCGAAAAACCATATTTCCAGAAGCACTTATTTCACAAAACGGCTATAGTTATTTTAACGAGTTTCATACCTGCAACAGACAATTAAAAAAAAAATATATAAAAAATCATTTCAGTTTGATAGAAAAAATATGCAGAAAAAATATTTATTTTGAAAATTTTTGATACGTATTTTGAATTTGATTTATAATCACTGTTCGTTAAGTGTTATAAGTGAATTCCATTTAACACACAATTTAGCGTACGAAACTCTCAGATAATGAGAGTAATTCATGCCAAGTCTCTTGTGTGACAAGTAAAAAACAGTTATAATAACAAGCAGAAGATGAAACAAAATCTAGTACACTTTTTCAGTGACACAGAAAGTGCTCAGTATCCTTAATTCATGGTAAACATTCGGTGATTAGTGATAGATGGATTACCTATCAGGCATCTTGTAACGCTATTTTATGCTTGCTACATACATTTTTTAGCCTGAAAGGGCAGGCTCCGGATTTCAACGTCATAAGCACTCAGTATACAGAACAATATCCTCTCAGAAATACATATAAAAAGATATAACAACGTCTTAATGCACAGAGAGATAGAGCTTGTAGTTCCATCTATAAAAACACGCCATATAATTTTTCTCCGCAGGGATCCAATCAATTTCTCCAATATCTATATTTCCCTTTTATAGAAAATAACACTCCATTCTTTAAGGTTCGCAAACGTCTGGATCGTTGTAGTGGGGAGAGATATGGGCTCAAGTAAGGGGAAGGAATTATGCAGCTTCGCTTTTTAAGGATACTACTGATCGCCCAGCGATCGAAATTCGACCGTAATTCATTAAGTTGTGTAGTTTCTTTCATGAAAGAGTAATAATCTAGTAATCCTCTGCATTACCTATAAAACGATACACTCCACGCGTGACTGTATGCTAAATTTTAGCTTCTAATCTAACCATAGCAAATGATGAAATGTATTTATCGATGGATCATTTAGGCCGGAAAACTGCTCTACCTTTATGAAACATGCGCATTTAAATGTATGTATCAAAATAATTTCGTCATTTTGTGTGTTCGCTATTTAAAATTGGTCTATTATCATTTTGAATTTCACGCAAATAAGTATTCCTTATTTCTTGTCTCTCTCTCTCTCTCTCTCTCTAATGAAATTACTGAAATTAAAAAATCAAAAGACACTTAACCAAAGTTTAACATTTTAAATGACCAACCGGAAAACGCTACCCTCCCAGTCTGTTGCCGTCGGCAACTTGCTCGGTCAGTCGCGCCAGCAGTTTCCGCCACACCGCACCGTGAATCACCGCACTGTTTAACACCTCCGCTGCCCCAACAGTGCAGTGCAGTGACCCTTACATTGTTAAGAACGGTTTCTTTGCATTGTAGATAGTTTGTGACTTCAGTCTCTTATTAATCAGTGTTGTGAATAAACGTTTCTTTGCGGTTTGGCTGGTTTGGGGCTTCATACTCTTACTAATCTGTACCGTGTTTGAGTGTGAGTAAAATTATGGTACGTTACAGTTTGCAACAAAGAATATTTCTCTACGATACATATGTGAAGAAGAAGTCGTTTAAAAAGTGTCGCAGTAAATTTCGTCGTGAATTTCCTGGCGCTTTACTGCCAGCTAAATCAAAAATTCTGCGTCTGGTTAAAAAAGTAAGAGAAACGGGTTCATTTTTTAACAAAAAGAGACTGTCGGTCAACCGTATTCTCACAGAGGAGAAAATTGACGATATCGCTTTTCGACTAGAACAGTCACCCAAAAAATCATTAAGTCAGTTAGGGCAGCGTGTGTCTCGAAATATGTTCAGAAGATGTGAAATGTGCATTACACAAGAGTGTCAACACTTCCAGCATCTTTTATAAGGTAAGCTAATGAATTACGTCACATTTAAATGCTTAGCACATACAAGTTTATGAAGTTTATGAAGCGTAATTTATTTTTTTTTTTTTATTATTATTATTATTATTGTAGAAAACACTCTCGGGATTCTAGCCGCGTCAAATAAAAGTCGACTGGCGACGTTTCGAGAGCCGGCACTGCTCCCATTGTCAAGCCCTGCTTAACTAACTAAAACTGCCTAGCGGTAGTCTCTATATAGGGCTACCGGGCGGGAGAGGAGGGGAACTCGCGCGGAGGGCGGGTCTGCTTGGTGACGTCATGTTCCGGTTGTTGTTATGCCCAAATATGGTCCGCTCCCGTGTGTTTCGTAATTGTTTAATAACTGGCCTCCATGTTTGACTTATGTTAAGTCCTTGATCCCGATTTATCACATTGTTATTAACTCTGATTTCAATTGCCTCTTTCACGACACTATCCCAAAAATTATTAGCATGGCAGAGGCGTGTCGTCTTGTCAAAGCACGGCTCATGACAGTTTTCAAGGGCGTGCTCTACTATAGCCGATTTTTCTTTCTGCCCCAACTTAAAGTATCTTATATGCTCTTTGCGCCTTTCATCGATCGTTCTCAAAGTCTGTCCTATATAGGAAGAGCCACACTCACAAGGAATTTTATACACTCCAGGGGCCCGGAGATTTATACAATCTTTCGGGGTTCGTAATAACTGACGGATCTTAGGCGGGGGCCGAAAGATGGAGCGGATGCCTTGCTTGTTGAGCAGCCTGGCTATTTTCGATGTCACCGCTCCGCAGAAGGGCAAAAAGGCACGTGGGGTTTCTCGTTCCCTGTCATCCGTTTTGTTTTTGTTTCTTCTTCCGATAATCGCATGTCGAATTTCTTTGGAACTATAACCATTGGCCCTAAACACGCGTTCTAAGTGTCGCAGCTCTTCTTGTAGATGCTGATTGTCGGATACCGCCTTTGCCCTGTGGACCAACGTATTCAGTACGCCGCGCTTCTGAGATGGGTGATGAAAACTAAGGGCGTTTAGATAACGATCAGTGTGTGTGGGTTTTCTATACACACTGTGCCCCAACCTTCCGTTCGGCTTTCGACGTACCAATACATCCAGAAAAGGAAGTGCGCCTTCTTTTTCGATTTCCATCGTGAACTTGATGTTGGGGTGAACGCCATTGAGATAGTTCACAAATTCATATAGGGCTGGTATCCCATGAGGCCACACGAGGAATGTGTCGTCAACAAATCTATAAAAACACTTGGGCTTTAAAGGGGCCGCGTCAAGAGCTACATGCTCAAAATGTTCCATGTAAAAATCGGCAATCGCTGGGGAAACAATCGAACTACTTAGTGAACATTTTGACCAAAAACTCGTGGAATTATTCAGACACACGCTCACGTCGACGTATTTCGTGTACCAAGAAAAATATTACGAACAAACGGACGGCGTGGCCATGGGGTCCCCGTTATCCCCAGCGATTGCCGATTTTTACATGGAACATTTTGAGCATGTAGCTCTTGACGCGGCCCCTTTAAAGCCCAAGTGTTTTTATAGATTTGTTGACGACACATTCCTCGTGTGGCCTCATGGGATACCAGCCCTATATGAATTTGTGAACTATCTCAATGGCGTTCACCCCAACATCAAGTTCACGATGGAAATCGAAAAAGAAGGCGCACTTCCTTTTCTGGATGTATTGGTACGTCGAAAGCCGAACGGAAGGTTGGGGCACAGTGTGTATAGAAAACCCACACACACTGATCGTTATCTAAACGCCCTTAGTTTTCATCACCCATCTCAGAAGCGCGGCGTACTGAATACGTTGGTCCACAGGGCAAAGGCGGTATCCGACAATCAGCATCTACAAGAAGAGCTGCGACACTTAGAACGCGTGTTTAGGGCCAATGGTTATAGTTCCAAAGAAATTCGACATGCGATTATCGGAAGAAGAAACAAAAACAAAACGGATGACAGGGAACGAGAAACCCCACGTGCCTTTTTGCCCTTCTGCGGAGCGGTGACATCGAAAATAGCCAGGCTGCTCAACAAGCAAGGCATCCGCTCCATCTTTCGGCCCCCGCCTAAGATCCGTCAGTTATTACGAACCCCGAAAGATTGTATAAATCTCCGGGCCCCTGGAGTGTATAAAATTCCTTGTGAGTGTGGCTCTTCCTATATAGGATAGACTTTGAGAACGATCGATGAAAGGCGCAAAGAGCATATAAGATACTTTAAGTTGGGGCAGAAAGAAAAATCGGCTATAGTAGAGCACGCCCTTGAAAACTGTCATGAGCCGTGCTTTGACAAGACGACACGCCTCTGCCATGCTAATAATTTTTGGGATAGTGTCGTGAAAGAGGCAATTGAAATCAGAGTTAATAACAATGTGATAAATCGGGATCAAGGACTTAACATAAGTCAAACATGGAGGCCAGTTATTAAACAATTACGAAACACACGGGAGCGGACCATATTTGGGCATAACAACAACCGGAACATGACGTCACCAAGCAGACCCGCCCTCCGCGCGAGTTCCCCTCCTCTCCCGCCCGGTAGCCCTATATAGAGACTACCGCTAGGCAGTTTTAGTTAGTTAAGCAGGGCTTGACAATGGGAGCAGTGCCGGCTCTCGAAACGTCGCCAGTCGACTTTTATTTGACGCGGCTAGAATCCCGAGAGTGTTTTCTACAGTGCTGCCGCCGCGAAAACGTTCACAATTATTATTATTATTTGGTCCTTGGCTTTCGCCAATATTGACCAGCTAACAATGTTACATTTTTGATCAAATTACAGAAATACATTCTTGCTCAGTTGACATTAATACATTTTGCATAGAAATCAACTCTTGTTTGGCCATCATTTTAAGACACAATTAGCAATAAAAACTTTTACATATTTCTCTTACTTTTATCCTTCTATCTTTAATAATAACATATAATTCCTATATCATTATTTAGTGTTGGAAGGAAATAAAAATTTTACATATTACCTATACATTTTATATTATGCATATATATGATACCCATTACATCGTACAAAACAGGGGTATCCAAAAATTAATTTTTTCGCCCGCTTTCTATCTTTTGTAATTAATTTGTCTATCTAAGTCCTTATATATTCCATACAAAAACCTAATTGATATTCAGAAATGTACATTTGTTTATAATACATTATTTCTCCACGCAAACATTTTCCTATCATCCTGTACTGGATTTGAAAAACTTGACAGTTTCCTCATAACAATTGTTCAAATCGAGAAATATTATAAGAGATACCTTATTTATTTTGAAAAGAACTATTAATATCCCTGCTCACAACAAAAATTCCTTAAAGACTAATTTGTGTTCTCTTGTACAAAGTAGCTCTCATATCTACATATATACACTCTTACATGGGCGCATACACGAACACTTACATATCTATACCCATACATATATTTACATACCCATATCCCACAAACATACAAAATTAGTCCATTTGATATGAAATATACTACGTTCCTTTATAATACATTATATTTTCCTATTACATTTAGATATATATTTACATAGTTGTTTTATCTTATCTACCGTAGGAGTCCCTAGAAATTGTCGTAGGCTCTCATAGTCTGTTATCTTATTGCCTCCGTCTTTCTGTAAGATTGATTTCCTGTGTTCGCTGTATTTGCGGCATTCCACCACAAGATGCACTATGTCTTCATATGCCCCACAATGCTCGCAGTTCGGTGATGTTGTCAAACCTAGTATAAATTTTTTGGAGTTTAGCATAACGTGGCCTGATCGCAATCTGTTTATCATTGTTATTTCTTTCCTACTTGCCTTTACACTAAACCATGGCTGTTTCGGTATGCTGTGTTGTATTGCATGGTACCATGCACCTTTGGTTCTGAATTGGACCTCCCCTACTTCTTCCCACTCCTTCATCTGTAGATTTCTGATTTTACTTAGTAAGTCTCTATATGGTACCCTGCCATCGATGTTTTCATGTTCCTTTGCTCCCCTTGCAAGGTGGTCAGCATTTTCATTCCCCACTACTCCTACATGTCCCGGTACCCACTGAAATTCTATTTTCTTCTTTAACTGTTGTGCTTTGCTTAGCTCATTTATGATGTCATATACTAGATGGTTCTTTGTTTTCCATTTTGGACCATTTTTTAAACATAATAGTGAACTTAGTGAATCGGAGCAGATTAAAATCTTTTCTTCCCCTGTTTCCAGTGCATATTTAATGGCTTCTAATATTGCATATAGCTCCGCTGAGAACACTGACATATCCACCGGTAGCTTAACTGCTTTTCCAACATCTGATTTTTCTTCGTAGAACGCTGCGCTCGTATTTGAGCCTGTGATTTTGGAGCCATCCGTGTAAATTTTATTCCATGTCTTCCATTTCTCATTCAGGGTTTGTAACGTCGTCTTACAAAGATCTATCGTAATATTATCTGTTTTCTTGGCTCCTAGCTTGCCTATCCTTTCATGTGTTTGGACCTCGATTATTTGGGGCCACGTATCCCCTATAAACGCTGGATTCATTTTATGTTGTTTTATTGGCCATTCTTTCATTTCATTGTAATTTTTAACTGTAATTGGGGTTGCCTTTTTTCTCCAGTATTTCCTATACATAATTTGGCTAAAAGCCCCTAGCTTCCAATTTAGTGGGTGGTTGATCATAGCTCTGACTTTCAAGATAAAACGTCTGGAAAGCATACTTCGTCGGAGTGAGAGTGGTGGTGTACCTGTTTCAATCTGAAGTACGTTAATGGGGGTTGTACGTAGGAATCCTCCACTTATGCGTAATGCCAATAATTGTAGGCGGTCCAGTTTGACTAGGGTTGATGTAGTAGCTGCATCATATAGCATGCACCCATAGTCCATTTTACTACGTATTAGTTGTCTGTACAGGCGCAGTAACACTGTTGGGTCGGCTCCCCAATGATTACTAGCTATCCCTTTCAGGATGTTAATTCGTTTCATTGCTTGGCCGTGTAACTCCATTACGTGTTTCTTCCATGTTAATCTCATATCTACCCACATCCCTAAAAATTTCACTTGGTGTATTGCGGTAAGAGCTTTACCGTTGAGTATTATCCTAACATCCTCTGTGTCTCTGTGTCTTGTAAATACCATTATCTTACTCTTTTTAGGTGACAGTTCCATCTTCTTTTCTTGCAGAGCATTTGTCATACTGTTTAGGCCATTTTGTAAATCTCGTGTTGCCTTTTCTTTCTTCCTATTTCTTACGTATACCACCACATCATCAACGTACTGTATGTACAAAATCGATCTACTCAGCTTGCTGAACACATTGTGCATATAAATAATAAACAATAGTGGACTAAGGGGGTCTCCTTGCGGTAAACCTGAGAAGACGTGTCTAACTATTACCTCTCCCCTGTACATCCTAAGCTCCAGGATCCTTAGTGAAAGATCATTCGTACACCATTGTACTATTGTTTTTGGGATATCGCATTTCAGCATTACCTTTACCAGTTCCGTAATGTCGACCTGTCCGTATGCATTTTGTATATCCAGGAAAGCAGCTATAAGGTACGAGTTGTAACTGTTACTTATTTGTATATCTGTTATTAATGTGGCTATTGCATCTATAGTGCTATATCCCTTTCTGAACCCCATCACACGATTTGCTAGGAGTTCCCGGTGTTCGACATACCATTCCATTCGCTGTTTTATCATCAGATTCATCAATTTGCAAACACATGATATCAGTGATATGGGTCTGTACGATGTATATAATTTAGGATCCTTTCCGTTTTGGGTACCGGAGTGATTTTAATTCTCCTCCATTGATGTGGTACTTCGCTTTGCCTGAATAAATTGTTTAGTATTGTCAGTAACAGTTCTTTGCCACTATGGGGTAGATTATACAACATTGAGTATGATATTTGATCTATCCCTGGAGCTGTATCCTTCTCTTTTAGGCTGTTTTCCATCTCTGTCAGGGTAAAGGGTCTATCTACTGTAGGTTGCTGTTATTATGTATTAAAGGTTCGCTGCTATCTGCAACTACCAGCGGTGCGTCCTCTACCGTAGCTGGAGCTATTTTATCCATAAATTGTTCAGCTGTTTCTTCATTTACTCTTATGCTCTCAGCACTTAGCTTTGGTTCTTTGTACCATCTAACCTTTTTCCATAGCTCTTGTGTTGAGATGTCTCCAGTTAATTCCGAACAGAACTTTTCCCACCCATCTTTCTTCGCTTTCTTAATGGTCTTGCTCGCTTGTGCTGTTATCTTCCGAAGATTGATAAAGTTTTGGTACGTCATATTCTTACGATATGTTTTGAGGGCTATCTTCTCCTTGCCACCGCTTTCGAACATTCTGTAGTCCACCATGGCTTCCTTTTATGTGCATCGCCACCACCGTGTTTCATAACAGGCGCGCTAATTTTCGCCGCTGCTTTGATGGTTTCTGTAAACCAGTTATAGTTTTCCTGCGGATCTGTTATGCCAGGATATTTGAGCAACCTTTTGCTAACTTCTTGCTGATACTTGTGCCAGTCAATATGTCTGTAGTTTATCGTATGTTCGAGACCTTCCACCCTATTTTGAGCCGTAATGTTAGGCTGCGACTCTATGGAGATTTTGATCACTCTGTGGTCACTACCCAGTGTGTCATTCATTGCTACCCACGAGCATTTCATTGCCATTCTTGCCGATACCAATGATATATCCGGCGAGGAGGGTCTTTGGGATGGTGTTCCTATGCGGGTATTGGTCTTCGTGTTTAGTACCACTAAATCCGATTGACATATTGCTTTTGCTAACTCTTCGCCTCTATGATCCGTTACTTCATCGTACCACATCTTACTGTGCGCATTGAAGTCTCCTGCTACAATACTTTTATCCGGGAGTTGGGAGAAAATTTGGCTCCATTCAGTTTCATGAGTTCCAACATGGGGGGGGGGGGGTACATAAATAGCTGTTACATTCCTGATCTGATGCAGATTCAGCACATCCACCGATATGATTTCTATGTTGTCGTTGCTGCACTGCAGTGTTTTGGGCACCGCTACTATATTCTTTGCTATGATGACTGCTACTCCACCATATCCGTCCTCCCTATCTTTTCTAAACATTTTATATTGTCTGTCTCTTATCCTAGTATCTTCTGTCAACCATGTTTCTGACACTATAGCGATATTTGCTTTACATTCACTCATTAAATTGGTGAGGTCATTCCATTTGGCCTTAACACTTCGGGCGTTCCACTGAATCACATGTAGTTGTCTTATATCACCTGTCCTCTGCATAGTTGGTATTATGGATAATTTGGTTGTACTATTAATTCGATAGATTTCCTAATTTCATCCAGTTGCAGTGTCTCCTAACCCACTGTCTTTTATATGTCTCGTTACTATATAAGATTAAAAATTTCTTCAATTAGCCTGCTTTTCCCATTTGTAGTATTGGGATAATTCGTTATCCCCTGCATCCTTGGAGGATATGGGGTTTTGGGCTATGGGTGTAGCTGGCACTTGTGTTGGGTAGAACAAAGTTGTCGATAATCCTGTGCGTTGCCGCGCTGTTGGGTTTCCTTGAGCGCCGATCTGCTCCCGGCCAAATCTTCGTTGTTGTTTAGTTGTGCTGTACCCAGTGTAAAACCTGTTAAATCAGATTGTTGTTTTCTTTTGTCTGGTATCAGCTGGGACTCAGTCGGATCCTCTCCTAAATCTTCCTGGACCTGTATAGAATCTCCACTGAGGTATTGAGTTGGCCCAGTTGCTATCCTAATTATTCCATTTCCCATCTCTTGTTGCTGTTGGTGCTGTTGTCCCACTACTCAGCTTTATCTGCGGGAAGTCGATGTAACTTCCCGCGTCTGGTACTACAGTGGGCCGAAATATCGCCTTTTCTCTCTCGTATGTTGAGGCTGCTTGTGCATATGTTCTGTTGTTTAAGGTAGCTTCCGCTTCCCTTAGGGAAATGTTATTTCTAGTAGCAACTTCTTGAATATTTTTACGTCTATTGTATCCGGGCATGTTCGGTCCGTGACATAGTGTGCTCCCCCACAGTAAAAGCACCTAATGTCTTGAGTTATGCACTGTGTATCAGGGTGTGTCCCACCGCACTTAATGCAACGTGTTTGCCCCTGACATTGTTTACTAATGTCCATACCTATAGCAGTTATAGCATATTTTAACCGACGGGAAGAAGGGTGTCACTTCACATCTCGCCCCGTGGATATTCACATACCTTGGGATAGTTTGGCTATCGAACGTTAATACACACGTTTGTAGGTTAATTATCCGTTTTTTTATTTTGTACCACTGTTTTGTTCATTCTCCGGGCATTAATAACCTTGACCGGCGATTGAACTTCTGCTACCAGTTCTTCCATTGTAATACTTTGATGTACTCCTCTTATTACCCCCTGTTTGTAAATTAGGTGGTTAGGGATATATATTTCTAAGTCCTTACCGATTTTTCCTGATGATTTTATTATGTTATTAGCAATATTTGCATTACCTACTTCAATCCTTAATCTGTTTCTACCCGAGTAGCTAATGTTCAAAATTTTCCCTTTTATTTCCGGGATTGATAAATGAAGCAACTTTCCCACAGACATTGGGTGGAGCTTACCAATACTATTATTCTTACTCTCGATAAAAAGAATAAATGGGCCATTGTCCCACTGCCTATAAAAACGATGAGGTCTACTGTTATTGTTATCAGATAGTGCCTGATTACTATTATGCCTTACACTCTGTTGCTGTTGTTCCGGAACTAGCCCCATGTTATTTCTTGTTGAGACGGATTCATAACTGAGGTCCGAACTGACAATTTTCCTCTTGTCTGCTACAAGTTCTACACTTGGTTCTATCGGCCGCTTTCTAAAATTAGTGCCTTCCTTTTCGGCATTTTCCAAATTATATTCCATACTTTCGCTCTCCACATCACTTGCACTACAGTACTTACTGCTTGAACCACTGCCGCTCCGACTGCAGCTACTCCAGTTGACACGTCTGCTGTCGTCGGGGGCGGAGTCGCTCCACCGCCTTCCCCATACTGGCCGCCAATCATTTCCACGCCGTAGGGAGGGTGCCCTCCGGTGGGTGATGAGGATGCACTGTATGGGCTGCCCTGTCTTCAAGCTGGTTTCTTTTCACTGGTTACGCAAAAACTTTCCACACCAAATTCACTCTAAACAGGAAACACAAGACACGTTCACTGAGCCAACGAGGAAGTGATCGCTTCGGCGACTCGCTACGAACTGGAAGCGTAATTATTATGAAATAGTCCGCGGCCGACGATCGAACAATGCCGGAAGCTGACCGCTCGCTCGCCGGAGCAGTTTCTTCCTTGTAGCGCTAACAGTGGGTTGCGTGTCCCAGCGAACGCCCTGTAGTATCTGGCAGAATTGCTACATTCCGTTTCAACGTATTCCTTTCATAACTTCAAACATTAATCTATACTTATCCGAGTCTTTCGTTTTACCAAAGACCACAGAGTGTCTCAATGCGGGAATTCCGTAAGAGCGTTGGCTCCGATCCTATTTCACGCGCACACGCACGTTCGCAATTTAATTTTTTATTTTAATAATCTATTTGTAACATGTATTAACTATCCTTATTTTAATTTTTGGTGGGGTGGGACATTCTCCACCAGTGAAAAACTGTTACTGACCTGTTGAAATTTGTATTAACTGTTTCCTTATAGTGTCCTCTTCACGTTTAGCACTCTTCTTTTCCGGAAAAGTCGCCACGAATTAAATTAAAATGCCGAAATATGGGATGCTCCGCAACCGCGAAATGTTAGCAGCACTGTAAAAATGACATAAAAATTTCGGTACAGGATCATATCAACCTAAATAGGTTCGTTTTGTCGTAGTGATCGTGGTTAGGATGAATTCGGCCTGGACCAAGAGTAAAAAGTTTGCGGGAAATTCGTTCTGCGCAGCCCTTGTCGCAAACCAGAGACAAACTGCGCATTTGTTTACAACTGAAGCAATCGATTATCTCTGACTGATTATATCGATTCCAAGGTTTGTAAATATATTATATATAATTTTAGCTTTCTGTATTTCTTTAAGTCCTCCGTTCGCCCAATATTCTGGCCGCTCGAATGTTGCTTCTTGCTTCTATATAAGTTCAGAGATTAACTTCGACTGTTTTGTTTAACCAATAAAGACAAAGTAAGGCCGCTTGCTGCGCCATCTACCAGCATCTGAGCGAACTACGTCGGCGAGCGAGCGTTTTATTTTACTTAATTTAATGTATTTGTAACACATATTATATATAGATTTTAGCTCCTTCACTTCTTCTCCATATAATCTTTAACTATGCAAAATTTCAAACTTCTCCGTGGTCGCAATTTCCTAAAAATGTAACATAAATTTTCGCTTAGCGTATTAATATATAGATACTCCTTCGGGAGTGATTTTGGAAAGCCATGGAAAACCGAAATTTGGATAGGTGGATCCGAGAACGAAGGAATGTCCGTTGGAAAACCAGGCGGAAACGTTAAATACTCGCCTATCAAGCTCGAAACAAAATTTGTAATTCTTGATCGTTTCCGATCAGCAGATGTCGCAAAAGCAGAGGACAAGATTCCATTCACATTAGGCAATCGACAGCACATCTGCAATCGGAATGCTCGGAGGTCTCGTAATAAAGGTTTTGTAGCCTCTCACCATCCAAAGGCTTCGTAATTGCCTGATTTAATCCAAAACATTAATCATTCCTATGTGAAAATCATAAACATGGACAGTATTATCCAGGTTTCGGTTATACCTAAAGAATGTTGCAATCTTGTTCAGGAGAACTTAATAACTTTTTTTTCTTCTATATTTTTTTTTTTTTTTTTTTTTTTTTTTTTTTTTTTTTTTTTGGATATTTATGACAGTTGTGCTGGTTGCCTTCGTCAAGTGAACTAGCAGTCGATCTATTGAAGTAACTAGACCTTAAAAAAAATTAAAAAATAAATAAATAAATAAATAAATAAATAAATTTTTCTTCTATATCCTTCCGTGTGCAAATTTATAAAAAAAGATATGTCAGACAGAATCCATCCACTATTCACAGTGCTGGTATTTGATTTCATTTTCGTCGGAGATCACAGTTCACTTGGAATGTTGTAAATATATACATATTTTTCATTTTAAATAAAAACTTCTTCAATGAAATACATTCCTTATTTGAAATTCTCTTATTTACTAACGCAAAAATTTCTATGCAGTAGAAAGTACCATCTCGAAA